>OX638209.1:10068757-10668757 GCA_951805265.1 Schizotus pectinicornis | reverse complement strand
GCGATGGAAAATTTAGCCACGTCCTCTGACAGCTGGTCTATCCAGGAGCTGAGGGAGATGATTCTCCATTGCAGCGCCCAGATAGAGCGGATGTCCAAGAGACGTGCAGAGTCGGACAACGACAAAGAATTTCAGGCTCCCAGAAAGACCGCCCGCCCAGCCTCCCCTACAACCCCAATGGAAGTCCCCACCGGAAATCCGTTCAGCCCTCTGAGAGGAAACGAAGAGGAAGCAGAAGAAGAAGCAGAGGACGACAACAACGAACAGGAAATTGATTATGACCAAGTAAGCATAACACCCCGCATGCGCCAAACACCGAACACAACTAGGCCCCGCCCCTTAGCCGCGACGCGCACACACGAGCCCGCGGAACAAGAACAAGTTGACACCGACAACGCTGTAACTTGCGAACGAATTCCTCCCATTATTATGCGCAACAAGAGCATTTGGTCCCGCGTGTCCAACGATCTAAAGAGGAGAAATATTATTTACACAAAGGCTCAAGTAACCCACGAGGGGATTAAAATTAGTGTTCCGGACGCTCACACACATCGCGCGCTCACCGCTCTTTTTGACAAAAACGAGACACCGTACCATACGTTCACTTTCGCGTCGGAACGCAACCTAAAAGTAGTGATACGCGGACTTCCGGAAACGACAAATCCGGAAGACATCATCGATGATTTGACACAAGCTGGATACAGGCCGGTCAAGGTTGCGCCTATGATCCGAATGGACAAGACTCCAATGCCCCTATTTATAGCCTATGTTCCGCGCGAGTGTCGTAAGATTTACGACCTCACCACCAGTGGCGGCTGGTCAGGGGAGGCAAGTACGGCCCTGCCGTACCAAAGAATTCAGAGACAGAAAAAAACTGTTTCTTTTTAATTTTTACTTTAAAATTGTAATACATATTTGAAAATTTGAAAAACTCGTGCCGCGGAATGTAGATACAGGATTCGTGGCGGCTCGGAATAATTCGCTTCATTTTCGGAAACGCTACGGCGCGGCGATGTTTGGCCGATGCTGAGCGTCAAGAACACGCGTACGTCTTTGACCCAGCTTCGTGTGTTTGAGCAGCACGTATGTCGAAGAATACTCCCCAGAGTCGGCCAGGGCTGAGAGTGCCGGCTTAGGTCACGTGTTTTCCATTTGTTTTAACGATAAAATAACAACAGGATTTTAACTGCATCCAAGTTTACCCGAAATCAAGTCTCCATCAAAGGGAATTTCAAAAGGACATCCCAGAATTCCAGAACTTTTTAACAGTAATGAATTAATGAATTTTCTGAATCAACGATTTTAGCAGCTAGGTCCGGCACGGCGTCTTACATTTAAACTTACCGCAACTTCTGGACATTTATTCGACTGGTCATTGAGTTCACCAATGCCTGATTGATATTGAGAAATGACAATCCTGGCAAGAAAACTCTTAGACCTCCCCGTTGGTTCTTGCTGGACAACTTGAATTTTTGGTAATTGTTTACAATGCCCACTATTTGCTTTTTGGGGTATTTTTTTTGGAAACCACCGTGAAACATCATTATAATGCCATTTTAAGCAATAAAATGTTGTGAAAACGATAAATAATTTTATATAAAATTTATAGATGTAGATGTGCTAGGGCAAGGAAAATAAGAGTAAAAATAGAAGTGATTTGCACAAAAAAAGATATTGATTTTCGTAATGTATACATAGTGAAAAATGCGTTAATGTAATTAGTTTTTAAAAATTGAAGAGTGGGTAAAGTAAGACCGAATTTTTTTGCAGAACAGAAAATTCAAGTTGACAAACTAGAGAGAAAATGGGGATATTATTATTATTGGCCGCCTCAACTCTGAGGGGCACGGGCCGCCACTGCTCACCACCTGTGTCGGCCTCCGCGTCAGAGTGGAGGCCCTTAGGCAGTCCAAAAGCAAAGGGCAATGCTATCGTTGCCAACTCTTCGGCCACTCCCAGAGCAAGTGTACGGCGCCTTTTAGGTGCGTCAAGTGCGGGCTCGGCCACCAAGCCTTCAATTGCCCCATGGCAAAATCAGATCCGCCGAAATGCGCAAATTGTTCTCTTGCGCATCCGGCCAGTTACCGGGGTTGCTCAGCTTACACCAAACTAAAAACCTCCCCGGCTCCCATCCCCAAAATCTCCGCACCGGCAACCGGCACCGGTGCCAAAGCCTACCGCAAATCCGCGCGAAAACTCCGGAAACAAGTATGCCAAAATTTCAGCCGCTCTGGCACAAATGCTACTTACTTTCAGCCAAACAAATGCAACAGACGACCAAACTAAAGAATTTGTCTTAAACACCCGCGTTATCTTAGACAATCTAATTTAATTCAGCAACTTTTTATGCTGCGCAAAATTACACCAAATTCTCTTTTGATTAGTTTTTGGAACGCGAACGGGCTTCCTAAGAAGAAACTCGAATTGGGCGAGTTTATGAACGAGCACGATATCGATGTCATGCTCATATCTGAAACACACGCGAGACCCTGCAACGCAATCAAAATTCAAAATTATCAGCTTTATCGTACCGATAGAACTACCGGGCAGGGCGGTGGAACCGCAATTTATATTAAAAATAAAATCGAACATCACGAACTACCCAATCCGGCCGCGATTAATATCGCGGCTACAGTTTTTCAAACCAAAATTTTTGCGATTACAGCATGTGCGGCGGAGAATTTGGAGAGGGCTTATGCGAATAGGCGTATCTGCATCTTCTCGGACAGTCAGGCTGCCCTACGGGCATTAGGCTCTTTTAGGGCCTCTTCAAGGCTTGTCTGGGACTGTCACGTGAAACTCCGGAGACTGGCGGAGCACAACAAGGTTGTTATCTGCTGGATTATCTGCTGGATCTCCTAGTCATCAGGGGCATGGGGAGAACGATAGAGCTGACGCCCTGGCCAAAAAGGGTTCAGAGATGAGCCTGATTGGCCCGGAGCCGGCACTGGGCATTTCTCCCAGCCAGTTAAAGCGTGCCCTCAGGAACTGGGTGTCTGCAAGGCATTCTAGGGAATGGGAGGCGAATGCACCTCGACAGTCGAGGATCTTCATTTTAGGTCCCGATCAGCAAAGAACCGCTGAGTTGTTGGGAGGATCTGAGGAAGGCGGTTGGACTGCTCACGGGACACTGCCCCCTCAGAAGACACCTCTACATTGTGGGCTCTCTTGAGGACCCTATGTGCAGAAGGTGTGAAGAGGAGGAAGAAACGCGTTTTCATGTACTGTGTCACTGTCCGGCTCTTGCTGCACAGAGATCCAGGTATCTAGACTTCCCCTTCTTAGAGGAAAGTGAAATCAGGAGGGCTCCTATGAACAGGCTACTGGGCTTCATCAGAAGCACAGGCATTCTCTAAAGGGCTCCCTAGAAACCACACAGGGGTGCACACAATGGGCCTATCTGGCCTCAGTGTGCGGCTCGGCGTTCAACCGGGCCCCCCAAGAAAAAAAAGAAAAAAAAAATATCGAGACAACCGCGATCAAAATCGAAACCACATCCAGGCCGATCAAAATTATTTCCGATTACAAACCGCCGAACAATCCTATCCAAGATCCAGACCTCCAAGCCCTCTTCCCAGACAATGCCCCCACAATTGTGGCGGGCGACCTAAATTGCAAACACCACATGTGGAACAGTCGCGCCATTAGTAATAACGGCCGACTGCTGCATGACTTTACGCTGAGAAATGACATCATTCCCTTGGGCCCCCGAGAACCCACTCACTTCTCGACCAACGGGACCTCTGATGTCCTAGACATAGCTCTTTTGAAAAATGTTCCCCTACACCCTTCTATCTATGCACTGTCAGCCTTTAGCTCCGATCACAACCCTGTGGAAAGAATTCAAAAGCAATGTTGGTAATTTACTGGGCCCCGTTCCAATTATAAATTCAATTTCGGAATTAAATTCAACCGTCGGGCAGTTAGAAAACATCATTATTTAGGCAATAAAGTCAGCGGAATTCACAAAACCCGCGCAAAACAACCGTCCAGCTCTTCCAAATTTTATAAAAAATTTAATTCGTGACAAAAATCGGGCAAAACGGCGATATCAAAGGACTTTAGCTCCTTTAGATAAAACCGAATTGAACCGACGACAAAACGAGGTGAGAGACGCGTTCTCAGTTCGCGCCAATGACTCGTGGCAAGACAAACTCACTTCTTTAACGCGACGATGTACCCCTCAAGTTGTGTTTCTGACTCTACAGATGGCGCTGTTTCTTGGCCCAAAATAATTTATGACACAACCCCATGGAAAAGAAGATTTACTGGGTCCTAATCGGCAATAAACTTTGGTCGACTACCTTCCGTGAAAAGGTTCTCTTATCACAATACATGCCATCTGGTAACTGCCACGAGGCCTGTGACGAGGTTGTCGGCGAGTTGGTTTCCGAAATTTACGTCTACAGACAGACGTTCACCGAGATATTGCTCCTGAAACATGCGCATTATGTACTTCGCACATGGAGACAAAACACTTCAAAGATAGAGCACTCGAAGGTTGCTGGTAAGGTAGCCGCATGGGATAGTGGCTGAAAGTGGACGGCCGAGGTCGTAGGTTCGGTTCTTGGCCCAGGACAAGGATTTTTTCCATTTTTTTAGAGGCACGCGAAAAAGTTTTGTACAAGGTCAGTTCTGGGCCCTGTAATTTTTTTTTAAAAGCACGATTAGAAATTACCACTAAAAGATGTTTTACGTTTTACATAATGCGGTTATTGTTTACTTACCCACTTCTGGATTTTCAAAAAGCCAATTACAGCAAAGCATTCCTTAACATTTATATATTACGGAAATCAATATCTTTTTTTGTGCAAACCACTTCTATTATTATTTTCTTTGCCTTAGCACATCTACATCTCAAAAACCAAGAAGTGGACATTGTAAACAATCACCCATAATGCGCATGTTTCGGGAGCAAGAGCTCCGTGGAACGTCTGTCTCTTACAACCTTGTCCGCGGCGTCTTTTATAGAGACCTATGTCCTATAGCGATTCCACAACCGCTGGATGCCCGATGAGCTCACACCAACACCTCTTGCAACTTGCCGAATGGAAGTTCCATTTTTAATTAGAGCAACACCGCGTGCAATGTCCACCTCATTGAGATACCTCATTTTGATTTTCATACTGGTTAGATGACATTTAATGTCAGTTTTGAGTAAGACAATCAACAAAGAGTCGCATTACATTCACTTTGATTTTCGTAGTTTTATTAATTTTCTGTTCAAGTCTTTAGAAGAAAGGATTGGTTGAATGTTGCTGCAATTGTTTCTTATTAGATGACGGAAACATTATTGAATAATAAAGACGTTTCCATTATTGGTACAGACCAACTCCAACTAACCATGAGAAAAGCTGTTGTTTCAAAAAGACGTAGTCTAATGCAGTGAAATGTTATTTTATTGGGTACAATGAGTTTGAGGAAAATAATCTATTTATCAAAGAATCTCCATGTCGATTTTGTTTTCTTCATTACCACCGTAACCGCCGGACAACGAAAATAAACTATTATGTTTGTCGTGGTTGCTTTCGTTCCCCATCATTTCAGTTTATTTATGGTACATTAGCAAAGTAACAGATAAGGGATCATAAAACTGACCGCAAGTGCACCCCTGATCGACGGTGACAGGTCCGTGACAGCTCAAACTTTGAAGCGCCACGTGGTGGCTCTACACCGAACTAAATTTAACATGGCAAGCATAGGACCGTAGGTTGTCGATTAAGATAGACAGGAGACTAATTAACTTTTCTTAAAAAAAATTTAACTTTTGCTAATAGCGCTTTAAAATCTAGCTATTAACATATAACCGCATAGAAAAAAATAATGGCAACGTTGATTAATTAATCATAAAATCAAAATTTCAAACTTTAGCCGGATTTTGAGCTCGTTATTTTTTAGATTACAATTTTTTGTATACAAGGAAATGATCAAGTCCTCAAAATCTTCGGTTGTAACCGCGATATAACGTTCAAAAGATTGCTGCAGACGTATTCTAAATTAACAATTACCACTTTGTTAATTGAGGTGCATACTTCAATTTTACGGTAGTATGTAACTGAAAGATTCCTTTATAATAGTTAATAAAATGTATTTTTCTAACGCCATAAGTTTTCATACTACAGTGGTATAAAGTCGAGCAAAATTTGGCAAAATGTCTCCTTCGCCACCTTAAACGGGCAAAATTCGAAAAGTCTTTGGAGAATGACCCGCGTTTTTAGAAATTCCGCTCCTCGCAAAATCCCCCCGCTTAACGGACCAACGGGACCCGTGTCCGCGCCAGTTGACAAAGTCGAACTCTTTGCAGATTCACTGCAAGAGCAATTCACCACCGACACGACCCATGCCGACCTGGGCCGTGTTGGCTTCATAGAGAGATTTGTTCAACAACATTTGGAAAATCAAGTAGAAAACGACGTCGGAAACGTCAATCCGATTACCCCTCAGAAAATTTCGAGTCACATTAAATTTTTTCACAAACGTCGCGCGCCAGGCCCAGACGGAATCACCAACTTGTCAATAAAAAATCTGCCAATGTTAGCAATCATGTATGATAGCGTCACCGACGCAACACCCGATTGCACCCGAGAACACCCGTTGCACCGCGAGGAGTCACTTACGAGCCTTTGTATGTTGTACAACCTGTCGGCAATAAAAGGGAAACCGAGTGTCTTTATTTTATTTTGGGGATAACTACCCCAAGTTATCATCAGAAGTGAGATCACCCGCGAAATCCCTAGTAATTTTTTTTTTCTTCTCTCGCGCTCGCTGTTATCCACCTTTTTTTGTGCTTGTGTCTGTGCTTTGTGAACAATGAACACGCGCAGTAAAACAAAAAAAAGTGGGCAGCCTCACAGCCGGTGTACAGTGGAATTCAATATAAATGAGACACTTGAATAACTGGTTGTCTACCTTTATTTTGTAACCCAAGAAATTTGACAACACTGTGAAGTGGATAGTAAGGTCGTAGGCACGGAGTGACAGAGCTGACGGAGGCCGTTATTCAAAATTCTGAAACTGAAACGCACGTGGACGGGATTGTTTGGTTTGAAGGCTCCCTCGAACCAACGAAAATTACACAAGTCGTCGACACGTTTTTTGGATTTAAGTTCTAAATATCAAATTTCAATTTCTGTTACGTAACTAATAAAGGGAAAATTAGTGTGTTTAACGAAAGTTTGCTTTTAATTATAAATTATTATTTAATTTGTATGAAAATTGCACGACACTGAAAAGTAGCCAATAGAAAAATAGAATTTGCTGTCATTTGTATGACAATGTAAAAATTTCCTGGAAATTTTTGCATTATGCATAAAATTAATAAGTGGAAATTATTTCAGCCAATCAAAATTATTTATTTATTAATAATGATATCATAATGACATAATGGGCCAATGTCTGTGTCGTTGCGATTTTCTTACCGAATATGCCCTCGTGCATTGATTAATATCAGGAAATTTTATTCTCATGCATTTCCAAAACGTAATTAGCCTTCGTGTTCCACTCGGGCTAATTAATACGTTTTGGAAATGCATTCGAAAAAATTTCCGGAAATAATCAATGCACTAGGGATATTATAAGTGACAATAATTCAACTAACATAATCATAACTATATCAAAACTGATAAAATTTAGCAGTTTTGACCAATCAGAAAACAATTTAATGGAAATCTCAATGCACTTGGAAAACTACGGTCCCTTCGGGCTATTCCGAAAAAATCTTTTTTATATTACTTATTTATTCCTTGCAATTGAAACACAAATTTTAAAATAAAAATAGAGTGCTTAGAAAACTAGATTCATAATTGTGTGAGTTTTTTTAAATTGCAGTTTTAGTTTAAGTTGTCATGTCAAATTCAGCTCGAGACTTTACAGATTCCGGAAATTTCCGGCTTTCAAAGATTCGTGCTTGTCGGATTTTTAAATGACCACTCGCGCGCGCGTTGCGCTCGTGGTCATTTCACAAGCCAAAAAGCATTATTGTAAATTACTATTAAGTAAACAAATTTTTTTTTTATACATCCTGAGTCATTTTAGCCTGTTAAAACAAAGAACCGTTTTTCTGTTTCTTCGGAGTGTTGCATTTATTTTTGATGTTAAACTTCATCTTATTATTAAATTCTTCATGTTTTCTATATGGTTTTTGAAATGCTTATGATTCCTCATTCTATATAAATTCTTCCAATGGCTAAAGCCGATAACCAAAAGCGAATGACTGATAAAATAATACAGAATAGAGAAGTCGACATAGTAAAGGAACCATTTTTATTCAGAACATTTACCATTTACTATTTTAAATTTGTAAGAAAAGGATAATTAACAGACAATAATTATTTACGACCCGAGTCTTGAGAATTTATTTCTTAAATGCAGCACAGTAGTTACCCAAAGTGCATTCACCCGAATACGCAGGTAAACCTTTCTGAAAGCACAAGTAACTATTTGTTAATGAGCTGGACCATAAAGTTTATTGAGGGTCGCATAGACAGCGAAGGGTTCTGTCTGATGCTGCCAGCTGGTGAAATGTGTAGTTTACCCTATGAATTTAGATTTTGCAAATAACAGGAGAGTTATCGCTTTGCTCACAATTTTTCGGGTTTACCGTACCGCCCGCCGCCCGCTCTTCTGGCACTATGAAAGCCGCTTCACCAAACGCTCAAAATTGTCGGGAAACAAGGCAGTTATGAATAATAGGATGACTTTAGCCACGTGCTAGGGACGTTTAAAGGACGCCAATTATGCTGGTAAAACTACGAAAAACATTATATACACACTTCCAGGATGGTCCAGAACTGGTTTTTGGACCATCCTGAAATTGAACGAATTGCGTGGCCTGCCAAATCCCCTGACCTCAACCCAATTGAAAATCTTTGGGCCCATATGGTCCGAAGTTGGGATGATGTCAATTGGCATGGGGTCAGGGAGAGAACGGTTGAACAACTGACTGACCACGTAAATGGAGTCTTTTAGGGGGCACGATCTCTGCCATAATTTGGCAAGATCCATGCGTCGGCGATTAGACGAATGTATCGCACATAACGGGTATTACACCAAATATTAAAGCGCATTTAGTTTATTATTTTTAACGTTCTGTTAAAAAATACACCATCGAGCAAAATTAAGGATTTAAAACGGCCTACTATAGAAATTTCAAATTTAATATAATGTTTTTCGTAGTTTCACCATTTCTTCGAAATATTACATGTAATAAATAATAAAATAATAATAAAATTAAGTTATATGCGACAATGTAATGCAAATAACAACATAAGAATAAAATAATTATTAGAGAATATTGTACGTTTATTGATTTTTTTATTTATGTATTAACAAATAGTTACTTGTGCTTTCAGAAAGGTTTACCTGCGTATTCGGGTGAATGCACTTTGGGTAACTATCTTCGAAAGCCGGAAATTTCCGGAATCTGCAAAGTTTCGAGGTGAATTTGACATGACAACTTAAACTAAAACTGCAATTTAAAAAAATCACACAATTATAAATCTAGTTTTCTAAGCACGCTATTTTTATTTCAAAATTTGTGTTTCAATTGCAAGTAATAAATAAGTAATATAAAAAAGATTTTTTTATACAATCGTATCGAAATAGTACCATTTTGAATGTAATTTTTACGTTGAAAAGACGTGTTTTTTTTCACTATACTGTCACTTTTTCGCACTAGATACAAAATGTAAAATTAACTGACAAATACCTCAATTATCAATAAAATGTTGATTCTGTTATGTCGCATTTCCTAGGAAACGAAAAATTGCGCAACTAGATTTTGCAGTAAGAATGTGCAATTTTATTCTTTCTTTTTACATTTTTAACAATTCTGGCCACGATTGTATAAAAAATCTTGTATGTAGTACGTTGCAAAATTCGTGTTTTTCGCACGCGACGTGTTACCAAACTTGCTTCGCTCGTTTGGTAATATTCACGTCTTGGTGCGAAAAACACTTTCATTTTGCAACTTACTACATAAATAGCTATTCCGGAATAGCCCGAAAGGACCGTAGTTTTCCAAGTGCATTGAGATTTCCATTAAATTGTTCTCTGATTGGTCGAAACTGCTAAGTTTTATTAGTTTTGACATAGTTATGATTATGTTAGTTAAATTATTGTCATACAAATTTAATAATAATTTATTCGAGGGAGCCTTCAAACCAAACAATCCCGTCCACGTGCGTTTCAGTTTCAGAATTTTGAATAACGGTCTCCGTCAGCTCTGTCACTCCGTGCCTACGACCTTACTATCCACTTTACAGTGTTGTCAAATTTCTTGAATTACAAAATAAAGGTAGACAACCAGTTATTCAAGTGTCTTATTTATATTGAATTCCACTGTACACGCAACACCTCGCAAAATTCCTCGCCAGGCCGCTACGCGATCCCGTCCTGCCTCGATCGACGAACCTGAAGACCGAGAAGAGCTAATTCTTTCGTGTCCTAACTCTTCACAGTCTGATTTATCGGCCGGTCTAACTATGGATGTCGACGCTCCAGAGCCACCACCAAAACGTAAAAAGCTAAGCGTACAAGAAACTCTCGTAGCTCTTTTGGGGGCCCAACAACAGCAATTAGCCGTTCTTACGGAGAAAATGGCGTCTTCTACGTCACAGCCAACGCCCTGTCCCAGTGAAGCTTCTGCGCCGTCGTCTTCGTATGTCAGTACTACTTTCCAGTTGTCTAATTATGATCCTGACGTGAATGCGTACTCTATCGGCGAATGGCTGAATGATGCAACTCGCTTGCGCCGTTGATTGAGATATTTACTGGAAGATGCCCAGCCTTACCGCCAGAATCGTGCCTAAAAATGATGCTGGCGGATAGGGGTCCAGAATCGGTCCATCTGTCCCCCAGCATCATTATTAAATGCAGTTTAGTCGGGTTCAGAAATTACAGATAACTGTAATATTACGACAACAAGATGAAGCGATGTTGCCACGTAGTATAGTTTATTTCAGCCGTTTTCTCGATCTCTTTTCAATTCATGATACTAACAGAGATGGAACAAACGAGCGGGAGGCGAGCTTATTGTACGCGATAGACAAGAAGTGGTGCGGGTAAATATCTTTTGCACCACGGCTTCGGTGTCCAAATGCTTTAACCAAAATATGAAAGAATTTTTTTTTATTTGTTAAGAAATTTGTTACCACAGAAAATGTGCTTAACTTTTCTCATTAAATAATTATACATATTTCGATAATGTGTAGTAAAAAGTAGAAAACATTTTGCAAGAAATTAAAGATAAATATCAAAGCACACAGAACCGTAAAGGTTGTGGTGCAAATGTACGGTTTTTTTGGCCATCACGGTTGGCACACGGCAGGTCCGAGCTCATTTGTGCAGTCTGGGCTTTTACGATTTAGAGGACTAAACGGCTGAAATGAACAGTACCTTGCCGAACACTGTAACATGGTGCCAATCAATAATGATGGTGCTACACTTACGTCAGGGGCGGATGGAATGAATGATAAAACCGATTAGACGTTCCGGCCAGAGAAATTTAATTTGCTGACTTTCTCAAATTTACACTCGAAGACGAACTACATACTTAGCTATTGATATAGAGCTTGTGTTATTTCGATTTTAATTTAAGTGTTTATTAAGAGGAACGTCTCCGCTTTATCATCTGTGATTGTAGAACGTCAGCAAAATGCATTAACGTGATTTTTGTATTAGCAAGGGCACGTATTAAAATCTTGTTTTACACACAACATTCCATTTAAAAAAATGTTATTAGCCTCTGTATAAATTGTCTTGGCTCATCTTGTATGTTCAGAAATAATTTCCGGTTATAGACTTTGTGTTTTTAAAGCAAATTTCTAGCTGTCATAGAACTCAAGCTATCAAAGTCGGACGCACTATTGCCTCACCCTGTATAATAATTCTTGAATTTTTTTTATTTGATTAAAACTTTGTTTACATTGATTTGGTTTATGTGATTAAATCTTGAAAAACAAACGAACAACTGTCAAGCCACACAGGAAAATAAAAATTTTGTCCTAAATTAGTTTTGTATAGATAGGCGTAAGGATCTTTTTTTGTATAATTTTTGAACTTTTTGTAAATTGTTTTTTTATTTAATTAAAACTTTGTTTACTTTAATTTGGTTTATAAAAATATAATATTGCCTGAAAGGCGACCGGGGCGCGCGACCTGAACCATGAAACGCAGACCGAACGGAATAAATACACCGCAAACATATCTCGTCCCGTCCCGTGCAGCTATGGTCCCGTGGTCCTGTGCCCACATTCCACACTATAGACAATTTGGCAATGTCGCACACGTACAAATGCGTAAAGTGAGCCTTCTGGAGCCGGTACCTGATTCATAAAACCGAAAACCAACGTTGGCCGTCTGTGGCGCCACCGTACAGTGCAGACAATGTGGGTGAGGGGACGCAGGGCAAAGAAGGGAAACTCGGTCGACTATTAGCACGGGGTTGGGTATCTTCCAGTAAATATCTCAATCAACGCTTGCGCGATGAACAACATGTAAGTGACTCATTAATGATTGCTCGCGCTGGCGAAGCACTGCAGAAACGCGCTTATGACTTTTATTGCAACTGGAGACCAATCCACCGAACATGGGACAATTTTTGCGAGGATCTAATTGTATCTTTTCCCGATAAAGAAACTCCTGGCATGCGTGCCTATGTTGCTGCCACTATGCGTAGTCAAGACTGTGAGTCTCTCAGTGACTATGGGCTACGCAAACTTCATGCTATCAATCGTTTCCATCGCAATTTGCCTTGGAGTACTATTTTAAGTATGGTCGAATACGGGTTGGATCATTCCGATTCACGAACCGCAATCCAACTTCAGCAACCGCAAGAAGAACGCACTTTGCTAAAACTTCTAAGTGAATACGATTCGCGACGCAGGATGCGTCGGCAAGTTTATCCGACACGTCCCGTGAAACCGGAAAGCAAAAGTACCAATCAACAACACACGACCGCCGTAATTCCCCATGCTTCAACCTCCTCAACCTCACCGTTCAGAGGCACCTGTTTCAATTGTAAACGGAGAGGTCATCGCCAAGCCGAATGTCGACATTTACAAGCACCAACACAACCCCCGCCAAAGCCCGACTCAAAACCAACTCCGAAAACCCTTGGATCACCACCAATTTGCACTTTCTGTTCAAGGCCAGGACATAACCAGGATTCATGCTGGAAAAAACATGGACGACCCAATAAAATTCTGCTCATTCAACGCCGTCGGTCGCTGGCACGTACACCCATGGCAACCGTTCTCTCCAATGGCACTCTTCAGTCTTTCAGGTATCTCGTTGATAGTGGCGCCGAAACGTCTTTGATAAGTGAACGTGTCGCCAAACAAGTGGGAAAAATTCTGCCCATGTCAGCACACGCTTTAATGGGCTTCGGTGGAAGTGCCATAACAACAACTGAAAAGTGCGAACTAATCGCTGTTTTACCAACAATAACATTGGAAATTAGCTTCAAAGTTGTGCGAGACTCCTTCATGCCAAAAGACATTGACGCGCTTATCGGTTGGGACGTTATCGGCCGGAATGATGTCAGCGTAAACAAGGGACCTCAAGGTCTCGAGTTGCATTTAGCTGTGGCCAAATCTTCCCGTGTGTTCTGCGTGACCAATTCGCAGAAAAAAGATGAAATTCCAATCAATGTGTCAGGACTGGCCGAACCCGAAGTTTCACGCTTAAAACAGCTGCTATATGACCTACGGTCCAAGACGCCCGACTGCATTAAAACAGGTCAGTTAAGCATTTCCTTGAAAGATCACGTTCCTGTAGCTGGCCGTCTGCTTGCCATGCATTTTTTCCACGACCAAGCCTCACACATTGGTAGCGATAAATGTTTGACCAAAATGCGCGAAGAAATATGGTGGCCGCGTATGGGCCAATGTGTTAAAAAAATACATCAAAAATTGTCGTGCCTGTGTTCTAGGTAAATCTCACACCGGCCGCCGTGCGGGATTGTGGCAGCACGGAGATAAACCACATGATATGATGGAACTCTGGCATATCGACCACGCAGGGCCGTTTGTTCGATCGGCTGGTTGTACACAAATCTTGGTCGTGATCGATGCTTTCACTAAACTATGCCGTTTTTGCCCCATTCCAGATAAAAGTGCCGCCGCCACGATCACGGCACTCCAGATGTTGTTTACCGACCTTGGCACTCCGGTTCGAATTATTGCTGACCGCGGTACTGCTTTTACAGCCCAGGCATTCCGGACCTTCCTCAATGAAAACAATGTGGAACTCCATCACATTGCAACAGGAATGCCCCGTGGGAATGGGCAAGTGGAGCGTGTCATGCGCACTCTTTTCAATTTATTACGCACCACTTTAACTGACAAAACCGAACAAACCTGGGTCCAGGTCTTGCCCGAGGTCGAAACTAATATGAACTACACCGCCCATTCCACCACTGGTGTCGCTCCGGTCTCGCTCCACTTTGGTACCAACCCTCGCTTACCCTGTACCCAGCCTTTTCTTGCGGGCCTCCCGCATGAAGATGTTCATCCCGATTTAAATCTCGCCCTAGCTACCGCTCGCTCGCGCATTTCGGCCGCCGCTCATCGTCAATCTCAGCGTTTCAATGCCAAACGGTACGCTCCCTGCCTCTTTGCCGTTGACGATTTGGTAGTGATTCAAAACTCACAGCTGGCAAATGGTGTTAATGGCAAGCTAAAACCAAAATTTAGTGGTCCCTATACCATTACTGCCCTTCTTCCCAACGAACGCTACGCTCTCAAGCGTCGTGGACGTATGACTGTGGCTGCACACGAGCAGCTTCGCCGCTGGCCCGATAACCGCAGTGACGAAGATATGTTATAAAAAAAAAAAAACCTGTTTTGGAGAACCGTCTCTCAAATTTGTTTATTTTTGGAGGGCCGCCTCTCATATTTCTTTGACTTTTTGTTTGTTTTTGGAGAGCCGTCTCCCAAATTTGTTTTCTCTTTTCTTTTGGAGAGTTGCCTTTCAAATCTGTTTGGAGAGTCGCCTCTCATGTTTTCTTTGATTGGAGAGCTGTCTCTCACGTCGATTCGCTTTTAAGGCAATGTCCTTCATGTGTTTCCTTACTTTTTTAATTCTATTTTTGTGTATGGTCACCTTGATCATTTGTACTTTTGAAGCGCCCTTTGTATGTGTAAGGCGTTTTTCTTGTTAGAAAATATTCGAGTGATGTTTAACCTGTTTTTGTGTTTTTTTTTTGTTGTTATTTTATATTATTTTACTTTTTGTATTTTGTACGTTTACGCTTTTGTGTTACACTTGTAATTGTTATCTTTTCTCTGTTTCTCTTGTAAAATTACCATAGCCGACTCCTGGTGCGAGGACGCCACCCTGCAGGATGGCCGTGATAGCGTCACCGACGCAACACCCGATTGCACCCGAGAACACCCGTTGCACCGCGAGGAGTCAGTCACTTACGAGCCTTTGTATGTTGTACAACCTGTCGGCAATAAAAGGGAAACCGAGTGTCTTTATTTTATTTTGGGGATAACTACCCCAAGTTATCATGTATCTAACCGCAATCTTTAACGCCACTCTTCGGCTAGGTCACTTCCCACAAACGTGGAAAAAGGCGGACGTCATTCTCTTTCAAAACCCGGCAAAAGTCCAAAAGAGCCCTCAAATTACCGCCC
The DNA here is from genome assembly GCA_951805265.1 of Schizotus pectinicornis. Classification (NCBI taxonomy): domain Eukaryota; kingdom Metazoa; phylum Arthropoda; class Insecta; order Coleoptera; family Pyrochroidae; genus Schizotus; species Schizotus pectinicornis. Next base: position 10,653,119 of record OX638209.1, on the reverse strand, counting down.
CATAAGTCTTCTTTCGACCATCGGAAAGCTTGCGGAAAGATGCATTCTCCATAGGCTAAATATGTTCACGACGGATCATGGCGTTATCCCCGACACTCAGTTCGGTTTCCGCGCACAACACTCGACAACACAACAAATCCTTCGGGTGGTAGAGCACTGTTACACCAGCTTCGACTGGAAATACAACACCAGGGCTGTCTTTCTGGATATCTCAAAAGCTTTTGATCGTGTCTGGTACTCTGGGCTCATATATAAGATGATCAATTTGGGCTATCCGGGCAAAATTATTAAACTCATTTATTCTTTTCTTTCGGACCGTAGCTTTCGCGTCAAAATTGATGGTATCAGATCAACCAGTCGCCCCCTGGCGGCTAGGGTACCACAAGGATCAGTACTCGCGCCGCAGTTGTTCAACATTTACATCTCAGACATGCCTCAGCCCGCGACAGTTGAGTTTGCTCAGTACGCCGACGACACCGCTATACTCGCGCGCGCCAAACATGCGTTCCAGATTTCAAATAAGCTCGAAAGAGCTTTGGAAAATCTGGAAACATGGTATCGCGAATGGCTCATTAACGTCAATGCAGTCCTTTTCACACGTTGTAACCTAGTAACACCGGATAGAGAATTGAGCATCTTTGGTGAGCCCATCCAGTGGCAGGCATCAGCCAAATATCTGGGGGTCACCCTGGACAAGCGATTGACGTTCGCCAAGCATATTGAGACAGCCAGAAACAAGGCACGAGGATGTATCGCCCAACTTTATCCACTGCTCTGCCGAAAGAGCAGATTGTCACCGCGAAGTAAATTACGACTTTTTACCACAATTATCAGGCCTATAATGACTTATGCGTCTCCCGTCTAGAGTCACGCAGCGTTTACGCATTTAAACAAAATTCAAATGGTCCAAAACAAGTCCCTTAGACTTGTTTTTGACGCACCCTGGTTTGTTTGAAACAACCAGCTACATAATGACGCGAGTATTAAATACATCAATGAACATCTCAAAGATGTCGCGATAAAGTTCTTTGCAACAGCAGCTGACCACCCGAACCTTCTCGTTCGTAGAGCCGTCGACTACGGCGAGGAACCACCCTATCGATTAAAACAGCCGAAAATGGTTTTAAACGGGTAAAACTATCCGCGTCAACTCGCTAACCGCGAACCGCGACACACGACATTGACTTAGGTTACACACATTTCCACACCGCGAGCGCTTTCTCCTGAAGACAACGGGGTGAAGAGACAGTGTCACGGCCCGTCCGGAGGGGTTTTAGCCGGTTCAAGCCCGGCACTACCCAGCGTGATTGAACCAAGCGCTGGGTGTCCGAAGGGATTTCCCCTCCCTAAGAAAAAAAAACAGCCTCTTTGCTCATTGCTCCTCTCTTTGCTCATCTTGGCTCTTCACCTCTGCTTTTACCAACTACCATCACTGTACGCCGCTTCCAACTTTAAATATATTGTTAAGTTATCACGCTTTTCATTATTCGCACAACACTTGTTTTCTCTTTTTCATAATGTGTAAAAACATCTGCGCAAACAACGAAACATTTTGAATTCTTTTAAAGATGATTGTACAGCCGACAGCAAAGATAATGTCTCTGTTAAACTTTAAACTTATTTTTTTTTACATAAACCCAACACAGACATTAAAATTTATATTTATGCCAACCATATGAAATAATAGAACAAATGCGTTTGGTTTCAATTACCTTGTACGTACATCTGTTGTAGAAATTTTAATTTTAAAATTGGAAGATGGATATTATCTTGCTGTCGGCCGTACCTATATAAAGAAAGACCTAATAAGGCGCCTAAAATAAAATGGAAATTAAAACAACATTAACTTTTATTGATAGTAAAATTGCAAACTAATTAAATTCAAACAGTCTACTTTCATTAGTTCAAAACCTTCTTACACACGTTCGGTATTTGTAAATTTTGAATGACAGTGTAAAACTTATTGCAATTTGTATGTTGGTAAAGATCGAAAACTTTCAATTGTCGAGATTTGTAGAAACGTACTGAACGAATTTATTTATCAGCCTGCGGAGACGGTGATCCCGAAGCAGTCTTGACAATTTTACTCCTCCGAGCGTGTTGAACTTGTTCTGGTGAACTATACGGAGTCCTGGCAAAGTGAAAGCGTTGATTGAGATATTTACTGGAAGATACCCAACCCCGTGCTAATAGTCGACCGAGTTTCCCTTCTTTGCCCTGCGTCCCCTCACCCACATTGTCTGCACTGTACGGTGGCGCCACAGACGGCCAACGTTGGTTTTCGGTTTTATGAATCAGGTACCTGCTCCAGAAGGCTCACTTTACGCATTTGTACGTGTGCGACATTGCCAAATTGTCTATAGTGTGGAATGTGGGCACAGGACCACGGGACCATAGCTGCACGGGACGGGACGAGATATGTTTGCGGTGTATTTATTCCGTTCGGTCTGCGTTTCATGGTTCAGGTCGCGCGCCCCGGTCGCCTTTCAGGCAATATTATATTTTTATAAACCAAATTAAAGTAAACAAAGTTTTAATTAAATAAAAAAACAATTTACAAAAAGTTCAAAAATTATACAAAAAAAGATCCTTACGCCTATCTATACAAAACTAATTTAGGACAAAATTTTTATTTTCCTGTGTGGCTTGACAGTTGTTCGTTTGTTTTTCAAGATTTAATCACATAAACCAAATCAATGTAAACAAAGTTTTAATCAAATAAAAAAAATTCAAGAATTATTATACAGGGTGAGGCAATAGTGCGTCCGACTTTGATAGCTTGAGTTCTATGACAGCTAGAAATTTGCTTTAAAAACACAAAGTCTATAACCGGAAATTATTTCTGAACATACAAGATGAGCCAAGACAATTTATACAGAGGCTAATAACATTTTTTTAAATGGAATGTTGTGTGTAAAACAAGATTTTAATACGTGCCCTTGCTAATACAAAAATCACGTTAATGCATTTTGCTGACGTTCTACAATCACAGATGATAAAGCGGAGACGTTCCTCTTAATAAACACTTAAATTAAAATCGAAATAACACAAGCTCTATATCAATAGCTAAGTATGTAGTTCGTCTTCGAGTGTAAATTTGAGAAAGTCAGCAAATTAAATTTCTCTGGCCGGAACGTCTAATCGGTTTTATCATTCATTCCATCCGCCCCTGACGTAAGTGTAGCACCATCATTATTGATTGGCACCATGTTACAGTGTTCGGCAAGGTACTGTTCATTTCAGCCGTTTAGTCCTCTAAATCGTAAAAGCCCAGACTGCACAAATGAGCTCGGACCTGCCGTGTGCCAACCGTGATGGCCAAAAAAACCGTACATTTGCACCACAACCTTTACGGTTCTGTGTGCTTTGATATTTATCTTTAATTTTTTGCAAAATGTTTTCTACTTTTTACTACACATTATCGAAATATGTATAATTATTTAATGAGAAAAGTTAAGCACATTTTCTGTGGTAACAAATTTCTTAACAAATAAAAAAAAATTCTTTCATATTTTGGTTAAAGCATTTGGACACCGAAGCCGTGGTGCAAAAGATATTTACCCGCACCACTTCTTGTCTATCGCGTACAATAAGCTCGCCTCCCGCTCGTTTGTTCCATCTCTGTTAGTGTCATGAATTGAAAAGAGATCGAGAAAACGGCTGAAATAAACTATACTACGTGGCAACATCGCTTCATCTTGTTGTCGTAATATTACAGTTATCTGTAATTTCTGAACCCGACTAAACTGCATTTAATAATGATGCTGGGGGACAGATGGACCGATTCTGGACCCCTATCCGCCAGCATCATTTTTAGGCACGATTCTGGCGGTAAGGCTGGGCATCTTCCAGTAAATATCTCAATCAACGGTGAAAGCTTCTACTTGGCAGCGTCGGAGGTGGGGATATAAGGGGCGTCGTCGTCGTTTGCCTTTGCCGACGTCTACTAGGCTCTCCTGTGATGGCGAGTGAAGCCGGAATTCCCTCCGTACGAGTGTCGATTTCTGGCTGACCCTGAGCAAATCCTAGAAATCTCCGACCGGCTGCGTGCCTTGTTCTCCCACTCTTTATTAAAATTGTCAGCTTCGTCCTCGTCTAAATCAATAAAATCCTGACGTTCCTCCTGGTCGCCAGTGTGCACGTTTTGTTTTTTTTTTCAATAATATGTGCTCTTTCGCTGATATAGTGACCGATTGCCATCTTCTTTGTCCTAGTAGTGGAATCTTGGATGCTTCTTTGAATTTTTTTGATGCCTCCAGGAGCTGTGCGCGTGCTGGAGGTAGTTTTGTATATACACTTGCGGCCTGCCGTCAGGACCTGAAGACATGCTGACCAGGGTGCTAGAACTGTAACTGTGGGCGCCTAGAGAGTCCACTGAGCCGCTTAATAAACGATTGAAGTTGGGAACCATGGGCATTGCGAAGGGCATGAGGGAATTGTGGAGGTTGCGGTAATGACCGCAATCGAAATCCCCAAAGCTGTCCATGGAAAATGGGTCGCTGAAGAAGGAATTCATTATTGTGTTCTTGTGACGCGTCATGTTTATGTGAGAGCCGAAAAACGGATCCTCTTTGATATCACCCATCAAGGAGCCAAATAAAGACATTTTTACGGTTATATTACTTTCTGTTTAGAAGAAATTTAATAAAACACTTTCTACACTTTGGCCGCGAACTTAACTAACAGCAAGAGAGTGTGAAGTAAAGCCGCTTTCATGCACGCTACAAAATGGTACGCTGCCCTGCGGTACACCCATTTCTATATTTCTATTATCGGAAGTACTGTTTCCACACCGAGTTTTTTGCTGCCTCTCGTTTAAATATTCTTTAAACCATTTTAGAGCCACACCCTTGATACCATATTTGTCCAACTTATGCAGCAACCTTTGTCTATCAACCGTTTCAAATGCTCTCTGCAAATCTAGAAAAACTGCTACTACCGTATGACCTTCCTCAATTTGACCTTTCCAGTCTCCTAGCACTTTCTGAAAAGCAGATTCACAATTATGATTTCCTCTAAATCCCGACTGTTCATTTATCAGCAAGTTATTATCTTCAATATATTCAATCAATTGATTGTAAATTATCTTTTCAATGACTTTTTCGATCAATGGCATCATATTGATGGGCCTAAATTCAGAGCATTTTCTAGTCCATTTAACTTTCCTAATAGACACTATTGTCGACACCTTTAATTTTTGCTGCATTTAACCCTCGAACAGCACCGTATTAATTATATTAAGAAGGGGTTCACCTAAGGCACCAACCGAGCTCACCAATACTTTATAATTGAGATCATCTGGACTACTACTATTTTTGAAATTCTGAATTATCAGCCTTAATTGTTCTATATTCAGTAGTTCAGAAGTTTCTAAATTCGGTTGAGTTTATTGCAAACCCAACTTTTGTTACCCTTGTTTATATTATTATATATTTCCTGGATACTTTTGACGTAATACTCATTAAAACAATTTGCGATTTCTATTTCATTCGTCATTAATTTATTTTCGTTCTCAATTTCTTTAATATCATTATTCTCTTTGGTGTCTAACAATTTCTTTAACGTTTTCCACATTTGTTTTTGATTTCCTCTATTGTTATCTATATTACGTTTAAAGAATTCTCTCCTTTCTAGCCTTATCAAACTCGTTACCTGATTTCTGAATTTTTTGTAACATCTCCACTCCTCTGTATCTTTGGTGTGTTTAAATCTTTGAAAGTGATAGTTTCTTAGTCTTATGACACTTAAAATCTCATCACTAAACCATGGCTTAAATTTATCTCTAATAACTATTTCTCTCCTTGGCGCCGTACTTTCTAAATTACTATATAGGTACTAGATTATAAAATAATTTGTACCTAAGGTTAATATTTTTGGTATTATATATTAATTGCCAGTCTATTGCACCCAGTTTCTTATTAAGTTCATTATAATCTATCTTACCTCTACTTACTATTTTCCTATCAGTCTTATTCTCTATATCTATTTGATTTACCTCGATTTCAATAATACTATGATCAGAAATTACTATTTCATTTGTTACTAACGCATCTATTTTTACATTGGACAGCACCAGGTCGATTAATGAGCTTGACCTTTTAGTAATACGTGTAGCTTCTTGTACATTTTGAAACAAGTTGTTGTTCTCCATTATCTGTTTTAATTTTTTACTATAAAACGTTTCTTCCATCCAGTTTATACAGCCCGCCAGGCGTTTCACCTACTTTACATCACGTCGGGCGTTTTGACCACTTTACCGCTCATCGGGTCTTTTGTTTAGCGACCAAGCAGTCAAGTTTGGTTAGAGCAAACATAAGACAACGGTTGGTTAAATTGTAGTTGCTTCCAGTGTCGAACACCCAAAAATATCGCCTTACGTCACTGGTATAGAAAATTTTTCCTCTATTTAACGCTTGTTTATTAAAGTTGATATTATTGACATTCAAAGTACTGAGCAGAAATCTTATTTCGTCAACATCCACAGGGGCCACATGTTTTTATTCTTTAGGTCGTCCGATTTTTTGTTGACCGTTTAATGACGGTCGAAGAGGATAAATCGGAAAGCCTGTTTGACGCGAACTTCGATTCTCGAAGCAAAACGGTTACACGGGAGGTCAAGCCCGGAACCGGGACTAGGTTTAGATACCCCGTGGTTTAGACGCGCTACACCTCGCCCAGGCTCGATACGTTACACTGGCCCGATTTCCTGCCAAGCCCCTCACACCCTAATCCTCAGAGGCAATCCTTATCTCGAAGTTACAGACCGAATATGCCGACTAATTGTACGGTGTAGATGTCGAAATGTTCAGAAAATTGAGAGAAGTTTAAGATTAAAAAAAATTTTTTTTGGGTGATCATATTTTATAATTTTTATTTTAATATTATTCTAAATATACCATGATAAAAGGACACTTTATTAGATATTTGATAGTTTCCAGATTCTGTCCTGTTTCTTCTCTCTCGATTGTTACTCCTAATAACGGTTCTAGGACGCGCGGTACGCGAAGTTTCCAAGTTTATCATCCTATAGAACATTCGTTATTTTTCTTCTTTTTAAAAATAAATAAAAAAATATTTTTTTTGAATAGGGATGTTTTTTTATGAATGAAATGTTTATTACAGTAGACGAAGAATACTTAAATACACTTAAAGAAATTAGTAAAACAAGTTCAGTCTGGTACAATACAAATTCAACAATCACAAAAATACTTTACTATAACTTCATTCTCAACAAGTGAATACAAATAAAACCAACAATTAACAAATATTAATTTAGAGTAGGTACCTAACTCCTTCGTTTTACGGACATAAAATTTAATAGTGAAGTTTGCACATGGCGCAAACGTTACACCATTCCGTCCTTTGAACTTAAAAGTTTGGATCCAAATACGCTACAAGAGTAATTAGTCGTGCTTCGTCGTCGACAGTTAATCAAAAGCCTTGGGAGTATCAAGTTTTAGTTTTCCAGGCGACTCATACTCCTCTACGAGAGTCTTTAAGGCGCGCATGTTTACTTGAGCTAGAGCAGAACTTCCATCCGATGACGCCAACGACACTGATAACGGAGAAGACCTCTCGCTAACTCCAGTACTCCAGTGGGGGCACCACTCACTTTGTCGCTGGAAACTTGAACCTCTTGGCAGCTACTAGTGCCAGGAGACCGTATCACCTTCCCTATCCTCTCTTCCAATTTATGCTACAATTCTAGTATCAAAAGCTTCTTGTATTGCAGTGCTAAACATTTCGTTGGTAATAACATTTCCTGAGGATGTGGAGGTTGCAGGCATTCCAGCGCTGTTGGTGTTAAAAGTCGTGTTAATCGCGTTTGCTATAACGACAGCCAATTGATCTGCGGTGATTGCGTTGTATAAAGTATTTGGAGTGAGGGGATAAGGTTCCTTATTGGTATCCATATCTTCGTCGTCCGAAAGAGCTTCAAGGGAGTAGGAATATTCAGTGCTAGTACTGGCTTGACTGGAGGTAGAGTTGGCTTGTTTTCCACGGTGGTTTGTTCTTCAAGGATGTGCGCTGCTGTGTAGTTGGCCGCTTCGATCAGAGTCTCTCGGAGACGCAACGCACAGAGTTAGGATCTGACATGTAAACAATTAGTTTTGGGTTTTGAATTATGGCTATAGCGGCAAGATCTTCGGCTGATCCAGGAGTGGACGCGATGATAGTTTCCAACACTTTAAAACATGCCAATTGCTTTAATTAATCAAAAATACGTTTCAATGATTGCTCATTTACCTGTAGAGCAGCTCGGTATTTAGAGGATGCTGTAAAGGCTTTGAATGCAACTAAGAGATCCACGAGTTGTTGGACTTCAGCTTCAGAAAGAAATCAAGCTTGAAGGCTAACAGGTGGCTCTGTTTTTTTAACTACGTGAATTGTTACTCTTGCTGTTACTCGTTAAGAAGATAAGGGCTGGTCGTCTTTTAAAACGAGATCACAATAAAATAAATCTGGAAAATTTTTCACAATGCATAATCTGCACTTTTTGCATAAATGATCTTACGTATGTTTAACTTTTAACTTTTTATGTGTTTTATGCCTTCGCCTTTTAACACTTCTATTTCACTATCAAACCTTATTTATTAACAACATTATTAATTTTAACGATTTGATATTGGTTTGAGTCTCAATGCTGAGCACAACACTTGCTGCAAGGGTGAAGACAAATAATCAGCAATCAGCAAATCACCAACAAAGAAATGTCAGATCAGATTAACCGAACAGCTGTTCCCAGCATTGCCATGTTTAAGTGGCCAATCGTAGGTTTTTTCTAGATTTCCTAGATTTTCCTAGACCTTTCCCGCCAAATTTGAAGTTATCGCCAGCTTGCCCTTTGGCCGAAGGGTCATTTGGCCAAATTTGTAGCTCACTTGGAAGCTTCTCTTTTTCAGTATTGCAACTGACTGATGATCAGCCGAGAAGGTGGTTTACAGACTAGAAACAACAGGATTTCTTCTGATGATTCTCCAACTGGTGGCATTGAGGCTTTTATTTATACCCAGAATTTTTTACTTGGATATTTCATACTGCCCGGCAGGTATCCCACAAGGATTTTCCTATGGGAATTTCTGCTTCTACCACTACCTTTAAGGACGGTCTCTTCCACGGCAAGAGTTTAGCTTGTATGCTTTTTAGCCACTCTACAGTGGCTGCACATATTATACTAAGCCAGCCTGGCCTTCTGTGGAGTTGTAAGAATCTTGGCTTTGTAGTAGCCCCTTTCCCTTTCTTTACTATTTTATCCAGGATGTGTTCATGAATGGCTTCTAGTTGTTCCGTAGTCATCAACTTATGGGTACCATGAGGGTAGTATGCCTATCCTTATTTCTGCTGAACAACGTTCAAAGTTAATTCTTGAAGATATTGAGGTTTCATGAGATCCACGTTAAAAGCGTGACCAGACAAACGCGTCCAATTCGTGTTTGCGCTTGATCGGTTTGTCTTAGGACATGACGTAACGCAAGATGCAAGCATGTATTGTAGCACGTAAACGGCATTCAAAATTAGAGGAGTTTCGGAATTGAGGCAGAAGAGCATTGCTCTCCTGCTTCAATTCTACAACTACCTAATGTTGGTTATATAACCAACATTAGTTTAGCGCCCCCATAAAATCGAGAATTTTTACCTTTTTGGATCGGCTTCTGGAACGATGGTTCCCCTGTCAATCCATACCTTAGATGGTTTGTAGTTATGGCTTTTAGCAATTCTCTTTCCTTGGTTGTGATTGTTTTAGATCACCAAATAGAGTGTTTGACATTGTAGTCTTTTGCAGCTATAAATTCATTTCCCAATGTTTTGAAGTAATCTGCTAATGTTGTTGTTTGTTTTTATGCTTAGGAGGACAGCTGATATGGTCAAAGGGCCCGTTCCAATTGTAATGTTGGTTGGAATATTTTTTCCATTCATAATGTTGAATATTGTCTTGTCTCGATGGTTGCTACAATATATCTTGTATCTGGGATAATGTGTAGTTATGAAGCGAGTTTCTGATATGAGGGCAATGTCGATGTTATGATTTATTACAAATGTTCTAAGTTCTAGGGTAGGGCATGTTGGTGTAGCCCCTTTGCGTTCTAAGTTGCGATGTTATTTGTCCCGGTTATGTTAATTTATTGATGACAGTTGTTAGCAAATTGAGCATGGTGCTCATTTGCTCTATTGCTCCATAATTTTGATAAGCATACTTTCGAGTTATTTATGTTGTTGTTTGCTTGAGTATTTGTTGCGTCATTTGGATTCAGAATATTATTGTTGGTAATTTGGGCGTAGTTTACCCTAAGACGGACTGGTTGGGGCTAAATATATGTGGGCATCTTTCTTACTCTGAGGGTTGAGTAGAGTTTCTGTTGTAGTTGTTTTAGTACAATACAGCCACGGTAGTTTACAGGATGATTTCCTTTACAGTTTGCACACTTTAGTTGATTGTATCTAGCTTCTCTCACGCATTTCTTCGATAAATGATCTACACATTTTACACATCTATTCTATGTAAACAATAATTCTTCGTATGTCCATAACCTTGGAATTTTGAGCATTGAGGAATGGACCTCTTTGCTTGGGGTGGCTCTTATTTCACTATAATATGTCCTAATTTTGTTATATTATAGATTTGTTTGTTTTTTCATCGGGGTAAGGGTAGTTCAATATTGCTGCTTTGATGTTTCATTACGTAGGTATTTGTAACTTCATGTCCTTGTCCTTTTAAGGCCTGTATAATATTTTTTTTTTTGTTGAGGGGTGCATTCTCTTCATTACTACTCTAAATCTTTTTTCGGACTTGGGCCTGTAGGTCTGGTATTGGATGTTTCTTTTATCTATAGAGCTTTAATTGCTGCAGCATATTGTTTTGGTTTTTCTAGGTAAATTTTTTAATTGTCGCAGGACAAAGAGTTTTGATAGTACAGGGTGATTGACGTAGCCCGTGCATTAGAATTTTTTTAACTTTCAGTTGGATTAGAAATTTGAAACTTGGAAAGCAGTCATAACCAGTCATGCTCATTCTATATAAAATATTTTGAGCTCTCTAGATATACAGGATGTGCCAAAAGTCGGTATCAACTTTCTTATTTTAAATAGAAACGTACCATTTTTTCTACATGGTTCAATTAGTCTTCCAACTCTGAGTTTTCATAATACTTGTTATGCGAACTTATGTGACAATTTTTGACATTATGTTAATTTATGTGAAAAAAATGGTCGATGTAGTAGCTTACGAAGAAATTCGTATCTGGCAGATGGTTCAGAACTTATGAAAGCCAATTTGTAAAGTACTTAATTCAAAGTCTAGACCACGGTGGGTCTACTAGACTAACTTCTGATATCTTAATGGTGGTTTTATTTTGTACCATACCATGGGCGCAGATAATTTTCAAATATCGCAACCAAAAATGCTCAAGAAGTCAATTTTTTCAAATGGCACCTACTGATTTTTTTTAACTATTCGATAGAAAATTGTATTTTAAAATGAGTTACTTAAGCATTCCCTATACCTAACTTCATCCCTTATCAAATTAAAAATTAAAATCCAGAAATTTCAACAATTTTGCGAAAGATTTTTAGTTTTTTCAAGTATGCCATGGAAACAAAAGAGAATAGCAACAATTTAATTATGAAATAAATATCTTACTAATTTTATAAAACAACAACAACCAAAACTATCAAGAACCATCATAACAAAATTCTAATGTAAATGTTTTAATGTGAACATCATTTTGATTACTACATTCTATTAATCTATTTTTGGTGCTCCGATCTGAATCATTACTCTTTGTGTGTTTTTATTTTCTAGCTTGTTTGAGTACGATTTCTGGATCGATCCAAATTTGAGACCAGTGCTCTCTGTTTCTAAGAATCTTATTTTTTACTTTATTCCTCAACAAACAACAAAGGCCGGATGGGAATGTTGTTGGACTGAAAAGCAAAACGTGTTTGCGTCACTAAACCGTTCTCTTCTTTCCGTTTTAATTTCTTGCATTTCTGACCTCAGTTATCTACGAGGTCAAAATCAAAATGAGAATTATTCCTGTACCCGTGCTGTCTCAAAGTCGTCTTGAACAGTTCCTCTAAGAAGCCATAGTCTGACTTCTCCTAAAAACAAAAACTCTTAAAATAACCACATTTTAAAGTGGGAGAATTGGAGATGGCCGCAACACAACTTTTTTCCTTAACCCCGCTCTGAAGAATTCTAAATTTTCAAGAAAAATACTTTCAATCAATAAGTTTTGGCTTATAATTTCTTGGATCAAACACTGAATTTAGAAAACATAACTCTAACGCACTTGATACTGGAATTTCTAAAGATACTGAAAATAGTCCAATAAGAACTTCGGATAATGGTTGAGGTTAAAACACAGTTGTAGGAATCTATCAGGATCAGCCACGGGTTTGTCTTTTATCTTGGCTACAACTTCAGGATGAGCAACATCTTTCATTCACGGCAAACTGCTAGTTAACCAATAGATCATGTTGTAGCCCAAATATTTTAAGTCCGACCGGCGAAATTGCACACCTTTAAGCGTCCCGAGAACCAAACAAAGTCATTCCAGCGTGAGCTTTGCGGTCATCAAAGCCAAACGGCCTATGTTCTCCAATGAAAAGCAAATACGTGGTGAGGAGCTATTAACTGTTGTGTTTACTTCCGCTTTTACTTGCTCTAGCGTTGATAGCCCGCTTTTTTCGTTCTTGTCGCGGCGGCCGGTGTTGTGTGGATTCTCCCGGCGCCTCCGCCAAAAGTGCGCCAAAAGTCTTGGAAATAGCGCATGAGGATGACTTTGACCGTCTCTGACGTGTCGTGGTTGTAGCGGGGCGATTAGTTCGAGCTCATCTGGGCTCTCCTGCGTTTCCTGCAAACTTTCTGTGCATTTCACCCGTGCCGACTTGCCTGCCGAGTTAAGACTGTCCCGGGCTTATCCTAGAATTGCGCTGAGTGTCGTCAGACATGCATATTTATGAACCGTAAAGAAATCGAGCCTGTGTTTAAGAGTGGTATGCGTGATTTGATTTGGAACCTGTAGTGGGATCCTCGAAAAAGCGATAGCAATCGAGTCGCTTCTAAGCGACCGAAAACGGTTGCTTTGGCTAGATATCAGCCGAGTCGCTATGGATTTCCATCGGTTAAACCGAGAGTTCCAAGAGGCTATCGCTTTTTTTGGTGTTTTGAAGGTGCATCCCTATGAATGGCATTGGTAGATGACGGCTTAGGGGCTGGATTTTTAGATATTTTTAGGTACAAATGGAAGGGTTATAGCCTCCGGCACCCAATTTTACCTGTTTTTGGTAGAAATCATTTCTACAAGTCGGAAGGTGCTGCTTTAAAAGCGATTCTTCAGGATACTGCATATTTATCGTTTTTGGAGATTAGCAAGGGGTTTTTAAATAATCTTTATCTTGTTGTTCATAATATGTACCAATATTATTACTTTTGTAGGTAAAAAATAACAATTTTCATTTCCGAAACCACTTTTAAATGATCTCTAGATTATTTGAATTTCTTCTTCAAAACGTGCTTGCAAATTTTACAAAATCTTAATCTCGACAAACATTTTAATTATTTCCTTAAATAAACGTTATATCCAAGTCAACTTGTTAGACATTTTTAATTGCATTCAGAAAAAATATTTGTAAACTGTAAACCAAAGTTCTAGGTACAATCCTACAATAAAGTATGTTTCTATACCAAAATAATATCCTCCACAAATTTTGTTACATTTTAATAATTTGTTGGATTCATAATATACAGTAGCTTATATTCTAACTCTGTCAGATTGAAACGCGAGTTTGAATCCATACGCATATCTCAATTTTTGTATACAGAGTGTCCCGGAATAACTGTTACAAACTTGAGAGGCGGATATAAAATCAAAAAATAAAACGGCTTTTCTTAACAAATATGTTCTCGAAAACGGTTGATAAAGAAGGAAGAGTTCTTGAATATTGTCGTAACTCTTGACTCTTATGATCAATTTTTCCGAATGTTTGCACATGTACTACTGAATTAAGTTATCATTGTTTAGTTCGAGAATAGTGGACTGTATGGTATGTGTTGGATTTGAAAATAGAAGTGTCACCAATGCGTAGATCTTTATTTTCTTAAGATGACGTCGTCTCTATCAGAGAGCTACTTCTATAATGATTCACAAAGCATGCGACCAAGGCGGGGGAGGTTTGTTACAGGTAGATTTCCCACCCCTACCCTTGCCTCGTGGTCCAAGTTGGGTGCAGCGTCAACATGCCGCCCCCGTTGGAGTGTAGTGACAAAATCAAATTAAAACTGAAAGCATGTACAAATGAGAAAGAAGCGACACAACAAACTTAACCTGATTATAAAAAGAAAAAAAATTAAGCTAAATCTAACCTAACTGACTTACATAAAATAAAACAAAGCTAATCTAACCCTTAAGCTAATATTTAATTTGTCCGAATTGTCTATAATTCACTTGAAGGCAACGGACACACCTTCACGATAGGCCGTTTGAAGGTTCCTTGCGCAGTCTTTACAGTAACCACTCGTATGCGGTTGTCACTGCCGGGATGCGTTGCTATGATACGACCCAAGTGCCACAGCAGAGGCGGTGTGGTATCATCGACCAAGATGACCATGGTTCCTATCTCCACTTTTTGGTTCGGGGTAGTTAGCCATTTATTAGCCTTTTGCAGGGAGCTAACGTACTCCTTTGTCCAACGAGACCAGAAATGTTGTCGCAGCTGCTCGATCCGCTGCCATCGGGAGAGTCGGTTGTATGGCACATCCTGGAGATTGGCTTCTATGGGAGCGGTTAGCGACTCTCCAATCAGGAAATGGCCCGGGGTGAGTGCCTCGAAATCAGAAGGGTGATTAGAAATTGGAATAAGAGGGCGGGAATTAAGACAAGCTTCTATTCGTGTTAGGAGGGTATACATTTCCTCATAAGTGATGGAGGCAGTACCTAACACCTTCCGAAGATGTCGTTTAACAAGTTTAACCCCCGATTCCCAAAGACCACCCATATGCGGGCTTCTTGGCGGAATAAAGTGCCAAGTTATATTTTCAGATGTTAAATTTTGAACAACCTTATCTGAAAATTCCGCTGATTTTATGAAATTGTTCATGGCTTCCAATTCGTTTTTCCCCCCCACAAAATTAGTGCCGTTGTCAGAAAAAATGTTTAAGACTTTACCGCGCCTTGACATAAATCGTTTCAAAGCATTCAAAAAGGATTCGGAAGTCAGATCCCCCACAAGCTCCAAATGTATAGCCTTTGTCGCCATACATATAAACAACGCAATATAAGCCTTTACTTGCAGTTTACTCCGTTTATTGCCCTGCTTGATAAGTATTGGTCCCGCATAATCTAAACCCACATTTATGAAGGGTCTTGCCGGCTCCAATCTAACTTTGGGTAAGTTGCCCATTTTTTGAACAACGGGTCTGGGACGAGCCTTAAAACACTTGACACAATTATAAATAATCTTGCGTATCACGCTAGAAGCTGCAACGGGCCAATATTTTTGCCTTAGTGCCGCAAGCGTTAACTGAGGACCTGCATGTAAATGCTCTTCATGGTATTGTTTGATGATTAGTCGCGTTACATAATGGTTTGACGGTAAAAGAATTTGATGCTTTTGATCGTGTGTTAAAATTCCTTGTCTTATCCGACCCCCCACTCTTAAAAGGTGATCATTCTGGTCAATAAACGGATCTAATGGTCTGATTTTGCTGCAACGATTGATTAATTTATCTTTAGAAAGAGTTAAAATTTCTTCGAAAAAGTTTTGTTTTTGAATATGAGAGATAATTATGTCATGAGCCTTAATTAATTCTAAAGACGTTAAAGGTCCGCCAGATTTTTGGGATTTTTGACAGTTAGTGATGAACCGTAAACAATAAGCTATTACCCGTTTTAACTTTCGGAATGATGAAAATTTAGAAAATACGGGCAATTCGTGTTTTGTGATAATTATTAATACGGTTTTCCGCTTTTCGGGAGTATCCGATTTATCAGTAGAAATTTTGTCTTGTACGATTAGTGGCCATTCAGATGGTTCCTTTAACAAAAATTGAGGACCATGCCACCACAACTCGGAATTGATTAGCGCGTCGGGATACATGCCTCGCGTTATCACATCTGCTGGATTCTGGTTAGTGCGAATATGATGCCAATCTTGTACTGAGGTTAATTCTTGTATTTCCGCGACACGGTTAGCAACAAAAACCTGCCAAGTAGTTGGAGGTGAGGCCAGCCAGGACAAAACGATGCTGGAGTCTGACCACAGATATTGTTTATGTACATCTAAATTTAAAGCGGGCACGGTTTTCTTTATAAGACGTGCCAACAGCTGAGCTGCACACAGTTCTAACCTAGGCAGCGATATTGTTTTTAAGGGTGCGACTCGACTTTTTGCGCACAATAAATTAATTGAGAGTTCTCCTTGATTA
Organism: Schizotus pectinicornis; assembly: GCA_951805265.1. Taxonomy (NCBI): domain Eukaryota; kingdom Metazoa; phylum Arthropoda; class Insecta; order Coleoptera; family Pyrochroidae; genus Schizotus; species Schizotus pectinicornis. The sequence continues at coordinate 10,636,693 of OX638209.1, read as the reverse complement.
TTTCGCGTTCTCAGATAAATCGCCGCTCCATATGCCTTCATGGAGGCATCAGCAAACCCGTGAATTTCGATAAGCGATACTGGCATTTGAGGGATAACCTTACGCAAAATGCTTAATGAGTTCAAAGAAGCTAGTTCTCTCAAAAATCGATTCCACTCATCCGCTAGAACCTTAGGTACCGGATGATCCCACGTTAAATTTAACGACCAAAGTTGTTGCATTACTAATTTAGCTCTTACAATTAAGGGAGTGATTAAGCCCAAAGGGTCAAAGATTTGTGCGATTGTAGATAGTATTGACCGTTTACTATGTTTGTTTTCGACAGGTAAACTTCCGGTGGCGTACTTCAAAATATCGTCTTTGCAATTCCAGGTAAGACCAAGGGTCTTGACATCTCCTTTGTCGAAATTTATGACGACCGAGCCCGTTGGTTCCGTGTTTACCACCGGCACAAGCCGCGGGTCGTTGGACGCCCATTTCCGTAATTTAAACTGTCCCTGTTCTAAAATATTTATTAGTTGGTCGCGTAAAACTAGCGCGTCTTTAATATTATTTTGTCCACATAGTAGATCATCCATATAAAAACATTGATCAATGGTCGCGCTAGCAAGAGGAAATCTGTTTTCGTTTTCAATGGATAATTGTTTTAAACAGCGCATAGCCAAATAGGGAGCTGAAGTTATGCCGTATGGTAATCTTGTTAATCGGTATATCTTTAAGGGAAGGTTAACGTTTTCCCTCCAAAGAATCCGCTGGTAATCAATGTCTTGATCATTGATTTTGATCTGGCGGTACATTTTTTCAATGTCCGCACTTAAAACATACTGAAAGGTGCGAAATCGCACTAGAATTAAAAAGATATCTTGTTGTAGATTTGGACCGGGAAGTAAATTGTCGTTAAGACTGAGTCCGTTAGAAGATTTGCTAGAGCCGTCAAAAACGACTCTTAATTTAGTGGTTGTTGACGATTCCTTAACTACCGGGTGATGCGGGAAATAGAAGGATTCGCAATTGCTAACTTCATTTGACGGTACCAACTCCATGTGGTCCAGCTTAATATAATCGTTCATAAATTCATTGTAGGAATGACGCAGAGACATATTACACTTGAGTCTTCTTTCAAGCGAGTTAAACCTTTTACTCGCTTGTTCAAAGGATGTACCTAAATTTATGGTACTAGTTTTGAATGGAAGCTTGACAATGAAGCGTCCTTCCGGATCGCGTTTGAAATTTTGTTTAAAATGAGTTTCGCACGTCAACTCATCGGTAGATAAGTTAATTTTATGAGGCATTTCCTCTATAACCCAAAAGCGTGCTATCTGGTCTTCTAAGGAACTATTCTCTACGGTTGTAAAATTGCAGGATGGTTTATGATCAGATTTGTTAGGCCTATTCACGTTTATTGCACCGCCGACAACCCATCCCAATTTCGTTTGTTGAAAGTGAGGATGTTGTCCGTTCTGTGAAATTTTACCGCTCTCTAGCAATTTCCAAAATAACTCGGCTCCAATAAGGAGATCTACCGGCCTACGCTCCAAGAAGTACGGATCCGCTAACTTAACATTAGGTGGAGTAAAAATGGTTGTCCCGTCAACTAAGTCGTTTGGTAAAGAATCCGTAACTTTCGGAACTACGTAGCAATTAAGATCAGCCATAAAAGAAGGTTCCAAACGAGATTTCATGGTAATTTTAGCAGCCCTAGTTATTGTTGAAACGGTTTGATTGATTCCTCCTACCGTTAACTTGGTTTTCTCTAATTTGACATTTAATTTCTTAACCATGGTTTCAGATAAGAAGTTGGATTGAGAACCAGCATCCAAAAGAGCTCTACATTCAATAAATCGATTGTTACTATTTTTGATTAATACTATAGCCGTGGAAAGAAAAACTGATTTGTTTGGTGCAAATGAATGGCTGTTCACAGTATCTATAGCATTGAGTGAAACCTCTCTATCCACTTGGGCATTTAATTGAGTTTGATGTAACAGACTATGATGCCTTTCCTTGCATTCTCGGCAAGAATATTTAGATTTGCAGTTTGTCGTTAAATGATTACCATTCAGACAGTTCAAGCATAGTTTCAGCCTTTTAACTTGAGTGCTACGATCATTAACTGATAAATTTAAGAGTTCTGCACATTGATAGATTGGGTGCTCACCTTTGCATAGGTAGCACCTCACATTGCCCTTCGTTGAATGGTAAGCATTCAACGTCGGCTTGCTTGAGGAAAATTTATTTACAGGTAACTGTTTTAGGTTAGGTTTATACATATTACTTACGGAAGCTAAAAACTGGCATCTTTTCTCCAAAAAGTCTTTAAATTCCGCTAACGTGGGCATGTTTGAATTATCCAATTTAGCTTCCCACTCCTTTTTGGCACCATAATCTAACTTACTATTGATTATGGTTATCACGATGTAATCCCAAGAATCTACCGGAACCTTTAAGACCTTGAGAGCTTCCAAATTGATGGTTATTGTGTCAAGCAATTGACGCAATGATGACTCCGAATTTTTAATAATATTCGGTGCCGAAAGAATAGCGTTAATGTGATCCTGAATAATTAATCGCTCTTTTTTAAAGCGTTTTTCTAAAATTGATAAAGCCGTTGAGTAATTAGCGCTCGAAACAGATAAGGCCTCGATGGCCCGAAGCGCTTCGCCTGTAAGGCACGAACGCAAGAAATTGAGCTTTTGGCAGTCGTTCAGAGTTTGATTCTTGTTGACTAAATTATCGAAATTATCGAAAAACGACAAGTATTCTGAATATGCCCCGTCGAATGTAGGCAACTTAATTTTTGGTAAGATATTTTGGACAACTTGATGAACTTGATCTTGAGGATTATCAGATTCAGTCCCAGTCGGGCTGGACACGCGTCTCGGAGTTACTGCAGGTAAACGCCCTTTAACTATATTTTTAATTTTTACCAATACATCATAATATATGGTTTCAAATGCTACGGATTCGGTGTCTACACTTGTGTCCTCCGGAGGACTGACTTCCCTGATTTCAAATTGAATATCATCAAACTCAATAAAAACCTTTTCTAGCGCCGTTTTACGTACTTGCAATTGTTCCAAATCATCTTTCTTGTCAAAGGTGTCTACAAATGTTTTTATCTTCGTAAGCTTGCCTTTGATGTAACCGCGCTTACTAACTAATTTCTTGAGGGCTTCCGTTTCCGCCATCTCAAAAAATGCTAAGTATCCGCTTTCCAACACTTATGGAAATAGAGATATACGATAAAGAAAAGGAATCGAGACACTGACCTTTTAGTTCCTCGGGTTCCTTGGTTGGGAGATGTATGTCGCTTGACCCTGCCTTGATGCTCCGCTGATGGGCTGGCTGGTGGACTCTCCGCTAGTTCACTGTGGCACTTAATTATGCGCTCGCGATTGTATTTCGACGTGATTTGATAAATTTTTAGTAAATCCGGTTCGAAGATAGACCAATGTTTAGTTCGAGAATAGTGGACTGTATGGTATGTGTTGGATTTGAAAATAGAAGTGTCACCAATGCGTAGATCTTTATTTTCTTAAGATGACGTCGTCTCTATCAGAGAGCTACTTCTATAATGATTCACAAAGCATGCGACCAAGGCGGGGGAGGTTTGTTACAGGTAGATTTCCCACCCCTACCCTTGCCTCGTGGTCCAAGTTGGGTGCAGCGTCAACAATCATGTATCGTTGGTATCCATTTTGATGAAAATCGCACGACACCGAAAAGTAGCCAATAGAAAAATAGAATTCGGTGTCGTTTCTATGACAATGTAAAAATTTCCTGGAAATTTTTGCACCTTGCATGAAATTAATAAGTGGAAATTATTTCAGTCAATCAAAATCATTTATTTATTAATAATGACATCATAATGACATAATGGACCTGGTGGGGAAATGATACCCACTTGGTTTTAACTTAGATTGTATTTACACTAAAAAATAACATAATTCAACTTTGGACAAGCAATGGAGCGAGTGTTCGCCATTTTAGGTAACAACAAGAAGACTGAAATTAAGAGGGGGCAAGCGGCTCGTGGGTACACCCGCGCAGGTACCAACACAAAAAACCTAAACAAACACAACGAGTTGAAGACTCCCTAACATAACTCCCCCCGCTGAGCGTTCTGTATAGCTCAGGAAGTTCTTAAACGTAAAGATTATTAACAAAGTACACTAAAATTAAGAACAAACAAAAAAAAGGTTTGATGACAAAAATTAGGGCATGCAACTACTCAATAACATCAAATCCTGAAAAAAAAAGAAAAAACATGCAAAAAATAGTCTGCTAAGCGGCCGTAACAAATGTCTGCAAATGATTATTATTGGGCTGGCAAAGGACACAGTCGCGAAAAGGAACGCACTAGTTCACCACTGGCAGTTTGAACCTTTGCAACACGATTGACGCCATCAGATCCAGGGTAAACTTGGAGAACTCGTCCTAACTTCCATACTATGGGTGGAAGTTGGTCATCCTTTACTAGGACCATTTGATTTGGCTGAAGGTCGGAGCCGGACGCCTTCCATTTTGTCTTGGTTTGCAGCTCGCTGATATAATCCTTTTTCCAACGAGTCCAAAACTGCTGGCGGGCTGCTTCTATCGACTGATAAAGCGTCAGTCTTCCAGATGGCGTCCCAGGGGGTACCTCGACATATGGAAAACCGATTAACTTGCGGCCGATCAAAAAGTGTGAGGGGGTGAGAGGGGCAAAATCGTTAGGATCTTCGGACAGGGGAGATATAGGTCTAGAATTTAAGATTGCTTCGACTTGACACAATATGGTGCTATATTCCTCGTAAGTAAAGTTTCGACTACCGGAAATGCGTTTAAGATGGTGCTTGCAGCAACGAATGTTTGATTCCCATATGCCCCCAAAGTGAGGAGAATGAGGGGGAATGAAGGACCAATTGATTCCTTCCTGCAGTGCTTCGGCTTGAATGGCGTTTTGTTCAGCCTTGAAAAATTTGTAAAGATCATGCAAATGAGTTCTTGTGCCAACAAAGTTGCGACCATTGTCGGAGAAAATGGTATGAGGTTTTCCACGTCGCGAAATGAATCGGCGGAGAACCAACAAGAAATTTGCAGTAGTCAGCTCGGTGGCCAGCTCCAAATGAACAGCCTTAGTCGTAAAGCACACAAACAAACATATGTAGGCTTTGACAAGCTGGCAACCTCTCGTCTTTTTATTTTTGATCATGATGGGGCCGGCGTAATCGACGCCGGTTGTGGTAAAGGGGGGCTGTTGCTGAGTCCTGGAAGCAGGTAAGTTGCCCATTATAGGGTTTAAAAAACGAGGCTTGGCCCTGAAACATTTAACGCAGTTGTGCACAGTTTTTTTGGCAAGATTTCTTCCTGACAAAATCCAGAATTGGTCCCTAACTGAAGAAAGCAAAAGCTGAGGACCAGCGTGCAACAGACGCAAATGTTCACGGATAAAAATTAGTTTGGACAGTGGATGTTTATTTGACAGCAAAATGGGATGCCTTTTTTCGAAGGAAAAGTTAGATTCGAGAAGCCGACCGCCAACCCGGAGAACGTGGTTTTCGTCGAGAAACGGGGTCAATCCTTGGACTCTACTAGATTTTAACGGTTTGCCAGTTGAAAGGCACGAAATTTCTTCGGCAAACGATTGACGTTGTGAGGCCTTGACGATGGCAGTGAGGGCACTGTGCAATTCTGTGATCTGCAAGGAGCCAAAGTGGCGCTGGGCCAGTGGTTTTAAACAATTGTGTGCGAAGCGAAGCATAAAGGCTACAGTGCGCTGTAGCTTAATCAATGTTGAAAATCTCTCAATCGGGAAGGAAAAATCCTGAGTTGTTGCAAAGGACTGAAATTTAGCTGGCTTTATTTCGGGAAGATTTGTCATAGTGACAGTGGATGAGGGCCAATCAGACGGAGCGTGTAACAAAAATGGTGGTCCATGCCACCAAATAGCAGAGGATGCTATAGCGGCAGGAGAGACGCCTCTCGACGCTAAGTCTGATGGATTAAGTTTAGAAGGAACGTGAAGCCACTTAGCAAACTGGGTGCTTTCTTGAATCTCAGAAGTTCGACTAGATACAAAGGTTTTCAATTTATGTGGTGGAGTTCGAAGCCAACCCAATACGATCGTGGAGTCAGTCCAACAGAAAAAATCATCAAAATGCATATTAAAATCCTTGCGGATTTGTACCATCAACCTAGCAAGTAGAAGAGCACCTTGTAGCTCTAAACGAGGAATAGACATAGGTTTGAGAGGGGCAACCTTGGTCTTGGAACAAAGAAGATGAACAGCAACGGTATTGTTATAGTCAACAGAACGAATATACAAACATGCAGCGTACGCTTGAGTGCTGGCATCGCTGAAACCATGAAGCTGTATGGATGAAGGATGAATGCAAATCGAATGGCGTGGTATTTTTAATGTATTAAGGGAAAACAACTCATTACGAAACGTTGTCCATGTATGCAATACAGAAGGAGGCAATGAATCATCCCAGTCAAGCCTTTCCAGCCATAATGCTTGAAGAAGAATTTTGGCTATTATAATGCACGGAGCCAATAGACCTAAAGGGTCAAAAATCTGTGCTATTTCTGACAACATGGAACGTTTAGTCGCCTTGGTGACATCAGAACGAGAAATGAGAAAAATAAAGGAATCCGAGGGGACATCCCATCGCAGCCCAAGAGTTTTAATCTGTTCAGGAGATCCAAAATTGAGCATGGTCGGATGAATATCGTCGGGTTGAACAGATTCCAAAATACGAGGATCGTTTGACAACCACTTTCGAAGGTTGAAACAGCCGAGTTGCAGGATGCGAGGGAGATGAGAGCAGATATTCTGAGTTTCTTCCAATGTGTCAGCACCAGTAATGACGTCGTCAACGTACATATCCTCCTTTATTATCCTTGAAATAATCGGTTCGGTTAAAGAACATTCAATGGCAAGCTGGTGCAAGCAGCGAATGGATAAGAAACTAGCGGCAGCGGTGCCGTATGTGACAGTATTCAAATTGTAAACGCGAAGAGGCTCACCCGGATCGGAGCGCCAAAGAATACGTTGCAATGACCTTTGAAAAGGATCTATGGAGATTTGGCGATACATCATTTTGACGTCACCGCACAGAACATATCGATGTTTACGAAATCTCAACAAGATAGTAGACAAATCTGCCTGTATGACAGGTCCTACCATTTGAATCGAATTTAACGATCTGCCAGATGTAGTAAGTTGAGATCCATTGAAGACGACTCGTAGTTTGGTGGTGACTGAATCTTCCTTTATAACGCCGTGATGTGGCAAAAAGTAAGAAATCTCCCTGGGAGAAGGAACGACTGGTGACATGTGTTTCAAAGATTCATATTCACTCATAAACTCGACGTATCGATGGCGTAGAGCCGGTTTCGACTGAAGGCGTTTTTCCAAGGAGAAGAATTGGCGTTCAGCTTGACGATATGAGTCGCCCAACACGTTTGGATTATCTTTGAGTGGCAAAGATACAATGAAGCGACCATCTGGGGCGCGTCTGGTTGTTTGAACAAAGTTGGACTCACAGAACTGTTCTTCGGGGGAAAGACGAGGAGGAGAGGAGATTTCTTCAATAGTCCAAAACCTTGAAAGCTGGTCTTGAACATCAGCTCGTGTTTGACTGAAATGACACAGGGTCTTTGAAATAGGCGAGTGGGGAATTGGACCAGAGATAACCCAGCCGAAGCGAGTTTGCTGTAGAACGGGCAAATTAGGACCAAGCTGGTGTTGGCCCGCAAGCAAAACTGCAAAGAACAGTTCAGAGCCAATGAGCATATCCACTGAAGAAGGTGAACTAAACGAAGGATCAGCTAAACATAGATGAGCAGGAATTTTTAAATTGGACATGTTAAACTTTACCTGCGGCATGTCGGTTGAAATGGCTGGCATAACTAGACATGTAATTTTACGCTTAAAGCTAGTAAAATTTGAGCAAAGGTACAAGTCGGCAACAGTATTTAGCCGAGTAGAGGCATTATTTACGCCAGTAATGGTGACGTCAGTTTGCCTTGTATTCAGCTTCAACTTGTCGCATAGATTTTGGGTGATCATATTGCACATTGACCCGCTGTCCAGCAGAATTCTGGCCACTAAACAGTTATGAGGTGCACCAGCCACTTTAGCCAACGCAGTCGGTAACAAAACCTGAAAGGAAGTAGCGGAATGGGCAGAAATGAACGAATTTCCTGCGCTATTATTGGTTTGGTCACTTTCTGAACTACCTGGATTAGATGTCCGGGGAAAGTGCAAGAGAGTGTGGTGCTGTCTGAAGCAAGTTTTGCAAGTGGATTTTGACGGGCAATTAGAAACCATGTGGTTTTTACGTAAGCAATTAAGACAAATTCGATTCTGGATCGAAAATGCATGACGATCATGTGGAGTTCGAGACAGAAAATCTGCACAACGGAACAAAAAATGTTCGCCATTGCACAGCGGACAAACAACTGGCGAAGATGTGGATGGAGAAGTGGCGCTTGAATTTGAAACCACAGCCTTGGGCTGTTGTGGTGCAAGACGAGAGGCAGAATTGCCGTAACGAGGTGATTGACTGTTGGAGCTGCCAAAGGAAAAGCCTTTGGGCTTAGTTACACGTAAACTAGATGGCTCAGAATGAGTAGCAAGGCGAGTGTTTTCCAAAGCTACGCACTGCTGGGCTAAGAACTTCTTAAGTAACGGAAATGTAGGAATTTCTGACGAATTGTGGTAAAGCTCAAAGCGTTTGCGAGTTGCAGAGTCAATCTTGTCCATCATCAAGTCAACCAGTACAAAATCCCAGTTGGAGGTAGTCAAGCCCAATTTATCTAGGACGGCGAGGTGTTCAGAGAAAGCATCCACAATTTGCCGTAGCTGTTTCGGATCTTCCTTTGAGAAAGAGGGAAGATTTTTTAATACATGCCAATGGTGAGTCGTCAACAAACGCGGATTTGAATAACGATCGGTAAGCGTTTTGTACGCTAAATCGTAATTGTCGGCAGTGATTGGAATAGTACGAACAAGCTGAGCGGGTTCTTCCGCCAACGAGCGTAACAAGTGTTGAAACTTTTCGATTTTAGGAATATCCTGATTATGCACGAGACTGTCATACAAGTCCTTAAAGGATTGCCATGTACTATAATCACCTAAAAAAGTTGGTAAAGTTAACCTGGGAAGCCTTGCGCTTCCGGCGGAAATATTTCGCGAGTCTGACGAAGATAGAGCGGGAGAGCCGCCTCTTGTTTGAGCAGGAAACCATTCATCTCTTTTTAATAGAATCTGATAGTATTTCTGATCAACAGATTTTCGAATAACTTCTTCATTGATCAGAGCAGTGTCATCTACCAATGACACAATAGCAAGATGATGCGTATTGAAACTGTCGTAGCTATCATTAATAGTGGCCGATTGAATGCGAAAAAGACTCCGTAGTGAAGTATCATTTTCTGCTGACGCAGAAATCTCATAGATTTCTTCAATTTTATGTTGAGCCACTGTTCTTGCAACAATATCAGACCTTTTGGGTGGCATGATGATTGAAATAGGATGGCAATTGAATTGCGAAAGACAAGCAAATATTGAAGCTAAACTACCTGGTAGCTATAGCTGTCTAATGTCGCGACTGGCACGAACACAGAAGGTGAAAAAAGAACTAAGCTAGATGAGCTGCTGGAGCCTTTCTAGTAAACGCGACGTCGATTACGTCTGCAAACAAGACAAATTTGAGTCCCTTAATTTAGTGCAATTAAGAGACGAGTTAGCTGCAAGCTTATGTTTCAAACTTTGACGGTGATAGAGCAGTTTCTTAAACAATAGCGCACCATGTGTGACAAACAAGCACTATAACAACAAAGAAAAAGGAAAACTGGAACACTCGTGAAGCTAGCAGTGAACCAACGAAAACCGCATTATAATTTAGAAAATTGTAAGTAAACTACAATAAAAAAAAAGTCAAACAATATTTAAAAGAAGAAGGAAATGGATAACGGGACTCACACTTTTATCGTAGCAGATCGAGCGAGCCCAAGTTCAAATTTCCCTCCCATCTGGACCAATGGTCGTCTCAGCGTTGGCGTTGGTGGTTGCTGGTTGGCTAGCAGAACAAACATGGCGGCTTTGCGAGATGACGCTGGTTGGAAACTCGCAGCATTTTAATGGCAATGAAATGCATCAACGGCGAAACATGTTGACTGCACAAAACAAACGGCACTGGACACTTGCAGTAGATTGCGGCCAATTTGTTGCGAAGCTCAGCTGCATTAGAGTTTCATTACAACAAACGCGAGCCCGAACGGACGTGGGTGGCGGAGCCGGAAAGCGTTGTCACACACGTTTTTTGCAGCAGCGGCGTAGAAAGAGCTAGTTCCATTTGGCTAACGAAGGACCATAATATGGTGGGGAAATGATACCCACTTGGTTTTAACTTAGATTGTATTTACACTAAAAAATAACATAATTCAACTTTGGACAAGCAATGGAGCGAGTGTTTGCCATTTTAGGTAACAACAAGAAGACTGAAATTAAGAGGGGGCAAGCGGCTCGTGGGTACACCCGCGCAGGTACCAACACAAAAAACCTAAACAAACACAACGAGTTGAAGACTCCCTAACAGGACCAATGTCTGTGTCGTTGCGATTTTCACTTATAATATCCCTAGAGCATTGATTATTTCCGGAAATTTTATTCGCTTGCATTTCCAAAACGTATTAATTAGCTCTCGTGTTCCACTCGGACTAATTAATAGCATGTTATAAGTGAAAATCGCATGACACTGAAAAGTAGCTAATAGAAAAACAGAATTCGGTGTCGTTTCTATGACAATATAAAAATTTCCTGGAAATTTTTTTTCCGGAAATTTTATTTTTATGCATGTTCCACTCGGGCTAATTAATACGTTTTAGAAATGCATTCAAAAAAATTTCCGGAAATAATCAATGCACTAGGAATATTATAAGTGACAATTGTTTAGTGTGTTAAAGTCCACGAGGTTCACGTTCACGATACTTAGGTTAGGTAGTTTGAAAACTTTTCATCTTAACAAATTACTGAAAAGTGATTGGTTTCGCATTTTTGAAAAAATCCTCCTCTAAACCCCTTCCCTCCAAAGCGACCGATATCGTAAAGATAGGGACTCGATCGCTAACGCTTTTCCAAGGATCCCACTACTGGAGCAACTGTCACTTCACTGAAGGTTGATGCTGTTGCGGAGACGGAGATAAGGCGAAAGTTGGAGTCGATTGTGAGAGATCGTATTGAGACCAGTGGAGCCGGGCCTTCTTACTACACTGGTGCCATTGGGGTCTCTACCCTGGCCAGAGTTACAATTAAATCATCTGATGTAACGCAGTCGGCGGCAAAGATTAGGTCGGATATTCTGGCTGGTGTTGATGCTGACTTGTTACGATTAGGATTAGGATTAGGACCGTCAGAACTGTGAGAGAGGTTCGCTCAATTCAATTATTATTTTGTTATTTTGTATCCAGTTGAATTGGTCATAGACGAGACCGTCATCATAGAGGATTCCAAGCACGCGAGTTGGCGGGGCAAGAGAGGTTGATCGAACGCTTGACCTCGCTTTGCTTTCGACCTGTGGTTCTCTGCATATTATAATTTTTTGTCAGTTAATTAGTGTGGGAGGAAGGGGAGGTAATCAAACAGGGTTGACACAAATTAGAGGCTCAATTGCTTTACTGGGTCAACACGTTAACATGGTCATAATCAGTTTACAGTTTCGCTCAATCTGTCCTTGCTTGCTCTCGTCCCGTCTGGTCTCTGGTCTCGCTCCCGGTCGGGTCTGCACGAACGCCCGTCGTGAGTGCTGCCGACCTCGAGATGGTCCCCCTTCGTTGGGGTGCGCTCTGGAGGTGCGGTACTGCGGCCGTACCTTTGGGGTGATTTCCAGGGTGTACGTCCCTTGACGCTCACACTCGACCATCCTGACTCGCGGAGCTTCAGTGGTGTCGATCATTTAACCTCAGAAAAGAAAAACGACATGAGAACTGGGAAATCACTTTGTCAAACAAAAGAAATTAATGCAAAGAAACGTTTTATATTGAACTGTCCAGTGTTTTGAACAGGTGATGGCAGCTTTCATTGTTTCCGTTCCTGTAAGGTCTGTGAATAGCTAAATGTGGTTATGAGTAAAACAGAAATGGGGGGCAGTTGGCCAACAAATAGGTACCCATGCATGGGGTTTTAAAACTGGGTCATACTCACGTTACCGTTCAAGGACTTAGCAACTGATTTGGGCGGTATCTTTATCACAATTGCCGTTAATATTGGAGAATCGGTGTTCTGTAGACTCATGACATTTCAAATGAAGAGCTTCTTGCAAACTTGATTCATTTTTCCGCTTAGTTCACTTTCTTCGTAGGTGGCTAGCTACAACCAACCACCTCCCTGAAGTTGGTTACGACCAAGAAGCTTAATCAAAAGCCGGCTACGACCGACAAACTTAATCAAAAGCCGGCTACAACCGACAAACTTTATCAAAAGCCGGCTACAACCGACAAACAAAAGCTTTACATCCCAGGAATTTAGCTGACAGGCGGTTTCCACCAACAAAGCTTCTACACTGGTGGCTCCAACCAACCAGATGTGTGTAGACTAGCGCTAGTTCTTCCTTCAACTTGTCTCAATTCCAACAATAGCAATATGGAAATGAAACAGACTCATTTTCTGGAACAGAATATTGGGGAGAAAACTTTGTCTCCCTGGAATTAGTTCAGGTTTTCAATAATTCAGTAGTCCAGGAAATTTAAGCTTCAAAAAGGCTTTTGTGGTTATAACCATTTATTGATAACAAAATAAAGCAATGTAGTCCTAAGACTACAAGCTCTCGATGACAACAGTCAGGAGAGAGAAATATAAATCAATGGTATTCAATAGATTGATAGTAAAAACAAAAGGAAGGATTTTATTACATGTTTCCAAGAAAAGCTTAAAAATAGTGGTTAGAGAGTTCGTATTTTAATCCTTATGTCTCAGTGTCTGTGGGGTCATCAAACTTTTTCCACAGCTTCATGTGTTCTGCTGCATAGGTGCCAGTGTATGGTTTCTTACTTCTGTGAGACCCAGTCATCTCTTGCACCTGGTACCGATCGCTTTTAAAGATTTTTGTAACTTTAAACGGGCCTTTCCATTTCGGTAGCAGTTTTTTACTGTATCCGGTGCTTGCGATGGAGGAAATCCTGACCAAGACTAAGTCGCTCAGTCTGAATCTTCGAGTTTTCGCTCGCACTCGATCGAATCGTGCTTTTTGCTTAGCTTGAGTGGTGGCAATTCGGGTTTGCGCTTTTTTTCTGAGTAGAGGAACATCTATTGGTTTCGGATTGTTCGCATCGACATTGTCGTTAATGGGACCAGTGCGGTATCCCATCAGCAGTTCTGTTGGTGTCGAACCAATGCCTTTATTCAGGGTGTTGTTCAATCCTAACTGTATATTAGAGATGTTTTCGTCCCAAGCGTCTTTATTTTTGCTAGCGCCCATTGTGGCTAGCGAGTCCAATATGGTCTGGTTATATCTTTCCACTTGACCGTTGCCGCGGGGCATTCCTACTGCATTCAAGTGGTGTTTGATGTTTCTCTCTGTACAAAATGTTTTGAATGCTTTAGAAGTGAAAGAAGTACCGTGATCCGAGATAATACGCATTGGTGCGCCAAAGATCTTGATAAGTTCTTCGAGTTTTTCCAGGACGTGTTTTGTAAAACCATCCGTAAAAACAAGGACTTCCGTATTTTTACGCTTGCTGCGAACGAAGGGCCCTAGGTGGTCCACATGAATGGTGTGGAACGGCCGTGGATTTTTATGGATTGGGTGCAAGTATCCGGGTTTCTTTCCTCTCGGGTTCTTGTGGAACATGCAATTGACGCACGAGTCGACATATTTTTTTATAAACCTGCGCATGCCTGGGAACCAGTAACTCGCAGCGATGCGTTCATAGGTTTTTTCATAAGCGAAGTGTCTAATATCGTCATGATTCAGACGTAGAATTTGCCATCGGCAATTTTTGGGAACAAACCCTCTGTAACCATGGTCTGTGCGACGATAAACTTTTCCTTCTTTGAGTAGGTAGTTTAGAAACATGTCTCTATTTGTTTTGCGGTCGCCCGTCAGTAGCGCTTCTTTAATTTTTTGGGTTTCGGTATCTTGTTCTTGGACTGCCAAAAGCCAATCGTCAGAGTTGATAACGGTAGCGCAGACTTGTTTTGTTTCCAATGGAAGGTTGCGACTAAGCGCGTCAACATGCTGCATTTGAGATCCTGGTCGATGAAGCATTTCAAAGCGATATTCTTGCAGGTCAAGAACCCATCGACCAATTCTTTGGTTTAATTCTTTCTTCTGAAAAGCGCTGCGCACCGCGGCGCAATCGGTTATAATCTTAAAATGTTGTCCTAAGAGATAATGGCGAAATTTTTTTACAGATTTAACAATAGCAAGGGTTTCAAGCTCATAGGAGTGATAGTTTTGTTCTGCCGGGGTAGTATGTTGACTAAAGAAACTTACAGCTACTTCTTTGTTGTTTTTGAGTTGAACTAGCATGGCAGCCAGTCCCCATCTACTAGCATCGGTGTACAGGATTGTTTTCCTGGTTGGGTCGAAAATTGTCAGAATTGGTTCGTTAGCTAGTAATTTTTTTAATGTGTCGAAAGCTGTGTTTTGCTCCTCATGCCAGATCCAATTGGCATCTTTGCGTAATAATTTGGTGAGTGGTCTGGATTTGTCAGAGAAACTGGGTATAAATCGCCGAAAATGACCCACAAGACCAAGAAATTGGCGGACGTTGTGAACATTTTGTGGTGTCGGGAAGTTTTTTATTGCATTTACTTTGGTTGGGCTTGGCTGAAGTGTTCCATTATTTATTAAGAATCCAAGATATTCGATTTTGGTTTGTAAGAATCTACATTTGGAAAGATTGAGGGTTATTCCGTATTTTTGGAGGATTTCGAGAACTCGGACAAGTGTTTCGATTGATTCTTCAGGTGTTCGTGTAGCAATTAAAATGTCGTCCAAGTAGATGAGAATTTGGTGCCTAAGTTCGCGGAGAATTTCGTCAATTGCTCTTTGGAAAACGTAGGGGGCGTTGACGAGTCCAAAAGGGACTCTTAAGTACTCATATTTACCTTCTGGGGTTATGAAGGCAGTATATTTAATAGAGGTCTCCGCCATTCTGATGTGGTGATAGCCCATTAGAAAATCGAGACTAGTGAAGAATTTTTTTCCTGCTAATTGGCCCACCAAATCGTCGATAATTGGTAATGGATACGGGTCTTTAATAGTTACTTTATTAAGTGCACGATAGTCCACCACTAAGCGTTTTTTTCCTGATTTTTTTGTCGTGATGAGCACTGGACTAGAATAGGGTGAAGATGAAGGGCGTATAATTTTTGCGTCTGATAATTCTTTGATGAGCTTTCGCAACTCTACTTTTTCCATTTCGGCTAACCTGTACGGTCGGCTGTGAATTGGCTGGGTGGAGTTTAATTCAATTTTCATCTCTACGTGAGGAATAGTGCCGATTTGAGTTGGGTTGTCGGTGAAACATGGTGAAAATAAGTTGATAACTTGTGTTATAAATTAACAACAAAAAAAAAGAAAAGAAAATAATAAAATGATGAAATAATATCGACGGAAAATATTAATTTAATCAACGCAAAGAATTAAAAAAAAACCACTGATTTGGACTTAAATAAATTTGTCAGGATTTATTCAACTAACTTATTCAACTCAATATATTTACAACTCGCTTTTCGACTTAACTCTTACGAACTAGCTTATCGCTCACAACCAATTCACACACATCCCCAATTCATCCCTACCAAAATATATTCATCCAATAACATTCAAACTTAAACAAACGAACAAAATCATCCACCCAATCGCATACAAGTGACCAGACATGCAAAAAGTCACGTCCGTACTTTCCCACGAGCACACCACCCAGAAGCACACATATGTTCTGATATTAATATCTTAATCTACCCTGTACCTTACGATTTCTCGTCCATCCCCCGTCTTCCGGCTTACAAAGCCGCCGACGTGCTTTGACCACTCAAAGCCGACGTTTGTCGTTGGTACCGCTTACACAACATTTACAACATTTATCCGATTTTTATAAAATATTTGTTATAAATTAACAACAAAAAAAAAGAAAAGAAAATAATAAAATGATGAAATAATATCGACGGAAAATATTAATTTAATCAACGCAAAGAATTAAAAAAAAACACTGATTTGGACTTAAATAAATTTGTCAGGATTTATTCAACTAACTTATTCAACTCAATATATTTACAACTCGCTTTTCGACTTAACTCTTACGAACTAGCTTATCGCTCACAACAAATTCACACACATCCCCAATTCATCCCTACCAAAATATATTCATCCAATAACATTCAAACTTAAACAAACGAACAAAATCATCCACCCAATCGCATACAAGTGACCAGACATGCAAAAAGTCACGTCCGTACTTTCCCACGAGCACACCACCCAGAAGCACACATATGTTCTGATATTAATATCTTAATCTACCCTGTACCTTACGATTTCTCGTCCATCCCCCGTCTTCCGGCTTACAAAGCCGCCGACGTGCTTTGACCACTCAAAGCCGACGTTTGTCGTTGGTACCGCTTACACAACATTTACAACATTTATCCGATTTTTATAAAATATTTAACAGTTCGGCCTTCCTGCCACATTCTCGTCCTCGAGAATTATGTACACTCAATCGCACCCGCACTGTTCACGTACACCTACATGTTATAACTCTAATTCTAAAAACCATACAAAACAGCAAAATAATTAGAAAAAAGAAACCCTTCCTACTACCTTACAATTAGCACACAACAAAAAAAAACAAATATAGTACAAAACTGTAAAAATAAATCCGTAAACACTATTTCTACACGTACATGTCACTATTTATCAACTAGCTGAAGAAAAAAAAAACAAGGAAAGAAAAATAGTAACAATATCTTCTACCATCTAACTTAAATACCATAACTAACCTACCTTTTTTAATCTATCAATAGCAACAATTCCCTTAAACAATCTACCGCTTTGTTGTTCTCCCTCAATATCCTGAATCAAATAGCGGTCGTTACCCACGAGTTTCACTATTTCGTAAGGACCTCGATATTTAGGATGCAACTTCCTGCTTTGACCGGTCGCAGGTAGATCGGCCCTAACGAGCACTAGGTCACCGGGATTTAAAACTGGCGCTACTCGTCTACCCTTATTAAATTGTTTGGCCATCTTCTCGCGATTGGTTTCCAGCAATTCACTGACATCGTCGTCAGATCGCGAGCTACCATTGCCCATCCTATTATTCATTTCACGTATCTCGCGGACCAACGGGGAACTATTAAAACCGTCCCGACTATACGATCGAATTAAACTAAAAGGGGTCCGCTTGGTCACCGTATGAACTGCAGTATTAATTGCCCATTGAACTTCGAGTAGTTTTTCGTCCCAATCCGTGCCCTCTAAATCGCCACTACTTGTCGCGGTACATATGATTATCGTGTCGTTCAGCTTTTCCAGCTGACCATTTGCACGCGGTCTGGCCGTAGAAGTCTTCACATGTTCGATGTGAAATTCCTGGCAAAAAGTCTCAAACACGTGTGAAGTAAAGGCAGTTCCACGATCGCTGATCAGCCTATCTGGTTTCCCGTAATGCGCGACAAATTCTTTGAAGAAAAGTAAGGTAGATTCCGCCCCTACATCTGCCGTTGCCTTAATGACCGAATACTTACTATAGCCGTCTATTATTGCCGCGACGTATTTATTACCTTCTTTCGATGTAATAAACGGCCCTAAATGGTCGATATGAACTACTTGAAACGGCGTGTTTCCCTTATCAAGGGGGTGCAAAAATCCTGGTTGTCTCCCTCGCGGTGTCTTATAATATAAGCAGCTGATACACCGATTCACGTACTTTGTGACAAATTCACGCATTTTTGGAAAGTAGTAACTCTCCTTAACCTTCGCCAATGTCTTGTCAATCCCGAGATGCATTAACTCTTTATGCGCGTCACCAACAATATCATACCGTAAATCAACCGGAGCATACAAGCACCATTTACCCCCCTTGACTCTATACACCCGACCACTACGCAGTGTAAATTTGTCGTGTGTCTCCCGATCGCCTTGTTCTAATTTTTCCACGATCTCTCTGGTTTCGCTGCAAGCCCTTTGCAACGCCGCCACCCAGTCGGTGTTAATCGTGATTCCCAAACAGGGTAACCCGGTAAGAACTATCTCGGATGCGTTTTCCACCGGATTTCGACTAAGAGCATCGGCCGCCTTATTATACTCTCCTTTTTGGTACTCGATTGTATAATTGTACTCGCTTAACTTCACAAACCAACGCCCAATTCGCGGATTCAAATCCCTCTTGTTCGCCAACAATTTTAAGCTATTACAATCCGTCCTAATTACGAACGGTATGCCCAACAGGTATACCCTAAAACGCTCTAAAGAAGCCACAATACTCAGACACTCTAACTCGTACGAGTGGTACAAAGATTCGTCCTTAGTCGTCTTTTTACTAAAATAACACACAGGTCGCAAGGAACCATCCGATTGCTCCTGCAACAATACCGAACCGAGTCCTAATGAGCTAGCATCCGTGTGTAATTCTGTGCGTGCCTTGGGATTGTATATGCACAGAATCGGTTTGCTCGTCAACGCGCTTTTAAGTTTTTCGAATGCGCCACGCTGCGCATCACCCCATTGAA
Organism: Schizotus pectinicornis; assembly: GCA_951805265.1. Taxonomy (NCBI): domain Eukaryota; kingdom Metazoa; phylum Arthropoda; class Insecta; order Coleoptera; family Pyrochroidae; genus Schizotus; species Schizotus pectinicornis. Next base: position 10,617,972 of record OX638209.1, on the reverse strand, counting down.
ATTTCGTGTCCTTTCGCAGCAAATCACTAAGTGGTCGTGCAATAATCGCGAAATCTTTCACAAATCTTCGAAAATAACTCGTTAACCCAAGGAAAGATCTAACCTTTGACACGTCGGTCGGTGCCGGAAAATCTGCAACCGCTATTATTTTTCGCGTCCCCGGTTCAATGCCCTTTTCCGAAATAATGAAACCCAGGTAATCGACGCGCTCCTTCAAAAATGTACATTTCTTTATATTTAAAGTCAAATTAGCATGTCTAAATCTATCAAACACCTCTTTTAATCTACTTAACCCTTCTTCTACACTTTTAGAAGGTATAATAACGTCATCAAAAAAAGCCATAGCCGTATCGTATCTCAAATGTCCTAGTACTACATTGATTAACCGCGAAAACTGAGCTGGCGCATTAGCCAACCCAAAAGGAACCCTTTTAAAACAGTACACCCCGTCAGGTGTAATAAAACTGGTCTTACTGATCGAGTCTCTCGCCACAGGAACTTGGTGATAGCCACTACTCAAGTCCAACGATGTGTAGAACTTATTCCCGTGTAGCCGGTCCAGCTGATCCTCTATTAGCGGTAAAGGCCAATGCTGTTTGACTGTCTTTTTGTTTAAAGCACGATAGTCCACACATAAACGAACGTCGCCGTTCTTCTTCTTCACTAGAAGAACAGGACTAGCAAATGGAGAATCAGTTTCCTCCACAATATCTGCGTCCTTTAGTTCCTCCACTATACACTTCACTTTTTGGCGTTCGTCGTACGACATCCGGTACGGTCGGTAAAACACAGGTTTGTCGTCGGTTAATTGAATTGTCATTTCCATTAAGTCCGTGCACCCCACCTGTTTCATGTTTCGAGCCACTAAGTCCTTGTACTCGTTAACTAACTCTAAAACTTTGTCCGCATCTTCACCCGTCACATCTGTGTCGATCTCGTCACTCGTGACAGGTAACTCGTTCACTTCGCGACGTTTTACCCCTTCGACACAGGGTTCACCGCGCGCGACACTTTGTCCTTTCTTCATGTCGATGTCGACGCCACTAATGTTAAGTACTGGTAGTACAGTCTCACCCATTTTATCAGTTGATAAAACACAACGCGGTACTAGTTCACCTTTATCGCGAATGCCACCCTCAACACAGAGGTCGGTTTCAGGTGTTTCGGTGCGCACCACTATGTGTCCCAGAAAGTTATTGGGTATCACAGTCGCATCTTTCGCCCAAAGTACCACTTTCGACGGTTTCGCGCACTCTAACTTCGGCAACATTTCCGTCAACGTAAATTCGTTGGCAGTCTTCACGATCTTGATGTGGGCTTGCTCGGTAAAAGGGTGTCCCACAATCAAAGGAATCTGTTGGTTTCCACTTGCGACGATGTGCACTTTTGTGGTTGCCTTGACCCCGTCAACTTCGAGGTCGACTAGTACTGAACCTAAGGCCTTAATAACTGCTCCCCCGTAACCACCAATTTCTTGATTGTCACGCCAGTCGCAGTTTAAGAAGCACTGCGCAACGTAATCCTCCCTCAGTAGGCATACTTGGCTACCGAGATCTACGTAACACTTTACCAGCACGTCGTTCACTGTCGCGTTTTTGTAATATTTAAGGTTCGGCAAGTTTGGAACCTTATCGACTTGTTTCAAATAGTTCACATTACCGCGATTACTAGGAACAGCCGCCGTGCAGTAATTGGCATAGTGTCCCTCGCCCTTACACTTGAAACACGTAACCGGCGCGGCAGGGAAGGGTTTGTCCGCGAAAGGCGTCACTACTGCTTTATCGCTAGCAGGAACCCATTTCTTCTTATTCCTGCACTGCTTAGCTAAATGTCCCTTACCTTGGCACTGGTAACATTTTAAGTCCATATTCGCGACGCGTTTATCCGCGAACTTTTCGATTTGGTAACCCGCGAATAACAGTTCGTTCTGTTCGAGATCTTTTAAAAGCTCCTTTTCGTGTTGATGCCGCACTGGCAATAGAGTTCTAGCTGCATCCCTAGACTTAAGCCCTTTCAACACTGCTTGCTTGCTTTCATCAAAGCCCAAGCCTAATTCGCGACACAACCGCATTTTTGTATAAAAATAGTCTTGCGCACTTTCGTCTCTCCCTTGTACGCGTTTTTCCATGTCTCGCACACGCTCAACCAAGGTTCGCGTATCCTCGTACTTCTCACGGAACAGTGTTTCAAAATCCGCGAAAGTCCTGATGTCCTCTTGATGGTAACGGTACCATCTCAACGCACTATCACTCAAATTTTGATGCGCCATTTCCAGCAGAATACCGTCGTCCCAAAATTGACGACCTGCCATGGCCTTAACATCCCTGAGCCAATTTCTTGCAGCATAATAGCCTCCTTTTCCATCGAATCTCTTCAACCCTTGCGTTAAATCGGGCATAACGCAATAATTCCGGTTCATTCCCACTTCGCTCGACGGCGGAGTGTTTCCATTGAGTGATGATGGTCCCAATCGCTTAATTAATTCGACCACCGAATCCACCGTCATCAATTGTACCTGCTGCTCTGGTACACTTGTCTCGGTTTCTGCCGACATTTCTTCACCAATGTCCATCGCCAGCCTATCTTCCGTCATGTTTTCTTCGCTTCCTGGTGTTCCTGAGGACGACATTTCTCCGCACTTCGCGAATACGATGCGATATTACCCACGCACCAACTTCGCTCACTTGATACGATATGACCCACGTATCAATGACGCTAAACTTCTCGCGATGACCGATACGATATGACCCACGTACCGATCAAAAACAAAGACACACGTGCTCCGCACCAGATTTCCTCACACACGATACGATATTACTCACGTACCGATCAAACATAACGTCTCCAGGTGATAGAGTTCGCGTACCACCTGAATTGCGCCCGAAAACTTACGGCGACGCACTCTAATGCCAAAACGAGTTGCAAATATCGCAAAACTAATGAGTATGAATCCCACTTCTGAAAAATTGTTATAAATTAACAACAAAAAAAAAGAAAAGAAAATAATAAAATGATGAAATAATATCGACGGAAAATATTAATTTACTCAACGCAAAGAATTAAAAAAAAACACTGATTTGGACTTAAATAAATTTGTCAGGATTTATTCAACTAACTTATTCAACTCAATATATTTACAACTCGCTTTTCGACTTAACTCTTACGAACTAGCTTATCGCTCACAACAAATTCACACACATCCCCAATTCATCCCTACCAAAATATATTCATCCAATAACATTCAAACTTAAACAAACGAACAAAATCATCCACCCAATCGCATACAAGTGACCAGACATGCAAAAAGTCACGTCCGTACTTTCCCACGAGCACACCACCCAGAAGCACACATATGTTCTGATATTAATATCTTAATCTACCCTGTACCTTACGATTTCTCGTCCATCCCCCGTCTTCCGGCTTACAAAGCCGCCGACGTGCTTTGACCACTCAAAGCCGACGTTTGTCGTTGGTACCGCTTACACAACATTTACAACATTTATCCGATTTTTATAAAATATTTAACATATTTAACACTTGTTTGAGTTTATTCTCGATGTTTTCGGAAATTTTTGCGATTGCCAAAACGCGTGGTACTGGGGTTAAGTCTGTGCATGATGAGTAATAAAAATTGAGAGCCTGCCCTGACCTTTCGTAGCGGATCGTCGAATCTTCAGTAAAGTTTTGTCCGATCACAATATGGGCATCAGGGACACATTTAGGAACGACCAAAAGTTCTATTTTTAGAGCAACGTGATCGACCTTGATCCAGCAAATGATTTTTCGTGTAACTAATATCGTTGTACCACCGAATACGGTCAAGGTTACAGCCTCTTGGAGTTCTTGAATATCTAGATGAAGTGTTTGTGCTAACTTTTCGGTAATAAGAGAGCACTCGCTGCCGAAATCGATGAATGCGAGTTGTTTTTTTATGGCGTTGTTGACGGCGATTTCTTTGTAAAATTTATTTTTAGAGCCGGTGTGGAATATTAGGAATGTTTCTTTCGAGGCGTTTTTGTTTTGGTGTTTACTTTTTTGAAAACAATTTTCTGCAATGTGACCAGTTTTGAGGCAAAAAGTACATTTGGGTTTCTGGAGAAATGTTGGTTGATTTTGTTTTTCGGCTGATTTGCCAGAATATTCAATGGCTGGGTGTTCGGGAACCGAAGCAATTCGTCCGGTGTTCTGGTGACATTGTTTTGCAAAATGTCCTGGTCGTTGGCATGTGAAACATAATTTTGAGTCATTATTTTTACGATGTTGTGTTTCATCGCGACGACGCGTGTTTCCCGTGTGAAATTTTAAATTTCTGCTGGAGCTAATTAAGTTCTAACACTTAATAATTTTGTTTTTAAAAACTTTATTAACACGACCTAACAGTACAGACTACCAAATCAGAGTGAACAATAAGTTCTATTGCGTTTATTTATAATGTTTGATATTGAAATGTGAAGGAATGTAACAATACAATAATAGTGAATTGTTGGATACAGGAAACATAAAACACTACCAAACCTATGATGAACTCTATCTACATTGAATTGGGGTATTATATTGTAATCAGGGCGTCTGGTTATGTTGAACTATAACTCCTCCCGACGAAGATTTGAAAATATCATGGGAGATGTATTTTCGATGTCTTGTAGTTGTAGATTCGTTTCCTCTTCTATGTTGAATTTGTTTGTCCACGGTCTTGTCCTGAACCAGTAGTATCCAATGGCTATGCAACAAGAAATAATTGATAATGTTGCAATTGTGGTGTTTACCCAGTCATGCGTTGATGAAGAGTTTTTCATTTGATGACTTCTAATTCGCATGGCTTCGTTCTTGATTTGTGATATTTCGCTGAGGGATATGTTTGCAAGTTGAAGTCTCAGGTCCATGTTCTCGACGTGATCTTCTTTATACGGTATTTCTGGCAATTTGTATGTTGGCAGTTTAGAGTTGTCTTCTTTATTAAGGAATATTTGGTCGTTGATGGTGACTGAGCAATTTATAGGGATTCGGATCATCGTGGGTTTCTTTAAAACTTGAATTCCTTTTTCTGGGCAGATTTCTTCAATTGTGATGTCATCTCGTGGCACGACGATCATAGTGTTTTCGTTGATTTTTTCGATGATATCGGTTTTTACATCGGCTGGTTGTAAGTCGCATGCTTGTTGTCCTTTTGTGAGAAGTTCCTTGAGGCATGGTTGATTTTTCGTAATTTCTGTCGTTTTGCAAAAGAAGTGACCTTCTATCTCTGGACAGAGGTGGTTGATTTGTCCGTATTCCATTTTGTTGAGTAATAGGAAAGGTTCATTGGGTATTAAGATTTTTTGTTTCAAGGGAATAGGAAGTAATTGGAGATATGTAAATTCAGTACGTGTGGTTAAGGGTATAAAAATATAGATTCGAATTAGGTCTGATCTGATTTCTACTTTAGTAGCAAAGTATTGGTAATAAGATATTAAGTTACTAAAATCGATTAATTGGTTTTTGTAAAGTCTTTGGGTTTTTCTAACTACTTCTTTAATATCATGAATATTTAAAATGCTTGTATGTAAAATGTTTATGCGAGCAAATACTATAGTTTGGTGAATGTTTTCAAGAAGGTTCAAAATGTTTCTATAATTAAATACAATCATGTCTAAATTAGTTTGAATATTTACATGCGTTGCAACATCGGAAATTCTGGAATCCAGTTTTTGAATTTTATTCAATTGTTGGCTAATGGCTCTTTGGTTTTCTACTAATTTTGAAAAAGTGTTATTATATCGGTCAGTTACTTTCCTTAAGAAACTAATTTGGTTTTCTAAATCGTCATGTAGATTATCTTGGTTCTCTTTAAGGGCTCCAATCTGTTTGTCAATGTTGTGTTTATCTTTAATGTCCATAGTACCGAATAACCATTTTGAAGCTACTCCTACTGCGTTAAATAAACCTCTTCTAACTCTATGTATATTTAAAGTTTCATATTTAATTTTTACTTCTTCTGATAAGTAACCTATTTGTTGTAAGAAATTATTTAAATTTATGTGATAATTACTTAATGGAGTTATTTTTGTTAACGTGTTAGTAATATTTTCTATACACGATTCTAAATAGTTGATTTGGTTAAATATAGGGGTTAGTTCAATATCGTATATATATAGGTGTTGATTATTGATTAATCTAGCTTTGCCTAAAACTAAAGGTAATATAGGGTTAATTATTTCCTCGTAAGTTATAGCACTACTTGCTTGGTACGGAGTTATCATTAGGGTCAGGAGGATCCTGCAACAAACGTGGTGGTTTTAGTATCTTTTTATGAAAAATACCTTTTGTAGTTTTTATTTTCTCTCCAAGATCTTGTAGGGGTTGTACTTTTAAGAACCGGGGTTTTGCTTTATCGAGACGATCTTTGGGGGAAATTAAAATTGGTCTCTGTAAATCTATTTCAGGAGGATCCACGCGATCTTCATTTCGTCTTTCTAGTATTTTCTCTTGTCTGGATGTAAGGCGATTGAGAATTATTTTTTGTAGGGCTTTTAATCTTTCGTTATGTTCATAAATGTAGTTATTGGCAATAATTTCTTCATTAAATTCAAATGGGGTTGGATCGTCTAGTTTACCTTTTAGTATTTGAAAGGGTGTTAAATTTGTAGAGTTATGTATAGAATTGTTATAACCTATAAGGGCGTAATTCATTAAGACATCAATTGGGGTGTTGTTTGTTAAATTTTCTTCCTGTAGTATTCTTAAACTTTCAAGTATGGTAGAATGAAATCTTTCTATGGGACTATTGCTATTTGGGTTTCGGATTGTGGTGTAGTGTAGTTGAATTTTATGTAATTTACAAAATTCCTGTAATACAGAGCAAATAAATTCTTTTCCATTGTCACAAGTTATCTTCTTTGGAATGCCATAATGGCTTATAAATCGAAATATTCCACTAGTGGCTTCGAGAGAAGTTTGACCTTTTATTAGATAGGCTTGACCAAATTTAGAAAAACTGTCTATTAGCGTTATGAATTTTTGTCCCCTTATTCCGAAACTGTCTATATAGATGTGGTCAAAGGGTTCACTACCTATTGGGGTTGGTTTATATTTTATTTGATATGGTTGTCTTTCGTATTTATGTTTTTGACATTTTTCGCATGAATTTATGTATTGAGTTACGTCTTGTTTAATTGTGGGCCAATAGTAAATTCTCCTAAGGGCTATAATGGTTTCGGTGATTCCTCTGTGACAAGTTTTTGTCTCGTGGTGGTATTTAATTTTCTCAATTTGTTCTTCTGGATCTACAACGTCACCAAGTATGGATGTTACTTGTGTCACTTTTATACCTGAGTTCGTAAAAAGTTCTCTTAATATCTGACTAAATATTGGTATTAATTCATTATTTCTGAAATATATGGCATAATTATTTTGTGGATTAATATAGTCTTTTAATAATTTTATAATATTACTTTGTTTATTAGAAATGGGGATGTGAACGGTCAATCTAGTTTTGTCGAAAATTTTTTCTTTATGTACTCTTAAGTCTTTATTTACTTTGGAAGATATTATAATTAGCTGTGTCTTAAAGTAGTTCAGGGCTTTTTCGCTTATTGGCATAGAGGCTATGGGGTCTTCGTGATTGGAATGTTGTGTTTCGTTTTCATTGTCGGATAATTCAGGACTTGCTATATTATCTAATTCTCTTGGATTCATACTAATTGTAGAGGGGTCTAAATTTTGTAATAAACTTTGCAATTCATTTGAACTTACATCAGCAGGTGTTATATCATCTAAATCCATTATTACTTCGTCGATATCTCCTGGGTTATTTTGTATTGAATTATTATCGTCATTATTGGTAATTACATTAATTTCTACTCGAGATAGTGCGTCTGCATTAGTATTCTGTTTTCCTTTCTTGTAAATTATGTTGTAATCGTATTCCTCTAGTTTTAACCTCCATTTAACTAATTTAGAATTAGGTTCTTTTAATGAGAATAACCATTGAAGTGGTTTATGATCGGTTACGATATTAAATTTTCTACCATATAAGTAAGGTCTAAAATATTTTGTTGCCCAAACTATGGCAAGTAATTCTTTTTCTATTGTTGAGTAATTACATTCAGCTGGATTTAAAGTACGTGAAGCATATGCAATGGATAAGTCTTTACCTATTGTGCCTTGACTTAATACTGCTCCTATTGCGAAATTTGATGCGTCCGTGGTTAAGTTAAAGGGTTTTTCAAAGTCAGGGTATTGTAGTATCGGGCTGTTCATTAATATTTCCTTGCACAAGTTAAAGGCTTGTGTGAAAGCAAGAGTATGTTCTACCTTTTCACCTTTCTTTAAGCATTGTGTTAGTGGTTTTGTGATTTTTGCATAGTCTTTAATAAATCGTCTATAGTAACCTGTTAATCCTAAAAATCCTTTTATTTCTCTTGCAGTTTTTGGTATCGGGAATTTTTTTATTGCATCTAATTTTCGAGGGTTTGGTTTTATGCCGTTTTTTGTAATTTCGTGTCCTAAAAATTCTACATTCTGTCTTAGAAATTCTGATTTATCTAATTGAACTTTTAAATTAGCTTTCCTAAACTTTTCAAATATTAATTTAAGGTTGGCTATATGTTCTTCCAATGATGTGGAGAAAATTATTACGTCATCCATATAAACTAAACAAATTTTTCCTTGTAATTCTCTCAGGACGTTATCCATTACTCTTTGAAATGTAGCTGGGGCATTTTTTAGGCCAAAGGGCATACGAACATATTCATAATGACCATGTTCTACATTAAAGGCTGTTTTTGAAATTGACGTTGGATCCATCTCTATTTGGTGGAAACCAGAAGCGAGGTCTAAAGTAGTAAAATAATTGCATCTACCTAGTTTATCTAATATATCTGTTATGTTGGGTATCGGATAGCGGTCATCGATAGTTTTTTCATTTACTTTTCTGTAATCAACTACAATTCTCCACTTTTTCTTACCGCTAGCATCCGGTTTCTTAGGAACTATCCATATAGGAGAGCTCCAGGGTGATTGGGATGGACGAATTATTCCATCTTCGAGCATTTTATTAATTTGGGTACTGACTTCTTGCTTCTGGATGTGAGGATATCTATATGTTTTTGTATAGACCGGTAACTCATCTTTGGTTTTTATTTCATGTTTAATAGCATTAGTGAAAGTTAGTTTTGTTTCTTCATTGTAGAATATGTCTTGGTATTCTTTGCAAAGGTTAAGGATATTTTTTTTTTTCTTGATTTAAATGGCTAGTTCTTATTTTGGTTTCTATGTTATTTAAATCGGATTTAAATGGAAAAATTGACTGTTCAACATGATAACATTCAAGATTATCTTTGTCATACGTGTAGGGTTCTAGAAAATTATTTGGGACTTTGATCATACGGGTTTTATTATCTTCATTAAATATCTCGATATAGCTTATTCCTTTTTCTATTCTAATTATGCTATCTGGAATAACTATATTGTTATTTATTCGTTTTTGTTTTATTAAATAGTCTCCATCCGGGTAGTCGAAATAAAATCTTTTAATGATTGAACTTTCTGGTGGTATTTCTAATGTAATATATGAGAAGTCTTCGCGATAATTTAACTGTAATTGGGTATATGTATTACTTAATTTGTTATTTTTTAAGTCGATCGTTAGGTTTAGGTTTTGTAAATCTCTTAATCCTATTATGCCATCAAAATAATCGTGAAAATTATATAATATAAAATTTAAAGTACCTTTTTGTTGAAATTCAGAAAATATCGGTATGTTAGCTCTATACGTAGCTTTATCATTGCCAATGCATGTGGTGATTGGTGACTCTTTTCGGAAAATTGTTTCTGGGAAATATTTTTCTGCTATGTATGGTCGAATAATAGATGGGAGACATCCAGTATCGACGAGTAGTTTGATAGGTGGGCTATTTATCTGGATAAATGGCAATTTATTGACTTTTGAGGTGTTTATCTCTATCTGGGATCGACATCGAGGCGGGTTTTGCAAAAATTTCCTTCGTTTACATCAGCACTTTGTTGGTACTGATCTACAGCGTTTTTTAATGGTGAATTTGAAATAGGGTCGTTACTAAAGTATTCTTGGGAATCGTCTTCCACATTAAATAGTTCTTCAGAATTAAAATTTGACATATAATCGTTATTAAAGTATTCTTGGGAATCGTCTTCGACATTAAATAGTTCTTCCGAGACAAAGTTCTTTTGCGCATTTGGTTGGAACGCGTTTCGCTGCGGAATATGATTTTGCACTGTTCGATTTCGCGACACGGTGGACATTGGTTCATAGTTCCGTTGAATTGGTTTGTTAGATGGTGCAAATACGTTCTTGGGTTTGCCAAAAGTTTGTTGGGCTGAGGGGAAGAATGGTTTTACTGTGCGTTGTTGCAATTGCACAGGTTGTGATGGGAATTTTGGGGTAAGTTGTTGTTGGTTGAAATTTTGAGTTGGTTGGTATCTTGGGGTATACGAAGGCGTATAATTGTTGGCATGGCTGTTGTAATCCGAGGGTACTCTATGATTTTGTTGAGCAAAATTCTGGTTTGTTTTGAAATTATTTTTTTGTTGGGGTTTATTCTTATCTTGAATATTAAAACGAGAATTCCTAATTTGAGATATGCGTTGGTTTTGATGTTCAAAACGTAACACATGGGTCATCGCATTATCAATTGAATTTATGTCTCTAACCATTAAAATAGTTCTTAAGTCCGCAGGGACGTTACTCATTAAAACATCTAGGGCGATGTTCTCGTGTTGAGAGTTGTATAATAGTTTTTGATTTGCATTTAGGTTATCATCGGAATGGACCTTTATATCTAGTTTACTTTTGATTTGCTTAATTCTTTCAATAAAATCTATTAAGGTTTCTTTTGGTTTTATACTCATGGTTATGAAGTCTTGCGTCAAAGTTTGTCTGTCACAGTGGTCAGCAAATTTGTTTCTTAAGGTAGCTTTTACTTGTGGCCAAGTTGTGAGATCTGGGCGACACATAATGCATTTAGCCGCATCTCCTGACAACTTGCTCAAAAGTGTCGAAAATACATATTCACTAAGGGTGTTATCTGGCGTAACCCCATAAATATTGTAAAATCGATCGCAAATATTAATAAAAAATTCTAATTCATCTGGATCTCCAAAAAATCGAGGTATGGTATGGGCATGTTTATCAGCTGAACCGATTTGAGGTCCATTTGGTTGTGCCATATTACGACGATGTAATCTAATTTGATTATCGATTTGGATACTATTTATTCCGTTAATAATTTCTTCTAAACTCATTAATTTATATATCAGTGCCAATTTTTAAAGCTTGATAACAAATTATAATTTAGAATTTTCGAATTTATATTTTTGTTAGGAAGTGTGAAACAAGGGAACTCAACTTACAGCACGATTCTGAAGTTCATAGTTGCCTTGGACTCTGGGTAGCCGGTGTGTTTTGCGTGTGCTCCCGGGTTTCACCTCCTTGCTGTGGTGCTTTCTTTCGGATTGTCGCAAAATTGGTACGGGATTGAAGAGATTTTCGGTCCGCATCTAGTGGTGTGTGTTCTGCTGCCTAATATTGGCTAAATTTTGCGAAATCTGCTGAAACGTGAGTTGTTTACTTGTGGACATCTTATCGCGCTGATAAGTTTTTTCGGACATTCGCCCGGCGCCTCCGCCAGAAGGTGAGTTTGCCTGGTTCTCCGTGGTGCTGCTTCCGTCTTTGCCTTTGGTGTTGCCGTCGCCCTGCTGGATTGTGTTTGCGCCGCCATGGAGCCGAATTGCTGTCATTGTTTCAACCCTGCTGGAGGTGATCCCGTCACCAAGTGTGACGGCTGATGCCTCTTGCTGCACTTTCGGTGCCTCGACCTGGCCGATGGTGAGGTTCAGTATCTGGCGAAGCGATCCCGAAACGTCAAATTGTTTTGCAACCGATGTGATGCGGCCATGACCGCTAATAGTGAGATGAAGATGCTCCTCACGGAATTTAAGAATGTAGTGGAGGCTAGACTATCCACCATTGAACATAGTGTCGCTGGCCTTGGTACCGGTCGTCTTCCTTTTGATGAAAAGGAAGATATTTTGCGAAAGTCAGTAGAGCGTATGTCTAGGGCATGTAACGTGATTTGCATGAATGTTCCTGAAAATGGCGAGAGGACGGATGGAGATCTTGCGAATGATATATTGGAGGCAATTGACCCCGCTGTAGTGGTCTCTCCGTCGTCAGTTCGGCGCCTGGGTAAAGGGAATGGAGATCGCCCTAGGCCACTCAGGATTCGCTTGGATGCTCCGGAGACTGCTAGAGGTGTCCTGAGTCGTGCGAGTTCATTGAGGGCTACTAGGTTCAGAGATGTTTTTGTGCGTGGCGATCTGACTGAGGCACAGTTGCGTCATTTGAATGGGTTGAGAGATGAGTTGCGGCGGCGGCGGGGTGTGGGCGAGGCTGGACTGAGGATCAGATACGTCGGTGGCCTTCCTAAGATCGTCGATTCTTCGTCGGTGGAACCTGGACCTCGAGATTCTGTGTCGCGGTCGGATTTAAACTGACGTCGCCCGGCGGTAGCTTCGCTCATCTCGTGTGTGCCTACCAAAACGTTAGGGGACTTCGAACAAAGACTGGGGACTTTCGTGCTGCTGTGAGTGATTCTGAGTTTGATTTGATTGCACTTAGTGAAACCTGGCTGGACGACGGGATATTTAGCAGTGAACTATTTCCCGCAAGCTATTGTGTTTTTAGGAGCGACCGTAGATTTTTGGGGGGTGTACGGAGGGGTGGGGGCGTGCTGCTGGCTTGCAGAATTAGCATTAATTGCGTGTTGCAGGACTTAAGTTCTTTTGATGTACTGCCGAATATAGATGTTGTAGGTTGTAGATTGATACTTAGGAATATTTACTTGTATATTTTTGTTGTTTATGTACCACCTATTGTTGGAGTTAACGAGTTTAAACAATTTTGGATACTGTTTGAACGTCTTGAGTTACCTGTAGACTGTAAGATTGTAATTGCGGGTGATTTTAATGTCTCTGGCTATGTAAGGGGACATTATGGTGATGAGCGTTTTTTGACCGTAAACAATTTCTTGGCTTTCCAGGGGATGACCCAGTACAATAATGTGTGCAATGGTGGGGGTCGCCTTCTCGATCTTATTATGACCAATGCTTCCTGTACCGTGGAGCATGATGAGTCGCCATTGTTGCCTGAGGATCCGCACCACCCAGCCTTGCTCTGTAGACTGGAGCCGCCGTGCAGTAATTGGCATAGTGTCCCTCGCCCTTACACTTGAAACACGTAACCGGCGCGGCAGGGAAGGGTTTGTCCGCGACAGGCGTCACTACTGCTTTATCGCTAGCAGGAACCCATTTCTTCTTATTCCTGCACTGCTTAGCTAAATGTCCCTTACCTTGGCACTGGTAACATTTTAAGTCCATATTCGCGACGCGTTTATCCGCGAACTTTTCGATTTGGTAACCCGCGAATAACAGTTCGTTCTGTTCGAGATCTTTTAAAAGCTCCTTTTCGTGTTGATGCCGCACTGGCAATAGAGTTCTAGCTGCATCCCTAGACTTAAGCCCTTTCAACACTGCTTGCTTGCTTTCATCAAAGCCCAAGCCTAATTCGCGACACAACCGCATTTTTGTATAAAAATAGTCTTGCGCACTTTCGTCTCTCCCTTGTACGCGTTTTTCCATGTCTCGCACACGCTCAACCAAGGTTCGCGTATCCTCGTACTTCTCACGGAACAGTGTTTCAAAATCCGCGAAAGTCCTGATGTCCTCTTGATGGTAACGGTACCATCTCAACGCACTATCACTCAAATTTTGATGCGCCATTTCCAGCAGAATACCGTCGTCCCAAAATTGACGACCTGCCATGGCCTTAACATCCCTGAGCCAATTTCTTGCAGCATAATAGCCTCCTTTTCCATCGAATCTCTTCAACCCTTGCGTTAAATCGGGCATAACGCAATAATTCCGGTTCATTCCCACTTCGCTCGACGGCGGAGTGTTTCCATTGAGTGATGATGGTCCCAATCGCTTAATTAATTCGACCACCGAATCCACCGTCATCAATTGTACCTGCTGCTCTGGTACACTTGTCTCGGTTTCTGCCGACATTTCTTCACCAATGTCCATCGCCAGCCTATCTTCCGTCATGTTTTCTTCGCTTCCTGGTGTTCCTGAGGACGACATTTCTCCGCACTTCGCGAATACGATGCGATATTACCCACGCACCAACTTCGCTCACTTGATACGATATGACCCACGTATCAATGACGCTAAACTTCTCGCGATGACCGATACGATATGACCCACGTACCGATCAAAAACAAAGACACACGTGCTCCGCACCAGATTTCCTCACACACGATACGATATTACTCACGTACCGATCAAACATAACGTCTCCAGGTGATAGAGTTCGCGTACCACCTGAATTGCGCCCGAAAACTTACGGCGACGCACTCTAATGCCAAAACGAGTTGCAAATATCGCAAAACTAATGAGTATGAATCCCACTTCTGAAAAATTGTTATAAATTAACAACAAAAAAAAAGAAAAGAAAATAATAAAATGATGAAATAATATCGACGGAAAATATTAATTTACTCAACGCAAAGAATTAAAAAAAAACACTGATTTGGACTTAAATAAATTTGTCAGGATTTATTCAACTAACTTATTCAACTCAATATATTTACAACTCGCTTTTCGACTTAACTCTTACGAACTAGCTTATCGCTCACAACAAATTCACACACATCCCCAATTCATCCCTACCAAAATATATTCATCCAATAACATTCAAACTTAAACAAACGAACAAAATCATCCACCCAATCGCATACAAGTGACCAGACATGCAAAAAGTCACGTCCGTACTTTCCCACGAGCACACCACCCAGAAGCACACATATGTTCTGATATTAATATCTTAATCTACCCTGTACCTTACGATTTCTCGTCCATCCCCCGTCTTCCGGCTTACAAAGCCGCCGACGTGCTTTGACCACTCAAAGCCGACGTTTGTCGTTGGTACCGCTTACACAACATTTACAACATTTATCCGATTTTTATAAAATATTTAACATATTTAACACTTGTTTGAGTTTATTCTCGATGTTTTCGGAAATTTTTGCGATTGCCAAAACGCGTGGTACTGGGGTTAAGTCTGTGCATGATGAGTAATAAAAATTGAGAGCCTGCCCTGACCTTTCGTAGCGGATCGTCGAATCTTCAGTAAAGTTTTGTCCGATCACAATATGGGCATCAGGGACACATTTAGGAACGACCAAAAGTTCTATTTTTAGAGCAACGTGATCGACCTTGATCCAGCAAATGATTTTTCGTGTAACTAATATCGTTGTACCACCGAATACGGTCAAGGTTACAGCCTCTTGGAGTTCTTGAATATCTAGATGAAGTGTTTGTGCTAACTTTTCGGTAATAAGAGAGCACTCGCTGCCGAAATCGATGAATGCGAGTTGTTTTTTTATGGCGTTGTTGACGGCGATTTCTTTGTAAAATTTATTTTTAGAGCCGGTGTGGAATATTAGGAATGTTTCTTTCGAGGCGTTTTTGTTTTGGTGTTTACTTTTTTGAAAACAATTTTCTGCAATGTGACCAGTTTTGAGGCAAAAAGTACATTTGGGTTTCTGGAGAAATGTTGGTTGATTTTGTTTTTCGGCTGATTTGCCAGAATATTCAATGGCTGGGTGTTCGGGAACCGAAGCAATTCGTCCGGTGTTCTGGTGACATTGTTTTGCAAAATGTCCTGGTCGTTGGCATGTGAAACATAATTTTGAGTCATTATTTTTACGATGTTGTGTTTCATCGCGACGACGCGTGTTTCCCGTGTGAAATTTTAAATTTCTGCTGGAGCTAATTAAGTTCTAACACTTAATAATTTTGTTTTTAAAAACTTTATTAACACGACCTAACAGTACAGACTACCAAATCAGAGTGAACAATAAGTTCTATTGCGTTTATTTATAATGTTTGATATTGAAATGTGAAGGAATGTAACAATACAATAATAGTGAATTGTTGGATACAGGAAACATAAAACACTACCAAACCTATGATGAACTCTATCTACATTGAATTGGGGTATTATATTGTAATCAGGGCGTCTGGTTATGTTGAACTATAACTCCTCCCGACGAAGATTTGAAAATATCATGGGAGATGTATTTTCGATGTCTTGTAGTTGTAGATTCGTTTCCTCTTCTATGTTGAATTTGTTTGTCCACGGTCTTGTCCTGAACCAGTAGTATCCAATGGCTATGCAACAAGAAATAATTGATAATGTCGCAATTGTGGTGTTTACCCAGTCATGCGTTGATGAAGAGTTTTTCATTTGATGACTTCTAATTCGCATGGCTTCGTTCTTGATTTGTGATATTTCGCTGAGGGATATGTTTGCAAGTTGAAGTCTCAGGTCCATGTTCTCGACGTGATCTTCTTTATACGGTATTTCTGGCAATTTGTATGTTGGCAGTTTAGAGTTGTCTTCTTTATTAAGGAATATTTGGTCGTTGATGGTGACTGAGCAATTTATAGGGATTCGGATCATCGTGGGTTTCTTTAAAACTTGAATTCCTTTTTCTGGGCAGATTTCTTCAATTGTGATGTCATCTCGTGGCACGACGATCATAGTGTTTTCGTTGATTTTTTCGATGATATCGGTTTTTACATCGGCTGGTTGTAAGTCGCATGCTTGTTGTCCTTTTGTGAGAAGTTCCTTGAGGCATGGTTGATTTTTCGTAATTTCTGTCGTTTTGCAAAAGAAGTGACCTTCTATCTCTGGACAGAGGTGGTTGATTTGTCCGTATTCCATTTTGTTGAGTAATAGGAAAGGTTCATTGGGTATTAAGATTTTTTGTTTCAAGGGAATAGGAAGTAATTGGAGATATGTAAATTCAGTACGTGTGGTTAAGGGTACAAAAATATAGATTCGAATTAGGTCTGATCTGATTTCTACTTTAGTAGCAAAGTATTGGTAATAAGATATTAAGTTACTAAAATCGATTAATTGGTTTTTGTAAAGTCTTTGGGTTTTTCTAACTACTTCTTTAATATCATGAATATTTAAAATGCTTGTATGTAAAATGTTTATGCGAGCAAATACTATAGTTTGGTGAATGTTTTCAAGAAGGTTCAAAATGTTTCTATAATTAAATACAATCATGTCTAAATTAGTTTGAATATTTACATGCGTTGCAACATCGGAAATTCTGGAATCCAGTTTTTGAATTTTATTCAATTGTTGGCTAATGGCTCTTTGGTTTTCTACTAATTTTGAAAAAGTGTTATTATATCGGTCAGTTACTTTCCTTAAGAAACTAATTTGGTTTTCTAAATCGTCATGTAGATTATCTTGGTTCTCTTTAAGGGCTCCAATCTGTTTGTCAATGTTGTGTTTATCTTTAATGTCCATAGTACCGAATAACCATTTTGAAGCTACTCCTACTGCGTTAAATAAACCTCTTCTAACTCTATGTATATTTAAAGTTTCATATTTAATTTTTACTTCTTCTGATAAGTAACCTATTTGTTGTAAGAAATTATTTAAATTTATGTGATAATTACTTAATGGAGTTATTTTTGTTAACGTGTTAGTAATATTTTCTATACACGATTCTAAATAGTTGATTTGGTTAAATATAGGGGTTAGTTCAATATCGTATATATATAGGTGTTGATTATTGATTAATCTAGCTTTGCCTAAAACTAAAGGTAATATAGGGTTAATTATTTCCTCGTAAGTTATAGCACTACTTGCTTGGTACGGAGTTATCATTAGGGTCAGGAGGATCCTGCAACAAACGTGGTGGTTTTAGTATCTTTTTATGAAAAATACCTTTTGTAGTTTTTATTTTCTCTCCAAGATCTTGTAGGGGTTGTACTTTTAAGAACCGGGGTTTTGCTTTATCGAGACGATCTTTGGGGGAAATTAAAATTGGTCTCTGTAAATCTATTTCAGGAGGATCCACGCGATCTTCATTTCGTCTTTCTAGTATTTTCTCTTGTCTGGATGTAAGGCGATTGAGAATTATTTTTTGTAGGGCTTTTAATCTTTCGTTATGTTCATAAATGTAGTTATTGGCAATAATTTCTTCATTAAATTCAAATGGGGTTGGATCGTCTAGTTTACCTTTTAGTATTTGAAAGGGTGTTAAATTTGTAGAGTTATGTATAGAATTGTTATAACCTATAAGGGCGTAATTCATTAAGACATCAATTGGGGTGTTGTTTGTTAAATTTTCTTCCTGTAGTATTCTTAAACTTTCAAGTATGGTAGAATGAAATCTTTCTATGGGACTATTGCTATTTGGGTTTCGGATTGTGGTGTAGTGTAGTTGAATTTTATGTAATTTACAAAATTCCTGTAATACAGAGCAAATAAATTCTTTTCCATTGTCACAAGTTATCTTCTTTGGAATGCCATAATGGCTTATAAATCGAAATATTCCACTAGTGGCTTCGAGAGAAGTTTGACCTTTTATTAGATAGGCTTGACCAAATTTAGAAAAACTGTCTATTAGCGTTATGAATTTTTGTCCCCTTATTCCGAAACTGTCTATATAGATGTGGTCAAAGGGTTCACTACCTATTGGGGTTGGTTTATATTTTATTTGATATGGTTGTCTTTCGTATTTATGTTTTTGACATTTTTCGCATGAATTTATGTATTGAGTTACGTCTTGTTTAATTGTGGGCCAATAGTAAATTCTCCTAAGGGCTATAATGGTTTCGGTGATTCCTCTGTGACAAGTTTTTGTCTCGTGGTGGTATTTAATTTTCTCAATTTGTTCTTCTGGATCTACAACGTCACCAAGTATGGATGTTACTTGTGTCACTTTTATACCTGAGTTCGTAAAAAGTTCTCTTAATATCTGACTAAATATTGGTATTAATTCATTATTTCTGAAATATATGGCATAATTATTTTGTGGATTAATATAGTCTTTTAATAATTTTATAATATTACTTTGTTTATTAGAAATGGGGATGTGAACGGTCAATCTAGTTTTGTCGAAAATTTTTTCTTTATGTACTCTTAAGTCTTTATTTACTTTGGAAGATATTATAATTAGCTGTGTCTTAAAGTAGTTCAGGGCTTTTTCGCTTATTGGCATAGAGGCTATGGGGTCTTCGTGATTGGAATGTTGTGTTTCGTTTTCATTGTCGGATAATTCAGGACTTGCTATATTATCTAATTCTCTTGGATTCATACTAATTGTAGAGGGGTCTAAATTTTGTAATAAACTTTGCAATTCATTTGAACTTACATCAGCAGGTGTTATATCATCTAAATCCATTATTACTTCGTCGATATCTCCTGGGTTATTTTGTATTGAATTATTATCGTCATTATTGGTAATTACATTAATTTCTACTCGAGATAGTGCGTCTGCATTAGTATTCTGTTTTCCTTTCTTGTAAATTATGTTGTAATCGTATTCCTCTAGTTTTAACCTCCATTTAACTAATTTAGAATTAGGTTCTTTTAATGAGAATAACCATTGAAGTGGTTTATGATCGGTTACGATATTAAATTTTCTACCATATAAGTAAGGTCTAAAATATTTTGTTGCCCAAACTATGGCAAGTAATTCTTTTTCTATTGTTGAGTAATTACATTCAGCTGGATTTAAAGTACGTGAAGCATATGCAATGGATAAGTCTTTACCTATTGTGCCTTGACTTAATACTGCTCCTATTGCGAAATTTGATGCGTCCGTGGTTAAGTTAAAGGGTTTTTCAAAGTCAGGGTATTGTAGTATCGGGCTGTTCATTAATATTTCCTTGCACAAGTTAAAGGCTTGTGTGAAAGCAAGAGTATGTTCTACCTTTTCACCTTTCTTTAAGCATTGTGTTAGTGGTTTTGTGATTTTTGCATAGTCTTTAATAAATCGTCTATAGTAACCTGTTAATCCTAAAAATCCTTTTATTTCTCTTGCAGTTTTTGGTATCGGGAATTTTTTTATTGCATCTAATTTTCGAGGGTTTGGTTTTATGCCGTTTTTTGTAATTTCGTGTCCTAAAAATTCTACATTCTGTCTTAGAAATTCTGATTTATCTAATTGAACTTTTAAATTAGCTTTCCTAAACTTTTCAAATATTAATTTAAGGTTGGCTATATGTTCTTCCAATGATGTGGAGAAAATTATTACGTCATCCATATAAACTAAACAAATTTTTCCTTGTAATTCTCTCAGGACGTTATCCATTACTCTTTGAAATGTAGCTGGGGCATTTTTTAGGCCAAAGGGCATACGAACATATTCATAATGACCATGTTCTACATTAAAGGCTGTTTTTGAAATTGACGTTGGATCCATCTCTATTTGGTGGAAACCAGAAGCGAGGTCTAAAGTAGTAAAATAATTGCATCTACCTAGTTTATCTAATATATCTGTTATGTTGGGTATCGGATAGCGGTCATCGATAGTTTTTTCATTTACTTTTCTGTAATCAACTACAATTCTCCACTTTTTCTTACCGCTAGCATCCGGTTTCTTAGGAACTATCCATATAGGAGAGCTCCAGGGTGATTGGGATGGACGAATTATTCCATCTTCGAGCATTTTATTAATTTGGGTACTGACTTCTTGCTTCTGGATGTGAGGATATCTATATGTTTTTGTATAGACCGGTAACTCATCTTTGGTTTTTATTTCATGTTTAATAGCATTAGTGAAAGTTAGTTTTGTTTCTTCATTGTAGAATATGTCTTGGTATTCTTTGCAAAGGTTAAGGATATTTTTTTTTTTCTTGATTTAAATGGCTAGTTCTTATTTTGGTTTCTATGTTATTTAAATCGGATTTAAATGGAAAAATTGACTGTTCAACATGATAACATTCAAGATTATCTTTGTCATACGTGTAGGGTTCTAGAAAATTATTTGGGACTTTGATCATACGGGTTTTATTATCTTCATTAAATATCTCGATATAGCTTATTCCTTTTTCTATTCTAATTATGCTATCTGGAATAACTATATTGTTATTTATTCGTTTTTGTTTTATTAAATAGTCTCCATCCGGGTAGTCGAAATAAAATCTTTTAATGATTGAACTTTCTGGTGGTATTTCTAATGTAATATATGAGAAGTCTTCGCGATAATTTAACTGTAATTGGGTATATGTATTACTTAATTTGTTATTTTTTAAGTCGATCGTTAGGTTTAGGTTTTGTAAATCTCTTAATCCTATTATGCCATCAAAATAATCGTGAAAATTATATAATATAAAATTTAAAGTACCTTTTTGTTGAAATTCAGAAAATATCGGTATGTTAGCTCTATACGTAGCTTTATCATTGCCAATGCATGTGGTGATTGGTGACTCTTTTCGGAAAATTGTTTCTGGGAAATATTTTTCTGCTATGTATGGTCGAATAATAGATGGGAGACATCCAGTATCGACGAGTAGTTTGATAGGTGGGCTATTTATCTGGATAAATGGCAATTTATTGACTTTTGAGGTGTTTATCTCTATCTGGGATCGACATCGAGGCGGGTTTTGCAAAAATTTCCTTCGTTTACATCAGCACTTTGTTGGTACTGATCTACAGCGTTTTTTAATGGTGAATTTGAAATAGGGTCGTTACTAAAGTATTCTTGGGAATCGTCTTCCACATTAAATAGTTCTTCAGAATTAAAATTTGACATATAATCGTTATTAAAGTATTCTTGGGAATCGTCTTCGACATTAAATAGTTCTTCCGAGACAAAGTTCTTTTGCGCATTTGGTTGGAACGCGTTTCGCTGCGGAATATGATTTTGCACTGTTCGATTTCGCGACACGGTGGACATTGGTTCATAGTTCCGTTGAATTGGTTTGTTAGATGGTGCAAATACGTTCTTGGGTTTGCCAAAAGTTTGTTGGGCTGAGGGGAAGAATGGTTTTACTGTGCGTTGTTGCAATTGCACAGGTTGTGATGGGAATTTTGGGGTAAGTTGTTGTTGGTTGAAATTTTGAGTTGGTTGGTATCTTGGGGTATACGAAGGCGTATAATTGTTGGCATGGCTGTTGTAATCCGAGGGTACTCTATGATTTTGTTGAGCAAAATTCTGGTTTGTTTTGAAATTATTTTTTTGTTGGGGTTTATTCTTATCTTGAATATTAAAACGAGAATTCCTAATTTGAGATATGCGTTGGTTTTGATGTTCAAAACGTAACACATGGGTCATCGCATTATCAATTGAATTTATGTCTCTAACCATTAAAATAGTTCTTAAGTCCGCAGGGACGTTACTCATTAAAACATCTAGGGCGATGTTCTCGTGTTGAGAGTTGTATAATAGTTTTTGATTTGCATTTAGGTTATCATCGGAATGGACCTTTATATCTAGTTTACTTTTGATTTGCTTAATTCTTTCAATAAAATCTATTAAGGTTTCTTTTGGTTTTATACTCATGGTTATGAAGTCTTGCGTCAAAGTTTGTCTGTCACAGTGGTCAGCAAATTTGTTTCTTAAGGTAGCTTTTACTTGTGGCCAAGTTGTGAGATCTGGGCGACACATAATGCATTTAGCCGCATCTCCTGACAACTTGCTCAAAAGTGTCGAAAATACATATTCACTAAGGGTGTTATCTGGCGTAACCCCATAAATATTGTAAAATCGATCGCAAATATTAATAAAAAATTCTAATTCATCTGGATCTCCAAAAAATCGAGGTATGGTATGGGCATGTTTATCAGCTGAACCGATTTGAGGTCCATTTGGTTGTGCCATATTACGACGATGTAATCTAATTTGATTATCGATTTGGATACTATTTATTCCGTTAATAATTTCTTCTAAACTCATTAATTTATATATCAGTGCCAATTTTTAAAGCTTGATAACAAATTATAATTTAGAATTTTCGAATTTATATTTTTGTTAGGAAGTGTGAAACAAGGGAACTCAACTTACAGCACGATTCTGAAGTTCATAGTTGCCTTGGACTCTGGGTAGCCGGTGTGTTTTGCGTGTGCTCCCGGGTTTCACCTCCTTACTGTGGTGCTTTCTTTCGGATTGTCGCAAAATTGGTACGGGATTGAAGAGATTTTCGGTCCGCATCTAGTGGTGTGTGTTCTGCTGCCTAATATTGGCTAAATTTTGCGAAATCTGCTGAAACGTGAGTTGTTTACTTGTGGACATCTTATCGCGCTGATAAGTTTTTTCGGACATTCGCCCGGCGCCTCCGCCAGAAGGTGAGTTTGCCTGGTTCTCCGTGGTGCTGCTTCCGTCTTTGCCTTTGGTGTTGCCGTCGCCCTGCTGGATTGTGTTTGCGCCGCCATGGAGCCGAATTGCTGTCATTGTTTCAACCCTGCTGGAGGTGATCCCGTCACCAAGTGTGACGGCTGATGCCTCTTGCTGCACTTTCGGTGCCTCGACCTGGCCGATGGTGAGGTTCAGTATCTGGCGAAGCGATCCCGAAACGTCAAATTGTTTTGCAACCGATGTGATGCGGCCATGACCGCTAATAGTGAGATGAAGATGCTCCTCACGGAATTTAAGAATGTAGTGGAGGCTAGACTATCCACCATTGAACATAGTGTCGCTGGCCTTGGTACCGGTCGTCTTCCTTTTGATGAAAAGGAAGATATTTTGCGAAAGTCAGTAGAGCGTATGTCTAGGGCATGTAACGTGATTTGCATGAATGTTCCTGAAAATGGCGAGAGGACGGATGGAGATCTTGCGAATGATATATTGGAGGCGATTGACCCCGCTGTAGTGGTCTCTCCGTCGTCAGTTCGGCGCCTGGGTAAAGGGAATGGAGATCGCCCTAGGCCACTCAGGATTCGCTTGGATGCTCCGGAGACTGCTAGAGGTGTCCTGAGTCGTGCGAGTTCATTGAGGGCTACTAGGTTCAGAGATGTTTTTGTGCGTGGCGATCTGACTGAGGCACAGTTGCGTCATTTGAATGGGTTGAGAGATGAGTTGCGGCGGCGGCGGGGTGTGGGCGAGGCTGGACTGAGGATCAGATACGTCGGTGGCCTTCCTAAGATCGTCGATTCTTCGTCGGTGGAACCTGGACCTCGAGATTCTGTGTCGCGGTCGGATTTAAACTGACGTCGCCCGGCGGTAGCTTCGCTCATCTCGTGTGTGCCTACCAAAACGTTAGGGGACTTCGAACAAAGACTGGGGACTTTCGTGCTGCTGTGAGTGATTCTGAGTTTGATTTGATTGCACTTAGTGAAACCTGGCTGGACGACGGGATATTTAGCAGTGAACTATTTCCCGCAAGCTATTGTGTTTTTAGGAGCGACCGTAGATTTTTGGGGGGTGTACGGAGGGGTGGGGGCGTGCTGCTGGCTTGCAGAATTAGCATTAATTGCGTGTTGCAGGACTTAAGTTCTTTTGATGTACTGCCGAATATAGATGTTGTAGGTTGTAGATTGATACTTAGGAATATTTACTTGTATATTTTTGTTGTTTATGTACCACCTATTGTTGGAGTTAACGAGTTTAAACAATTTTGGATACTGTTTGAACGTCTTGAGTTACCTGTAGACTGTAAGATTGTAATTGCGGGTGATTTTAATGTCTCTGGCTATGTAAGGGGACATTATGGTGATGAGCGTTTTTTGACCGTAAACAATTTCTTGGCTTTCCAGGGGATGACCCAGTACAATAATGTGTGCAATGGTGGGGGTCGCCTTCTCGATCTTATTATGACCAATGCTTCCTGTACCGTGGAGCATGATGAGTCGCCATTGTTGCCTGAGGATCCGCACCACCCAGCCTTGCTCTGTAGACTGGAGATCGAGGGCCGTGGGGTTGATTGCTTTGTGGCTAGTCGACAGGAGCCGGCTTACAATTTTAAGACTGCTGATTTTCCAGCGTTGTACGCGGCTCTGCTTTCAGTGGAGTGGAATAGTTTGCAAGAGTTTTCTGACGTTGACAGAGCTCTTGAGAAGTTTTATTGTTTGCTTTATGCTGAAATTAATAAACATGTTCCTCTGTTTCGGTCGGGGAGGAAGGTTAATCGATCTTATCCTGCTTGGTATACCCCGGAAATACTGTTTGGGCTGCGCCGTAAGCGCACTGCATACAAGAGTTGGTCTCGACACGGTTCCGATTGCTTTCTCCTTGAATACAAGCGACTCAGAGCTTTGACAAAACGACAAATTAGGTTAGCGTACCGTCAGTATGTTTGCGAGATTCAGACCTCCATTTCAGTGAATCCGAAAAAATTCTGGTCATATATTAATAATCGGAGGGGGCAGACAAGGATCCCTGGGAGCATGCGTTGCGACAATGCTGAAATTGATGACCCATCTTTAATTGTGAATGCTTTTGCTAAGTATTTTGGAAGCGTGTATCTACCATCGGTTGGAGGCGCACGTCACCGGTTGAGTGGGACCAGTTTTGATGGCTCCGTGGTTCATGTCGACGAGATTGCCATGCACGAGGTTATTACCGCAATTGATAATCTGAAGAATAATATGACGACGGGTCCTGATCGGGTTCCGGCGTTTCTTGTCAGAGACTGCGCGCAGATTTTGGTTCAACCGCTCCTGATTTTATTTAACTTGTCTCTCAAGACTGGGATATTCCCGGAAGATTGGAAGTCAGCTCGCGTTTGCCCCATTTTGAAGGGTGGTAGTCCCGTCGACATTAAGAATTATCGGCCCATTTCAATTCTTTGCAACTTTTCGAAGGTGTTTGAGATGGTGCTGTATGGACGGGTTTATTCTGCGATTTGCGGTAGCATATCTTTGTTTCAGCATGGATTTGTGAAGGGTCGGTCGACTGCAACCAATCTGTCTGTTTTTGCGCAATACGTTTCAAATGCAATTGATCGCCGAGGTCAAGTTGATGTCATCTACACGGATTTTTCGAAGGCGTTCGACCGGGTGGACCATGGGATTCTGGTTGCCAAATTAAAGCAGTGTGGATTTTCTGACGCGCTGCTTGCGTTTTTCCGATCTTACCTCCGGGGGAGGAAGCAACGTGTTTTCTATCATGGCTGTAGTTCTGAGGAATTTTACGCGACTTCTGGGGTTCCGCAGGGGTCGAATCTTGGACCTCTACTTTTTGTACTTTTTGTTAACGACCTCTGCTCGGTTATTAAGTCTGAGAAACTTATGTACGCCGATGATTTAAAGTTTTACGCGAGGGTTAACTCGCAGCGTGATTGTGATCAGTTACAGGAGGATATCTCTAGCGTAGTCCGCTGGTCTGACGAGAATGGGCTGCCCCTGAATGTGTCGAAGTGTACAGTTGTCACCTACACTCGACGTAAGGTACCTATCACCTTTGATTATACAATGGATGGGTTCTTGTTGACCAGGTCCACATCAGTGCGAGACCTTGGAGTCTTGTTTGAGTTTAACTGGAGCTTTTTGAGCCATATTGGCGCCACTGCTGCGCGATGTATGAAGCTCTTCGGATTTATCGTAAGGAACAGCAGAAGTTTTGATAACGTCAAGGTCATTTTGACTTTATACCGATCGCTCGTGTTGCCGATTCTTGAGTATGGGTCTCTGGTGTGGTATCCTATCTGTGCCTCCCACGTCGCGTGTCTTGAGCGAGTTCAGCGTAAATTTTTGAAGTACCTCGTTTTTAAGGCCGATGGTACATATCCACCAAGAGGGATTGACTATGGCCTGCTGTTGAGTCGGTTTGGTGTGTGTAGCCTCGAGGTTCGTAGGAGGTGCATATCACTGACATTTCTCTACCGGTTGATGAGGAATCAGGTTGACTGTTCTGGGCTTCTATCTCAGCTAAAGTTTCGCGTACCCAGGTTGGGGTCGAGGCTGAGAGACACTTTTGAGGTGCCGTTTGCGAGGACGCGGGTAGTTGAGGGATCGCCTGTATTTACTATGAGCGCAAATTACAACGCCATTGCTGCCTTCGTGGACATTTATTGTTGCTCCCTGGGGGAGCTCCGTAGGGCGGCGATCGACCGTTACTCTTAGATTTTTATTATTATTAGATTTTTGTGGTTTGATTTAATTTGTAGGGAGTTACATTTATGTTGATTTGTATTGTATTCGGCTTGCTTGTTGTGTATTTTTTAAGATATGATTTCGGCGTTAGTTTAGTTTATTTTTAGTGTTCATTGTATTGTATCATTTGCTCATAATTGGGCTTTACGCCTGTCGGGTGAATAAAGTTATTATTATTATTATTATTATTATTATTATTATTCTCGAGATTCTTCTTTTTCGATGTGCCGACAAACCGTTGAGACGGACCAGTGGTTTCTTGCAAATCTTCAGATTTCAGCAGGAATCACTGTTTAGCACATCCTACCGACTGCGCCAATTAAGTTCTAACACTTAATAATTTTGTTTTTAAAAACTTTATTAACACGACCTAACAGTACAGACTACCAAATCAGAGTGAACAATAAGTTCTATTGCGTTTATTTATAATGTTCGATATTGAAATGTGAAGGAATGTAACAATACAATAATAGTGAATTGTTGGATACAGGAAACATAAAACACTACCAAACCTATGATGAACTCTATCTACATTGAATTGGGGTATTATATTGTAATCAGGGCGTCTGGTTATGTTGAACTATAACTAGCTGCTGTTTGGCCTGATGCATGACTTATCGGTTCTTGTTGGGCTGTTGTTTGGGTTTGGTTGCGCAAAATTTTTTATATAAGCGGCGAGACTGGCCGCGTCAGCGATTTGAGCCGCACCAACAGTGAGCTTTAAGTGACGGTCGTCAATTCCGCCCACAATAAGGTTGACTTCATCGTGAGCTGAGATATTTAAGTCGAGTTTGCGGATAAGAGCCAGTTTCTCATAAACATAATTAAAAAGGTTTTTGTTCGGTTTAGGGCGATAATTCATCATTTGCGACAATTCGGAATGAAGGTCGCGGACGGAAGGAAATGAAGATTTCAGGAGCGTCTTCCAGGAGTTCCAATTAGGGGGGACTACTTTTAAACTTTTGTACCAGGTGGACGCAGCGCCTTTAAATTTGTTGACGGCCAAATGGCAAATAAATGAATCATGCCAAGAATGAAGGTCTGCATATTCATCAATTTTTCTCAACCAGGTGTTTATGTCAGTTGCCAAAGGATCAAAAAAATCGATGTGCGTATCTTTTGTAAAAATGACAAAATAACTATATTGAAGTTAACAGAAAGTACAAGATAATTAAGAATAGTAGAATTAACAATAATTGGCTTTAATATTCTACTCCGCAACTCTTCGATCTCTGATCACGTCTCCCCTCCGGCGCCGATGTAGGGCGCCGATGTAGGTCGCTGGCCCTCGGCTGCCTCCGTTCGCCTCCCCGAAGACCATAGCGCAGCTTTTCCCTGACACTTTGATGGACATACCAAAACCAAGTGCGAGTTTTTGGGGAACAATTGGGTTGTACTGACCTGAATCAGCTTTATTTTTAAAGCAATTGCTGCAGTTGCAGCGATCTCTGCATCGGCTGCGACCACGGCTACGCTGTTGACTGTAACGATGCCAACCTCATAGTTAGTATTGTGAGTAACCAGATATAGATCAACATTGACAGTTGACATACTTATCACATGTATTTATCACCAAGCTTAATAAAAGAGTTATCAAACCCCATCCCGATGCTACATGGTGTCAGAAGCGGAATATTTGGACAGTTAAACAATAAACGAATCACAAGGAAACTAAAAACTAATTGCAGGAAAGCTGGTCGAAAATGGAACCTAACCTCAATCCAACGGAAGCATCCGAAGGTTCAGTGTCGGGAATTCGACCCCCAAAAGCACTAAATGTCCTAAACAACACAGCGACAGGTTGGAAAAATTGGTTGCAGCAATTCGATTGGTATGCAATAGCCACCGAACTCGAGAAGAAATCAGGGCCGGTGCAAGCAGCAACGTTTATGGCAATAATAGGGCCAGATGCAATCCAAATATTCAATAATTTCAACCTAACAAGCGTAGAGAAAAAGGACATAAAAGCAATTAAACAAAAGTTTCAGGATTACTTCTGTCCAAAAGCCAATATTTCCTTTGAGAGATACAACTTCTTCAAAGCAGTACAGGAAGGGAGTTTTGAGGAATTCTTGACCACAATAAAGACGCTAGCAGGAACGTGCGATTTCGGAACGTTAAACGACAGTCTCCTCAAAGACAAAATAGTATTCGGAATCTCATCAGAAAAAGTACGAGAGAAGCTGCTGACAGAACAGGATTTAACACTCGACAAGGCAATAGCAATTTGTAAAGCAAGTGAGCAAGCCACGAATCAGTTGAAAGAAATCCAGTCTAGCGAAGTAACGAAACAAATACATGGAATTGCTAATCAAAACAAGAAAATCAAACCGAAAAGCGATGAGTTTGATTGCAAACGTTGCGGCACAAGACACGGTAGAAGAAACTGTCCAGCATATCAACATAAATGCAAGACATGTGACAAGAAGGGTCATTTTGAAGCAAAATGTTTCACAAAAGTAAGGAAACCCAAGAAGATCGTTAACACCGTGAACCAAACAACAGATTCTGAAGAAGAAGAAGAGTTATTCGTGCAAGGAGTAAACAACCAAAAAGAAGAAGATTGGCAAGAAATCATACAAGTCGACGACAAAAAGTTTCAAGTAAAGTTGGACACAGGTGCGCAATGCAACGTACTGCCGAAGAAAATTGTCGAAAAACTTAAAGCAAAAATTAAGCCATCAACTACAAAGAGGCTCATCAGCTTTAGCGGCAGCACGGTAGACGTCGTGGGAGAAACCGAATTAACGTGTAAGATTAAAGACAACATCACAACAGTAAAATTCAAAATTGTGAAAGAAACAGTCGCACCTATATTAGGCAGAAAATCGTGTGAAGACCTCCAGCTCATTAAGAGGGTAAACAATATATTCGAGGAGTTAGGATGCCTAAAAAACTACGAATACAATATAGATTTCGCGGAGAATCCAAAGTTCGAAATCAGGCCAGCCAGGAGAATTCCATGTGCAATACGAGAAAACGTGAAAAAGGAACTCGACGCAATGGTCAAGCTAGGAGTGATCAATAAATGAACCAACACCCGCCGTAAGTCCAATGGTAATCGTAAGAAAAAATGGAAAACTAAGAATTTGCATTGATCCAACTGATGTAAATAAACACATTTTGCGACGACATTATCCATTGAAGACCATCGAAGAAATCAGTACGAAGCTGAATGGGTCAAGATTCTACACACTATTAGATTGCAAGAGAGGATTTTGGCAAATCAAAGTCAGCCAACGTACGCAGAAATATCTCACATTTGCAACACCATGGGGCAGATATTCGTGCACCAGATTATCTTTTGGTATAGCCTCAGCTCCAGAAGTGTTTCAGCAATTGATGAGTCAACTGTTAAGAAATCAGAAAAATGTCGAATGCTCAATCGATGACATCTTAATATACGGTAAAACCAAAGAAGAATTAAGAAGCATAACAGCAAAAGTCGTCAAAGTACTCGAGGAAGCAGGACTAAAATTAAATAAGGAGAAATGTATCTTTGAATCTACAGCAGTAAAATTCCTAGGTCATTTAGTCACAGAAAATGGACTACAAGTTGACCCAGACAAAGTTCAGGCCGTAAAAACACTGAAAACGCCGACTAATAAAACCAAGTTGCAGCGACTACTAGGAATGGTGACCTACCTTAACAAATATATTCCTAATATGTCAGTATTAACCGAGCCAATGCGAGTTTTATTGAAGAAAGGCACGGAATGGACTTGGGAAGTGGAGCAAGAAGAAGCATTTGAAAGAATAAAAAAGGTACTGTCACAGCCACCAGTATTGAAGTTCTACAATGTCAACGAAGACGTAACTTTGTCAGTGGACGCCAGCTCCAAAAGCTTGGGAGCAGTTTTGCTCCAAAATGACCAACCAATAGCCTACGCAGCAAAATCGTTAACACAGTCTCAACAAAATTATCCGCAAATTGAGAAAGAGGCGTTAGCGATAAAATTCGCTTGTAACAAATTTCACGAGTACGTGTACGGGAAAAAACTAATGGTAGAAACAGACCATAAACCATTAGAAATAATTTTCCGAAAACCAATTCAAGCAGCCCCGGCACGCCTGCAACGAATCCTTTTTGACGTGATCCACTACTCACCTGTAGTCAAGTACAAGAAAGGGAGCGAAATGTACATTGCAGACACTCTTAGCCGCGACTGCCAATTAACCAAAGACATGGAAGAAGAAGAGATAGAAGTTCAAATTATCATAAACATGTCAGAAGAGGTAATGGAAGAAATTAAAAAAGCAACAAACGAAGACTCCGAGCTTCAGCGATTAAGAGAATTCGTAATAAAAGGATTCCCAAACACAACTCTTGACTTGCCAAAAGAGGTAAGACATTACTTCAATTTTCGAGACGAGTTGTCCACGTATCAAGACTTACTATTCAAGGCCGACAAAATAATAGTACCAAGCACGCTGATTCCAAAAATGCTCGAAAGCATTCATACCGGACATCTCGGTATACAGAGCTGCCTAAAACGAGCTCGACAACTCCTGTATTGGAAAGGACAATACACCGATATTACCAACTTTATTGCAAAATGTAAAATTTGTCAACGAACACAACCATCCAATATCAAGGAACCGATAATAATGAAACAAATACCTAAACTACCGTTTGAAATAGTAGCAACCGACCTATTCAAAGCCAATGGAAAGTATTACATAATAATGACAGACAGTTACTCTGGGTTCTTTGATATCAAAAAGTTAAAGAACCAGACGTCCAAGGAAATAATAACAATTTTAAAAGAATGGTTTGCAACCCATGGCATACCTCGAATCGTGGAATCAGATAACGGACCGCAATACTCATCGACGGAGTTTGCAAATTTTGCTACAAAATGGAAGTTTACGCATCAAACATCAAGCCCATATCACCCTAGAGGCAATGGACTAGCAGAAAGAGCAGTCCAAACAGCGAAAAACATTTTAAAGAAGTGTGCACTAGACAAGTCAGATGTCAGTCTAGCACTGTTGAATTTTCGAAACACACCACGAACAGATGCAATAGGGTCACCGGCACAGAGATTGATGAGCAGAATCACGAGATCAACGATTTCAACCATAGACAAACAACTACAACCCAGGCTCATCACAAAAGTCGCTCAAGAATTACAAAAATTAAGAAAAAAACAAACTGAATACGCGAACCCGAGAACTAAGGAACCTGAAAAATTCCAAATTGGAGACCCGGTTAGAATACAAAATAGCCACAGAGACTGGAAAGGAGGAGAAGTAATAGGAGATGCTGGGTACCCAAGGTCCGTAATAGTGAAAACCGAAGATAACAAAATAATCAGAAGAAACTCAAGCCAGCTAAAGAAAACTCAAACTAAGCTGCGACTGAACGATCCCGAAGCAGTCCCGACAGACCACGAGATGACCACCACAGCTGACTCGACCCCAAAGCGACAGGAAGCACCACAATTGACGGACGCAATCCCAAAGGAGGCCCCCGTACCGACCGAAGGCGGAAGGCAGGAGGTCCCACCATTAACGACCAGACACGGCCGAGTGGTTCGAGTACCACAAAGACTTAATCTTTAGTGACCAATTGCAATAATTAATATAAAAGGGGGGATGTAACGATGCCAACCTAATAGTTAGTATTGTGAGTAACCAGATATAGATCAACATTGACAGTTGACATACTTATCACATGTATTTATCACCAAGCTTAATAAAAGAGTTATCAAACCCCATCCCGATGCTACATTGACGACGATCCCTAGAGGATGAGACGGTAACGCTTCGGTCTCGGGACTTTCGCTGCCGACGATGATCCTGCTGGCTGTCTCTGCGAGGGCTAGGGCTACCGCTAGACGGGGATGAACGATGCCGATGATAGTACTCTCGGCGAGCGTGCCGTGAGCGGGACGGGTCACGCTGGCGGTTCCTGGACCTAGACCTTTTGGTTCGGCGACGGTAAGAGGGCGAACGGGCAAGATCCGTTCGAGATGGTTCTTTAGGGGGTGGAGTATAGCAACTTTGGTCCCGGGAACGGGGACCAGCGTCATTTTCCGCCATGCGACGCACAATACAGTACACCACACACAAAAAAAACGAAGAACCAACTGAGGTGAGTGGGGCAAAAGAGGGAAAAAAAAAAATTTGCGAACTAGCCGCGGGTTGTTAATTCCACTTCTGATGTGGGAGGAAGGGGAGGTAATCAAACAGGGTTGACACAAATTAGAGGCTCAATTGCTTTACTGGGTCAACACGTTAACATGGTCATAATCAGTTTACAGTTTCGCTCAATCTGTCCTTGCTTGCTCTCGTCCCGTCTGGTCTCTGGTCTCGCTCCCGGTCGGCTCTGCACGAACGCCCGTCGTGAGTGCTGCCGACCTCGAGATGGTCCCCCTTCGTTGGGGTGCGCTCTGGAGGTGCGGTACTGCGGCCGTACCTTTGGGGTGATTTCCAGGGTGTACGTCCCTTGACGCTCACACTAGTAACTCCAAAAATACAATAAAAGCAGGTTTCAGGTCACAAAATATGGAGCAACAAACTCCATTAAACCGTTTTAGAATTGATAGTCTAGTTTTCAAGATAATCGAAGAGAAACGGTAAAGTGGAACAAAATGATTGAATTTGCAGCCGGTTTCGAACTGAGATACAAGCTCATAAAAGTTCGAAGTGGCTAAGTGGAGGGTCCGGAATTCAAAATTTAATAATTTTTTATGCAAAAGTTTCTACAGAGATATTATTGACCTTCAGGCACAGCATGCTTGACTACCTCAGCCACCACCTCATGTATATAACACAAAAATGTTGCATAACGCAAATGACGATTTTTTTACAAATATAGTGGTGTTATCTCATGGGGAGAAGCTTTTATTTTGGGGGGTTGTCAGCTTTTAGTCACGTTTAAGCGCGAGGCTCTACGAATATTATACCCGGACAGATCTGTCGCATGTCGTCGCTTTTTCCGTATCCAATCCAGTACCCGTATATGTTGCGCCCATTTGTATTTTTTAGACTAAAAAATTAATTCGTAATCTTAATTACCGTTTTAACTTAACCTAAGTAATCAATTCGAAAGCAAAAAGAATATACAACATTGAAATTCTATATCATTCTTATTGTATACATATTATGAACATTAAACAGTGCTAGCTAGCGCTAGTCACAAACATCTAGCTACAAATCAAGTGACTATTTTTGAAAAAAATGATGTAAAAATTTAGACGCTAGGGCACGAAAAAGGTTAATCTAACTTGTAAAATAATTTTTCAAGAATATTATTATCCCAAAGGTGTGGAAAAGTTTCACACCGATGACTTTGAATAACGCGTCGTCGCAAATGTAGTGTTTGTTTTTCGGATCGTACAAATCGCGTTTCTTGATGATGGACCAAACTTTTTTGACCTCATGACGAGCTATTGTGTCCTGTCCGACGAGAGCCGCCAGTTCGGGGGACAAAGTCATTGCCTTAATGTAAAGACCGTCTCTCTTCACTCCAACGGCCACGCCGCCCTCCTTCTTCTAGCCCCAATTTTTGTCAGAGTCTGATCAGAACCCTTTTTCTTCTTAGGGTGGAGTTTGCGGGTCTTGAAAGAGTTGACATTTTTAGGAGAAAACTCTTCTTTAGAATTGTCCTCGAATGCGTCAAACGCTTCGCTAGCAGATTCTTCAGACGCCTTCTTGGACTTTTTGGCAGCTGGTTTCTTACGTGTTGAGCCTAGCTTCTTCTTTTCGTCATCTTTGAATTCCTCCTCCTTTTCTTCTTTTTCTTGTTATTCTTCCTCGTCTTCTTCTTCTTCTTTTTGTCTTTTGCACTTATGAACTCCATTAAACTCCATTACCAAGTCGTCAATTTCCATCCTCCTGGGGTAGAAGTTGGCGGCAAGTTTCTCCTCAAGTTCTTGTTTGACTTTTTTCGCAGAAGTCGACGCTAAGTCGGCGTCTTTCAAGATAGCGGCTATTTCCTTACGGAGATCTGTCTTTGAGAGGTTTGCCATGTTGATAAAACGAGTCAACGACGCCTACTCAATCATGCGGTCTGGGAGCAGTATAAGTGTACCGTATACAAGGATACCGTGTTAAGTGTGAAATTGAATCTGCTCGGTGTTGGTGAAAAAAAGAAATAGCAGTTATTGGTACCGTACGAATATCTTGATGCGCCTGGTTGTAGCCAAACTCAGACTTATGACTATCATGTTCTGTCCGATGTCGATGTTGATTTTGATTATCCGTATTATAAGAATTGCGTCGAGTCTCCTTTACAGATTGTAAACATGCTAAGATTAAAGGTCGCACATCTCAACGTTTGATCTGGATTCTGGATTTCAGTTGAGGGTGTGGGGTCCAGAGGACCCCACCGGCACTTAGGCACACAGGTGGGCCCATTGTACCTCCCCTCGAGTTTGCCGCTCCCCCTTCCCAGTTCAGCCCTCAGTCCAGCCGATTTTCTCGACGAACCTGAGGACCAGACCCGGTGGGGTATCGGCAATGCTGGCCATACTCGGCCAGAAGTCCCCCAGTATGGATCCTCTGATTGGTGCGAGCGCCGGACAGTGACACAACACGTGTTCCGCCGTCTCGTCCTCTTTATTGCAACCGCGACACGTGGGGTCTGTGACGACTCCCATTCTGTGTAGGTGCCCATTTAGCCTGCAGTGTCCTGTCCATATTCCCACTAGCTTCCGCAAGCCGTCCCTGTACAGGTGTTGGCAAAACTTTGCAGTCTTCAGGCATGGTGCTTTGATAGCGGCCCTAGCTTGTCGACAACTTTCCATCGATACCCATCTGTCGGTGTGACTCTTCAGGGTATCCGTTTTTATAAGGGAGTTGAGGGTTGCCATGGACAAGGGCACAACGGGTTCCGGTCTAGTCGGAGGGCTATTCGACCCCCGCCGCGCCAGCTCATCCGCTTTCTCATTTCCCTGTATTCCAGAATGCCCTTTGACCCATATGAGTTCAACGGCATTTGTTTGTGCTATCCTCTCAAGAACCAGGTGGCACCGCCATACCAGCCTCGACGTGACACAGGTCCCGCCGAGAGCCAGCAGCAGCGCTCTACTGTCCGTGAGAATTTGCACTCGTTTGTTGCGTATCTCGCGTTCTGCAACTACAGTGGCTCCCCGGATTACTCCCATTGCCTCTGCCTGAAAGACAGTGGCATGAGTTCCAAGAGCTAGGTTTTCGCCAAGAACCAGCTGTTCAGAAAATATTCCACAGCCGGATTCTTGACTGTTTTTTGAGCCGTCTGTATATATACAGATATCCGGCGTTGTCTTACTTGTAGTTTCTATCTCGATGGTGTAGGTTCTGGCAAAACAGTATTTTGCTCTTACCCGGTCGATCTCAGCACCCATGATGGGTGATCTTTTAATCGCCCCATCCAGCACTGCCCCGTGTCGGGTTCTCCTACCCCTATCCTGCCACATTCCTCTATTCCGCAGCCTCAGTGCCGTGGCCAGAGCCGACGCCTCCACGAACAAGTCGAGTGGGGTCATGCATAGCACCACCTCCAAGGCAGCAGTTGGGGTAGATCTCATAGCGCCTGTCACCGCAAGACATGCCAGTCTCTGCAAATGGTTGAGGCGTATCAATTCATTCTTCTGTTTGGTTCTGGGCCACCAAACGAGAGCACCATAGCAAAACATAGGTCTAATGACAGCTTTGTAGATCCATAGAAGGATTTTCGGGGTGAGGCCCCATGCCCTCCCCACAACCCGACGACACTGCCAAAAGGTCGCACATGCTTTGCTTGTTTTTACTTCCAGATGTTTGCTCCAGCTGAGTTTACTGTCAAGTATTATTCCCTCCTTTGCCAGGTGGAGTTGGGTACCTTTAAGACGAGGAAGTTTTATATCTCCCATCTTTCTTTTTCGTGTAAACAGAACCATCTCCGTCTTTGCAGGGTTAACGGAGAGGTTTTTCTCGTTGCACCATTTGTCAAGTATGCCCAGTGTTGTCTGCATCAAATTGCAGAGAACACTCTCAAACTTCCCAGTTAGCAGAATTGTTATATCATCTGCGTATCCAATTGTGTGAAAACCTGCATCGTTGAGGCGCCGCAAGAGGTCATCCACTACTATGTCCCATAGCAGCGGGGACAAGACACCCCCCTGAGGACACCCCCTGCTCACCACACCTCTCGAAACCAGATCTCCAACACTAACTTGTACCGCTCTGTATTTCAGCATGTGTTCAATCCAACCCATCAAGGTTGGCGAAACATTGCGCCTTGCCAGAGCCAGTCCTATACTTTCAAAGGTTGCTTTATCAAAAGCCCCCTCGATGTCTATAAATACCCCTAAGGTTGACATCTTACTCTCTAGGGATCTTTCTAGCCGCGTCACAACAGCGTGCAGCGCCGACTCAGTGGATCTACCCGGGAGGTAAGCATGTTGCCCGGGGTGCAATGGATGTTCCCGTAGGTTTACATCTCTGATTTCTCTATCGCACAATCTCTCCAGCGTTTTTAGAAGAAACGATGTTAAGCTGATCGGACGATATGATTTTGCCAGGGAGTAGTCCGCTCTACCTGGCTTTGGTATAAAAATTACTCTTACCTCCCTCCACTCCAGCGGTATGTATCTCAAAGCGATACACGCGCGGAAGATTCGCACCAGGTCGTTCAGCAGAACATCCAGGCTCCACTGAAGCAGCACCGGATATATGCCATCCACACCCGGAGACTTGAATGGGAGGAAGGTGTTTATGGCCCAGCTCACCCTCCTGGCGTCCACGACTTGGGCCGCCACCCCCCAGTCCTTCTCACAGGGCTGCGGAGCAGCGGAGTCCGGCCATCGATGATCGGATACCAGGGTGCATCCCGGGAAGTGTGTTATCAGCAATTCGTGGGCAGTCTCCACAGGGGTGGAAGTAAAGGATCCATCTCCCCGCTTTAAGCTGCCCGGTTGTTGATTGGGATCTTTAGATAAAATTTTCATCAGCCTGGCGGCTGATGCAGTGGATTCGACTCCGCTGCAGAAGGATCTCCATGCATCGCGTTGTCTTTGTCTTATTTCCATTTTGTACAGTTTCTGGTGCTTTTTACAAGCCTCCCAGTCTTCTGCACTTCTGGATTTCTTAGCCTTATTGAAGAGTTTGCGGCCCCGGGTTTTCATCCGATCCAGCTCGGCACACCATCACGGTGTTGCCCGACCTCGACCCTTCAGATTCCCCTGGGGGCAGGACGTCTCGAAAGCTGAAATTATCGCGGTTCTTAGGACAGAAACGCCTTGTTCGACATC
The DNA here is from genome assembly GCA_951805265.1 of Schizotus pectinicornis. Lineage (NCBI taxonomy): Eukaryota > Metazoa > Arthropoda > Insecta > Coleoptera > Pyrochroidae > Schizotus > Schizotus pectinicornis. Next base: position 10,579,836 of record OX638209.1, on the reverse strand, counting down.
AGCAGATGTCCTTATCTCTTGTGGCAGTTGGCCGTTCTCCAGACCCACCTTTAGGTTCCTAGTAAGTTGGTCCCTATCAGTCCGCCTGGGATTCCTAAACGGTTTCAGGTCCACTGCACAACACTTTATTGTAAAACTTATCCATCTGTGATCCGACATGGATAAATCCGATGTCACGCGCCAGTCTAGGATTGATTTGGATATATCTAACGATGCCAATGTGATGTCAATTACCGTTTGGCATCTCGACGTCACAAAGGTGGGCTCGCTGCCCTTGTTAAGTATATCTAGTTTAGTGGTAGAAAGGTATTCCAACAGTGACTTACCCCGATTGTTGTTGTCCGTGCTCCCCACGCGATATGGTGAGCATTGGCGTCACATCCAATTAAGAGGTGCTTTTTTCCTGTCTCACAGTACTCCACCAGCTCCATCATCTCCCTGCTAGGGGGCGGACTGGGCGAGTCGATGGGCAGGTAAATCGATGCTATAATAACATCCTCTTGGCCTCTTCCTATGTCGCAGCCGACCCGTATGACCGTAAGGTCCCCGGTGCAGAATTGCGTCAGCAGATTGGCCTGTAGTTGGCGAGGAGCATAGATTGCAGTCCTAGGCCTGTTGACGTTAGAAGCGGTATGTACAGTACCGTTCAGATTGCCTAACCCACAGACCCGGGCGTTAACGCACCAGGGCTCTTGGATGAGAGCTATAGTATCCTTCCCACTGTCGAGGTGTCGGCGTAACATGGCCGTCGCCTCTCGAGAGTGTTGCAGGTTTGTTTGTAGTATATTTACCTTGTTTGCCATGGCAGGTGTCTAGATGGGGAGGGATGCCCGGTTCACTTATAGCGGCCCAGGTTCCCGTTCCTCTATTGCCGTAGTGGGCTTGTCTTGCGGCAGGTCAGGTGATTTTCGGTCAACCTCCATCTGTGGAGGGACTTCCAGCAGCTGCCTACCGCTAGCTCCGGCTCCATGAAGCCGCACCTTTAGCTGGTCAAAAATAAGGGATATTTTCCCTTCCCGCGCCAAGAGTTCGGCCTTCACGTCCCCCACCACACCAAACACGAGAGCACGCCCCTGTGGGGCCTCCCCGATGGCATCGTGGAAAACGATCCAGCTTCCCACCTTGGCCCATGGGTTTTGACGCTTTAAAGCCCCCAAGATCACGTCCCTGTCAACCAGAGGGCCCGGTATCCAGAGCGTAGCCTTGGTGAGCTTTGGTAGTTGGTCGGTCTGTACGACTTCCAGTCGTGCTCCATCCCATAATGGTTGGAGCTCCGCTACTGTTGTCTTTAGCCAGGCCAAAGAAGTATCGTCCGAACAGTTGATCTTTAAGACCTCCTGTGCGTACGTTATGCCGCGGAACGTTGGGGCCGGTCAGCCGTCGTCGGGGCCGCTCAACATGTTGAACAAGCTCGACTTCAGCCTGTCCTCCACCAGCGCCGCCTGCTCAGCCGTTAACCGCCCCAAAGAGTCGGTGTCCCAGCTCTGTTTGTTAATGATCGCCACCCTGAGATGGTTGACGAGCATTTGATTCCACCTTGTTGGTGCAGAGGATTTAGTCCCCGGTTCAGGTGTCTTCCCCCTCGGGAGATTGCTCCCCGACGAAGAACCACGCGACCCATCGGACCTTTCCCCTTTTTTAGGTTTAGGCACCCTACTAGGTTCAGGCACCCTCCTTGATTCGGGAACCTTCCTCGGTTCGGGCACCCTCCTCTTCGGGAGATTACCTCCCGGTGAGGGGCCGTGCGACCCGTCGGATCGGTCCCTCTTTTTTGAAGCCGTTTGTCGCGGTTCATAGTCAGGGCGATTGTGACCCCTAGGTCTGCCCCCATAACCCGCGACTGTGCTGCTAGCCGCTGCAGGAGCGGCATAGGTGCCCCGGGCCTCTTCTGCCCGGCGCTCCCTCTGCATCTTCCTTTGGGCGGCGCCACTACGTTTCCTCGGATACCGGGTAGTTTTTTCCCCCCGTGGTGTCGTCTCTCCCACGTGGGGTTTTGTTGCAGGCAGCAGCGGTGAGGCATACACCTCGCCCGCTGCCACCTCGTTGTTAAGCAGCAGCGGTGAGGTATACACCTCGCCCGCTACCACCTCGTCGCTTATTTGTTTATTTTTATTATCCATACGGGGATTCTGTTCTTCGTCTCCCGAGCTCCCCACCCACCATGGAGTCCAACCAGGGGACGTCGGTTCTCGACGCCAGGGCTACCCGGAAGATATAGCTTCCAAGGATCAGCAACACACGAGCCGGACCGGCAAACCTCATAAGCAGAGACCACCGGCCGACTGCGTGCCCCTTTCACCCCAGAAGCTCACCCTGCTGGCCCTCTGACGGGACAGCGCAGCCGATTGATCAAGGTCGGGCTAGGCCTTGACCGCCTGTCTTGGTTGAAATCCGGGCCAAAGTGGTGTGTTGTCCACCACCTGGGGCGTACCCCAGAGCGGGCTCAACCACCAGGATCCCCTCATCCACCCTCACAGGTCGCCACGCACGGCACAAACACGTGGGTGACCCTTATACATCCCCCGCCCGGACCACTAGCACGAGGGATGGGTTTTCTGTCGGGGTTTGCTCCCTTAACCGAGAAGTGTCCGTTATTTGACAAGGCGCCGGCAGTCGCCTTTCACCTTCTCCTCTTAGCTGCGGTAAACCGCATTTCCAGGGCCGCGACGTGGACGCCAGAAGTAGGACTAGAGGGGTCGTAGGCTTACCGTTTTTAGGCGTGCTACTCGGGCATTGCTCAAAATTTTATGAACTGCCTACTCGATATAGACAGCCCCTCTGAGACCCAAACCCCTAACTTGGACCCCCAACGTTTGATCATTTCTGTCTTTGTTTAATTTATTTGTAACTCAGATCCTACATTACTCCCTAGACTTAATCGCGATTACGGAAGCCTGGCTTACACCCAGTTGTGATTCGGGCAGTGCGCATCCCGGGGTATAATTTTTTTTGCTCTGATAGGCTTGAAAAAGGGGGTAGTGTGAGAATCTATATAAACGAGATAATTGAATGTCGAAGTGTGGCTAGATTAAACATTTATATATGTGCACAATAGAGACCGCCTGATATTGGTGTGTCGGATGGTGTTGCTGAGATCTGTGATCTGTTAAAAATTTTTTTTGCGTAGTGTGAATCTGTGGTGCTGCTCGGCGATGTGAATTTTAATTTAATGGAGCGAAATTCCTTCAAAAGTCAGAAATTATGTAGCCTGATCGAGAGGTATAACTTGAATCAGATGGCCGAGTTGCCGACACGCATCACAAAGACAAGTGAGACTATGATCGACTTAATTTATGTGAGAAATTCTATTCATGCTGATGAATCGCAGAACTATGACCTAGGTGATTTCACGGACCATTTGCTAGTATCTTGCAGAATTACTGTTACACTTCACCCTCACTAGATATTCACGCCCCGCTTCATATGATTGATGTTCAAAGAAGAAAGCCGTTTATAACCTTCCAAAAAAAAAAATTTACAGATATCGCATATCTGTGTTAGTAGCTATTAGGCTCGGTTCTGGTTCTCCAGAACCGAGCCTAATTTTTTATTTTTTTTTTCTCCTGGGGGGGCCGGCTGAACGCCGAGCCGCACACTGAGGCCAGATAGGCCCATTGTGTGCACCCTTGTGTGGTTTCTGGGGAGCCCTTTATAGCATGCCTGTGCTTCTGATAAAGCCCAGTAGCCTGTTCATAAGAGCCCTCCTGATTTCACTTTCCTCTAAGAAGGGGAAGTCTAGATACCTGGATCTCTGTGCAGCAAGAGCCGGACAGTGACACAGTACATGAAGAGGCGTTTCTTCCTCCTCTTCACACCTTCTGCACATAGGGTCCTCAAGAGAGCCCACAATGTAGAGGTGTCTTCTGAGGGGGCAGTGTCCCGTAAGCAGTCCAACCGCCTTCCTCAGATCCTCCCTGCTGAGTCTCAACAACTCAGCGGTTCTTTGCTGATCGGGACCTAAAATGAAGATCCTCGACTGTCGAGATGCGTTCGCCTTCCATTTCCTAGAATGCTTTGCAGACACCCAGTTCCTGAGAGCACGCTTTAAGGCCAGGTCCTATGGTCAAAAGTGAGATTAGAAATTACTCAAACTTTAAGTTTACTTTATGAGCTTAAAATCGAACTTTTATTGGTCAATTTTTTGAATGACGCTTAAGAGCATCAATATGCAGGGGCACATATAATTTAAAATCGCGTTACAGTATATTTTTTTTATCCAACTTTGCGCCAAAAAGTTTAACACTTCCTAAATAAATGTTACTGTCTCCAGACTTTTCATATTAGTATACGCCCCTTACAAAGTATGTAGGGCTTCTTCTCAGATTGCTTTCCATCAATTAATTTCTAAAATATGGCTATAAAGTAAATTTTTGTTAAAAGTGTTAGCTATCTCACTCATACACGTTAAAGTTTGCAGCTTTCTCTGTTGCACCGCGGCAGCCAAATATTTACTACAGTTCAGCCTGCTGCGGGCAGATGACGTCACAAGATTTGAATATTGGCGGTAATTTAACTACGAGAAAATAAAATGGTGGTTTCACGTGGCATCAATGCCACGTGGTGTCACTTCTGAATTGACACACCACGTGGCACCAAGGGTTGCAATGTAAAAAAGGACATTGTAAATATCTTGAAGGGAAATGCGCCGCAGGCAATTTTTTTTTCTTCCCAACCGGGAATAAAGTGGCACTTGATTCCCTCATTATTGACTAATAATTTGGTACTTTATTCCCGGGGAATAAAGTAAAAAAAATGCCGATCCTAACATAAAGAAACTCGTTTTCATAATAACCGTCAGCCAACTTCATTTAGCTATCTGTCGATTATTACAATTATTTCTTCTCTAACTTATTATTATTATTAACTTAAACGGTTGGGAAGAAAGTTTTGTATGCATTTCTGGAATAAACATCGTTAATCCCTCGAATGAAAATGCCCTCGGCTCCGCCTCGTGCATAACTTACATTGTCGGGATTAAAATCGGTGTTTATTCCCTTGATACATAAATAACTATTATTTTTGAAGGTCAAAGGCTTAAAATAAAGCTCACAATTGAAATAGAAAAAAGAAAAAAAAACATTATAATTTTCCACCATTGCGGAATCGAAACAAAACAAAAACGTAAAATATTATATTATATTATGCTAGCTTCCGTCATGTCTAACATGGGTTGAAAAAAAAGAAGCAGACTGAACCGATAAAATTTTTTTCAGTAAACTGACTTTTCAAATTTTTAAAATCCTTTCATATTTTTAGAATACAATATAATATAATGTCAAATCTGGCTCTAAGTTTGGTTCAAGTCATAGTGATGAAGAGGTAGTAAAATAATATTTCAAGTTCGCGCGGATTGCCAGTGTAGTACGATCGAATATACAGGGTATTTTAACGAGAACCGCCGGTGCCTAATTGCGTATTTTCACTGAAGTCAAAAATTTAAAATTTGGCAGAAATGAACTATAGGTAATTAATGCACTGCAAGATGACATTATCAGTTATAATATCCCTAGTGCATTGATTATTTCCGAAATTTTTTTCGAATGCATTTCCAAAACGTATTAATTAATTAATAAAATTAATTAATTAATAATAATACGTTTTAGAAATGCATGAGAATAAAATTTTCGGATATTAATCAATGCACGAGGGCATATTCGGAATGAAAATCGCAACGACACGAACATTGGTCCTTTGTGTCATTATGATATCATTTTTAATAAATAAATGATTTGGATAGGCTAAAATAATTTCCACTTATTAATTTCATGTAGGGTTAGCTGGGTGCAAAAAATTTCCAGGAAATCTTTATATTGTCATACAAAAAAAACCGAATTCTATTTTTTTATTGGCTACTTTTCAGTGTCGTGCGATGTTCGTTTTTTTCTTTTTTTAAATGGTGAGTTTTTGCTTTCGAACCCGATTTAATATCGAAATATTCACCGCATCTCTTTGATTTTGTTGTTCCGCAGATTTCGGCATGGAATTTGAAAAATTTTATTTTTCTGGTCAATTTTTGCCGTAATGGTACTAAAACAGGCTGTGAGGTACTGACGTATTAATTACCGTGACGCCGCGAATTTGAAAAAATAGACGCTTAGTTTGAAAAAAAGGACATTTTAAACTAGAAAAAGCCGCAAAGACATTTTATGTAAAAAAATGGCTGTCTTTTTCAAAAAAGGGCAGATGGCAACCCTACAGTGACTGGCACCACGTTCTTTGACAATAAGAGCGTTCACGAGTGAACCGAACTTACGCGACGGTGCAATGCTCGTCTGCAAACTATGAATGTATGCTATCTCACTCGAACGACGCGAGTTAGATAAGAACAGACGGTTAGTCTTGTCCAGCCCTTCTTCAAATGGCAAATTCTAATAGCAAGACCTGACAAAACGACACTTTTAGAAATTTAATACCGGTGTCGCCATCTCGTCTAGGAAAACGACCAACTTCGACCCTACCACCTGGCCTTAACTGGCTTGGAGAAATGCCCAGTGCCGGCTCCGGGCCAATCAGGCTCATCTCTGAACCCTTTTTGGCCAGGGCGTCAGCCCTATCGTTCTCCCCATACCCCTGATGACTAGGAATCCAGCAGATAACAACCTTGTTGTGCTCCGTCAGTCTCCGGAGTTTCACGTGACAGTCCCAGACAAGCCTTGATGAGGCCCTGAAAGAGCCTAATGCCCGTAGGGCAGCCTGACTGTCCGAGAAGATGCAGATACGCCTATTCGCATAAGCCCTCTCCAAATTCTCCGCCGCACATGCTGTAATCGCAAAAGTTTTGGTTTGAAAAACTGTAGCCAGCCTACCAAGTGCGAAGTTTTCTAATTATCCACTGCTTTTTTATTTTGTTAGTTTTTATCGCCATCTCAGAATTTGACGAACCAGTACTGCGATGGTTTTGGTATCTATATAGGTAAACGGTATTGTTTTTGGTCTCTACATACTATATCAACTAGTTTAACACCCAGACTTTGGTGCAAATACTACCTCTTCTCGCTTCTCCCAGGACAATTCACACTGTGTTTTGCACTAATCTTATTTTTCCTTGATTTTCCGTCGACAATATTTGTGACGTTTAACAACCTGGGGTCGAGTGTTCTTTATCTCGATTTCTCTTGTCATTGCTGAGAATCTCCAGTAGTAGGTAAGTTTTGCCAATCCGAGCTATAACCGACAACTGAGCCACTTCAGCTTAGGAGAACTGGAGACAAACTCTTTGCTTCCAACTCCATTGATGTATAATTTCGCGCACCTGTAGATATCCGGTTTCTGCCTGAAATCTTTACCCCCCATTACGTCCGAAAGCGACCAGTACCTAATCGGTCAATGGATCATGAAAGCACCACCAAATTACATTATGCAGAAGTTCGGTCGAGGTCACCGTTTTGTACCGCCCTTCGCTTGATCAATTAACAATCACCTTCTACGACCATCGTGTTGAGTTGAAACTACTTATAGCATTTTCCGGCCACGATAGAGCTATGCTCGGCTTCTTAGTGAAGAAGAGCGGAATAAATTTTCTGGTTTAATTCGTTAATTCAGGTTCTCACAAGCTGCCCTCTAATTGAATCTCTTCTCTTGCAAGCCGAAATTGGTCATAAATTCTGACTTAATATGCAGAAACTTTCTGTGAGTTTCTAAAGAATGTTTTCAAAGAAACTTCTTAAATTAGCTTAAAAAATGGCTATTTCTAACCTTTTACTCTCCTCAAATCTTTGTTGCTCTAGTGACAAATGTTTTCCTAAGACAACGAAATAAATTCGTTTAGTAGCGCCTCAGAGGGTGTTGCAAGAATTTATTACCAAAGTATTTACTTTACAGCCCGCCAGGCGTTTTACCTTCTTTACACCAAGTCGGGCGTTTTGGCCACTTTACCGCCCACCGGGCCTTTTGTTTAGCGGCCAAGCAGTCAAGTTTGGTTAGAGAAAACATAACACAACGTTTGGAATTATTTCGAAGTTTTATTTTCAAAAATTGCGTATCTATACAGACGCTTATAAAAATACAAACATAAGAATAAATATTTTTAATTATACCTGAGTCAAATTGCATCAAAATAAACTAGTTCTAGTCTCATAGCGTAGAAAAAGGTAGTCAAACACTACAGAAAATAACAAGTACTATATTAAAGAATTAAACAAATAACAAAGCCACTTTTAGGGCTTTCAGTCTTCGGATTTGATGATGGAACAGTTTGTTTCGAACGGCATCGCCATCTGATCGCTGTTGCACGTATTATCTGAATTGGGCATCCCAGAATTGTTGTCAAAAAGCACCTGTCATAACAATACTTCAGTAAAGCTATTCAACAGATTTGATGCCACGTAAGTACAATCGAACCATTTGAAAATGGGACTCGTGAATCGCTGTTTGCTATGTAGCAAAGATTCTCGGGCATGAGGTAGTTCTCCCCTTTCGAATGCAGTAGGAGTTACTTACTCATCCTGAAAGAGGGTACAAGTTTAACAAGATGGAGTTCCAGAGTTTCGGAAGGGCAACAGAAATTCTGATTTGTTCGAGTAGTGCGCACCTCCTTGTCCCCCACTTTTTTTTCAAATATTGGTCCACAGATAGTTCGTGTTTGTTATACCAGATGTCCCAGCGCTACCGGGCCCTAGGGAAATAGCACGGCAAAATAAATTATATTTTACTAAATAATATCTCCCTACCCTATGTCAAATTACGTAAGAACTGAAATTGTGAGAAGGGTTAATAAATAAAGATGCACGTTCAAAGGCGCACTAAGTTTTTTTTGAACTCTAGGCTAGGCACACATTGTTTTGCCGCTCTTGCTCTTAACAATTTTTATAAAAGTAAAACAGAAGAGGCGGCAAAATAGCAAGTAGGTAAGCTCATTATTTTATAACAAATCTATTACAATTATTATTATTAGATTGTTGCCTACGCTTTTGCACATCATTCTGTTAAAATATTTTTGAACCTTAAGAGAATATAAGCAATTCAAAATTAAAGCAATTGGAGGTAAAATTGTTTAAATTAGCTCAATTTATGGGGGTTACTATTTCATTGCTAGCTCTGCGGTTAGCCGCGTAACATTTATCACCTCTCGGAAATCCCATGCCACCCCCTATGCTTGTTTTTTGACACATCCAGATGCTGGAAAAGTCGCCAAGACGTCTCTAAAATATTGCCGACATCATAAAATACAATAATACACCCCACACTCAAAGAAAAAAACGTAATAACGGCTCAATAGCTTAACAATCTATTAATAGATAATAATTGTAATAGATTTGCTATGAAATAATGAGTCTACTTGTTATTTTGTCGCCCCCTCATACGTTGCCGCCCTAAGGCAGCTGCCTTTTATGCCATGCCTAATGGATAAATTGGCCCTGGGCATGTTAATTTGTAAAATTTATTGTAAATTACGATTTGGAAACTAGTAAGAATTTCAGAAATACCTACACAAGTAGTTTTACGTAGTATTTCTTACGAGTTTTTAAAAGTGTAAGTTGATTTTTTGTATCAATCAAAGCTATCATTGTGTTTCGTCAATATCGCTATTTGCCTAATTATAATGCGTAATACCGGTGTCGCCATCTCGTCTAGGAAAACGGGCAACTCCGACCTTCGGTGGAAGAAGGTTTGGAAGCGGGCTGTCGAGGTTCGGATCCTGAGCGAAGCGATATCTTCTTTTTAAAGCCACGCGAAAAGAAATTTCACGCGAGATCAGAAGTCAAGACCCTGTATTTAAAAAAAACACGGTTAGAAATTGCCACTCAAGAAGTTTTTCTTTACGAAGTTCTTAGGGCAAGAAAAAGCATAGGGAAAGGTGAGGAGAATAAGAATTTACTTTTCCATATCCTTTTTTTTGCCCTAAGACATTTGTAAAAAAAAGTATTTTCGCATCTTGCTTTTTACAGAATATACCAAAGTAAGCCTTGTCCTACCATTTCCACCAAACATTTCTCGGCATTTTCCAGCACCAGTGCGCATGCCCACTAGAGGTCGTGTCGTGTCGCGCACTTGTCCCCCACTCATATTGATTCATAGGTTGACGTGACGCTTTGCTGCCATTGCTACCAATCTAAACTGGAAACAAATTATTTCGATTAAACTATAATTTATTATCCTACCTAGTAACTTTCTTTACATTTGGTTGGCGGTTGGCGCTCTATGCCAAAAAGCAGCTGTCAATAATGTCAAGTTGGATTTGTTTATTTATATTATGCCAATTACATCATAAGAGTTGATTATTAATTCTTTCGCAATTTAATTTAAATTCTTGTCAAGCTCTGACAGTCCCTGTGTGGTGCTGCGATTGTTCTTGGAACTGTGCTGTGACAACGTCAATAATGCTAGGTTATGTGCATGACATTTCGAATCTAAACTACTTGTAGTTAGAAATCAAGTATTTGTTAATACATCGCATGATTTGCAATAAATTTAGGATATTAGTTACTCGTGATTCTCTTTAGAAACATGTTGGCCTTTCCCCCATTGAAAAATGATCGAATTTTGAAAGCCGCTAGGGGCGAAATCCCTGACAAACTCCCAATATGGATTATGCGGCAAGCAGGACGTTATCTACCAGGTCAGTAGCTAACAATCACATACCGACAAACTTAAAGGAACGGAAATAAATTTGGGTTGTTTTTTTGATTAAAAGTCAATTACAGGGCAAAGAAAGTATGAAATTAAGGATAACAAAAAACAAAATTAAACACGACAATAATGTACTGGAGAATTCGACGTTGTCTAGATCTAACTGGTAAAAGTTAATGAAAAGGGGAAAAAATTCTATCTGTTCCTTTAAATTTGTTTGTTGATGTAAGACTCATGATTGAAATCAGAATTTGCAGAATTTATGGAATTCCGAAAGGAGCACAGTTTCTTCGACATTTGCCAAAATCCGGAGCTAGCCTGTGAAGTGACTTTAATGCCTATCAGAAGATACAATTTGGACGCTGCCATAATTTTCAGCGATATTTTAGTCATTCCGCAAGCTTTAGGAATGATTGTAGAAATGAGGCCTGGCGTTGTAAGTTGTTTTATTAAAAAACCTTCCAAATTTTGAAATTAATTTGTAGGGACCTGTACTACCGGACCCTTTAACTTTAGAAAACGTTCACAAACTACGACCAAATGGTGCAATAACTACATTAAAATACGTCGCTGAAGCCATCACATTGACCAGGCACAAACTAGAAGGAAAAGTGCCGTTGTTTGGTTTTACTGGAGCTCCTGTTAGTATTATTGCACCATCAAATCATAAACTCTACTAAGTTACTTGTTTTAGTGGACATTAATGAGTTACATGATTGAGGGCGGTGGTTCCAAAACTTACAATAAATCAAAGAAGTGGTTGTACGCTTATCCAGAACAAAGTCATAAACTTCTTGAACTTCTAACTAACGTTATAATTGATTATTTAGTTATGCAAGTGGAAGCAGGGGCTCAAATCTTACAAATTTTTGACAGTAATGCTGATTATCTGAACATGACTCTTTATGCCAAGTTTGGATTGCCCTATTTGAAGAAAATTCGGGATTCTGTTTGCCAAAAAATTCAAGAAAAGAAACTAGAACCAGTTCCAATGGTATTTAATATATGTTTAAGCAACAGTAATGTATATTTGTTTATTTGTAGGTATTATTTGCGAAAGGTGGCCACTATTGCTTGCAAGAGCAAGCAGATTTGGGATATGAAGTTCTTGGGATTGACTGGACCTTACAACCAGGAGTTGTAAGAGAGTTATTGAAAAATAAGAACATTACCGTTCAAGGAAATTTGGATCCGTGCGCGCTGTACAGTTCTAAGGAGGATTTAACCAAACTTGTGCAGGATATGATTAAACAGTTCGGGTGTAACAAATACATTGTTAATTTAGGTCATGGAATTTATCCTGATACTGATCCAGAGTCTCTCAAGACTTTTATTGAAGTGGTTCATAGTATTAAAATTTAATTTTGTAGGGTTTTACAAATTTGGGATGAGTTTATTGTTACATACAATTTTATTTACTATAATAATGTTTGAATTGTTGCAATTTGACATGTGTTATTACAACATCAGCAAGCATAAATTGGCTGTTTTTTTCATCCGGAATTTCTGCGATAACTGTTGAGTTTTTGTACAACCAACTAGAATTTAGTATTAAAACGAAGTCAAGTTAAGGGAAAACTCACCGAATTTCGTCCCCGCCAGTGGGTATCCTAATCTTGATATGCCTGCGATCAGTAGCTGCCATAACACTAGATTCTAGCATCAAGCGCAACCTATCTAAACCTGTTCAACAACGACATTCAATAATTGTTACATATTAGTTACAACCATTTACCAACATCGGTTTTTGCAGACACTTTTAAAATACCAAAATCCTGGTCTCTTCCGACTAAATCACATTTATTGCCAACGCTAATAATTTTATTCATCACGTCATTGTAATCAGCTTTGGTTCCTAAGTTTTGCAGAGTGGCCAGAACATGCTTTCTTTTGAATTCAAAGCAAGGACTTGCGATATCTTCCACGTGTAAAATAACATCCTGTAACATGCAGTTCATTAAGTGAAGAAGAATTTTATTCAAAAGTATAAGTATTTTTTTTGCAACCAGTTTCACATGGTGTAAATTTAGTCAAAAAGAACCAATAGCCAGTTAAAAAAGAACTGTTATGAAAGAGAATGTAACAAGCAAAAGCAATGTCAGAACTGTAAGAGAATAGGTAGTAAAAGAAGAAATTGAAAAAAGGAAAGGCTGCTGACAGAAAAGTGAAACTGTTGGATTGAATGCAAACTGCGTTGGATGTAACACATGTAAGTAGTTTAAAAACATCAAACCAACAAGAAAAATATCTGCAGTATACATACAGCTAAAACTGCGTCTTCAAGAGTTGCTATGAAACACTCAATGAGGTTGGTGGGAATATCTGAAATGAATCCTACAGTGTCGACATAAAGAACTTCCAAGCTTGATGGCAACAATCCAGCGTGCACCGTCACATCCAAAGTTGCAAATAATTGATCTTTAGGCTTCAGCTGATCCTCCCCTGTTAACGCTTTAATAAGAGACGTTTTTCCAGAATTTGTATATCCTACAACTGCTATAACAGGATAACCACTTTTATGTCTTTTAACTCTAAGTATGGACCGGTGTGTCCTCAAATCTTTAATTGCAGTCTTGAGCTTCTGTTCTTGATTTTGAAACATCAACTTAATGTTTTCGCGATCCTGTTTGGCCACATTCAATTCACTGAAAGCGATACGTTGTAAGTAGTAAAGCTCTGCCAGTGCCACTTGCAATTTCGCATGTTTGGAAGTGGCGTGAATCTTGAAGATTTGCATCACGATTTTGTAGCGATCCAGAATTGGGACACCCAGTTCTTTTTCTAAATTAACAACTTGAACTTTTTTAACAGTTCCCAAATTTATGAAAACAGCGTTAATGTTCGAGTTTCCTCTAACTAATTGTTTAAGCTTATCCAGAGAACCTGATTTAAATAAAGTTTTCTTGTCAAAACTCTCCAAAGGAACCGTTAAAACGTCTTCAACAGTCCAAGATGGCAATGTGCTGATTAGAGCTTTTGCTTCGTCCATTTGCTCCGACGGAGTAATATCACGCAATTTTTGAGGGCCCCACTTAATGTACGGCTGCACAATGTAACAATTGCAGGCTCGGTCAATTTTTAAACAGTTTTCGCTGAACTCTTGATATTCCCTAAAACCAAACGTTTTTTTTTTTTTGTTTTTCAAACCAAATTAATTACCTGTCTGAATCTGATATTTCCTCGTGTAAACCGGAGTCCTCTCGCAACTGTGCAGATAAAACCAACCCCGCTTTTGATCGATAAGACGGTTGCCTCCACAAAAATCGAAGCCTTCTCAACGCCTGCATGTTTGAATTTGGCGCCCACCAAGCGAAACCTTGACGAGAACTGACAGAAGCGAGGTGGTCGTTATTATAGGGTAAAAAATACTAAATCGCTATATTAGATTAAACGTCTATTTTCCCAATAACTCTTGATCGATTAACAACTAAGTTTTGTACATATAGTAGTAATACTAAATCAGTAGTTAGGTCAATTAACTAAAAACAACTAGCAACTTTTTAGAAAGACGTGTCTACCTTGACTACGCATGCGCGTCTGAATGAATAGAAACTTGCGCCAATTTTAACTTTAGAAGGTTAAATATTAGAATAAATTTCTTAAATAATTTCCAATAAATCTCAATGCACTTAACGGATTAGCTACGGAAGGTGAACTAACAATCATTGTAGGGTTGAGTTTCGAAATAACTACAATTCTAAATATCGGGATGGTTTGTCTTGCAAAGCAAAGTTGTGGCTTGGGAATCCTCCGGATACTGCTATCTGGAGCCGCCTACGCTCGGAAGTTGAGATTGCTCGGAAGCGATAAGCGTTTGATTGCGTTACTTTGTTTAAGAGCGATAATGGTAAAAGTATTCCGGGTGTTGCTTGAGGCGCTCGGTAGTAATTTGGTAATATCGCGATAAGAGTGTCGAAGATCAATCGGTGTCAGTGTCCTTAAAAAAAAACGTTTAGTGGCCGAAATTGTCGAGGCGATAAGGGCATCTTCGCGCTGTGTCCTCGTCCGTATAATTCATCTCCTCGTTCTCGTTCATCTGGCTGGACCGAGTCAGACACAAGTGTACAACACATGTGTTCTTCAACTCTAAGGACTGAGCTGACTAAGCTTAAGTTAAGTGAGGCAAGCTCGACGTGATTTACCAGCAGCTTTAGTGCTTTAGCAATAACTTGCTGCTCTTGTCTGCAGACGTGAGAAAACTGCAAACTAAAGAAAAGAAGACGACCCGATCCCGATCTGCTGGTAAGTTTTTCGTGTTGTGTTCAACCAGCGTCCTTACGTTAAGTGTCTTGGAAAAAATGATGCTTTTTCCCACAATCCAACTACTTGAAACTTGAGAGAACACCAACACAGGACAAAAGGCAATCTTCAATCTTGTAAGTAGTAGCGTGGCGGACGTCGCCCTCCGCAGTGGTTGAACAAACAGTGTTAGTTTGCTAGTGCTGATTTCAAATTCGCGATTTTTATTACGCGATGTGATTGGACGATCACATTTATTTTTGGAGACCTGCACGTGTTTTAGGTAAACACCCAGAGGTAAATAACCTTTAGCCGGGCTACCGCCGTATTTGCTTTAAACTAGAACAAACTATTCCATTTAAGGAAGCTCGAATTAACTTTTAAGAGATCTGCATTCTAACATAAGCGTTAGGATACTCTTCACCAGACACAATGATGTCATTCGTAATTATTATGATTGCCGCTGATGAAACTATATCGGACATCCATTCATTTGCTGCAATTTTTTTTCTAAATTGACGACAAATTTTAACACAAATAGAATTAGTTTGTTTGATAACTGAAACCTTTCCCAAGTAGTTGTTTTCTTTTAATTAACATAATTGTCTGTCTACAAATGTGATAAATTTGAGCATGCTTCTATTTTTAACCCAAATTTAATTAAAATGTTCTGCGTTCGTAAATTAAATGGTCGTCAAAGTCTCTCTCTCTATAAGTCAGCGTTGCCCTTAAAAAACGAAATTTTTCTCAATATTTTTTTTCCAACAGGACTCATCTCGTCTGTTAGCCATGTTACCACCAAGAGTGGGAATGTGGATTGTCCTAACTGCATTTTTGTTCCCAATAGTACAAAGAAGTGAGTGCCACCCTAAAGTGAATTAATTATAAAAAATTAATCAACATATTTCCAGATTTTCAAGTTCAGTGCCAATACGCGGGATCTAGAGTTCGAGGGAACCCCACTGGAGGTAGATTTTATTAAAAATTTTTGATTTCTATTAGCTTATAATTAGAAGAACAAACATCTTCAATTTTGAATTTAGTCGATTCTAGTTCATTAGTAGGTACTGCCAGTTATGCTAAATCGTTTTCAAATTCAAATTGAGATAAGCAGTAAGTAGTTGATAATTTTTTTAAACAAATTTTCAACAACAGTTGATCAACGCGTATTGCTTGAATACTAGATAAATCGCGATTGTAGAGCAATATTGTTGACAATTCACGAAACGATTTTATTATCCAAAGGTCGACATAACTAAGCCACAAGCATCTAGCGTATCTGGCAATGAGTATTAGTTTTGTCTATTTTAATCATTACAATCAGTTAAAAGGGGTGACCAACCACCACCTCCTGATAATGATAGCGATGAGTACCCAGACGGAGATGTTCTTCATCCTCTTTCGGAAGTCCTCAGAACTCATCAACCGTACGGTTTCAATCATGGTGGGTGAAATTGAATACGAAGCGATCGAGGTGTGGGCTTTTGGCTACCAACTAATTCAAGCTCAAATAACTCTTTCCAGTGTGCCTTAATGGTGTCGGTTTCTGCGTAACCAACTAACTAGTTTTTAGAAATACTTTCTTAATCGATTTGCTAACATCGTACTTTGTATCTAGGTTATATACCGGCAAAAATGCACCCCTGCGAACAGAGTTCTTGTTATCCAGCTACCGGTAACTTACTCATAGGAAGAGAGGAACAGTTGTTCGCTTCGTCTACCTGTGGTTTACATGGTCAGCAACGGTATTGCATCGTTTCGCATTTAGAAGAAAGAAAGAAGTGTTTTTGGTGCGACTCCAGACCTAGCAACAAACCAAATCCTCAGTTGAACCATAACATCAGTAACATCGTTTATCGGATGTATCCGGGGTATGTTTCTTTTGGTTGCTAAATTGAAAGTATCAACAATTGTTTGCAGAACAAGACAAAAATCGTGGTGGCAGTCCGAAAATGGGAAAGAAAACGTCTACATCCAGCTCGATTTAGAAGCGGAATTCCACTTTACCCATTTAATTATTACGTTTAAAACCTTCAGACCTGCTGCTATGCTGATTGAGCGCTCCTACGATTTCAAGCAAACTTGGCAGGTATACCTTCTTTTTTCTTTAGTCGTCTTTTGCGACGCAAGAAAATACACTGTTCAAAAGAATTAGGGAAACACTTCTTGTCAATGCCATAACTTTTAAAATAGTAACGCCATGAAGATGGGCTTTCAAAATTCCGGAAGATACGCATTTCGTCGGGAGAAAGTGATTTCAGGAACATTCAACAAATCTTTTATTCAAAAGACTTAAATTAAAAATGGGAAAAAAACGAAAATTAAAGTGAATCTGCTAATATTTTACACACACAACAATACTCCATTAAGATCAATAACGTGTGTGGGCTCCACCAGCAAGAATAGCCGCCTGGCATTTACAAGGCATACTTCTGATTATTCTTCTTGAGGAGTTTGCTCCCTTTCTTCGATTTATGTTTCTTCCAGCTGCTGAAGAGTCTGATGTGGATTTGGGCGTCTGCGAATGCTTCTTTCTAGCTTATCCCATACTGCCTCGATTGGGTTTAGATCAGGACTCATTGCTTGCCATGCCATGGTTTCAATATTCAGGTTTTGAATAAAGTCTATTGTTATGCTTGCAGTATGAGGTCTCGCATTATGCTGCATGAAGATGAAATTTGAACCCAAACCGCATGCAGCAGGCACCACATAATCCCCTAGCACTATATCGATGCAATTTTGAGCATTTAGATTACCGCTGATTACCACAAGATCAGTTCTTCCTTCAAGACTGATTCTTCTTCAAACCATAACAAAACCTACTCCGAATTTTAGAACTTTGCATATCGCAGCCTGGGAATAGAGTTTACCTGGACGTGTATACCCACGTACTCTAACTTCACAATGTGTAAAACGGAACCTTGACTCATCAGTAAAGAGTACAGATCTCCAATGTCGACGTTGCCAATCAACGTGTTCTAGGACAAAATTTAAATGGTATTTTTTGTGCCGCCGAGTCAAAATAGCTTTTCGCACAGGTCTTCTGGGCCTCAGATTGATTTCTCTTAATCGGTTTTTTACCGTTCGATCAGAAACTTCCACTTCTTGTGTCATAATGAGTAAATTCCTGTAATCTTTTGCCGTTGAAACGTGGTTACGCAGGGAAGCAAGGACTAAAAATCGGAATTGATTTGAGGTAGTTTTTCTCTTACAACCTTGACCGCGGCATCTTTTATAGAGATCAGATGCTCTATAACTATTCCACAACCGCTGGATGACCGATTGATTCAAACCAACATCTCTTGCAACTTGCCAAATGGAAGTCCCATTTTCAATTAGAGCAACACATTTACTTTGATTTTCGTAGTTTTTTTTTTTTTTTTGTTTAAGTCTTTAGAAGAAAAGATTGGTTGAATGTTACTGAAGTCACTTTCTCACGAAAAAATGTTTATTTTTCAGAATTTCAAAGGCCTACTAGTTTAAAAGTAATGACGTCAACAAAAAGTGTTTCCCTAATTTTTTTTAGCAGTTTATTAAATGCACCTAACAACTCACTTGAAAACACTTTGTTGTTCAGAGAATTAACATCATCGCCCTGAATTGCTTTAGTCATTTGTTTGCAGGTGTACCGGTACTTTGCCCATAATTGTGCTGAAAACTTTCCTGACGTTAGGGAAGGCTACCCTGAAAACTTGACTGATGTCGTTTGTGAAACTCGTTATTCCAGCGTGGCACCCTCAACTGGCGGTGAAATTATTTATAGAGTTCTACTACCAGCCATGCACATTGACAACCCCTATTCGAAACAAGTACAAAATTTGCTTAAAATGACCAATTTGCGCATTAACTTTACCAAGTTGCACACCCTTGGTGATGATTTACTCGATAAGCGTGAAGAAATACAAGAGAAGTATTACTATGCTATCACCGACATGGTAGTACGTGGTTCTTGTTCATGTTACGGCCATGCTAACCGTTGCTTACCCTTACCTGGAATCGATCCCAAACCCGATATGGTACACGGACGATGTGAGTGCACGCACAATACTAAAGGGAGAAACTGCGAAAAATGCGAAGATTTCTTCAACGACTTGCCATGGCGACCTGCGATAGGAAAGCAAACAAACGCCTGCAAAAGTAACTGATCGCCATTAAACCGCAACAAAATTATTTAATAAAATATTATTATTTCAGAATGTACTTGTAATAATCATGCAACTAGTTGCCATTTCGATCCAGCTTATTATGAAGCAACCAATCGACACAGTGGAGGTATCTGTGATGGATGCCAGCACAACACTATGGGACCTAATTGCGAACAGTGCAAACCATTCTATTACAGAGATCCCGCCAAGGATATTCAAGATCCTGAAGTGTGCAGGCGTTAGTACCTACCTAATGGAAAAATTTCTGTAACAAAATCTTATAATTGTAAATTACAGCTTGTGATTGCGATCCTCACGGGTCTTTGGATAACGGAATTTGTGACTCAATGACCGACGCTGACAATAACGTCATAGCTGGAAGTTGTTTTTGCAAGCAAAACGTGGAAGGACGCAGATGTGACATTTGTAAGAATGGTTTCTGGAATTTTACCGAAGTCAACCCAAGTGGTTGTCAAAGTTGCACTTGTAACACTTTCGGAACCGTCGACAACCAAGGTTGCAACGTGTACACAGGCGAATGTACATGTAAGCGGTATGTCACTGGCCGTGATTGCAACCAATGTTTGCCCGAATACTGGGGATTATCAGAGAAAAAAGACGGATGCCAACCTTGCGACTGCGATCCAGGCGGTTCTTACGACAATAATTGTGACGTCATCAACGGTCAGTGTAAATGCAGGGATCACATGATGGGAAGAACTTGCGGTACTCCAAACCAACAGCACTTCACTGCAGGACTCGACTTCCTGCTCTACGAAGCAGAATTAGCTAGAAGTTCACCCGTAAGTCTACGTTACTTTTATCACGCACAACTCCTGACGTATTTCAATTTGTAGACTTTCACGCTTGTTAATAAATTAAAGTTTTCGGGTTGCATCTCGCGTGAGTTACGTTTCATTAATCCTACGGCGACTTCTTCAGAATGCAAGTTCCGCGAAACTTATATGACCCAAAACGCATTTAGCAATCACAAAGGATTGTAGATTTCAAAGGGGTCGTTTAACTTTTTAGTCTTTCCGAACTGCGACCAATAAGATCTTTTGTTTAAATTTTGCCTCTAATTTTCATTCCAAAGGCATATCTTCTTTGCAAAGTTTACAATAACTTTGGGAGACCTTTCCTTCACTTCGTCAGGCGATAGACGCACACTGCCGAAGTTAGTTAGTCTACGGTTTGCTAAGGCGTCACAGTGACATAGTATGTGTTCTGAAGTCTCTTCTTTGGATCCACATAATCTGCATATCTCACTGTCCGTTTTTCCAATTTTCTTGAGATAGTACCTCAGTGGGCAGTGTTCAGTGAAGAGACCGGTAATGAGTCTCATTTTGTTTCTTGTCAAGTCGAGAAACCTTGTGGTCTTCTTTGGCAAATAGTCTATGAACTTTTTTACCTGTCTTTGTCCTGGAACTTGTTTCCAGTATGCTATTTTAGCATTACTTTCCCACCTATGGATTTCAGCCTTCCTGTGGCTTTATCACAAAGGATACAACCCGAAAATTATTCAAACTCGTACCGTTAAATAGTAGTTAATTCTTTAATTTTAGAATTGCCAAGTGGTGATTAGGGAGCCCTATAGAGACGGCTCAGAAGTAACTTGGACCGGAACCGGTTTTGTGAAGGCTTTTGAGAAGTCCTTCATCGAGTTTACAGTCGATGACATCAAGACTTCGATGGACTACGAAATAGTGATCAGATACGAGCCAGCTTTGCCAACTAATTGGGACGATGTTGAGATAACTCTTGAAAGACCAGGACCTGTCGATCCGAACGGTCCATGTCACGCATCACAAGATGATTTGAGACGAATCGAATTGCCTGTTGGCAGTAGAAGCGTAAATGTTTATCCTCCATACTGCCTAGAAGCGGGAAGACAATACAAAGTCCGATTGAGTTTCAGAAGATCTAACTTTGAAAGGGATACGCCATCGGCATCAGTTTTAATAGACTCGGTATTTATTTAACAAACATTTAATCAGACTTAACTTGTTGTTCCGTAGGTTGCTTTAATACCACGAATAGAAAGAATTCCCATTTTTTATGGATCAGCCCCAGCCGAAACAAGGAGGGCAGAGTTTGAACGAAACCGCTGCAACTCGTACTCATCTCAAGCAGTTCAACAGGGCAAAGTTCCAGATGTTTGCAAGAAGTATTACAGCAGTATTGGCGCATATGTTTTTAATGGAGCTTTCTGTAATTCAGTAATTATATCGATTACTGTTACTATAATACATTGTTGTAGCTTGTCAATGCGATCCTACTGGCTCTATCAGCAAACTTTGTGATAATTACGGCGGCAATTGTGAATGTAAAGTGAATGTAGTTGGCAGACGATGTGACAGATGCACACCAGGTACCTACGGATTCGGTCCTGAAGGATGTCGAGGTAATTGGCAATGTCGTGTTGATTTAACTGTTTGTTTGGTTGTAAAAGAAAAATAAATTTTCTCCTTTCTGTTGCAGCATGTGATTGCAACAGCATTGGGGCTCTGGATAACTTTTGCAATGAAACAACTGGCCAATGCAGATGCAGGGCTAACACATACGGCCGCGAATGCGACCAGTGTCGCACAGGCTTCTGGAACTTTCCTAATTGCCAAAGATGCGACTGTAATGGCCATGCAGATATTTGTGACTCTCGCACCGGTGCTTGCATCAACTGCAGAGATAACACCTTTGGTCATAACTGTGATCAATGCATAGAAGGCTTTTACGGCGATCCTAGGCTCGACGTTGATATTCCCTGCCGTCCTTGTCCTTGTCCAGGTATTCCAGGTTCGAATCATTCCTATTCAGATCGCTGTTCTTTGGATCCGACAACAAAAGACGTTATTTGCGATTGTGAGGATGGTTATTCAGGTTCACGTTGTGATGTTTGTTCTGATAATTATTACGGCAATCCTGAAGTACCGGGAGGTACTTGTCGACCCTGTAATTGCAGCGACAAAATAGATTTGTACAAACCAGGAAACTGCGATCCCCACACCGGGAAATGCAAACAGTGTCTCTATGAAACTACAGGGGACCACTGTGAAGTCTGTAGATCGGGATTCTTTAGATTTGGGGACGACAGAATGTGTGAAGGTAAAGACTTCGCTAACGCAATGTTATAAGTGATGTGATTATTTTTTAGAGTGTGTCTGCAACGTTTTGGGTACTAACAGTTCAGCTGGACCTTGTGTTCCCACTTCTGGACAATGTCACTGTCTTCCCAACGTCACTGGCATACACTGTGATCAATGCAGCGAGAACCACTGGAAAATTGCTAGTGGAGAAGGTTGTGAAGCCTGTAATTGCGATCTTGTGGGTTCAACAAGTTCTCAATGTAATGAGGTGAGTTTTATCTTTTACCCTGGTCATCGTTCATATTCCGATGTATGTTGTTCTCAATTGTATCTTTCCTATTATACAGGGTGGGGCAATAGTGCGTCCGTCGATAGTTCGAGTTTTATTAGCTAAAAATTTGATTTAAGCACATAAATAAACTAGAAAAAATAATCTATAACCAAAAATTATTTTTGAACATACATGGTGAGCCAAGATGTATACAGATGCAAGTAAAAATTTTTTAAATTGAATGTTGTGTGTAAAAGAAAATTTTTTGGAGCCTTTTCGTAGACTCTTTTCACTCCAATATTATTACTGACTATTTCCAAACCACTTGGATGTAGTGATTTTTTTTTTTTCAAATAATGGCATATGCAGATCAATGTTAAAAAATCACCACCGTCACAATTACTAGGTTTAAGAAAAAAATATGTAAGTACATACTAGTTAGGAAACATCTGTGGAATGTCTTTGAATTGTTTTTACTTCTGAAAAACTATACAGGCTGGCTAAACTTAATTTTTCAATTTAGAACTTTTTGAATTTAATTTTCAAAATTTTTTTAAGTAAACAATATTATTTAGAAACTAAAAACGAAAATTTTTTGTATGTACACTTCTATAATATAAAATAAATAATTACAAAATTTAAGAATAATCCCAAAGAAATTAGATTGTTTTTAAAATAACTAAACAGATAAAATTGTAATAAGTGCCCCAGCATGAGTTTTTTTACTGAGTTCACTTAATGTTTGTATCTTGATCATTTTTTGCTTTTTATATTATCGGACAAGCAATACACATTTATCGCAGTTATGTCGTCAGTTGTTATTTGTGTCAATTTTGAAACATTTAAAGTTTTCCAAAATAAATTTCAACAAAGAGGAACTTGCAGACATGATTTTTGTTTTATTTAAATGCAGTAAGAGATCACTTAAATAATATCTATCCAAGGCAATGGATTGGAAGAAATGGCCCCATTAGATGGCATGCTAGATCTTACAAGAATGGATTTTTTTTATGGGGATATGATAAAGAAATTGTTTAAAGTAAAACGCCAACAACAATGCCGAATATAAAGAAAAGAATAATTGCTTTTAGAAGTATTACACCGGCAATTTTAAGAAAAGTAGAACTCTCATTTTAAAGACGTATAGAAATGTGTGTCAATCAAAATACATATGCAACATGTTGAGCATTTATTATAATTTTATGTGTTAAGTTATTTAATAAACGATTTAATTATTTAAGATTATTCTTGAATTTTGTAATTATTGGTCAATAAATAGTAAATGGTTACAAATAGCCATTGATGTCTACATACAAAAAATGTTTGTTTTTAGTTTCTAATTCATATCGTTAAAAAATATACAGGGTGTTTTATTTGAAAAAATTGTGGAAATTAATTTCAAAAAGTTCTTAATTAAAAATTTAAATTTAGCCTTCCTGTATAATTTTTCAAAAGTTAAAACGATTCTTCCTAAGCAGTCTTTACATAATTTTTTCTTAAAACTCGTAATTGTGACTGTAGTAACTTTTTAACATGCATCTGCAAATGCTATTATTTGAACAAAAAAAAATCACTACATCCAAGTGGTTTTGAAATAGTCAGTAATAATATTGGAGTGAAATGGGTTTAAGAAAAGGCTCCAAAAAATCTTTTTTACAAGCAACATTCTATTTAAAAAAATATCACTTGCCCCTGTATAATCGTCTTGGCTCACACTGTATGTTCAAAAATAATTTCCGGTTATAGATTTTTTTTTAGTTTATTTGTGTTCTTAAATCAAATTTCTAGCTATCCTAGAACTCAAGCTGTCGAAGTCGAACGCACTATTGCCCCACCTTATATATTGCTAATTACTGTAACAAGTGTATTTTCTGTTAGTTCGACGGACAATGCTTATGTAAACCTAGTTTTGGAGGAAGACAATGTAACGAATGCATGGCTGGCTTCTGGGGAAATCCTAAAGCCGCCAAGTGTAAAGGTAACTTTGTCGATCAGAGTGTATGCAGAGTATAACGATATTTTATTACAGAATGCAAATGTGATAGGAGAGGTTCCAGATCTCTGCAGTGCGATATGAGAACCGGAGCCTGCGTTTGCTTGCCTGGAATTGGAGGCTACAACTGCGACAAATGCGACCGAGGCTATTTGGGTCAAGCTCCTGAATGCACGCCTTGCGGTGAATGCTTTGATAACTGGGACAGAATTTTGCAGGAGACCAAAAGTATACTATTTACATATCTAAGCCATTAATTAATTATTGCTTTTAATTCTTAGATGAAACCCTGAAAATAATTGAGAGAGCTGGAGATATTAACAAAGTTGGGGCTACTGGCGCTTATACCAAAGAATTCGACGATATGCAGTCGCAACTTGATGAAATCGAGCAGCTCTTAAACAACACTGACGAAATTAACGTTGAAGCCATCGACAAAGAACTTCAAACTTTACGTTCAAAAATAAACAAGACTGAATCTCAAACCCTGAAGGAATTAGATGGATCCATAGCGAATACTAAAGACAGCATGCTATTAACTGATTTGAAGTTGACCAATCTAAAAAAAAGTATTGACGATCTCAAAAATAAAACTAAGGAATTGGAAAGTAACGGAACTCAGCTGCAAGAAGCCAACGTTCGAGGTGCTTTAACACTCATCCAGAATGCAAAGGAAAAAGCAGATTTAGCAGCTCATAAAGCTGAACATACAGAGGTGAGTTAAAATAGTTGTAAAATGAAAAAGAGTTTATTTCGGTAATTTTAGGCCATTATCAACTACGCTGAGCGTCAAATTAAAGCGACTGAAACGTACATAAACGATACGGCGGAAAATTTCAAGCAGCAGCAACAAAACAACGAAGATAAGCTTGATGAATTAAGGGATCAACTCAATACACTTAAACAAATAATACCTGAATTGAATGATTTGGTCTGTGATGGAAGAGGGGACCCTTGCGATTCCATTTGTGGGGGTGCTGGCTGTGAAACTTGCGGAGTTTCCATCTCTTGTGAGGACGGTGCAAAACAACAAGCTGAAACTGCTCTAACTCTTGCGAACAGTACAGAGAGTGTATTAAGAAATAAGGAAGCAATGGCAAATGATTTCATAAGGAACGTAAGTAAATTATAACGGTTGTTGAAATAAATTTACTAAATGGTCTGTTGTACCTAAATCACTTTATCAATGTCAGTAAGAAAGAATGCTCTTTGAAGCGTTAAAGTGAAGAGATTGATTTTAAAAATTAGAATTTTTTTAGGTTTCTCAAATTAACACCAACGAAACCAGGAATATAGCTCAAGAAACTTATGATAAAGCTAAAGCTAATCTGATTACTTCAAACAATACTCTCAATTCTGCCAATATTTTGGAGAAAGGTATCCGCGAGTTTTTGGCGCAAAATAATACCAAACCAGAAGACATCAAAGATTTGGCCAATCAAGTTCTGACAAAAAAAATCCAGCTTGAACCTAACGAAATTACGAATTTAGCTAATAAAATAAAAGACGCAGTTTACAGTTTGACAAACATCGATCCCATCATTGAGGCCACACGTGACGATTTAAACAGAGTGAACCAATTGAAAGAAGACGCTAAAAATGCCAAGTAAGTGTTGCAGATAATTGATGGAATTTATTTATTTATTATTATTTTTTAGATCAAACGCTACTAAAATTTTATCGCAAGCCGGTGATATTAATAAGGCATTAGACGACACGAAAATAGCACAAGATGATGCAGTATCTGCTATTAATGATGCTCGAATTGATATCGATGCAGTTAACAATTTACTGCATCAGGTAAATAATTAGTTATGGTTATGCTTGTTTTTAATTATTTGCTTTTAGATCGGTAACGAAACACAAATTGCCCAAAATCAAACCAGCACTACTGCCAATGATATCAAACAACTTGCCAATCATCTTAGTCAATTACAGAGAAATATCACTGATAACGGAATTTATGCTAATCGTGTTGTCAATGAATCTGCAAATATTCTAGAAAACGCGAAAGAAACTTACGATAAGTTTAATACTTTACAAGCTACATATACTACAGCTAAAACAGATTTGAATTCAAACTTGAAGAAAGTACAATCTGCCAAAGATCGAGCCTATGAATTGTTCAATCGAGCTCTCACGTTGGTGGCGAAAGTGACCAGCACTGAAGACGAAATATCAAAATTGGAGAACAACAGTCAAGGAGACGATTTGGCTGCTTTGGAAAATCAACTGCAAGAATTAATACGGGCTATGGGCGGATATACCACAGTTATCCAAGGCAGGGTCCAACATTATAAAGTGTGTAACTAAAAGTCTGTAAATATGTATCTTCACTGCCTTTTATATAGATCTTAGAATAGGTTACACATTTTATACTCAACTGTCAAAGAGCTTGTACATATACATTTAGCGTTTTTACCAGAAATATTTTTTTGTATTTTATACTCGGCCATATTAATTTTAATAAAACTCTGTATCTATTTTCGTATTTGCGTTGCACTCTCACCTTCAGATATCAAATCTATTTTGACATTGTCTGTGAAAAAGTCATCCATCAACTTGAGACGTCCAACTTGTGACAAACTTGAAGCCAATTAACTTAAGATGTCTTTACTACAAGGAAGGTTTGACTATTTATTAGTTATAAAAAAAACACTTATTACATACATTTAAATTATTTAATATCATTAGTACGAGATAGCTAACATATTTACAATCGACTAGAACATGTTGCTCTTTAAATAATTTAATTATTTACAAACCTCTTATAGGCAACATTAGAAGACAATTATCAATATGTTCAATGTCATAATGACAGAGAGCCAGAGTTAAGGCAATCTTAATGTTAACAAAAACGTCAAAAACTTGTGAAAAATACAAAATGAAATTTAGGAAAGTAACATTAAGCTTGCCTTGCTTATTTAACACGAAAATTAGAAACAAATTAACAAAAGAAAATTAAGTATACGCACTGGAGCGAAATTAAGACAGCCATAATTCATATATTTGGTAACACTTACAAATGGTGAAAATGTATTTGGTTATTTATAACATGCACAAGTTAGAATTTGAAAAGAATTGGGTACATCTATATAGGTAATAATTTTTGGATTTAAACGTCATGGTTACACCTCTGTTGACTTAGCCACTGCACTATTTTGTTGCTTTTTATTAAATAACCCCCCTAAGAATGATTGGTGACTATGCAGGCCAGGTTTGCCCTTATTTGCAAGCTTATCTGAGCGTGAACAAGTGCTAGCAGATGTGGACTGGAATGAGACAGACATCCCGCTGTCGAGGGAACCCACACTGCCACGACGTTGCGCTTTTTCTCCTGCAACTACATTGACAGTTACTAATATTGCAATTCCCTCGACACCGAAAACTTACATTGCTCGTGAATATCTAACAAAGAGTTGCTCAAAGCAGACCTCTTTATTTGAGTCTCATGGTTCGATTCTTCAGCGCACATTTCTGAAGCTCCGAGCGCTTGGTTTTGAGAACAGGGACACTGGTACGGACAAACCTCCACATCAGCTACACCACTGTCGCGGTTCTCAGTCCCTGCAACCCATAAAAAAAAAGTTTTATAAGTAATTTATAATTAAACATCATAGTTACCTGTTCTAGTTCCTCTGTTCGATTTTTGGCGTTCCAATTCGGCCTCAATGCGCAAATTCTCCATTTCGTCCATTTCACTAACAGCCTCCTTCAGGTCCTCGGCGAATTTGCACCGATCATGTTCGTTTCTAGCATTAAATGTCACTAAAATCTTGCCATCCACCCGCTGACTCAATCGAATTCCGTATGGATAGTCTATGAGTAGAAATATATTAGTTTTATTAAAGCCAAACATACCCAATACTTGACTTTACCCTCCAAAATTGACACTAATTTTATTAAAGACAAACTTCAAACTCTGAACATATGTAACACATCGTGCAAAAAAATGTTAGTTTTTTGATAAATGATACCATATAGTAAGGCAAGCCGTGTCACTATTTATTCTCTAGAGGTACCAATGTGTAATTTTAATTCAATTATATTCCTATGTCACTTGCGATAATAATAATAATAATCAAGTTATTTTCCTTGAGGAAAATACAATTTCCATTTCAAATTAAAACTTGAATAAGTACATATACATATTTATTTCAAATAAAATAAAATACATAAAACTTATTGCTTCCTTTGGAAAATCTTGTTAGAAATTACATTTTCGATACCAATATGGTTTTCATTTCAATTTAAAACAAGTGACAAGTTTTAGACACTTGCGTGATGAGAAAGGAAATCAGTTTAGATTTTAAATTAAAATTTTATACCCAAGTTATTTGAAAACAGTTTTAATATATTTTTGTTTATTTAAAATTTTAATTTAGTTTTTCTTAAGAGTAATTTATTTAATTTTTTGTTGAGTGCATTTAGTAATTTAAATTTTATTTGCTTACTCAGCTGCTTATTTTTTTGAAAAATTTTTACCTCAAAAACGTGGTTTTGTCGTGTTAATTTCTATTGGATATGAATTTCTATGGCACCATGTGTTTTTATTCAAATTCGTTGTGTATTTTCTTTGTAATTAAATTTCAATGTCATTTGAATTTATCATGGCATAGATATATTTTCCTTTTAAATTAAAAATTAAATTCGGCTATGTTATTTCGATTCATTGTAAATTTCTATGGCATTTGATATCTTTGTGTGGTATTTCTATTACCATTCGTTGTTAATTTAGTTTGTAATTCAATTTCTATTACACTTGAATTAAAATGAGACATTGAGAGCGATGTCGCATAGTATGTTGAATGGAAATTCCGGCCGCTAATACAGTGCCACCTATATCCTAGTAGATATAATAATAAATAATAATTTGGACATTTGACGCCAAATTTTACTAGCGTCACAACCAGTGACATGAACAGAGCACACAAACATTCACCATCAAAGTTGTAGAAGGGAAACGGAACCACCAAAATTTGGCGTCAATCGCCAATGCAGTCTGGTCATGTGGTCCGGCCAATTATCATTATATCTACCATAATATAGGGGGCGGTGTAGTACCCATTCTTTTTTATTCCAGATGCCATGCAACATCGCTCTCAATGTCTCATTTTAATTCAGGTGTAATGAAAATAGAATTACAAACAAAATTAACGAAATTAATGGTAATAGAAATACCACACAGAGAAATCAAATGCCATAGAAATTCACAATAAAACAAAATAATAACATAACAAATTTAAATTTTAATTTAAAATAAAAATGCATCTGTTATGATAAATTCAAATGACATTAAAATTGAATTGCAAGAAAATTACACAACAAGATTAAATAAAAACACCGCCAGACCATCCTAAGTGCTATAGAAATTCATATTCAATGGAAATCAGAAAAATTGAAATCTTCCAAAAATGTTCGTACTTTTTAAATACAATGTAAAAATGGGATTCTTAAAATGAAAATATGTTTTTCAAGTCTTAATTTGGAATGGAAATTGTATTTTCCTTAAGGGACTTAACATAACTATTATTATCGCAAGTGGCATAGGAATATAATGGAATTAAAATGACAGGATGCCTATAGAGATTAAATAGTAAAAAGGCTTGCCATAATATAGACTTTGGATACATATTCACTGCTTGTTTTGCATACGGTGTAACAAATTTTAATCACTATAGTTTACCGCCATGATGAGAAATATGAAAATAATGATAGAATTAAAATTTAGCTACAATTAAAGAAATTATCTTACAAGTATCGATGCTTGACTTCAGATGTCATAAATATCACTTTACGAACTGATCATCCCTGGAATAATTGCTTCATTGATTGCCGGAAATTTAAATTGTAAAATAAAATTTTCCCCATTTTCTCATCGCAATTGTATTAAATTCAACCATTAGAAACATTCTTTTTCTTTCTTTTTATATACTTTGTAAATGTTATTAACTTTGCATAGCAACAAAAATCAAAGACTGGCCTGATCCATTGTGCCGTCACATTTCTGCATACTCCAAAAATCAAATTATGCCAATTTGTAGTCGACTATGCGTTATGTGAGTATTCCAAATTTGAAATTGTTACCTTAAAATTAGCGTCTATTTTGGGGGTGAACCAAGTGTTGGGACATCCTGTATAACTTACGAGCAGCTTCAAATAGAGTTACAGTCATCCCGCACAGAGGAAAACTGTTTCGAAATGTGTAAGTAACTGAAGACTTCTTCTTGCTTAAAATTTTTGTAATTACAAGTAAGTCGTTGAACAGGAACACTTCTCTTTGATGGACACCAGGCCGTTCTTTTTTACAGATATCGGGAATTTCGTAAAGTCGGCAATAGCAGACCAAACGACGGTGGGGCAGAGCCATGTTGGGTTTCTTTCCAACGATGGTCGCTTGAACTTTCATCACTTGGGTAACGTGGTCTGAACCAGGTTTGAACTCATTTGCTTTAACTCTATCATAAACGCCAGTGAGCATATCACTATCAATATCACCACAGTCATCAATTCCTCTTAAGTTTTTAATGAAGTCTTCCAATCTCATTCGTCGTTCCGGCTTAATATTCGGAGTGTGAAGATCGGTGTTGAGCATGATGATAGCGAAGGCCAGGACAAAAATCTGAAAAATTACAAAGTTTTCTTTATAACTTTTTTGACTTTGAGACTAGAAAAGCGTTGTTTTTTTATTTTTTGACGTTACTTAATATGTACTAATGTTTTAACCAGAGAAATCTTACCGTGTCTGGAGATCTTAACCTGGCGACGATATCGACATTGCAATGGCAGTACCTTTGCGAAAAGATCTCCATAAGCCTCTCGATCTTTTGCGCTTCACCTGGCATCCTGAAGTGCTGTTGGAATTTTCTTAACGCGACATCGACCTGCATGCCGGCCAAGTCCAGTTCGTTCGAAAAACATTCAAGAACAGCCATACAAAACGGATTTTGCAGATTTCCCAAATACTCGCCGATCATCTGTTTGCTCAGTCCTTTTCTCGAAATCAAAAATCTAGCAACGCCTTGAGGCGAGTTCTCTAAAAAGCCGCGTCTGATCAAATACGCTATACCTCTCTCTGGTTTCTTATTAAACAAATTCAGTCCAACTCGGTATTGTCGTTTTCTTATTGTCTCCGAAATTTTGTAACTAGTGGGAGGTTGTTGTTCGTTAGCTCTTTCTAAAGTGTAAGTTGAGGAGCTGGCGTTTGATATACTCCCCAGACTAGTTTCAAGAGCGGGTTCAGCATATTCCGACATGTGAGTACCTTTACGTTTCCAAACTGGGGATCCGGAAAACTCGCATTGGACGCGGTCAGTTGATATGCTACTATCACTACCTGAACTTTGGACACTGGACAACGACCCATTTTCGGTGGTTTTGGTCAAACCGTTCGATTTATGGTGACGAGGATCTAAGGACCTTGACGAAATACTTGAAGTTCTTTTTGGTACTTCGGGTGGTACTTTTCTACTGCTTAAACTGTGTCGACTGCGTCCATAACCATTGCTGGAAGTGGTTGGGGTGCTGCAAGAACTTGGACTTGCCGTCACTTGAACCGAATCTGATTTTAGATCGGCGGGAGAGTAATAATGTTGTAAGGAAGAAGAGTAATTTTCCCAACATACAGTCGGGGTGCCCGATTGGCTCCGCGGAATTGGCATATTATCGATGTTTCTTCTTTCTCGCAACGACATGGACCGAACAGGAAGTACCCTCATGTTCGAGCAGTCGTGATTTTCGTAAGTTCGCATGTATTCAGAACATTGTTGTTCGGCCTCGCTGACAGTGCCTCGACAGTCTTCTGTGTTCGCCGGAATTCTTCTGCTAATACGCTTTTCAGCTTTCGCCATTGCAGTGATGGCGGCAAATTTTTTAAGTAAAGTGTAACGTCTAAAAGCACGCTGAATGGTAAGTGCGGCATTTCTAGCTTTCACGCCCCCGTATTTCCGTTCTAAAACCTCTATTTGTTTGTCCAAAATATCCTGAGACAGTTCATATCTTAAAGGAAAAATAATAGTAAATAATGGTGTTTCAACTTTAAATAAAACTTACGTTGTTTGAACCCTGGAACGCTTTAAAACGTCCCCATTCCGTAATGAGCCCTTTTTATGTAAAGGTTGTGCCACGTTCACGTAAGTTGAGTTGTTAGGGGATGAACGTGTATACATCTGACTCGGCGTTGGGGAACTGTAATTTTGTGCTTGAACGAAACTCGGGGCTTGAATGTAGGTTTGTTCTTGCATATGATCCGAGGAGCCCATGGAATTAACGATTTGGGACCTTTCCATTTTTGGTGGAAAACTGTAACAAAAGGCAATGTCAACGTTAGTCGATTCAAAAGTTGCTTCCAAGAGAGAACTGACAACCTTGGATTGTGAACTTTGGCGTTACTGACACAACTTTTACCGGATCAACAAACCGAAACGTTGTTTTAATGTCAAACATAAAAATACTGTAGAACGACCAAAAGAGCACAAATTCAACTTTCTGGAAGCTATTACAACTTCGTCGCCTGTGGCGGTAATAACGCATTTATCGACTAACAATCACTGCATGGAAGATTTTTTAACAGATGACTGTGATCGAATTTCAAAACGCCTCTCTTTCTACATTTTGTTAACTGACGCAGTTTCCGAAAAGCTGGCGATTTTAGACAACTGATTTAATTACCTAATCAGTCAAAATTGTTCGCAGAACCACTTTATCTCTCACAAAGAGGAGTACTTGGTAAAGCAACAATGTTTATAAATTTATCGAAGCTAACTATTAACGAATGCGCTTATTTAATAAAGTAGAGCCAAGAAAGTCTCGAAGATTCGAACCAAAATTTATTAAATTGCTAAAAACTGAGAAGATACCCACCGACGTTTTCAAAATTATCACGTTGAATTAAGAAAATCAATTCTAACTTCCCTAACATGGTAGAGTAATTTTAAAAAAAGTCAACAAGTACATATGGTTTCATGATATAAAAAAAAGTTTTTTCGCAACTCAATTAATTAGGCAAGTTCAAAATTATTTTCTGGTTTAACGTTTATGTAGTACCTTTAGTTAAAAACTACTGTAATTGTTCGTCAGTTAATTGGCCTATATAAAATATTGCATAATACCTTCCCACCAAGAATCCGGATATGCATATGATCATTGTAGATTCACATAAACACAGGACGCAACAAACAAGAAAACAACAGCAGTGATGATTGCAGTGTCAAGTGAACTGCAAGGAAGCAGCTGGCAAACTAAAACTAAAATCAAGACGGTAAATGGTTCCACCAATCCTCAAATCGCAGGTAGTCAGATGAACGATCAACAAGAAAAAAATAAGGTCCAGAAGAGCAGCTGGCGTTTTTCCATCGACATGTGTTCCAATGATCTGTCCTTGAGAGGTGTATCAGTACTTAACAACGAAAATAACAAACACGACAGGAATCTTAATGGTGAATTAAATCAATTAACAGCAATTGGGACCATTCATTGACATTATTAGATTACCTACTCATGTCGCAAAGACAATCGCGACGAGGTCTTAAAGTACATGGATATCACGACCATTACCCAATACAATAATTGGTTGGGAATTATGTCGACACCTCCAACAATAGCAACTTTTTAAGTTGATACCAATTTGTAATACCAAATCACAACGAACCTGGTTCACTACTTTTGATAACGCAATAGCTGGTTCCGGCTCTAAGTTATAAACCTTGGTAACTCGACAAGGTGCACGTGTCCATGGAGACCTATCACGTGAATCTTGTGGATGGTGAGGTGTGAGGAGGGCGCGGCAGGTGGCACCCCTAAGCATGTGTGGCGTGTGGTGCTTCACGACGAAGAGCAGATGTTTCACGACCCAACCCCTCCTCCTGTTGCCCTTCATATAAATTCCAGCACTTCACTGATATTTTTCAAAAATTACTATTTTATGACCTCGACCGATTATGGCAGTTTCCGCACGGCCGACAATTAATGTTAAAAATAGACAAAGCGGGGGTGTACTCAATTTGGTACATTATAACATCTAATTGACGATGGTGGAGACTAGTCGAATTTGCGGAGATCCGCTTAGAAAACAAACGAAACTGGCGACAGTAGCTTATTAGGAACTGTAGAAAGTTTTGCCATAAAATCACTCTGGCATTACATAAGTTGCAATTTTGAGAAACTTGCTAATTAATCGTAATTGCCTCCGTCCATAACAACTACCATTGCCACAATTCTTTAAAGCCCTCGTGTCGTGTCACCTGCACCTAAGAAAATTTCGATTGGACTGAAATATTGCCTGATGCATGATGCATAGCCTTGCAAATTATAAAGATAAAGATACCATGGTACCTACATACAGTCAGTTGCAAAACTTTTGCAACCACTGTACCTTAATTTGAGGGGAAACGGTTATCATATAATAACATGAGATGAGATAGTTTTTCCTCTCGAGTATAGCTCACGCAGATTTGGGGCTCAGGCTCATTCGACTCGAGTTCGATTTGAGATGCAAATCTCCCCACCTTCACGGACGTTTCACGCAAATCGCTACGAAAAGAAAAAAAACACACATCTTCACAATTAAGAATATATTCAAGTATTAAATTGATACAGTATTTATGTGTAAATAAATTCAAATAAGGAAAGTACGTTACTTACATTCTAAATATTGTGTATAATTAAACGATAAAGGAGAAAGTTGTTGAAATATTCAAAATTTGATTGACAACGGTTTTCTAAATTGCTAAAAAGCCAACATCTGGCTGGATGACATAACGCCATTTAATTTTACGGTTTTTAATTCAATTACACCTGCCATATTTGCTTTGATGAAACCATAACGAAACCTGAAATCTGCGACACATTCAAGTTCAACCAGCCACAAGTTATAATTCGGGTAAAGGCACCTCCATCGAGGTTATCAAAGTAGAATATGCATCATTTTAGCGGTACTTAATGATACGATACAATAGCCTCGTTTCGAAACTTAAACGCCTAGTAGGTACAGCAATAATTACATACACACGCACAGGCAAAACATGTCAGTCGCAAGATTCTTACTTTAATTTTTTTCAATTACCTAAGTACATGGAAACTGTAAAAAAACAACCTGTCCCAATGTCTATAAAGAAACTCCTGTCAGACCACCCTAAGTACGATTAGTAAATTAAATCTGTTCCAATACACGGCTCCCTAAGTACAAGGCAAAGAGTTAGTTTTCTCCCAGTTGTCAAGTGTTCCGTGAAATAATTACCCATTCATTATCTAGTGAGAACAGTGCGATTTATAATGTTTGCGACCACAATAACCAAACACGCAGTACATAATATTACTAATTGCATCATGCGCCATTTTATTCAACCGAAAATAGATTTTGAACATAGGTCAGTAAAACGTTTTCTTTTACTTTGGTTTTTGATTCTATAACAAAGCTATTACGACACCCAAATTAGTGCTTTTTGGATTTCGTAATAGCGCTTGTGCAATTTACTTTTTTTAGGTTGGTAGTTGTGATTATAAATGTCGTTAAACATGAAATAAATGTCAAAACAAAACGACAGACTAGCAGTTTCGAATTTGACATTTAACTAACCCTGGTAGTACTAACCACGACCGTGTTCCCCAAATTTTAAAAATGCAAATTTTTATTTAAAAACGGTCCCAAGTTGTGAAAATAGTATAAAGAACTCGTTCGTAAAACAATTATGGCACTCGTCCATTATGAAACTTGCGGCTGTGCCGCTCGTTTTCTAGGTAGATCCATCTTTAAAAGTATCTGGAAATTTCATCGTTCGCGCATATCCTGTTTCTCGCTTGTGACGATGCTCAGAGCATAAGAGCAAGGCAAAAACATCTGCGCAAACAACGAAATATTCCGGATTCTTTTAAAGATAACTGTACGTTGTAACTCAATTATTGTAGCCCGGCAAATTTCATCATACCCATAACATAACTGACAATTTGAGGTTGGAATCATAAAGGCTGTTTGTTAATCGGTAAACAAAATCAATTTTTGTTACTGTGATTGAAAAGGGCGTTAGGTTGTGTTGGCGGTTTCCAAATTTCATACAAGTCCCTTCATATAATTTTGGTGGTAGCGCGCGACGTTCCAATCTGCATGCGAATGCAACAGTCCAGTTTCTTCTCAATAGCGGGCGAGTTCGAATAATTGTCAAAGTAACATAATTTTACCCCTATTCGGTAATTACATCCGAGCGCTGGAAATTTAGAATATGATAAAACGCCAGTTTCCAAAACGACATAAGTATAAATAACAACGGCGCCGCATTCCATTAACCAAAAAAAGTTCTAATCAAATGTGGCATAACGCAATTGCAGGCTGCCCTGTAAGCTAACATTTCATAGCGCTGAAACTACAAGGCACACTCAGTAATAATCCTTGTTGCTTGCACATCCTCAAAAGCGTCGCAAAGCGGCTCCTAGACTGCATTTATCAAATCTTGAATAATTTGGCAGTCTTTTTTTTTGATAAATTTTCTCATTTTATCTGATCTTTTTTGCTTCAGTTTAATTGTTTTAACTAAACACTGACAAGAATTTTTTTATTGAGTTGTTCTTCCAACAATATGGGCCGGAAAAACAATTTCAATATTCTGATTTGTAACAACACCAGACAGACGTCAAAAATAAAGTTCGATTTTTGATTATAACAATTTTTATGAAAATTGCCTCTACACATTATACATTAATAAGAGTCTTTAGCTTCACTGCTTTAAATAACTTCTTGAAGCGACTTGTTAGAAAGCCTAATTTTTGTATTGACAGTGCATAGGTGGGCAGTAAGAGAGAAGAGGTCTCTTAAAAATTCTTAAATGACTCTCGTTCAAGATATACGGTTCAATGCATATACGTCATTGCATAACCTCAAAACTCGATTCGATGACATTTAGTCTATTTGGTGACCTGGGATAAACCTCTAGCAATATCTCAATAAACTTTTGGATTTGCGCATGCGCATTTTGCTTTTACTTAAGGGCCTGTTTTACAAAAAGAGTATATTCCAGATATAAGTCTATTCCGGAATAGATAACTCCTGAAAAGAGGCGGTTTACCCCCGGTTCATAGTTTTTAAGTTATTCCGGAATTAGGTTATACCTGGAATAACGCCCTTTTGTAAAACCGGCCCTAAGTATCATTAAGCTTCTTATTGCAAAGATTACTATCTTTCCGCTTAAATATTAGTGACGTAGTTGTTAGTGACGCTGTATAAACTATGATACATAAATACAAACATTTACCTTCTTAGTTTTAATGACTAGTTCTTAATGGTTAGTTAATGGCTGTATAAGGCTCCCCATAAGAGCATCTAGCTAGAAATTAGTGAAAATAAACTGAAACGTCAGAGGTATTCCCAATATAAGTTTAGCCAGTTTAGCGTCATAATTGAGTTTCAACAAACATCTAATTCTCGCTAATTTTAGTTCGCACAGAGGAAATTGTTGAAACCTCGTAGTTGCCGGGCAGCCGGGTGTTGAATGAAACGGATATGACAATGTAAATTTCCATGACTACATCCCGTATCCCGTAATTATTAGTACATACGTCTTTGCACGACTGTATGTCAGAAAGTAGAATTTCATCGTGGTTTAGAGAGAAACTCGAGTCTGGTGGTTAGATTGCAGGTATGCAAAGCGGCCAAGTGTTACACATAAAGTGCAACGAAAACGGTTAGGCAAATGTAGGTTTAATGGCGTGTTGGCACAACGGTAGGTGCATGTTAATTACCCCAACGGTACTACTGTCCATTCGAGACTTGTGCCCCGATTACCCACCTACAAATTCAATGATTCATCCAGAACCCGTAAACAAAAATTTTCAACGCGCCTTCTGGAAGCGGTTACCTGATGATGGTGACGTGCTTCCGGAGGGGCGGCAGAGTGTGGCAGGCGTCGGTGACGGTAACCAACCGACTGACATGGTGACGGCGGGTGGTGCAAACCACCCTAATTCTTTCCTGTTGAATTCCAGACCTCCGCACACGCACAACAGTGCGGTCGCACACATCAACAGTACGATTTGGATGATGAACATAGGGCTGAGGAAACCCCGTTGGTGAGTGTCCATGCATCACAATTCAGACTTTGCACGTTCTCCGAAAGTCATACATAGCCACTTTCCATACTGATTTAGTCAAGAAAAACGATACCAAACTTTACAAAAACCACTTTTGATACCCCAATTTTGGTTTCAGGGTTAATTTATTTCACTAGAACACCTGGTTATGTGGTTAAATACGAAAACACTGTTGACTAGTTGAA
This sequence comes from Schizotus pectinicornis, assembly GCA_951805265.1. NCBI lineage: Eukaryota > Metazoa > Arthropoda > Insecta > Coleoptera > Pyrochroidae > Schizotus > Schizotus pectinicornis. Next base: position 10,541,275 of record OX638209.1, on the reverse strand, counting down.
TTTAAACCACCACTAGCTGCTAGTAGACGATGTTTCCGGACAATCGACCGTAAATGTCAGCTGACCGTGGGTCACCACAGCAATGGAACGATCGGCACAGTTTAGAAGAAGGCGAGCGGGGCTATTGCTTGACGTCACTTAGTCACAGTCCTTGGTGTTACATCACCGCACTAACATAAACATCTAGTTGTCGATTTTGTGGGAAATACCGACGTCGCGACGCTTTCCGTCCAAATCGCCGCCTTTTGGACGAAAAAAACTGCGCGATGGTCCTGGAGGAACGCGTCTTGGAGTCGACGATGGCGACGGGGACGGTGTCGAACGACTGGTTGTACTGACAGATACAAACAAAAACAGAATCGTCAAGGCTGATGCACGAGGCAATTACTGCGAACATGTGGGTGCCGGGTCTATACTCTATTCTATACTATATACTTCTACAAGTCTACTAGTTGAAGTTGTAAGTGTTCAGTCAGCACGCAAAACGCTTTGAAAACGACAGCCACAGCACAGCCGTGTCGACGAAACTAGCCTGAGGATATCCGTTCACTTTCCCTTATTTAGAAATCAATACGTCGGTCGTTGGTCGAATCGAGTACGGCATAATATTATGTATGACACTCCACAGGAGCCCATTTCCGTGTTGACGATTGAACTATCGACCAAGTGCATCCTCGCGGTTAACGACACGCCAACCCAACAAAGCCCTTTTTTGGTCAGACTGGACTGAAGCCGCACACGCGACCGGGTTTACGGTCGATTGCACTAATTTAATAAAAACAAACGCGTCTTCCACTCTGCAAACCAAAATCTTAATTTACTCTTTGGTTCAAATCTTCTGTCATTTATTTGTGTGCAAGAGAAAGTCAAAATAGACTCTGACCGACACATCACACCTAAACTAAAATAGTAAATTTTCGGTCTAAAACAAACAAGTATGTGACGTGGTTACATCTGTGGTGCAGCGCATCTCTGTATGTTTATCTCTCAACCTATTCCAACACTGAAAGCCACGCTAGTTATCAACACGGAATAACGTTATTGAAGTGTTAATACACTAATGGCCGGTTTCACAAACGATCATGAAAGTTAATAGTTCATTAACTTAAAAAAAAATTAATATGTACTTTGGTTACCCATTAATCTATTGTTGCAATTCGTAAGTGTTTGATAGACATATTTACATTGCAACCTTTCAAATTCTTAAAAATTGGCGGATGCAATAAAAATTTTAATGGTTTCTTAATGAACAACCATCATTACGTTAATGATCGTTCGTAAAACCGGGCATCAGTTGTAAAACGTCCAAGGCTCTGCAAGGGTAAGAGTACACGCCTGATGCACAGTTGAGTCAATTACCGACATGTATACAATGCTGTAGCGTAGGGCACACCCGAGTTCAAAAGTAATGTCCACCTGTTAAACTTTAAACTCGTTTATTTTCCATATAAAACCAACACTGACAAAATTTATATTTATGCCAAGCATATGAAATAATGAAACAGATGCATTGGGTTTTATTTAGCTAGTATGTACAGTCAGTTTCAAAAGTAATAACAATCTCACAGTTTTAAATTTCTTCTACAGATGATGTAGGACTAGCTAAAAGCAGCCCAATGCAACGGTTCCATTATTTCATATGCTTAGCATGAATATAAATTTTAATGTCTGTGTTGGTTTTATGTGAAAAATAAACGAATTTAAAGTGTAACAGGTGGACATTACTTTTGAACTCGGCTGTACATCATCTGTAGAAGAAATTTAAATTTTAAAAGTATGAGATGGACGTTACTTTTGAAGCTGCCTGTATAGTGTGCAGCTAACCTTAAACTCGAGTATTCCGGTAATACAAACTAGGCCTTTGCTTATTAAACTATGTATATACAGGGTGCTTTATTAATAATTGTTGTACATACGGTAACTGGAGAATCCTTGGAACAAGATATAAAGATTTAACCTAAAACCGCTAGATGAAATATGTCTCCTTACTGAGATACAGGCTGTTTTATCTTTTATTTTTGTCCATTATTTTGATACTGATTAATATTTCTTTATCATATTCGGCAGTACTGTAAAGCTTATTTTACGTAACTAATGCAATTTTATGAGTACATATTTCGAAATGATTAATACGAATATGAGCAATAAATTAAACATTAAAATCGGAATATTGTGCGACCTTATCTTTAACTTTAATTATCTCGAATAATAATCACTTTATCGTTGTGAAGCAAGAGTACATTAATTCTGTAGAAAAGGTTTAAAAATTGGGGGGGACGCTTCTGGTAATACCGAGAAAACTTCATTTTACCGTAGTTTAATGTGTTCCGCAGGACTCAAACTTTCTGCCGGATATGATAAAAAATATTGAACAGTATTAATAATGGGCAAAAATAATTTTAAAATGTCCAAAAAAACACCCTGCATCTCAGTAAGGAGGCACATTTTATGTAACGGTTTTAGATTAAAGCTTTCAAGGATTTTCCAATTACCGTATGTATAATTATTAATGAAACACCCTGTAACATAAATATTGTGGTTGTAGCCGAAGGAACAAAGTCAAAACTTTGCCTCTAGAAGAAGACTATAAACATGCTTGGGAACGAAATAAAAGGTTATTTGTAAATTCCCAACTTAGCGCCCTATATCTTGAGCTCGAGCTTGGGTGAATCGACAGAATGTCGAAAAAATCTCATGTTAGTGCTGACTTTATTGTTTACAATGCCCGCTTTTCGTTTTTAGCGGTGTTTTTTTGAAAACCATTGTAAGACATCATTGTAATGTCATTCTAAGCAATGAAATGTTGTGCAAATGATAAATAACCCTAGAAAGTTAAGTCGGGACTGTGGAGTGACTAGGGGTATACTCAGGGGTATACAGGCTGTTCCGGAATAACTGTGACAAACTTGAGAGGCCGATATAAAATCAAAAAATAAAGAAACTTTCTTGATAAACATATCCTTGAAGACACTTGATAACGGAATAAGAGACCTTCAAAGTTGAGTTTCAAAAATTATTTTTTTGACGCAACTCCTAAGCCTTATGATCGATTTTCCCGAATACAGTGTACTCTCTCTTAAACGGACACTGCCGGTCGCACAAAATTTGTCCGTTTAACAGAGGTGTCCACTTAAGGGGTTTGTCTTCGTAATGCTAGTGTCCGTTTTTAGGAAGCAACTGGACTTCTTTGTTCATAGTGTTACTACAACTTTTGGCATAAATTTGATTAATTTTGAAATTTTTATTAATCTATGAATGAGCTAATATCAAACTTAAAGGACAACACAAATTTAATTGCACAAATGTTTAATATATTTAACAAAAATAGTGAGTAAGTATATAAAGGTAAAGACCAACATAATAATCACATAACTCAAAACAGTAGGCAAATGCGCACGCACATACATGGCAATTTCAAATTTTTTTTTTTAATTTATTTTTTCTTTTAATGTCAGAATTCTCTTCTTTTGCGACATGATGACGTATTAGCAGTTTCAGCGAACGAATGAAACTAACAATAAGACACCGCAGGGCCAGATTATGTTTCCAGCAATCTCTCCCACATCCATTGATTCATATCACATTTGTGCAGTGTTAAATAACGCGAAATGCATGCAGCGTCAGATTGACGCTGTCCGTATAAGAGAGGGTGGAATGAAGAATTTACAGGAAAATGAGTGTCCGCGTCCGGTCATTAGGGAGTCCGCTCAAGAGGAAAGCATTTATTAAGAAAAGCATATGACTCGGCCGGTCACATAAAAATTGTCCGTATAATAGGGGTGTCCGCTTATGAGGAGTACACTGTATTTGCACATGCAGAGTGATGTTATTTTTTATAGAACACATTGGTAGGGGATGCGCAAAGACACAAAACCGTCTTGGACCGGTTCATTATGCTGGGAGGAAGTGTAATGGCTAATAAGACATAATCAGTGCAGTACCGAAGTTTCTCTGTTTTTCAGAACTCGTTTCGATTGTACTCCATTTGTGATGAGATGAGTCGCATCGAATCTTTATCCGACAGCGAATAACTACTCCCTATTCATTAATGCCCGTACTTGTATGTTTAATTAAATTTGTCATCTAGTTGGTTCTGAAAAAATGCATGGGTAGTTTTATTTTTGACTCTCATTAAAGAAAGATTCTAGATATATAATATGAAAAAATATCTTAACGTTTTCTGCCACGCCACTGAACATTAAGCACCTCCTACTATTCACGCAGTTTCAGTGATGACCCTGTGTTCTTTACAAAATAATTTCAGTTTACTACTGAAATAAGTTATCATGTACTGTCGCTATTCATTTTAATAACAATTGTTCAGTGGCGTAGATATTGGGGAGTATGTTCTTCTATTCTCCCCGTTGCGACGCCACTGGAAATATTCAAAATTTGGTGACATTCTGAAATTTTGAATCATGAAATTTTGATTTGGACAACCGTTTCGGAGAAACTCTCGATTTAAATGGTGAAAACATCTCAATTTTAGAAAATGGACCACCTATCGGTTTTGAACGCAAATATTTCAGAAACGAGGCGGCAAACCACAACTTGGCAAATTAAGGTGCTTTGACCATTTAAATCAAGAATTTCTCAGAAACGGTTGTCCAAATCATGAAAGTAATTTTTTGTCTCAAATTGAAGGCGAAATTCCAGAATGTCACAAAATTTTTAATATTTTCAGTGGCATCTAAACTGGGAAAAGAAAAGGGTCCACACTCCCCAGTGTATACGCCAATGAACAATTATCATCAAAATGGATACCAACAGTAGGTTGTACATGATAACTTATTTCAGTAATACATGTGCAAACATTCGAAAAAATCGATCATAAGAGTTAAAAAGTTACGACAAAAAAAACGATTTTTTTAAAGTTAACTTTGAAGGCCTGTTATCAAGCGTTTTCGAGGGCATGTTTATTAAGAAAAGTCCCATTAATTTTTTGATCTTCTATCCGTCTCTCAAGTTTGTCACAGTTATTCCGGGACACCCTGTATACATATGAAAATAAAAGGTCAATAACCCAAGTCTAGACGATGAATATGATTAAAAAACAATTACATATATGTATTATGAAAAGAAGTGTGAAATAATAAAAATATAATTGTAATAAAATAAATTTATAGATGTGTTAAGGAAAGATAAGATTTGCACAAAAAATGATGTTGATTTTCGCAATACATAAATGTTAAGGGACGCGTTGCTGTAATTGACTTTTTGAAAATCCAGAAGCGGGTAAAGTAAACAATGACCTTTATATTTATGCAAGTCTAAAGTAAAATGAAACTTTTCATGTTAGAGTTGCAAATTCAACTGTTTGGATGGACCGTCGTCAACAAATATTGACACATATAATTACATATGTATGTACAAACAGGCAAAATTTAGTAACGAGTCCATGTATTCCATGACCTGCATTGGTAAATACGTATTTGGCTTATTAAAGAGTTCAAATTTAATTAAGCAGCATTTCGTATTCAATATAGCTAACATGGCGTTGGGCATGAGTCATATTTTTCAAGACGACCCTGATGAAAAAATCTTTGCTGGATCCTAGACACGAATCATAAATTGTATAAATTTTGGCCGAAAAGAATGGTGATAGAAAAATGGTAGATTGAAGAGATAACAAAACAATAAACATACACCATTTGTGCGAAAGAACGACCGGCGTCGGAGACGTCGTGGGCAAACAGTGTGCGCAAGCGCCCTGGGATTGTCAGTGGGAGGCGTCGCTTTTTGACATTTGGTACAATTATTAACATCCTTGTCTGTTATCTCCCTTCTTATTTTCAATAACAACTACAGCTCCATCAATAAAATAAAAACATGAAAATGTGGAGAAAGTTGAGAGAAATGACTGGATGTAAATCTTACATGGTTCCTGTTATCGCAAAAATTATCGATTTCGTCACCTTTCTTCAACAATAAAACCGTGTAATCTGTAAATTTCGTTTTATAATTCATCACTCCCAGAAATGAAGGTCAAAAAACGCGATTAGATCGCGTGATTCACAACCCGCCCTTTGCTCTATGATCATGTGAACTGCGATGTTTTATGCGGAATTCTCACCTTTCATCTTGAAGACGTTTCAGCTCCACCATTTCCAATTCGAATCTGAGGTTGCTGTTTTCGCACAGCAAGAGGTCTCTTTCACTGGCCACACCGTCCAATTCGCGTTTCAATCGAATTATTTGATCCCGCTGTTCCCGTATGATGGCATCTTTTTGCGCCAACAACGAATTGATGTCGATATCGAGGGTTATTCCTGCCATTGCAGGTCTCTTACTGTTACGAGACCGGACTTGACAGACCTATTGTTACGGAACTCTCCATAATTTCAGGCGCATTCGCATTTTATTCGACGACACAATCACAATGATTTCGATGTTATTCTACTCGGAAACCTCCAACATTGCCAAAAACCACGATATTGACAACAAAAGTATGCAGAACGTACCGCCGCACTGTTCTTACTTTACGTTGGTTATTGGTTACTACTATTCTATTATTCGTCCATCTCTCTTACGTCACTTGACTCGAGAAACTTACAATAGACTATCCGAGGCCGCCCTCTATCAGTCAGTGCAGTACCTCAGCGTTTCCCATGCCAACACAGAAATCTTTTTACAACAAAAGAATTAAACACTTGAATATTTTTCTACTAATAAGTGAAATCCATAATTTTTATCAAATAAAATTTTATATTTTTTAAACTCTAAAGAAATTGGGATTTTAATAAGAAAATAAACAAATAATAATTTTCAACCTCTAGTACCAACGGTTGGCGCTAAACGCTCTGCCCCATCCCAAGCTTTTGAGAGGGGCTACGACAGTGTTGCCACTCTCAACAATTCAAACTTCTATTTTCAAAATTTGTTGCATTCGATTCTAAAACCTGGAATAGCAGATAATTAGACATGCTAAAAAGATTTCAGTAGCTGTCTAGTTTTGCCCCTTCTTCAGTTATCGAGAAATTTTTGGTGGAAATTTGAAGATAGGCAACACAAAATTCATAAATTGCTTATTGTGACGTATAAACGCGCCGCTAACGATCCATTACTCCCAAGACAGTTTAAACACTTTAATCACGGTTAAATATATGAATACAAAAAAATTAAACAATAGTTTTTGGAAAAAGCAGTGGCGTACTATTTTTGCGTTCAAAATAATTAGAGTAAAATTAATTGAGACCCTATTGGTTAAAACTAAAAACTTGTTTTTTGGTTTCTACACCTAGTTTACACCCAGCAAGTATAATAAAAATATCAAAAGTATTTTCGGAGTTACACTGCTTAAAAGAATTAAGGAAACACTTCTTGTTGATGCCATAAATTTTAAAATGGTAACGCCATAAAGATGGACCTTGAAAATTCTGAAAGATAGATATCCATTTCTTTGTGAGAAAGTGAGTTCAGCAAGATTCAACAAATATTTTATTCTAAAGACTTGAATTAAAAAAGCAAAAAAAGACAAAATTCAAAGTAAATCTTGTAACATTTTACTCATAAAACAATGCTCCATTAGCCCTACTTTAAAATCATTAACGTGTGTGTCTTCCACCAGCAAAAATAACCGCCTGGCATCCACGAGGCATATTCCTGATTATTCTTTTTAAAAACTTCTTGAGAAATTTTCTCCCATTCTTCGATTATTGCTTCTTCTAGCTGCTGAAGAGTCGGAGGTGCACTTAAGCGCCTGCGAATGATTCTTTCTAGCTTATCCCATATTGGCTTTATCGGCTTTAGATCAGGACTCATTGCTGGCCAGGTCTTGGAGGAAGTCCATAATGATGCAATAAGGTCTCGCATTATCCTGCATGAAAATGAAATTTAGGACCAAACCATATGCTGCAGCACTATATCGATGCAATTCTGAGCATTTAGATAAGCGCGGATTACCACAAGATCAATTCTTTCTTCAAGACTGATTTCCCTTCAAACCATAACAGAACCTACTCCAAATTTTTGAACAACACAAATACATCTGGGACGACCACTTTCTCGAAGTCCTATTTACAATCAACTGATTTACTTATTGCTTTAAATAGGAGAGTAGATTGTAAATGTGCAACATTAAAAATAAAAAAGTTGCTTTTTATAATCAAAAATCACGCAAATACGAACCTATGTTTATAGAAACTTTTTAATTTAAAACCACACAACTTTCTTTCAATATTGACATTCAATTATAAAACACCCTGGTAATTACACTATGCCCGGTTGTTCAAACCATAATAATTTTGTTGATCCAAGATTTAAATTAAATCATCGTTCGAACAACCGTACAATGATTCTTAAATAGAACACATTAATTCAAAGAATTTACTCTGCAATCAAAGAGCAGAAACTTCATTCACACACCTAGTTTGTTTTTGTGGTTTTAGAAAAACAACATATCCACCGAAATTAAGAAAGAGTTATATTTACTATTTGTATTTAAATAATGTAATGTAATAATTGCTCTGTGTTGCTTTTGTGTTGATAGTTGCGTAAAATCGACAATGTCGCGCGCTTTTTTATATTTTCCTGTAAAATATTGTTGGCAACACTGCCTGGCGTCATATCCGGCTAGCCGAACGACGGCAAATGCTACGCTACGAGCCCAGCTCCATTTTGTTACTGTTCTTAGTGGTGTAAGCGTGAGGTTGTGTCTCTCCAACAGAACACAACCCACCTAAAAAAAGTGCATAATATATAGAAAAATACAAAAAAATTCTAAAAATTAAATAAAAACCCCCAAAAAAATCGAAAAACAGTGGAAAAATAACGAAAATAAACGGTCAATGTTAATTTTTCGTTTCTTAAGTTGAACGGCGTAGCATTTAAATATCTGTATTCTTGTGTGCGATAAAGCGAAGATGAATCCGGGTGCCCCCAATTATCCGATGGCGTCCCTCTACGTCGGGGACCTGCATACAGATATCACCGAAGCTATGCTTTTTGAGAAGTTTTCCACTGCTGGACCAGTTCTCTCGATCAGGGTTTGTCGGGACCTCATCACCAGGCGTTCTCTGGGCTATGCCTATGTCAACTTCCAACAGCCCGCTGACGGTGAGTGAATTTTTCCAGTTTTTAAATCGCCATATGGTACCCCCAAAAATACGTTTTTGGCTAAACTTTGACGAAATTGACCATGTGACTAAACACAAAATGGCGGCAGCTGCCCCGCAATTTCAGACGAAACTTCCGCTACCACATTCAAATCGACAGTTAATCAAGAATAGGAATTTCCAAATGACTTCACATGATTCACTTTGTTTGCTCCAACTCGTTATCATTTATTATTTCCATAATTTTGCGAACTTTGTATTGCGCAATAACTGGAAAGTCCTGTTTTTACGTCCCGTTTTGATATGCATTTGAAAATTTTAGAATATGACAAGGACTTTCTACCAGAACTCCCGAACCTTTGACTCTCCGGCGCAACCCACGTCTTCTCTATTACTGTTTTACCCAACCACTATAACAAATAATTATTTTTTGTAGCGGAGCGAGCCCTCGACACCATGAACTTCGACTTGATCAAGGGTCGTCCCATCCGCATAATGTGGTCTCAACGCGATCCCTCTCTTCGCAAGTCCGGAGTTGGCAATGTTTTCATTAAAAACTTGGATCGCTCCATTGACAACAAAGCCATGTACGATACGTTTTCTGCTTTTGGGAACATCCTCAGCTGCAAGGTAGCCCAAGACGAGAACGGCACTAGCAAGGGTTACGGTTTTGTTCATTTTGAAACTGAAGAGGCAGCTAACAAGTCTATTGAAAAAGTCAATGGAATGTTGCTCAACGGCAAGAAAGTCTACGTGGGCCGTTTCATCCCACGTAAGGAACGCGAAAAGGAATTAGGAGAGAAAGCCAAATTGTTCACTAATGTTTACGTTAAGAATTTTGGAGAAGACCTTAGCGAAGAGCAGCTTCGCATCATGTTCGAGAAGTTTGGTAAGATCACCAGTTACAAGATCATGAGCAAGGACGACGGGAAGTCTAAAGGATTTGGATTCGTTGCTTTTGAAAGCCCGGAAGCAGCGGAAACCGCCGTGGAAGCATTGAATGGTAATTTAATTAAATCTAATACAGCACAGACGACTTTAAATAGTAACGTTTTAATGTTCCCTACATGACACAGATGGCACCACCACTCGATTTGATAGATTTGCCAGTAGTACAAGTAAAACTTTTTTCACTCATTGTAGCATTAGAAGTGCCCTGAACTTACGTTTCTCATTATGCGTCCCAAAGCACATAAACTTAATACGCGTCAATTAACTCATTGTTTGAACTTGTTGAAGACTAGATAGACGTGATGTTTCACTTCAGCTCGATCCACTCTTTTCCTTTTTTCGGTTGCAATTTTAGAGACCCTTATGGGGGCCCATCTCCCATTTGGACCAGGGATGTTGCAGATATCCGCAATCGCGGAAGTTCCGCATAATTTTATCATCCGGATCTGCCATAATCAATGCGGATGTTGTGCAAGTCGCGACGCGAAACTAACTGGAACCTGAAAAGGCAGCGACATTGTTTTTTGCTAAATACAGGTATTTCAACGAGAACTGCCGGTGCCTAATTAATTGCGTATTTCCAATGGAGTTAAAAATTTGAAGTTTGGCCGAAATAAACTATAATTAATTAATATTGATAACTAATTATAATTTATTGCGTTAAAAATTTCCAACTTTTTTAATTATTCATGTACCTAAATTAAGTATGTTTTAAAAATAAGTTGACATCTGCATCTGCAACATCTCTGGTTTGGACCTCTCCACCGTTTAGATAATTTCATAATTTTTTATACAGTTTGTGTGAAAATAATAAATTTTCTTTTGTAATTTGTTGCTGTAACGATTTTCTTTTGTTTAGGTAAAGAGATCTTGGAAGGCAAGCCGCTGTACGTAGGACGTGCACAGAAGAAAGCGGAGCGCCAACAAGAGCTGAAACGCCGCTTCGAGGCTTTGAAAATGGAGCGTTTGAATCGTTATCAAGGCGTAAACTTGTATGTGAAGAATTTGGACGATACCATCGATGACGAGCGTCTGCGTAAGGAATTCTCGCCGTTTGGAACTATAACATCTGCGAAAGTGATGATGGAAGAAGGCAGGAGCAAGGGCTTTGGTTTTGTTTGCTTCTCATCACCTGAAGAAGCTACTAAAGCTGTCACCGAAATGAACGGCCGCATTGTCGGTTCAAAACCTTTGTATGTGGCGTTGGCCCAAAGAAAAGAGGACCGTAAAGCCCATCTAACCTCCCAATACATGCAACGCATGGCAAATATGCGCATGCACCAAATGGGTCAATTTATCCAGCCGGGAACTTCGAGCGGATACTTTGTTCCAACAATTCCTGCCCCTCAACGATTTTATGGAGCAGCGCAAATGGCTCAAATTCGGACTAACCCCAGGTGGCCGGCACAAACCCCCGTGAGACCCGGGGCTCAAGGTAGCGCCAATCCTTACGGAACTATTCCCACTACTTACAGGGCTGCTCCAAGACCACCGAACCAGTCTGCTGCTATGAGAAGTAACATAAATGTTCCCAGACCAATAACTGGGCAGCAACCCCCGAATATACAAGGACGCCCCCTGGCGAGCCAGGGCGTAGTAGCTCCTGCTGGTAATCGTCCTACTACTTACAAATACACTGCTAATATGCGCAATCCACCACAAGGTTTGGGCATCGCTAACGCTGCTCCAGTACAACAGGCTGTACACATCCAAGGCCAGGAGCCTCTCACTGCAACTATGTTGGCCGCGGCTCCGCCTCAAGAACAGAAACAAATGCTGGGTGAGCGACTTTTCCCACTTATTCAGCGCATGTATCCGGATTTGGCTGGCAAGATCACTGGAATGCTGCTTGAAATTGACAACTCCGAACTGCTGCACATGTTGGAACACAACGAATCCCTCAAAGCAAAAGTTGAGGAGGCGGTTGCCGTGTTGCAAGCCCATCAAGCCAAGCAAGCCGCCATCAAGAAGGAGTAAACAACGGCCCTATGAGAAAACGAACATCGCCTTCCTCAAGTTCACAATACGATCAAAAGTTGCAAGTTTGGTTGTATGTTATAACACTTCGGAAGGCCCTTAATTTATGTACATTTTCTTATAGTCTATGAATTTATATAAAGTATTTCTTATTTAATGTTTTGGTTCATGGATTTCGTTCGTCAATAAAGATGCAATTATCTTAATTTTTTTTTCTTTACCATGCAGTGCCGTAGTGTTAAATGAGTGAATAACAGTAGATTAGAAAAAGATTCCTTTTTCACAAACTGTTCTTTGATGATTGCTTTTAATAAACTTAAGACCACCACGAAACTTCAGATATAGGCAACCAACGATCCCTTCGGTTGCGACAGGTTCTGGAGAAATAATATGAGAAAGGTAGGTTTTAATAAATGGGCTTAGGAACGACTAATAACCATTGTAGCAACATTTCTTCGAAGAAAGTGCCTGAGAACCTATTTGGGTTATAAAAACACAGATGGTGTATGTACTGTCGGTCAATTAAGTAAAGCACAGGGGTGGTCTGAGTGACGATGTAAAGCAGGCAACACTCCTTGCACGGTTTACGGCCGAAGGTTTGGTACCGCATCCACGATCCACGACTCGGTGATCGCCAACCAAGCCAACTCAGGTAGCATTTGTAAATCCCGTAAAAGGATGTTTGCACACCACGGTCGCTCGGTCGTCGCAGACATTTCATCTCCAATGAGTTTCGACATTTGTCAAGAAAAATAAATAGAATTATTTCACAAAGATTAACACATTATGAAAAAATTAGGTTACTTTTATTAAAAAGTCCACACCATTAATTATTAATAGTAGACATTAACTAATTTATTTTAAAATTTGGGGTCTATTGTTGCTAGAATTGTTACTCCGTAATCAAACAAAATTAAAAGAAAAGAGAGAATTTTATTTCAACATAAATGTATTGTCTATAAACGTCCCAGTTTAAGATCTTATTGGATATTAAATGAACTAAATGGGAATAATGCTTATGACAAATTCTGACATTAATACAAAACTATAAAAAAAATCAATTTAGGAAAATTTATATCTAATTTCACTATTCATCTTGCTGATAAAGAGCATTACATGTATTGCTACACTGCTAACAAATAATTAACTTATTTCTAATTAAATTAGTTACTAATTTTAATTAGCTCTTAGAAAATTAATAACAATTTTGTAAAACAAAATAATTCAACAATCACAGCCTACTATACAGAGAATTTTAATCTCCTGGTTTTAGTTTAGGGACATACAAATAACTGTTCTATATTTTTTTTACTGATAAACACTTCTAGATACGAGAAATATTCAAGACATCTTTTTTATTACAAAATAAAGCACGGTTAATAAAACAATTTTTGTTTATGGAAAAAACAGTGGCGTATAATTTTTTTCATATAAAATAATCAAGGTGACATTAATTGCGATGCCCCTGGTTAAAACTTGTAACACTCAATTTTCCGGTTGCCGTATTATAGGCAGCAGTTAGTGCAACCCTGATTAATGGGTTGCATTTCTTCGCTTTTGAGTGCACCCAGTGGCGTGGGGTTTGGCACCTAAACTAGTTTCGGCCACCGAGCTGCTTTCACCTGGCACTATCTCTCTAAAATCACTTCTCTCTTTTGACTGTTGCTTTTGCTAATCTTTCTTTCTAATTTCCTTTCATCCTTACACTTCCTTCGGGTCCACCTTGGTCGCATCGTAGCATATTTCGGGCACCCGCCTATGACTTCAGGCGCGGTATACAAAAAGTCCGGACTGATAAGGCCTTATCAGTGCTTGCCCGAAAAGTTTGTCTTCTTTTTGAATATTGCGGTCAAGCAGTGACGATATCTTCATCACCGTGAAAACCAACATCTGGTATAAGGTAGAGAATTACCGAACTCGTCTCGAGGATTTTTCCAAAGTGTTGGTGTGCCAACAGAACAAGCGTTCTAGAATTTGGGAACGCTTGTGGGCCGGAATTTGGCCGATTTAGGCATTCGCAGGTAAAGATTCGGTATGTAGCTATCTTAAAACCGTAAATCAAAAAACTCGAATTTTCCTTTTTCCTTCTTAGTTATCTGTCGCTACTTTCTCATCATCTCGAAAACATCAAAGATCGCTGGGGAAAAGACGTTCTACTTTTCCGCCGCTCCCCGTGGGTTTATTCTGGTCCCCTGTGACGTAGGCTTGAACGCCATCGCCTGAAACAGGAAACCCCTTTTGGATTCTTCTGGATTCCCCAGGACCCCCCTGAAACTCCACATCGCTTTTTTTGTACGCCCCCGACTACCACTATAAGGTCAGAGATTAGTTATCCATCTGCCATCTCGCCAGATTTACTATTGCGCAAGACTTCTACCAGCATCAACAACCCGGCTTCACCGGAAATTAGAACCAAATTACAAGACATTACTATTATCCTTTATTAATCTTAAATTTTTCTTATATTTAATTTGCTCCTAAAGTTTTTACATTATTATTGTTATCAACGACAAACCTCTTGCCGGCACGCGGTTCTTTTTTTTTGTGTATTTCTTTTTTTTATTGTATCTTGTTGTTTTTTTTTAATATTATTATTAAATCCTTATTAGCAGGAGAAATCTCCATATTTCTTTCTGCTGCCTATCCCACCTTTAAGCTGGTCCCACTGATTGCCGCTTCGGTGGCACTAATTGCCTGGAAAGGCGTGGCAAACTGACAATTTGTCTTTTCACAAAAGTTGTGTCGTCTCTACACCTAGTTTCTACCCCCCAAGCTTAATACAAATATCTAATGTAGTTTCGGAATTATTAAACAAAAACAAAAAATAAATAATAAAAAATCTTTATCGCTCTGTAATATTATAGAAATTGGTCATTGTTTACTTTACCCACTTTTGGATTTTCAAAAAGCCAATTACAGCAAAGCAATCTTTAACATTTATATATTACGGAAATCAATATCTTTTTTTGTGCAAACCACTTCTATTTTTACTCTAATTTTCCTTGCCCTAGCACATCTTCATCTATAAATTTTGCATAAAATTATTTATCATTTGCACAATAGGTAATGTATTTTTAACTACGGGACTTATTTGCCAAAATCCATTTAGGAAAATTTAAATCTATTTAGCCCTTTATCTTGCTGAGAAAGAGCGTTACATGTTATACTGCTAGTTAATCTGTTGTATTGAAAACGTAATATTATACAAAAAATTCAATATAAATAATATTGTTTCCACACCTTTAAATTTTTGACATCTAGTTCGGAAACTCTTTGTATATTATATTATCACAAAGCCCCCCTTTTGTGCAATATCACTGTATCCTAGATTCGCCACTGGAATAAAGAGAGATTTCGTATCTTATGTTTTCTGTTCCCAGCAATCAGCAAAGGGTAATGTATTTTTAACAACAGGTCTTATCTGCCAAAATCCATTTAGAACGATTTTAATCTATTTAACCCTTCTTGCTGATAAAGAGCGTTACATGTTACACTGCTAACAAGAAAATAATTATCTAATTATTGATACGTAGCGGCACTGGACCATATAAACTTACTAAGTATTAACAGGACTCTGGTATAGTTTTGTATTATTTTTGGGTAACATCGCCTTGTAGCGTATTCTCGCTACATAGTAATCGGATTGGAGCATTGGCCTGTAACGTATACCGCCAACATAATTCCAATTTGCGTGAGAGACAATTGTTTTTTAAATTTTTGTATCAATAAATAAAAAAAATTACCACATTTTATTTAATTTTTTAATGCAGAATTATAATTGTCATAAGCATGATTCCTATTTACTTTATTTAATATTCATTAAGGTCTTAAACTGGGACGCTTATAGACAATGGATTCATGTAGAAATAAAATTCTCTGTTCCCTTGTAATTTTTGTTTGGTTACGGAGTAACAATTCTAGTAACAACAGGCCTCAAATTTTAAAATAAATTAGTGAATGTCTACTATTAATAATTAAAGGTGTGGACCTTTGAATAAACGTAACTTAATTTTTTCATAATGTGTTAATCTTTGTGTAATAATTCTATTTTTTTCTTGACAAATGTTGAAACACAGTGGAGATAAAATTTCTGTGAGCGTGGTGTGCAAACATCCTTTTATGGTATTTACCGTGGTATTTACAACCCTGGAGAGGGTTGGCGATTACCGAGTCGCCGATACGGTACCAAACCTTTGGGTATAAACCGTGCAAGGAGTGTTGCCTGCTTTACATCGTCACTCAAACCACCCCTGTGCATTACTTAATTGGCCGACAGTACCTCAGCATACTTGCTACAAAAATTGGAATGGCTCATCAACATCAATGGAGGCCGCCATTATTTTGGATGGATTTAAAAAGTTGCTTGAAATGCATAACGTGATTTATTTTAAAATTATTGGGGGCAAGGATAGTAGTGTATACAGAAAAAATCGCGAATCGTAGCCGTGCGGGTCCAATCAGTTCATTAAAAAAATAGACTGAAGGAATAATAATCTGCGTAATAACAATTTATTGGAAATAATGTTGCGGTTCGTTTTTATTGATAATAGTAGTTTTCTCTCTTTGCCTAAGAAAATGCCCTGTCGCTGATTGTTTTCCGTTTTGCAGATATTTGGAGTGTCCATATTGAATGAATATGGAGAAAAAAGTATATGATTGGAATTGTTATGTCGCTGTTTTATTGTTTCCTCCGCTCAATTTCAGTATGGTTCCACTATACGGACTAAGGGTAGTGAATCGCTATTTGGCTTCACCTAAATTTTTCTCGATTCACCTTTTTGACTTTTTTGTGTTATAATTCGATTTTGCAAAACTAGCGATGCTGATGCCTCACGACTTCAATCGTGAAACGACGTACTGATAGTGCCTTATCACCAACTTCTTTCTTTTCTGCTTCTTGACCGCACGAGTTTTGCAGCAGCGTTTTTGCCGATTTTGGGTTGAGTAAAATCTTTCCATATTGGGATTTAAGTGCGGAAAAGCTGCAACATTTAACGTTGGTGACTTTGATTTTTACTGAGTTATATAGCGAGTTCGGGATTCAAAGCAAACTCTGGAAAAGTAGCGATGTAGTCTCCAGGAGGTGAGTTTTTTTGGTGATATGTACTATCAGGACGCTAACGGCATTATTTATTTTAGGCTTTTAGTAACGGATAATTCACATCATCCTATTTTGGATTTTGTGTGGTGGAAACCCACATCTTTTGGTTTTGGGTGATTTAAGCCCCAAATTCTCGATATTTTCGCATTCCGGGTGGCGACAGCTATTCATTCCGTTTTCTTCTGGTGGAAATCTACCATCTTTTCAACATCAAGGATACCGATTGACGCTTCACCACCGGATTCGCTCTTCGACGGAACCCCTCTTTGGCGACAGCCCAAATGGTCCACGTCCCGGAAGAAGCCGTCAATCGATAAGTCCTAATTATTCTTATTACGAGCTTCACTCGCTTTAAAACATTTTTTTTATAATTTATTAAGAGCTTTACTCTTTGTTTTTTTTTTATAATTATTACGAGCTTCACTCTTCAACTTTCTTTAACTGTAACGAAAAGCGTTGTCGACATCGCGATTTGCGTATTTACGTTTAATAGTTTGTTGTAATTACGTAATATTCCGATTACGGATATTGTTATTTATTATATCGTCTTGCAATTGCGATTTGACCTGTCTTGTTTATTCTTCCACCTGCTTAGGGGTGAGGCGAATTTTGGCAGGTCACAATAATATATTGAAGTTTACAATCGCAGTAGTAAGTGCAATTAGACGCAAAAGTAAAGATTGTCATGTAACAATTTTAAATTTGAAACGCAAAATTATGAACGACCCCCGGCACAGTTTTGGAGAACACAAAAATTGTGCGGAATATTTTGGTAGCCTTAATAGAAGTTCTGAAGAAATGTCGCTTTATGAAGAATTGTTGAAATGCGATAAATTACACTACAGTATGTGGAAGATAACCAAGTTTAAAATTTAACAGGTGGACATTATTTTTAAACTCGGCTGTAAACTCTGACTATAGCTACTTTCAAATATGAAATAAGGTGCGAGTTAAATAGAATTGCTTTTAGATCTTTTACAAGAGGTAAAACTGTTGTAGGATTTTTTTTATTTTTACGGTTCTACCATTACAACAAGCCAAGACACTGGCTGGTTTGAAAAAAATCGTTCATTGCTTCATTGGCAATGTTGCATGTTACGCCATATCTTCCTGATGACGTACGCATAGTTCTCAATAACATAATTAACCGACATTTTCAATTATAATTTGTTTTATTCAAATTTCAATAAAGTACGATTATACTCTAATACCTCCACAGAGAACATGGGTGATTTAAACTATGTTTTATACAATTGAGAAAATCTTAACACTTTAAAATATTATTTATCTACAGACCTCAACTCTAAACAAAAACCTTCTATTTGTTAATCCATCCATGAGTCGTCTTGAGACCAAGTTGGACCTTAGACGGTGAGACTATTGTCTTATTTTTTGCAAAAGTTAGACGAAAGTCTCACCGTCTAAGGTCCAACTTGGTCTCAAGATGCAGTGGATCTTAAGTTGTATCATGGATCTTAAGTGCTGTCTATAAATGCGGGCCTAGGAAAACCACCCCCTACCGTGATTGTAACTCAAATTCTTTGTAGGCAGCTGTAGGTACTTATGTACAGCCGGCCAAAGATTAATGCACAGGTCCTTGCCCTGTAGGCAACTTTACTGCCACGTTCCTCACTCTCCCAATGTTTGGCACCATCTCTCACCGCTGGCGTCCTGAAGGTCGGTCGGTAGCTCAGGTAGCGTTGTAAATACCGTAAAAAAAATTTCGCACACCACAGTCGCAGAAATTTTATCTTTACTGTGTTTTACATTTGTCAAGAAACATTAACTAATTGCTTTTAAAATTTGGGGCCTATTGTTGCTATAATTGTTACTTTGTAACCAAACAAAAATTACAAGAGAAGAAAGAATTTTATTTCTACATGAATCCATTGTCTATAAACGTCACAGTTTAAGATCTTAATAGATATTAAGTAAAGTAAATAGAAATACCTAATGCTTATGACAATTATAATTCTCTCACGCAGATTGGAATTATCTTGGCGGTATACGTTACAAGCCAAAATGCTGCAATCCGATACTATGTAGCGAGAATACGCTACAAAGCGATGTTACTCAAAAATAATACAAAATTATTTCAGAGTCCTGTTAATGCTTAGTAAGTCCATATGGTCCAGTGTGCTACGTATAAATAATTAGATAATTATTTTCTCGTTAGCAGTATAACATGTTTATCAGCAAGCTAAAGGTCTAAAATAGATTAAAATTTTTAACTAGTGGCATCCCAATTAATGTCGCTTTGATTATTTTAAATTAAAAAATAATACGCCACTATTTTTTCCATAAACAAAAATTATTTATTAGTAAAAAATAAAGAACAGTTGTTTGCATGTCCCTAAACTAAAACCAGGATATTAAAATTCGCTGTATAGTAGGCTGTGATTGTTGAATTATTTTACGGAAGTATGTTAATTAAGACTTTTTGTCTTGCCTGCTTTACATCGTCACCCAGACCCCCCCCCCTGTGCATTAATTCTTTGGCCGGCTGTACAGTGGGATTCAATAGAAATGAGACACTTGAATAACTGGTTGTCTACCTTTATTTTGTAACCCAAGAAATTTGACAACACTGTAAAGTGGATGGTAAGGTCGTAACGGTCGTAGGCACGAAGTGACAGAGCTGACGGAGGCCGTTATTCAAAATTCTGAAACTGAAACGCACGTGGACGGGATTGTTTGGTTTGAAGGCTCCCTCGAACCAACGAAAATTACACAAGTCGTCGACACGTTTTTTGGATTTAAGTTCTAAATATCAAATTTCAATTTCTGTTACGTAACTAATAAAGGGAAAATTAGTGTTTAACGAAAGTTTGCTCCCAGAAGAAAAAGACATATTTCTGGTTTGCAAGGAATATATTGGTCTCCAGAACAGTAATTATCGAAAAGTAACAATTTAAACAATATCAATAGCAAACGACACCACACATAAATATACACTTCGATTCTTAAAAGAAGCTAATTGCGTCACAAAATTATGGTCGAGTTACGCGCAACGTTATTACCGTTATTATTATTATTATTACGTTTTGTAGGTTGGTAAACATCTGAGACAATATACTCTCATCAACATTATTTAGATCTGCATTAAAAATCTTTGTATTAAGTGTACTCAGTTCAGGTAAACATTGTTCAATTTCAACCTCGTTATCAGATCTTAAAATCTGCAATGGCACTTCATCATTATTAAATTGTATTGCAATGAAGTGGATATGTTTACCAATATTTGACCTTATAAGAAAATCAGAGCAGGTGCAACTATACATATGTATACATATCTCACAAAAATTGCAGGCAAGATGACAGCATTTGCTTGATAAAATTTTGACAACATCATATGAATAGTTATTCTTAGCAATAATTTTCCATTTATTCTGAACTTCAGATTTAACTTTGAACGAGCTCGTAAGAGCTGCTACTCTATGCCGTTGAATAATGTCCTTAGCATAAGTTGATTTTTTTTCCTTAGTTTGTTTTATTAAACGGTCAACCTAAAACAGACTTCATTAAAGATAGAATGAAAATAAATATTATCTTACTATTTTATCCCTTGTGTAAGTACTTAAGAATAGCGTGTAAGCCTTTATCCATTCGTTTTACCTTCTTTCGATCCAAGTAAAAATATTTAAGGCGCTTATGCATACTTTCCAAAATCATGTTGGTATTAATTCCGCTGCTTTTCCGCTGCAATATGCTAATTTTTTTTAATTATCAGAAAAGTTATTCACAAAATACATTCCAAAATTTGCTGTATCTAAATCGTCATCAAAACAGTTCTTTAATAAAACATTTCATCTGCTTTTCAAAGTTCACCGTATCTAAACTTTGTTGCAAAACCTTCGAAGTTTTGTATACCATTGAACGCTTTTCTTTATTACTGATTTTTGATAGATTGTCCTGCCATGCTCTATCTACATGCCATGAACGGTATAATTGCATATCAGCTGGACCCATAACTTCTTGCCAGGCAATGTAGAATACTTCCGACAAATCAGACATAAATACTTTTGCATGGATTATGCCCAACTTGAATTGAACAGTATTAAAGAGAAGCCTATTTACAAGAACACCCTTGCGATTAGTGAACATGTACGCTACGGGAAAGCCTTCACCAAAGTCGTCAACAATCATAATAGTTGTTAATTCAAAATCATAAGCATTCAATCCATGTGTACCTACTGTCAATTGCAATAATATTATTTCCAAATGTACGGAGCATATGTTGTTGATATTCATTCATGACAACTAAACAAAAGTCATCTTGTGCCAAAGACAACAAGAAATCTCCTTGTTTTTTATAGTATGCTGTAACGGTTCATTTTTGGGATGGCTGTATGTTCGCGATTTTGGGGTCTCTTAAAGGTGTCCGTCCTTTCTGTTAATGTTCTTTTCGTTTCTATGGTTTTGGATTGTTATCGGTACCTTGAGTTGCGATGTTTTCTTTTATGTGTTTTTTTCGGATATGCTGGCTGATAAACGGCATATTGGTGAGGTTTCTCGAGGTGTGTGGGTCGGTGTCTGTGGGGACGAGATTTTGAGGTAAGTTTTGTTTAAAGAGGGTGAGCCCTCTCTCATGCTCGTTTCTCCACAGGTCCATAGATACCCTTAACTGTCTATTTCGCTTTCTCTGGTTGTAAGAAGCCAATATTTGGTCAATAAACCCACCGCCAGTATTCGAGGCCACCAACATGGGGGAATTTGTCGGCCAGTCCGGAACGCAGGGCAACTCAAGCCACGATTAAAGTCCAGGACCTGGAGAACCCCTGTCTACTTTTCGTCTTTTTGTCTTCTTCATCTTCATCGTGCCACCCTTTACTATTTTCATCTTAGTCAGCGCCCAGGACGTCATCAGCGGAAGCTCCAGCGATCCCGGCGAGTACCTTTTTGATTTTTGCGTATTTGTGCGGCTTGACAGATTTTTGTAAGACGAGCTCGTTATTCGATTTTGTTGGGTTTAGCCGCGCAATAGTGTATTTCAGCCGGGTATCGCCAGTGACCATCATCATCCGCTAGGCGCCTGACTAACAAATTCTTCACTCCCTAACTTTTATTTGTATCTTTTTTCTTATGTAAATAAACCACCACGTCTTGTTTAGACACTTATTTATTTTTGCTCGACCTTCCCCTCCGTAATTGGTAGTAAATACCAATTGCTGGCGCCCATAAGCTCAACGAGACCTTCAGAGGATCCACGACCCAGCCGCCGCAAAGGAGCTAACCGTTAGCCGCATGTGGTAGCGTTACAATGCAACGGCATTATTTTGAGGATTAACCCATAAATCAGTACTTAAACAATCTTCTTTATGCCTGACATTTTCTTTAACATCAATTTTATAATCTCGTTGAATATTATAAACATCTTGCAGGGATAAGAGGTCAACCCTTTTAATATCTTTTTCTATTTGATTACGATTCACATCTAGAACCCTGAAAAGTGCCAATTATTACAAAGAGATGAGAGATGATTTTCCTAAAAAACTTACGTTTCTTTTGAGACTCCTGCTATAAGTTTTGCGGCTATAACGTCCCGCTCTTGTTTGGAAATTCTAGTATGTTCAATATTTGTTTTATGACCATAGTGATTCTTCTGTCTAGTAACTATAATATGGCCAGTGGACCTCTGTCTCAGTGTAAATTGACTTAAACATGCTCTGCCTAATTTACAAGATCCTTGATATTTTAAATTGCGCAAGTGTTTCCCCATTAGATGATAATTTCCTGCAATAAAATAGTTTTAATATTTTGGATTTTTTAATTTCATTGTTTAAAAAAACATTTACCTGTTCCATTAGTTATAATATTTTACTGTTACCAATCTTCCGACTTTCCATTCCCAGTGCTTCTTCTGCTGCTGCCCTGGCCGAAAAAGGTGTTGAATCCAATAAAATTTCCCTCCAACGTCTGTTTGAATCTCAGCAGCAGATTACTATTCTTGGAGCATAGCTCCGATAATGAGAGTATTTTTTATATCTACTGCGCAAGTTTCTTTGATATCACCATTACTTTAGTACTCTTCTGATAGGGCACACCTACTTAAAAATTACCTACTATAACTCAACTGTACTGAACAAATTAAAGTGAGTTTATTTAGGAAACAACTGTAACAATATAAAAAATTAGTTTACGTTTATAAAACTTTAAAATTTCTTTGCAGCTAGCGCTTTTCTAATCTCCAAGCCAATGGCTTCGCCCAAAGGGAGCGGCACAGCGTTTCCTACTTGGCGATATTTGTTCATAATACTCCCATAAAACTTAAAATCATCGGGGAACCCCTGTGACCGGGCACACTCTCGAACACTAACCACTCTGTGCTCTTGAGGATGCAGCACTGAAACAACAAAATTGCACGTAATTTAATACATACACTAACTATGAAATAACATGAGGAGTTGATAACGGTAAGTTTTACTAATCAGGAGGCTATTAACAAATCTAATTCTTCACTTGCTCGTTGCCAACATTTCGTTGAGCTGCAATTTACTTTTTTCTACCATAAGAAAGCGAAGTTTAAAATTGTATTGATACAATAAAAAAATAATTGAAATGCAACTGGGAGAATTTTTGGGGAGAGGACTGGCTTACGAACCTGCAGGCCACATACCCCTTCCTTGTTTTCCCATCGGCTCGGGATTCGTGATGGTAGTGCCGAAAAAGCCGTCCCATTCTAATCGGCCGTAAAGACCGGCCCAATGGTTGTGTCGATCCCCGGTGTGAGGCAAACACCAAGGGATGAGAGTGTTGAGTTGGCGGTCGGCAGGGTCGCAATTAAGACCGGTAGCACATTGACAAACTCCCTTTGGGGGTTCGTTTTCCTTCTGCCTTTTCAACCTACGCAGAGCTAAATTACATTGAATAGCCGACAAGAAAATTAACTTGCCTGTAAGAGTAAACCAATTTGCTTGCTGTAGTGCCGTCACTCAACTTGATGGAGATATTGGGTAGGTCGGGCCAGTCCGATCCTGGAGTTTTGCGGCTATAACGTCTCGCTCTTGTTTGGAAATTGTAGTATGTTCAATACTTATTTTATGACCATAGTGATTCTTCTGTCTAGTAACTATAATATGGCCAGTGGACCTCTGTCTCAGTGTAAATTGATTTAAACATGCCCCGCCTAATTTACAAGATCCTTGATATTTTAAATTGCGCATGTGTTTCCCCATTGGATGATAATGTCCTGCAATAAAATAGTTTTAACATTTTGGATTTTTCAATTTCATTGTTTAAAAAAACATTTAGGTACCTGTTCCATTAGTTATAATATTTTACTGTTTCACCACATTTGAGAGTTTTTACACCACGGGCAACTTTATAAAATCATTTTTCTTCAATGTTTTTCAATGTCATGTTTCCAGGCTGTGAACTCTAAAATACTAAAATTATAACTACACTTATTTCACAGGCTACATGCGTTACCTTTTATGTTGGCAAATTCTTGGACCTCTTCTTTCACTTCAATTTTATGCTCTAGATTTAGGTGCCTAATTAATTCGTAGGATTTTTTAAAGGGGCAACTGCAATTTTCTTCAAGGCACTTGTAACTAAAGACAGAGACATCATATGATACTGCAGTGTTCTGAATGTTGTGTGTTGTTCTGCAGTGCTTATTCAAATTCTCTTCTCGCACACTTTGAATATCACTGGCATTTTGATTCTGTTCACAATATACTTAGCCGTACACTTAGCTTAAGTTAAACTTGAGCTTGGGTTAATTAACTTATCAATTGTCAATGTGACAGATACAGATATGACGCGACAACGGGACGCGAGACAAAAGCGTTTTTAATTTTAAAATAAATTCAAATTTAACCGCCATGAGTTTACGCAATCGAAGTATCGTCGGGTGAGTTTGCAGGTCTCGCGGATTTGAGCGGAAGTTTCTGTCAAAATTCGCTGTTTGACAACGAATTTTGACAGAAACTCCCGCTCAAATCCGCGAGAAGATCTTCGAACGGGCTTCGCTTCGTTGGACGCTGACCCAACGCTCACCATCAAACATCAAACCAAAATCGAGAAAACCGGTAATTATTTCTGTTTTATTGTTGTTGTTTATTGTTGAGATTGTGAAGAAAGTTAAAACCCATTATGTTTCAGCTTAAACAGTCACGATGAGAACCAAGTCCCTTCCTAGGAAAGTTAGCGTCGTAAAAACAGAAATGTACAGAAGAGTAAATCGGAGAACTGCAAGTTACTGGTTTGCGGGAAAAGAACGCAAAATCAATCTCCGTTTGCTGAAAGAAATGAATCAGTTACAACATGGGACGGATCTACTAATACCAAAATTACCTTTTGTTCGAGTGGTCCAGGAAATTGCGCAAGAGTTCAACCCGGATTTACGGTTTCAATGCAAAGCCTTGGCCGCCTTGCAAGAGATTAGCGAATATTATATAACGAAGACGTTTGAAGACGCCAACTTGTGTGCAAAACATGCCAATAGGGTTACTGTAACCCCTGAGGACATGCAGCTGGTCGTCTCACTGCGTGAATAGTTTTTCGTTCTTGTTTTTATTCACTTTTGCATTACTTATTATTATTCGCTTTTGTATTACCTATTTGTTATTATTCACTTTTGTTTGATCATTTTTTGTTACTTTGACCTACTGACTAAGATGTTTAATTAAACGACGAAATATTGAAAATTATTTATTATTTTATTTCTTGATTTTACGAGGAGCGGGAGCAATCTGCTTTCAGTGATTCAATGCTGTGGAGCAACACAAAATATTAATTTTATGAGATTTTCTATTTTAAATCATACAGTAATGTATCGCCACCACAACATCGAGAAAACCTTCTCAAAAAGATTACTGTTTCTGTAAGCAAAACCAAGATTCTTTGATGCTTTAGAGATCACTTACGGAAATTTGCTATTTTGTTATGCTGTATTGTTTTGCGGTCAAAAATGTTGCCAATTCTTAATGATCGTTTATTGCTTCATTGGCAATGTTGCATGTTAGGCCATATCTTCGCAGCCTCCTGATGACGTACGCATAGTTCTCAATAACATAATTAACCGACACTTTCAATTATAATTTGTTTTATTCAAATTACAATAAAATACGATTATACTCTAATACCTCCACAGAGGACATGAGTCATTTAAACTATGTTTTATACAATTGATAAAATCTTAACACTTTAAAATATTATTTATCTACAGACCTTAACTCTAAACAAAAATCTTTGTTAGCGATTATCCATCCATGAGCCATAACTTCTTCAATCTAAGCCTCGACGTACCTACTAGAAATAGTCAAAATCTGAAAACAAGCAATAAAAACTGCTCAAAAAATTTCAATAAACTCACCTCTGATATAAGATTTTTTGCACCTGTTGGCATATGAGCAAGAAATGTCAACGTTAGCTCACGAATTTTTCGATGTTTCTTCCCGATGATCACTTTCAAACTGAGGTTTTTTTCCAACTAAAAATTCGTAACATAATACACCTGAAATGAGAAAGCGGATGAGCTGGCGCGGCGGGGGTCAAATAGCCCTCCAACAAGACCGGAACCGGTTGTGCCCTTGTCCATGGCAACCCTCAACTCCATTATAAAAACGGATACCCTAAAGAGTCACACCGACAGATGGGTATTGATGGAAAGTTGTCGACAAGCTAGGGCCGACATCAAAGCACCATGCCTGAAAACTGCAAACTTTTGCCAACACCTGTCCAGGGACGGCTTGCGAAAGCTAGTGGGAATATAGACAGGACACTGCAGGCTAAATGGGCACCTACACAGAATGGGAGTCGTCACAGACCCCACGTGTCGCGCTTGCAATGAGGACGAGACGGCGGAACACGTGTTGTGTCACTGTCCGGCGCTCGCACCAATTAGAGGATCCATACTAGGGGACTTCTGGCCGAGTATGACCAGTATTGCCGATACCCCACCGGGTCTGGTCCTCAGGTTCGTCGAGAAAATCGGCTGGACTGAGGGCTGAACTGGGAAGGAGGAGCGGCAAACTCGAGTGGAGGTACAATAGGCCCATCTGTGTGCCTAAGTGCCGGTGGGGTCCTTTGGATCCCACACCCTCCACCAAAATCCAGAACCCAGACACCTGAAATCAAAAAATCAAAACATTGAACACACAAAAAAAGAAGAACAACCAATACACAAATGATCAACATATTTGCCATTTTTTTTCCTTCAACCATTTCTGGGGCTAAATAGTCTAATGTTCCACATAACGTTTCATGTTGCAGCAAAGGACTGTGCACTGCCCAACCAAAATCATGATAAGAAGGAGATTTTCGGGCTTAATATCGTTATGAATTACTTAGTTTAAATGACAGTAGTGGATAGCATCAGTCAGTTACTTACTTGGTAGTTCTGTAATTGACAAAAATTGTTTTCAATTAGTTCATGACATAAGAATTGCCATTTTGTAGAGAATCTGTAAAAAAATTGACTTACAAATGCTCGTTAAAATGACCTTGAGGGCTGTTTTTCAGATATCCATACAGTTTACCCACACTAGCATATTCCAGAGCTTCATAGATGCGATACGGTCATCATGAAACCAGCACAATAACTCTAAAATGTTAGGGTGTCTTGAATTAGAAGTAAGTAGTAAACACTCATTAGTTTATACTCGCTTCAAGTTGCTCTGAGTTTTTATTTTACGTAACACTTGCTTCTCTGCTCGACTTTTGTTGATCACTTCTGCCTTCGGTAGTACAGTAGAGTCTTCAAAGGCACAATATAACCGGTCTTTTTTTCTCTGGCTAAGTAAACGCAATCAAATTGGCAACGGCCAATGAGTTTCTTGCCGATTTCGAAATCATCTAGAGACCATTTATACACTCTGCTCAAAAGAATTAGGGGAACACTTTTTGTTGACGCCATTACTTTTAAAATCGTAGCGCGTAAAGATACATATTATTTCGTGAGAAAGTGACTTTAGCAACATTCAACCAACCCTTTCTTCTAAAGACTTGAACAAAAAATGAAAAAAACTACGAAAATCAAAGTGAATGTGATGTGACTCTTCGTTGACTAAATTAACAAGTGTTGATTGTCTTACTGAAAACTGGCATAAATGTCATCTAACCAGTAGTAAAATCAAAATGAGGTATCTCAATGAGGCGGAAGTTGCACGCGCTGTTGTTCTAATTGAAAATGGGACTTCCGTTCGGCAAGTTGCAAGAGATGTTGGTGTGACCCCATCGGTCATCCAGCGGTTGTAGAATCGCTATAGGACATCTGGTTTCTATAAAAGACTCCGCGGACAAAGTCGTAAGAAAAAAAACTACCCCAAATCAAGACCGATTTTTAGTTCTTTCTTCCCTGCGTAATTGCGTTTCAACGGTAAAAGATCACAGAACTTCACTAATTATGACTCACGAAGTGGAAGTTTCTGATCAAACCGTAAGAAATCGATTAAGAAAAGCCAATCTGAGGTCCAGAGGACCTGTGCGTGCGAAAAGCCATCTTGACCCGGCGGAACAAAAGATACCTACCGTTTAAAATTTGTCCAAGAACACGTTGATTTACAACCTCGACATTGAAGATCTGTACTCTTTATTGATAAGTCCAGGTTCCGTTTTACACATTGTGAAGGTAGGGTACGTGTGTATATATAGACGTCCAGGTGAGTGCTATTCCCAGGCTGCGATATCCAAAGTTTAAAAATAGTTTGGGGAGGAATTAGTCTTGAAGAAAGAACTGATCTTGGGGTAATCCGCGGTTATCTAAATGCTCAGAATTAAGTACATCGATGTAGTGCTAGGAGATCTTGTTGTGCCTGCTGCATATGGTTTGGGTCCAAATTTCATCTTCATGCAGGATCATGAGATACTTCATACCGCAAGCATAACTATCGACTTTCTTCAAAACCTGAATATTGAAATCATGGCATGGCCAGCGATGAGTCTTAATCTAAACCTGATCGAGCCAATGATTATGGGATAAGCTAGAAAGAAGCATTCGCAAACGCCCAAAACCACCTCAGACTCTTCAGCAGCTGGAAGAAGCATTAATCGAAGAATGAGAGAGAATTCCTCAAGAAGGTTAAAGTTGAAACTGAGTCTAGGCCGTTCCTTTTTAGCTTTTGTATATGTCATCAATCTGTATCAGTCATTTTTTACTAAATACCAAAACTCTTTCTATATTTTGAATCATCTTTTGAAACACGTAAATTTGGTATCCAGTGGCGTATTTATTCTAGAGCCATGGGAGCCCTGGCCCGAGGCGGCAGCTGCGAGCCGCCTCTTGAGCTCAGCTTTAGGCGTCTTTCATAATCGTTACCTTTTTTTTACCAATTTGAAAAGAATAAAAAATTATTTACGTTCTCGTAATAGCAAAAAAACGTTTAAACAGTTTAGCCATCCTTAATGGACCTGTTTATTTAGGAAACTGTCAAAGGATGATACAGATTTGTTTCGGACCATGTCAATGTTTGTTGACAGAATTTTTCCGAAAATATCAATTTTAAACCATTTACCGGTTTAGAGTCTATAAAAAAGACCGTCCAAACCATGTTTGCTGAATTTTGCAACGGTTGCGAACGTTTTGCGCGGTATTGCGCTGCTCGTTTTCCAGAGGCAATTTTAAATTTAAGTAGAAGCGCAAATAATGAGGTAAATACGTAAATAACGTTTTATATTTTCTGAATATGTACCGTGGGTGCTCCATATTAGAATTTAATTGGTTTATCAGTTGCTGCACTGAATTTTTGTCCAACCGAAAAAATGGCCGGACAAAGCAAATAATAAATTTTTTACTTAGCCAAGTATCGGTTATACAAATTATTAATAAATGCCATACAAACAACAGAGACAAAAACATTACCTATTAAGTATTTAAAACCTAAATTAACCTAACTCTAAGTAATGTTTTCTAAGGTTTGATTTGATCACTGCCGTGGTATTGCACATTTTTATTGCCTTTGGCAAAGTATTATAAATATTTAGGCCTTTGATAGACCTTTGAAGAACACCGAATTCTGTGCAAACCTGGTGTTCCTCCTATCTAAGATATAATCTTCCCCATGTCTCGTATTATAACTATGTACATTACTTTTGATCAATAACTGGACTATTCAGGGTTACGTAACAACATTTAGAATAATATAATATGAAAATTTAAAGTTGTGGCACTATAAAAGCTGATCTAAAGTGTCGATTTTCACAAAATTCATTAAAGTCCCAATATCTCAAAAACAAATAACCTTTTACTAAGGTCATATTATGATATTCTGGTCAGTAATGAGCTGGTCTATCATCCCTACACGGGATGATGTTGAGTTTTGGCACACCTGTATATTGTCAGTTTTTCCCGTTGTTCTTATTTATTTTATCGTCTTTCAAGCTTCAGAGCTTCTATTACCTACTATTTACCTGCCAATTTACTGATTTATACTCCGCTCTATATAGTTTTGTTGTCCTGATTGTGCAGTAATCTTTGATGGATTTTCTTCTTTTGCTCAATTCTTTTCTCGATTTCTTTGTCCCACCAATATAGCTTACCAATCTTCCGACTTTCCATTTCCAGCGCTACTTCTGCTGCTGCCCTAACTAACTTTACTAACGTTTCTTTAATAAAATTTCAACTAAATTTATTTTCGAAATACCGAAGCCGGTAATAAATAATATTAATTTGTGCACCGCTTCTCCCAGAGGCCGAAAAAGGTGTTGAATCCAATAAAATTTCCCTCCAACGTCTGCTTGAATCTCAGCAGCAGATTACTATTCTTGGAGCATAGCTCCGATAATGAGAGTATTTTTTATATCTACTGCGCAAGTTTCTTTGATATCACCATTACTTTAGTACTCGTCTGATAGGGCATACCTATTTAAAAATTACCTACTATAACTCAACTGTACTGAACAAACTTAAGTGAGTTTATTTACGAAACAACTGTAACAATATAAAAAATTAGTTTACGTTTATAAAACTTTAAAACTTCTTTGCAGCTAGCGCTTTTCTAATCTCCAAGCCAATGGCTTCGCCCAAAGGGGGCGGCACAGCGTTTCCTACTTGGCGATATTTGTCCATAATACTCCCATGAAACTTAAAATCATCGGGGAACCCCTGTGACCGGGCACACTCTCGAACACTAACCACTCTGTGCTCTTGAGGATGCAGCACTGAAACAACAAAATTGCACGTAATTTAATACATACACTAACTATGAAATAACATGAGGAGTTGATAACGGTAAGTTTTACTAATCAGGAGGCTATTAACAAATCTAATTCTTCACTTGCTCGTTGCCAACGTTTCGTTGAGCTGCAATTTACTTTTTTCTACAATAAGAAAGCGAAGTTAAAAACTGTATTGATACCACGGTGTATAATATAGGAGGTGGTCCGGCGAGTGCTTAGCGCGCGGCCATCGAGTGTCGTCAGATTGGTTAGACAAGGACAGACAACCCGCTACTAGTGGTTCAATTATTATAATACTCGGGGACGGGACTCCGGCTAATACGACTTTGAGAAAAATATATAAATTGAGAACAAGTTATGTATTTAATTGCAGTGCACAATTACAAACGATTTTAGGCATATTTTACGTGAATAATCTTATAGTTATTTATTATACACGTATATTATTAGGCAATACTGTCGTGTTAAAATTAAATGCCGTAACTACATTTTTTCAATTTTCGGGTTACCACCACACATTATAGTAGTATTTCATATTCATTTTCTAATTTTGCAAAGCCAAAATTCCGTATCTACATCCTAAACTCCTAAACTATACAAATTATCGTAATTTTAGGCCGCATCTACAGAATTACTACATTTTCTTTAAAGAAATCGCTATAAATATTTAAAAACTACAAAATTGTAGATACGGTATTTCAGGTTAACACGGTAGAATAAGACACACAAGAAAATTTAAAGAGACTGCAGGACGAGTGTCTTAGTAAATCTCATAAGACATCGGATATAAGTTGGATTAAGCCGCCATAATATACGATTTGTAGCTAAAAATAATAATTGGAAAACATAATAATAATAATTTACGAATGATGCAATTTTGATTTTTTTTATCGATGGCACAATGCTTTTTAACTTTTCCTTGTTCCTGGCTATAATATACCCCTTTCGCTATTACTTCATCCCAATGTACCTCACATTCAAATTTTATTGATCTAATTTCTGGAATTGGAAAAAAATCTTCGATTGTATTTTCAAAAACATCTACTGAGGCAATATGTGTAAATAGTACGTTTTCTAATTTTCTCAAGAAATTATGAATGTTTGTATTGGGATGATTTAACCATCCTCTAGATTTCAATTGTATTAATTCAGCTTCAGGGGGTATGACAACACAATAAGGGTCTGGATTATAAAGGAGTTCCTTACAAAATTTACAACTGGATTCATTATACAGGGTGTAAGCGAAATAAGTGCATTAATTTTAACTGGTAATAGAACTCTTCAAGACCAAAAACTTTTCCTAATATATTTTATTTAAAAACGTTTTAGTTTTTTTGTTAAAATTATTTTAAAAATTTACACAATATTCTTACACGCCACAGGAAGCAATGTTACCTAGTCTACAAGATTACCTTATGAATTAATTGTATTATTATTGTCCTTTTGTTGGAGCATTTCATAAAAAGCTAAACAATTTGTAGGGAAAAAAATTAATTAAAAAATAGTATGTACATAGAAAAAAAATTAATCTTGATGAGTTCTACCACTGGTTAAAATTAATGTACTTATTTCGCTTACACCCCGTATAATTTTTTTTTGCAAATGAAATCAGTTAAATAATAAATAATGCATTCGAGTGTCGTCATGATAAAGGGGTGCCACAATGTCTTCTGAATCCTCTCAAAATTCATCTTGCAAAAAGGTTATCTATCTTATTTTTTATTTTTAGAATATGTTGAGCTTTACTAACGGAATCGTTGTTGACAAAGATGCTTTTAAAATTGTCTATGCCCAGAATGTTTTGTGAATCTTCTTTTTCTGTGACGACTTCACGTATTACATCCTCTTTTAAAAAGTGTTTTTCGCACAAAGCGTCATTAATGCTTGATTGTTTATCAGCACGAGGAATTGCAGAACTCCACTCCACTAATTTATTTTTTGTAACTTTAAAGAGCGACTTTTTCTTTATTGCTGGGATAGCCACTGTGGCATCCAGGTGCAAAAGATAACCTTCGGGCCATGGCCAAAATTACAAAATTAGAAAAAATCGAAAAGTAAACAACTGTAACAACCGAATGTGCAAACTGTCTTCGCTTTTCACGAAAAGAACAACGCGCGAAGCCTCAGATGCGAGTAGCTACTTTCCTGTCTCTGTCGGTTCCTCTCTTTCGCACGCTGCCGACATTCGACTGCCATATGAATGCAGAGATAACATAGGTTGTCGGCTCACCTCTTATATTATACACCGTAATTGATACAATAAAAAAATAATTGAAATGCAACTGGGAGAATTTTTGGGGAGGGGACTGGTTTAGGAACCTGCAGGCCACATACCCCTTCCTTGTTTTCCCATCGGCTCGGG
Source organism: Schizotus pectinicornis (assembly GCA_951805265.1). Classification (NCBI taxonomy): domain Eukaryota; kingdom Metazoa; phylum Arthropoda; class Insecta; order Coleoptera; family Pyrochroidae; genus Schizotus; species Schizotus pectinicornis. The sequence goes on along the minus strand of OX638209.1, from coordinate 10,507,710 downwards.
ATTCGTGATGGTGGTGCCGAAAAACCCGTCCCATTCTAATCGGCCGTAAAGACCGGCCCAATGGTTGTGTCGATCCCCGGTGTGAGGCAAACACCAAGGGATGAGAGTGTTGAGTTGGCGGTCGGCAGGGTCGCAATTAAGACCGGTAGCACATTGACAAACTCCCTTTGGGGGTTCGTTTTCCTTCTGCCTTTTCAACCTACACAGAGCTAAATTACATTAAATAGCCGACAAGAAAATTAACTTGCCTGTAAGAGTAAACCAATTTGCTTGCTGTAGTGCCGTCACTCAACTTGATGGAGATATTGGGTAGGTCGGGCCAGTCCGATCCTGGAGTTTCGGGAATGTACAACATACGATATTCGGGCTTCAATGATCGCGGCCATTTCTTTGCAAAACAAGGTCAACAACGACTTCGGAATCGTGGCGGCGCATTTTCCGCTGGAAATGGGACACTGGTTCGTCTTCGTGCGGTATTTCTGTCTGATTCCAACCGTTTTTGATCTCGGGAAGGTCCAAAATGGCGTCCCGCAAGCAAATCGTGCGGTAAGGGACGGACTCGGTCCACAAATTGCCTGCGGAAAAAAAAACTAACTCATTAAGCTCTCCTGTATATAATTGTTGTAAAATAAAAATGGTTGTAAGTAGCTTCAGACGCGAATGACGTCGCATCACTGGACAATTGAATAAAGCTTGAAGGTCATTTGTACTTGCACAAGCGAAAAGCTCACGCTACCGCAAGAGTTAATTAATTTATAATAATTAAAATATTTATAGTGACCATTTTTACCATTTGTATATCGAACGCCATCTAGAGCAAGCGATAAATGGCAGCATCTTTTATTGAAGACGTTCTGAGGTTCCGGGAGTTTTGGGAGAACGTAGCCAGGTGCGGCGGCAATCAAAATTAACCGCCTCCTGGTCTGGGGTATTCCATAGTGACCCGCCTGTAACACGCTGAAACCGACTTGATATCCCATCGCTAACAAGCACCTAACACCATAGACCGCTTAAACGACACGAAATTTCTGACGTTTTCCAACACGAAGTACTTCGGCGTTAAACAATTGCTTTTAGCCAACATAAAGAGAAAAAAAAAGTAGTTACCTAAAGTACTCGCAGTAACTTAAATAAGCTACCACGAGCGAATTTTGAAACAGGGAATATTGGCCGGCGTTAAAATTGGGTGCAGAACGTGATTGCAATCGTCGGTGAAAACTTTACAAGTTTGATTATTTAACTTGTAAGCTAGAGCAGCGGCCGCTTCCTTTTCGACCAATAACAAAAGAAGTAAAAAGTCAAGTGGTGTTTAGTGACAGTTTTCGTGATCTCACCGCCCATTTGGTGTCGGCGATTCCTGCTTGGTGGAGACCTTTTGAAAGTCCTCCGCAGCCGGCGAACACGTCCATACATCGCAGAGGTCGCTCGATTTGTCCCCAGTCAGACAGAACTTCCGGCTCCATTTTAACCGACTTAATACGTTTACCTACGAACAAGCTGTACAACAAGAAAGCAATGGCTTGGAAAAGTAATGTTAACCTTTGCCCGCATTACCGGAGATTCTGGCGTGAGCTGGCACTTCACTATGCTTGCAAGTGGCGGTATCGTAAGCTTCTGTAAAGTAAAACCTGTAAGGACCCTTTTCGCACCACTCTTTGGGGTTCTCCCGGATGTCGCAGTTGAGCAAGTGACACTTTCCGGCTACGTTTTCAAACAAAGTTGTGATTACTGAAAAAGTCACATAAGCACCCTTATATTTGTAAGCGGAGGGATCCAAGAAAAGTGCCGTTCCAACTTTGTAAATATCACCTCTCCACTTTACTGTTTTTCCTTCTAATGTAGGCGTGTTAAATTTCTTTTTCATAGTTTTAATTCTGTAACAACAAAATCAATCAAGCAATTATTACAATAATTGAAAGGTTCAGCTTACTGGCAATAAGAACAACAAGAATCCAGATTTTCTTTTTCTTCAAAATAATTAATAAATCTGGCAGAAACGCTTTCATATTTTTTATTGTAGAAAAATATATGATCATCGTCGAGCCGTTGGGGCAACGTTTGAGTGCCACCCAGTTCTGACCAATTTTCCGGCAATTTTCTGAAAGCCACCTACAAAAATGCAACAATAGAAGAAACTCAGGTCGCGAGTATTTCGTAATATCATAAAACACTGACTGATGAGTAAGCAAAACACCTTGGACGTCACTAGCAGTTGTCAACCGTTAAATGCGTGTTCGTAAGAAACAAACGTAAGCAAGCTTTTATTAACATTGCAAAACGGTATGACGTCACATTCAATCATTCCGGATGAATCTAGACCAGCGTCAGCTAGTGAGCGTAATATGAATGTTAAAGTCACATGATTGTTGGTGATCTTTAAAAGTATTAAACTTTTTTAATGAATACTCAATAATCATGGATAGAATAGACTTCTTTGTTGTTTTGGGCTCTCCTTCTATTTCGCGGTTGATTCTTAATTTTGCAGATGTGTACAAACCAAAGACCTAAACCTACCTCTGCCTTCCTAACAATGCTGCCAAGAGGGCAATCTTTGCAGATTTCGACAACAAAAAGTTCCTGCGGGTCCGCTGTCTCACCCAATATCGTATTGGTACCCCGACAGAATAATTGAGCATGTAAAATCGGACCTTGTAACAGTTTATTATACATATATTGAACCTTTGCAATGCACAGAGGATCGCTCTGAACCTCGGGGTTGAGCATAACATAGTCACCACGTTGAATTAATATTCCACCTGGAATAAATGAAGAACTAGACGTTAGACACACAAACAACTGATGTTGAATTTAGTAATTTAGCAGGCCTAAATACTGGATACATACAGGGTCATCCAGAACGCCTAAACGTGATGGCTTTTACCCAAAATTGATACGTAACTTTTATAGTCCAAGAAGCAGTAAATTATTTTGGTAATTATTTTCCCAGCTGGTATATATCAATTAGTTTGTTCTATTAGTGACACTAATCAACAATTAAAGTGTATTCTTCGGAACCCCCCCCCATTAAATATAGAAAATATTGCTTCGAATTACTAACTGAACAATTCTATCGATGTTTGCTGATTGGGAAAATTAGTACCAAAAAACTTTACTACCTCCTGGACTATTGCTTTCCTGAACGTTACACAGCGGCGTACCCGGCATACCGCGGAGGGCGGTTCTGTAGGAAGTAATGCACGGCAAATACTACGTTGACATCACGTTCAATCACTCTGAATGACTCTGTATTACTTGAAGTTGCCTTTAATTGTATTAACTCTTAAAATTTGCACTTGAAATATGTGTAGTTAGTCATACCAGTGACGCATCTTGAGAGCAACAAGTAAAGTTGTTTTAGTTTTAATTTTAATTAAAGAAATCATCAATGAATTACCAACTAATGCTGCATCGTAGAATTGCCGCCCTTTCGTTTCCATTACGGGTTCTCCTACCCACTCCACTTTATTCGCGCTTTGCCTTCCCAGGTTTTTCTTCTTTTTAGTCGTTTCATTAACATCTTCCACTTCGGCTTCATTTTCAGACTCTTCTGCGTCTTGCACAGCCATATTCGGACACCTGAAGAAAAGTTAAACGGTAACACTTCCGATGTCGGTAATTCAGATACCTACTTTCTCTGACTGCAGGCCTGCTTACTTTTCCCATTGCCGCCGAACTTCACCATGTCTTTAAAGTTCGAACATTTGCCGCAATCAGACGATTGACAAGCGTCACAAACACCACAACGCCTCTTCTTCGGCCCTTTCATATCTTTTATTTCGATTTGGTCAGTAAAAAAGTTTTCGAAAATTGACCGGACTAATACTGTTATCGTGGCTTTAATGAAGTTGGCCTTTTTCGGCTTACCGTCCTAAAAATTTAATTGTTTTTATGATTGGGTCAGTGCGGTTACGGTGGCTTACTTGAGTTTTTAATTGTCTAATTTTTTTCCGTTTTCGGAACGTTACGCCAGATATTGCCATCAACGACCGGACGCAAGGAATGGTTATTGAAGGTTTTTCGTCATCGCCTGCTTCATCAAAACTGTAAATATGATCGCAAATAAATTGGGCATGTTGTAACAAAAAGTCTTCGGAAAATTTGTTGTTTTCATAACTTTGTGAATGGAAAAGTAGGTCTTCATAAGTAGGGTCTTCTCAGGCGTGGTCGAGAAGAAATTCCACTATTAGCTTGGTCATTGAGACCTTCTTGTGCAGATCTTGAAAGAAAGAAACGTATTCCGAGGAAGGTTCCATTAAGATGTAATTGGCGACTCCCGTGATGATTCCGATTAGGAGTTTGGCGCCACCGTCGAATCCTGCCACGTACCATTCGTTGATTGGGCCGACATGGTGGGCGGCTATTCCATTATTATAAGACGGATCTTCGTCGTAAATTGGCTTGATGTAACCAAATGAATAAAGTTCAACGTTCTTTTCGATCAAGCCCGAATCCAAGCAACATAAATGTCCCTAATTGTCATAAACACTGAAGCTCGTTATCTGCAACATTTTTCGGTTGTTACATCAATTATTAACCAAGTAAATTTGAATACTTTATGTATAGGCAAGGAGTCCGTCTCGTCAACATTCTCTTCGTTTTCTGTAAACAACGACAATGTGTCGTTGGTTAATGCAACAAATTCTTCGCAAGAGCCATTTAAGTGACCCTTGTAGAAGACCAAGTTGTTGCGACCTTTCGTGGGCCGTTTCTACTAATTGGGAAACTCGGTCACAGTACGATTGCTTTTATTTAACACAACTTATAAAAACCATAACTTATTCGTCTGTCCTGTCTACTGTCTGCCACACCACTACTCTACCCACTTGATTCGTCCAATCTTTTTTTAGTAGATAACCCTCTAGAACATTCTAGAAGGTTTTCCGTAACACTGCCTCCCTCTTAAGCCTGTTCGTCCCGAGCAGGCACCTCGTTACTCCCACAATATTTGGCGAGTCGATCCAGGTGGACAACTTTCATCTTAACTCTAGAGGCTCTTTGAATCCGGTAGACGACGTCGTTGATTCTCTTAATAATCGTGTACGGTTCTTCCCACGCAGGATGAAGTTTTGGAGAGCGCCCTCTTTTCCGTTGGGGGTTGTACAACCACACGAGATCTCCTTCTTGAAATGCTACAGAATTTGCTCTTCGGTCATAGCGTGTCTTCATTCGATCGCTCGTTGTTGCGATACGTTCTCGTACCAACTCATGAGTGTTGTCCAGTCGTTGCCTCAGGTTCTCGGCATAATCATTGGTGCTCTCTCGGGCATCTGTAGGTGTCCCAAAGAGAAGATCACACGGCAACCAAAGCTCCCGTCCAAACAAGATTCTTGCTGGAGATTCGCCGGTTGTATCGTGGGTAGCTGCTCTATACGCCAGGAGAAACAGAGGCAAGTGCAGGTCCCAATCTTTCTGATGTGTTGCAACCACTTTCGCCAGATGTTGTTCCATGGTTCGATTGAATCGCTCCACCATTCCGTCTGACTGCGGATGAAGCGGAGTTGTCCTTGTCTTCTGTATCCCGAGTAGGGAACAGATGTCTTGGAAAACATTAGACTCAAAGTTTCGCCCTTGATCAGAGTGAAGCTCCAGAGGCACTCCAAATCGACAAATGAGGTTGTCAACTAGTACTCTGGCTACGGTGATGGCTTCTTGATTGGGTAGTGCGTAAGCCTCTGGTCATTTGGTGAAATAATCGATGGCAACTAAGATGTACTTGTTGCCACCCTCCGTTGTTGGAAATCGACCAGCTACATCAATGGCAATTCGCTCGAAAGGTGCTCCCATGTTTACCTTCCCATTTGTCCGCAATTTCGCGTTCTCGGCCCTTTCGTAGCGGCACAAGTTTCACATCGCCGACACCAAGTCTCTACGTCCTTCCTACAGTTCACCCAATAAAAACGCTCCCTCACTTTGTCTAAAGTTTTGTTCACTCCCAGGTGACCACCGGACTTTCTCTTAAAACTTCCTTCACTCGGTTCTTTGGGAGAACCACCTGCTGCACCTCTCTTTTGCCATCCGGACTCCCAAATTCTTCGTAGAAGTCCATTTATAACTTTGAGCGAGTCCCATTGAGCCCAAAGAGCTTTGAGTGCTGGCCCTTGTCCGAGTTCTCTGCCCATGTTGGTCGATCTTGCCCATTTTCCTTCTTTTCCACTATCAGTTTAATGTCGGGATCATTCTTTTGTTCCTTGTGCAATTCCGCTGTCGTCCAATTATCTGGTGTATCGAGAACGATTGCGTTCACGACTACAGATCCATGCTGCAATGCTTGCAATCTTCTTTACAGGGCCTTCGAGATAAACCGTCTGCATTTCCATGAGTTTTTCCTGGTCGGTGAATGATCTTTAAGTCGTACTGTTGCAATTTCTCGATCCACCTCGCAACTTGTCCTTCTGGATTCTTCAATTGCAGCAACCACTTCAGCGCAGCATGATCGGTTCTCACCAGATTTTTCCTTCCGTACAGATACTGATGAAAATGATCGACAGCTTTTACGATAGCCAGCAATTCTCTCCGGGTGACGCAGTAATTTCGCTCGGGTTTACTGAGAACTTTGCTGTAGTACTCAATTACGCGTTCTTCGCCATTTTGAATCTGCGAAAGGACTGCCCCGATTCCGTTGTTGCTGGCGTCTGCGTCCAACACAAACTGGCCATGCACCTGCGGAAAGGCCAGGATTGGACTTGAACACAATGCACTTTTAAGAGTTTGAAACGCTATTTCAGAATCCCTGGACCATGCGAAGCGCACGTTGTCTTCTGTCAGTTTATGTAGGGGTTTGGCAATGTCTGCAAACTTCTTTACAAATCTCCTGTAGTATGTGCACAAACCTAAGAAACTTCACACTTCATGTTGATCTCGTGGTTGTGGCCAATCCCTAACAGCTTCAAGCTTTCCTGGATCTGTCTCAATTCCATCCGAAGAAACCACATGTCCCAAAAATTTTACTTGTTTCTGGAATAGTACACACTTCTTGGGATGTAGCTTGAGATTTGCGTTGCGCAACCGCTTGAAAACCTCCCGAAGGTTTTTCAGATGCTCTTCGAACGTCCGGCCCACCACCATCACGTCATCCAAGTAGACCAAGCAAGTTTTCCACGTCAATCCTCGAAGAACACATTCCATCAGGCGCTCGAAGGTGGCTGGCGTGTTGCAGAGTCCAAAAGGCATAACAGTGAACTGGTATAAACCATTACCCGCTGAGAAAGCTGTCTTTTTTTGTCCTCTGGGTGAAGTCCAACTTGCCAGCACCCACTTTTCAGATCCAGTGTTGAAAACCATGACGATCCAGACAGTGTATTCAAAGTATCGTCGATCCTGGGTAGTGGGTAGCTATCTTTCTTGGTGACATCGTTCAATTTTCGATAATCCACGCAGAATCGTGTTGAACTGTCCTTTTTCTTGACTAATACCAAGGGTGACGACCATGGAGATGTCGACTCTTCTACCACACCGTTGTGCAACATGTCGTTCATCAGTGTCGATACCTCTTCCTGTTTTGCTAATGGCAAACGTCTTGGAGGTTGGCGAATTGGCACAGAGTTCTCGGTGTTAATTCGATGCTGTATTACATTGGTTGTTCCAGTAGGACTTCCTTCCATAGCAAAAGCAGTACTTTCTTCCCGAACAAACTGTTCCGCGAGTTCTCTCTTCTCTTTCGTCAAATGTTTCCACTTTGGAGAGAACATCTTTACAACTGCTTCTTTTGACCATTTGGAATCCAAAGTTTCTGATGGAACATCACAACGCGAAATCCATTCTACCGGTTCGCACTTGCCTAGCGCTTCTCCTTGCCGAAGTGTCTTGGTTGTCATGCTCGGGTTGATGACTCTTATCGGAATCTTTGTCTTGTCCATGTTAATTAATGTCTTAGCCAGAAATAGGTCATTAGCAGCTAATTGAGGCTCTGCAATGTCGGCGACATATCCTCCAGGTTGACCACTCAATGTTGCCCATATAACCTTTTCTGTGTTGGCAGCTACATGTACAGTCTTGGTTACGAGCAGACGAATTTCTTGTGAGGACATCGTGGACGTCCTCAACGGAATTTCTTCGTTTCCAACTTTTAAAGTTCGTTGACCCATATCCAAAATAAATCCGTGCTTTTCTATAATGTCCAGACCAAGAATGAAATCATCTTTTATGTCTGCAACTAGAATCCTCTCTTTCAACACAAATCTTCCAACATGTATGCTTGCTTCAACTTCGCCGTATAACCGAGCAGATTCACCCGTAGCCGTAGTCAGACGAGCGCCATTCGATACTGGTTGAACTTGCTGTTCTCGAAGTGCTCCACGTCGAACAATGGATTTTGTCGCTCCGGTATCGACAACGAAGGCGCAGTCCCTCTCGTCGAGCTTTCCACTGAGAAGGAGGCTTTTGGTAGACTTTTTAAGCAACGAAACATTGTAGCTTCTATGACTATGAGATTTGTCAGCCAGCGGTCGTCCCCAAGCGCTAGCTGAAATTAGTTTTCCTGGTCCCTGGGTGAAGAGCCAGCGTTTGATCGATCTAGGCGCAAACGATCTGCTGACCTGGCTTCTTGGCGACAGTGGCGGCGTATGTGTCCTATTCTGCCGCATCCATAGCAGCGTGGCCTGACTCCAGTATTTACGGCCGTCTTCTGTGAGCTCAATTTTTGTATAAGCTCCTCCAACTTATTCAACCTAGTTGACACAGCGTTGTTGGAGTCCTCGATCTGGTCAAGGGCCACTTCTCTTACTCGGTGCATGTTAGGACGTGAAGTTGCTTGCGCAGCTTCAATGCGCAGTGCCCGAAGCAAAGCGTCGTCGATTGTCTTATAATCGCCCAGCATGAGCATTTGACGCATATCCGGATCCTTCACGCCATTGACAAACGTTTGTGTTGCCAACTGATTCCAATGTTCTGCTGGGTAGGTCGGATAAGCCAGGTGAACCAGTCGGTCGATGTCTGCTTTGAATTCCTGCAGACTTTCCGCGCACTTCTGGGTCCTTGTGGTCAACTGTTGCTGAAAGACTTGCTGCATGTGACTGTCGCCATAGCGCAGCTCCAATACTCTGACTAGCTTGTTGAAATCTTTTTGATCTTGGATGAGTATTGTCTGCAGTAAATCCAACGCTGGTCCTCGAAGAGCCAAAACCAAAGCTGTGGCTTTGTCTTCTGTTGTCCAGCCATTCGCCTCAGCAGCGGCGTCAAGTTGTCGTCGGTATGTGCCCCAAGAGCTCTGACCGTCGTAATTTGGCAGTTTGGCGCGGTGTAAATTCCCGCTGTAGCCGCTGCCATCGTTGCTGTTGACTCTCATCCTCTGTTGCAATGTTGCCATTTGCGTGGCCATTTGAGTCTCCATCGCTACAAATTTTTCTTGCACTTGTTGCACTCGTTCGTCAACTTGCTGGATCTTTCCGTCTTGACCTTCTAAAAGATTCATCAGTTCTTCCTTTTCTTCTAGGCGCTTCCTTTCTTGTTCTTCACTTTCTGCGAAACGCTGGTGTTGTAGAAAATCTTTCAGATCTTCCTTTTCTTCAAGACGCTTTCTCTCCAGCTCCTCTTTTTCTTCGAGACGCTTTTTCTCCAGCTCCTCTTTTTCTTCGAGACGCTTCTTCTCCTGTAGTTGCATCATTTCCATGAGGCTAGCTAAAGAGACTTCGATTCCTGTTTTTGACATTTTCCTTGTGTTAGGCATTTACCGAATTTCTCACAATTATCCCTCACTTCTGACACCAATTGTTGCGACCTTTCGTGGGCCGTTTCTACTAATTGGGAAACTCGGTCACAGTACGACTGCTTTTATTTAACACAACTTATAAAAACAATAACTTATTCGTCTGTCCTGTCTACTGTTTGCCACACCACTACTCTACCCACTTGATTCGTCCAATCTTTTTTTAGTAGATAACCCTCTAGAACATTCTAGAAGGTTTTCCATAACAAAGTCTTGGGTTTCTTCCTTGCAAGATCCGCAGCGCTCCCTTCTCTCCGATTTTGGTTTCTTGGAGGTATATGGGCCATTTTTGAAATTATCTGGACGGTTTCTAAAAAATGATGAGTTGTTGTAACTCAGAAATTGCAGTCGAATAGATCAACACAGCTTATATTAGAGGAGAGATAGCAAAATAATTCTGTAGTGTGGACACAGACTAACCACAGATTCCTTAAGTAAAAATAAGATAATTTAACGTAAAATTTGACAAATAAATATTTATTATCTACAATTGAAGCGATTATCGAGAAAATTGTGCACTCAAACCTTTTGAGTTTATTGAAGATAATGCAGTGTTAACGAACTACCAGTCGGCGTTCTGCAAATATGTTAGTTGACAATCGGCTCTTTTAATTGCTAAATATGTGGAAGGAAGTTGTGCATAAGAAACGTTTGGTTTAGGTTGTCTTCCTGAATTTCACAATAGAGTTCGAGTTCGAACAGCTAATTGCCATAAGTTACTTAAAGAATATAGTAACGGCAGATAAAGCAACCCGATCGAGGATTGGTTGGGGAAGTATTAAAACCGTTTCTTTTTTTTTACTTTATATAAAGGATCTAGATCAGGCTTTGCAATACTCAAAATTTCAGATTTGTGCTTCTGTGCACATGATACAATAATTTTTGCAGAAAACATTGATTCTTGTAAAACTATAAATAGTTTAAATAAAGATTGACGACTATTAATATGAGGAATATAATATTATTGCACTTTAGATTTTTTTTAACTTTGTGCTAACAAACTCTAAAAAGGCAAAATAAGACTTTAAATTAAGTAAGTTTTGATTTTACAGCAATCTAACACACACGTATAATTGCCTATAGATTTTTATTACATAACTATTAAATATTATGTAGGTACAAACAAAAAAATTTAAGAAAAAATGATGAAACAAATAGGAGGTGCAGGAAAAATACTATGGCATTATTAGAGCCCTATTTGCTATAGTTTCTAAGGCGGTTGATCTTGCTTATTAAGTTAGAGCGCTTCGGTTTTTCTGAACAGTTGCGTGCGTTTCTCGCTTCTTACTTGCTCAATAGACCCCAGTGTGTGTCATATAATGGCTTCTATTCTGACTCTTTTGTGGCGGCCTCAGGTGTGCCTCAAGGCTCTAATCTTGGCCCATTATTGTTCCTTCTTTTTGTCAATGTTCTGTCCTCTGTTCTTGCGTGTGAACATTTAATGTATGCTGATGATTTAAAGATGTTCACTGCTGTTCACACTCAGGATGACTGTGTTAGACTTCAGAGAGACATCTCTCAGTTAGTCATCTGGTGCTCGGATAATAATCTTTGCCTGAATGTCGTCAAGTGTAAAGTGGTGTCTTTTACCAGAAGAAGAACTCCGTTGATTTGGGACTATCGGGTTGGGGGGCAACCATTAGCCCAGTGGTCATCAGGAAAAGTTCTTGGCGTTCTGTTTGACAGTGAGTTTAATTTTATTATTATTAATTTTGAACAACAAGAAGAAGTATTATCTGATACAGAACCTGACGACATAAGCTTACAAGACTCATCGGATTATTAACCAGAAACGGATCGTCCTCAAGATGATCAAGATGCGGAATCACAACCAGTCTCTATGTCATCTCAGCCTGCTGATTCTTTTCCAAATCAATCACAACCACCCTCTATGCTATCTCAACCTGCTGATTGTAGCTCGGTTAACCCACCCCCGCCAGCGCGGGCCGCAAATCCCGCTCAGCTAGGGCTTAAAATCGGACCCCCAGTTAACATGGATGCAGACTCTAGCGAAACCGACGATGAAGTAATCCAAAATAAAAACACATGGCAAGTAGTCAAATAACGAAAATTTGTTAAACAAAACAATGAAACTGGATCTCCAAACTCACCACCAACCAAAATACAAAATCGCTATAATGCACTGTCAAACGCCGATGGCAGTGAACAGGATGAAGCTGGCAAACAGCAAAAACCAGCAAGGCCACCTCCAATATTCATATATGGCGTCAAAAGCTTTAATGATATGGTTGACAACTTTTCCAAAGTAGTGGAAGAAGAAACGTATTACACTAGAACTCTGCCAAACGACACAGTTAAAATTATAACGCACACAACGGATACGTACCGAAAGTTAACACAACACTTAAGAGAAGAAAACATTGTTCACCACACATATCAAATCAAAGAAGAACGAGCCTACAGAGTGGTTATAAGACATCTCCACCATTCCATACCCATAACAGCTATAAAAAAGGAACTGGAAGAAATAGGCCATAAAGTTCGCAACATAACTAATGTTCAAAATAGAGTAACCAAAGAACCTCTATCGTTGTTTTTTGTAGACTTGGAACCACAAAGAAACAATAAGGAAATATTCGAACAAGAATTCTTATGTCATACCAAAATAGCAGTAGAAGCTCCTAGGAAAAGTAAGTCTATCATCCAATGCATGAGATGTCAAGCATACGGACATAGTAAAACGTACTGTTACAAACCTTACAACTGCGTTAAATGTGGCGAACAACACGACACCAAATCCTGCAAAAAACCCAGAAACTCCCCAGCTAAGTGTGCACTATGTCAACAGGACCACCCGGCAAACTACAAGGGTTGTGCAGTATACAAAGAGCTTGTCATAAGTAGAAATATAGCAGCAAGAGGAAACCAGCGGACGCAAACGCAAACTAACTCCAGTGCACCCACACTTAATGATACAAATCGGCAAAACACCACCCAACCCAATCAACAACGAACATACGCAAACGCAGTAGCACATCCAGTCTACTCCAGATCAGAACCTGCAACCACCACCATAGAACATCAATTAATAACATTCTTAAATGAATTCAAAAGTATGTTTTCTCAGCTCATGAGTCAAAACAGTATGATATTAAACCTACTAACCCAAGTTATCAACAAACAAAATTCGTCAACATATTAAGAATTGCCAACTGGAACGCTAATGGCCTGCTCAACCATAAGCAGGAAGTTATTACATTTTTAAACATAAACAAAATCGACATACTGCTTATTTCTGAAACTCATTTTACTAACCTAACTGCATTTAATATTCCACTCTACTCTACCTACAATACTCCTCACCCCGATGGTAGAGCTCATGGGGGTTCGACCATAATTATTCGCAGCTGTATCTCGCATCATGAACTACCGAAATATCAAACCGACAAATTCCAAGCCACAAGCGTTCAAGTGAATGCAACTCCATGGCACTTTAATATAACGGCAATCTACAGCCCACCACGTCATGCAATATCCGCAGACGAATATAAAGTCTTCCTTCAAACACTTGGCAACAAATTTCTAGCTGGTGGAGACTGGAATGCGAAACACACGCATTGGGGGTCAAGACTTATTACAACAAAAGGTAGAAACCTTTTGAAAGCCATGACCGACAACAACTACGACTGCCTTAGCAATGGAATTCCCACACACTGGCCGAGCGATCCCAGAAAACTTCCAGATCTATTGGATTTCTTTATAACCAAAGGAATACCTAGAAATAACTGTTTAATGGAATCTAACTTTGATCTCTCATCTGATCATACACCAGTCATCAATAGCATGAGTACCACAGTTATAAACAGATCACCCCCTCCTCGACTCACTACAAAAAGCACTAATTGGACTGCTTTTCAATACTACCTAGAAGAAAACACTAATCTTAACCTGCGAATTAAATCTCCAGACGATTTGGATTCAGCAGCGCAATACTTCACAACACTTGTGCAAAATGCTGCTTGGCAATCCACGCCCCAAGAGGAATATAAACTAACAACGACCACCAACGTGCCCCTCCATATTCGTCAACTCATTGCTGAAAAACGTCGAGCAAGAAGAATATGGCAAAGATCTAGAAACAACATAGATCAGCATACCTACAATAGACTAAGTAGACAACTAAAAGCAGCCATCAGAGATGCGAACAATGACACCTTTGAGCAATACGTTTCAAATCTTACAGCAAATGACTACACGCTATGGAAGGCGACAAGGAAGTTTAAGAGACCATATACGGCTATACCCCCCATTCGTAAACCAAATGGGGAATGGGCACGCTCTAACAAAGAAAAGGCAGACATCTTTGCGGCACACTTAACCAATGTTTTCCAAACAGAGCAAGGAGCTCCTCCCGATGAGAAAGTGGAAGAAAATATTGACGCAGCATGCCAAATGTCCCTCCCGATCAAAAGTTTTACTCCTACAGAAGTTAAGGAAGAAATAAAGAAACTCAACATGCGAAAGGCTCCAGGATATGATTTAATCTCAGGACAAATATTAAAATATCTTCCTCGTAAAGTTACTGTACTTCTGACAGTTATATTCAATCGCATGTTAAGCTTATCCTACTTTCCCATAATATGGAAATGTGCCGAAATCATCATGATTCCCAAACCAGGCAAACATTTAAACGAAATCACTTCTTATCGACCTATCAGTCTGCTTCCAACCATAAGCAAAGTTTTTGAACGATTGCTGCTACAAAGGATCTACGCTGACAACGAACTCCTAACACTACTACCAAAACATCAATTTGGTTTTCGACAAGACCACTCAACTACTCAACAAGTTCATCGAATAGTAAATAAAACACTAGGGAGTCTTGAAGAAAAGAAATACTGCAACGCTGTGTTCCTGGACATCGCCCAAGCGTTTGACAAAGTCTGGCATAGAGGCTTGCTATACAAATTAAAAAAAGCACTATCCAGTAACTATTTTCTTATACTCAAATCCTATTTGTCAAATAGGCACTTTACAGTTAAATTCAACGACCAGCAGTCTAGTCTCTGTCCTATTAACTCTGGTGTTCCACAGGGTAGTGTACTAGGACCACTGCTCTTCCTACTCTATACAGCCGATATACCCGAAACCAATAACACCACTATTGCTTCCTGACGATGTAGCTATACTTGCTGTAAACGAGGATGCTGCCAGAGCCTCCCAAGATCTCCAACATCATCTCGATATCCTCAATGACTGGTACACTCGATGGCGAACCAAAATAAATCAAGCAAAGTCAATCCAAATAACGTTTACCACTCGTCACAACGTCTGTCCACCAGTAAGAATAAACAACGTACCTATACCTACAGCAACAGAAGCAAAATACCTTGGCCTCCATCTTGACCAACGTCTTACGTGGAAAAAACATATACAAACTAAAAGAAAACAACTCGATCTAAAGTTCCGGCGAATGTACTGGCTCCTAGGTAGAAAATCAAAACTCTCTCTTCCAAACAAGATTCTACTATATAAAAGTATGCTTAAACCAATATGGGTTTATGGACTTCACCTATGGGGCTGTGCAAAACCAACATCGCTAAACATCATCCAAAGATTCCAGTCTAAAGTGCTTAGATCGATAGTGGATGCACCATGGTTTATAAGAAATCAGACACTGCACGATGACTTGAGGATTCCCTTCATCAGAGATGAAATTCAACAAGCCACGACATCACACAACCAGCGTAGCATGCATCATGAAAACGAACTAATAGAGGAGTTATTTAACAATGATGCTGTCACAAGAAGACTCGATAGAACCTGGCCCCACGATCAACTATAATGACAGAATAAGGAGAAACGCCATTGGGCGTTTCCCTTTCACGCCGACAAACTTTCCTCATCACATTTACTTAATACTCCAATCGAAGTAGATTGTAAATTAAGCGATGTGATAATAAAAAAAAATAAATAAAATATATGTACTTCTTGTAAACATGTTTTATAAAAGTTATCCAGTCATCGCTTCACGGTTGTGTGTCGCTCCGTTGAGATCTTGGTTTCTGGTGCTTCTTTTGCCTGGTTTCTGGTTGAGTTTGGTATGCTCTTGATACCTTCTTTGTGGTGTGGTATCTGGTTCGGCCGGATTGGCCGACTTTGGGTGGTTTGAGGTTGTTTCCTTGTTTATTTCCATTTTTTGCCGGCCTGCCGACTGATCGCGCTGGTTTCTTCCGTATCCTTATCGGGCAGATAACTTCTTTTGTCGATTCGCCCGGCGCCTCCGCCAATTGTGCCTCGATAAGAGTTGTTGAGGATTTTTCGGACACGGCGGGCTTTCGGTGCCGCCCTCGCGGTCGGCGGCATCCCCGGGTTGGGAGAAAACGTGCTACGGCGTTTTGTTGGGTAATCCGGTGCGGCTCTTACAGCTCTCGGCCTTCCAGTCTAGGGAGGGACGTGGGTTACTGCGTCCTGGGTCGGGATTGCTGTTTTTGCCGGCGGTGCCCTTGCTGTCCGGCCGCTTGGGTCCCTCCGAGCGGGGGAGGCGTAAGCTTTGCTGCGCTTTGGACCGGTTTGTCGGTCGTTGGCTAGGTTATTGTTGTTGCTGATACTGTCGGTTCGGGCTTTCGTCGGGCATGGAGTTTTCGTGTTGCGGCGGTGGTCCGGATTTTGGACGTGACGCCCCTAAGATCTTGTGCTCTGGCTTTTACGGTAAATACGTGCTACTTTCCTGCAGTGGTGTTCCGGATGACGCCTTTCCTTTCCTGATTTCTGTGCCTGGTCTTTCCTATAGGTGTGCTGTGTGCCGCATGGGGAGTTTTTCTGATCGTATCAAGGAGGTGTTTGAGGCGCAGTGCATTTTTCAGTGGCTTGTCGGAGGAGTTTTCTCTCTTGGCTGCGGGTGTAGTGTCGGGGGTTGAAAGAGGTTTCGCTGCGCTCCGGTCTGCGCCGTTCTCGTGTTTGCCTGTTTTGTCGTCGTATGCGGATAGGCTGGCAGGTCCACCGCGGTCGAGGTTGATCATTAGGCCGAATGATCGTGATCAGTCTGGCGCCAAAACCAAAGCTGACATTTCGAAGAATGTCAATCCTATGGGAGAAGAAATAAATTTAAAAGATGTAAAATCTGTGCGAGGCGGCGGCGTTCTCATTGGCTGTGCTAGTGAGGGGGATGCTGAAAGATTGAAGGGGCTTGCGGAGGGCAAGTTGGCGGATTACAGCTTCCGTAGACTTGGTGCTGTTCGTCCCAGGGTAATTGGGTTTTCGGAGTGTTTTGATTCAGACGAGCTTATCGGTTTTCTCTTGAAAAGAACGGTGATATTTTTGGGCGCAATTCTAGGTGTGCGGCGGTGTGCGGTTATTCGGGTCTGGGCCACGAGGAAAAATGACAAGGTGTTCCAGGCAATTTTGGAGGTGGATGTCGACTGTTACAATGATCTGATGAAGTCTGGTCATGTTCTGGTCGGGCTTGATGGGTGTGCGGTTTATGTTGCAAAATCAGTAGTTAGATGCTTTAATTGCAGCGGATACTACCATACCTCTCGACAGTGCCGATCCGAGGCGCCCCTTGTGTGCGGGAGACTGTACCCGGGCATTGAGAGTTCGGAGCTGTTTAGCAAGCAATACACTGCGTTTAGGAAAGACAGAGATTTTGAGCGCACCGGGTTGTCTCGGGGTGGTTGTGATGGTGGTGTTTTGTTGGCTGTCCATAGTTCATTGCAGTCGTCTCGAGTGGTGCTTGCGGGTCTTGGTTGACAGGACATGCCGTTTGTGGATGTTTTAGCGGTTAAAGTTCTGATGCGTTTCCGTCCCCTCTATATTTTGGTTGTGTAGATTCGGCCGCAGACCTCTGCACGGGAGTATGAACGGATCTTTGAATTGCTGAGTTCGATTACGTGTCTCCTGAAAGCGGATGTTATTTTATGTAGTGACTTTAACTTAACAATATTCAAAGTTTACCTGCCCATTTAGATGGAGTAAGACATTTAATGCATGTGACAGAACCGTTTATTTTATGTCTATCTGAGTCCAGAGTGACAGAGGAATTTACTGATGGAGAATTATTGATTAAGGGGTACACTATAGTAAGATTAAATTCAGAAAATAGACACACTGGTGGGGTGATAATATACGTCGTCAAAAAGTGTCTAAAACATAAAGTTAAACAAAAAATTACAGTATCAAAAAATTTGTGGTATCTGGACATTGAAATTCAATTTAATAACAGAACAATCGTAGTTGCATGTATTTACCATTCTCCAAATGGCAGTCACCCAGACTTTTTAAATAATATAATAGACAATTTAATTTTAGAAAACAAAACTTTCATAATCGTTGGTGATTTTAACATAAACTGGATGGAAGAAACGTTCTATAGTAAAAAATTAAAACAGATAATTGAGAACAACAACTTGTTTCAAAATGTACAAGAAACTACACGTATTACTGAAAGGTCAAGCTCATTAATCGACCTGGTGCTGTCCAATGTAAAAATGGATGCGTTAGTAACAAATGAAACAGTAATTTCTAATGATAGTATTATTGAAATCGAGGTAAATCAAATAGATATAAAGAATAAGACTGATAGGAAAATAGTAAGTAGAGGTAAGATAGATTATAATGAACTTAATAGGAAACTGGGTGCAATAGACTGGCAATTAATATATAATACCAAGGATATTGACCTTAAGTACAAATTATTTTATAATCTAGTATACAGGGTGATTCACGTAGCCCGTGCATTAGAAGTTTTTCAACTTCCAGTTGGATTAAAAATTTGAAACTCGGAAGGCAGTCATAATCAGTCATGCTCATTCTATCTAAAATATTTTGAGCTCTCTAGCTATACAGGATGTGCCTAAAGTCCGTATCAACTTTCTTATTTTAAATGGAAACGTACCATTTTTTCTACATGGTTCGATTGGTCTTCCAACTCTGAGTTTTCATAACACTTGTTATGTGAACTTATCTGACAATTTTTGACATTATGTTAATTTATGTGAAAAAAATGGTCGATATGGTAGCTTATGAAAAAATTCGTATCGGGCAAACGGTTCAGAATTTATGAAAACCAATTTATAAAGTACTTAGTTCAAAGTCCAGACTAACTTCGGATATTTTAATGGTAGTTCCATTTTGCACCATATGGGCGCAAACAATTTTCAAATATCGCAACCAAAAATTGTCAGGAAGTAATTTTTTTCAAATAGCACCTACTGATTTTTTTTACACCACTCGATACAAAATTGTATTTTGGGATGAGTTACTTATTCCCTATACCTAATTTCATCCCCTATCAAATTAAAAACTAAAATCCAGAAATTTCATCAATCTTGCCGAAAAATTTTTTGGTTTTTCAAGTATGCCATGGAAACCAAAAAGAATTGCAACAATTTAATTATGAAATGAATACCTTGCTAATTTTATAAAACAACAACAACAAAAACTATCAAGAACCATCTTAACTAAATTCTAATGTAAATGTTCATTGTGAGCACCATTTTGATTATTACATTCTATTAATCCATTTTCAACCGATTGTTTAACTCTTCTAATTTCGTTAGGACCAAGACTGTCGAATGCTCTTATTATCTCCAGACCTTACCCCATTAGATTTTTATGTTTGGAGTCAAATAAAAGATTGTAACGAACGGGTACTACAGGGCGCTTCTCACTTTTACGGTCGGACACGAGAGGGCGCTGGAAGACGTTCCAGAGGGCGCTTAGTACCCCAAGCTAGCCACCTTGGACCTCGACGACCGAACTTCGGCCTCTTTCCTTTCTAACCGCCGTCAGGTTTGCAGCCCAAGTCCGAGCACTGTCCAGGTCCAACTTCGTCAGCTGCCATTGTTATTTTGTTCATTGTTATTTTGTTCACTTCCTTAATTTGTAATTCTTTCATCTCCTTACGTTTCGAATAAGTACTCACGTTACAAGATTTAGTTTATATTTCACCATTTCGCAACATAGACAAATTGAGAGGAAGAATAATAAGAGCATTCGACAGTCTTGACCCCAACGAAATTAGAAAAGCTAAACAATCTGTTGAAAATAGAATAATAGAATGTAGTAATCAAAATTGTGCTCACATTGAACATTTACGTTAGAATTTTGTTAAGAAGATTCTTGATAGTTTTTGTTGTTATTGTTTTATAAAATTAGCAAGGTATTTATTTCATAATTAAATTGTTGTCATGGTCTTTTGTTTCCATGGCATACTTGAAAATCCAAAAAAATCTTTCGGCAAGATTGATGGAATTTCTGGATTTTTTTGATAGGGGATAAAGTTAGGTATAGGGAATGCTTAAGTAACTTACCCCAAAGTACAATTTTCTATCGAATGGTGTAAAAAAATCAGTAGATGTCATTTGAGAAAATTGACTTCTTCACCATTTTTGGTTGCGACGATTGCAAATTGTCTGCGCCCATATGGTACAAAATGAAACCACCATTAAGATATCAGAAGTTAGTCTGGACTTTGAACTAAGTACTTTACAAATTGGCTTTCATAAATTCAGAACCATCTGCCAGATACGAATTTCTTCGTAAGCTACCACATCGGCAATTTTTTTCACATAAATTAACATAATGTCAAAAATTGTCAGATAAGTTCACATAACAAGTGTTATGTAAACTCAGAGTTGAAAGACCAATCGAACCATGTAGAAAAAAATGGTACGTTTTCATTTAAAGTAAAAAAGTTGATACCGACTTTTGGCACATCCTGTATAGCTAGAGAGCTGAAAATATTTTAGATAGAATGAGCATGACTGATTATGACTGCTTCCCAAGTTTCAATTTTCTAATCCAACTGAAAGTTGAAAAACTTCTAATGCACGGGCTACGTGAATCACCCTGTATAGTAATTTAGAAAGTACGGCGCCAAGGAGAGAAATAGTTATTAGGGATAAATTTAAGCCATGGTTTAGTGATGAGATTTTAAGTGTCATGAGACTAAGAAACTATCACTTTCGAAGATATAAACACACCAAAGATACAGAGGAGTAGAGATGTTACAAAAAATTCAGAAATCAGGTAACGAGTTTGATAAGGTTAGAAAGGAGAGAATTCTTTAAACGTAATATAGATAACAATGGAGGAAATCAAAAACAAATGTGGAAAACGTTAAAGAAATTGTTAGACACCAAAGAGAATACAGATATTAAAGAAATTGAAAACGAAAATAAATTAATGACGAATGAAATAGAAATCGCAAATTGTTTTAATGAGTATTACGTCAGAAGTATCCAGGAAATATATAATAATATAGACAAGGGTAACGAAAGTTGGGTTTGCAATGAAGTACCAACCGAATTTAGAAACTTATCCCATTGATCGAAAAAGTCATTGAAAAGATAATTTACAATCAATTGATTGAATATATTGAAGATAATAACATGCTGATAGATGAACAGTCGGGATTTAGAGGAAATCATAATTGTGAATCTGCTTTCCAGAAAGTGCTAGGAGACTGAAAAGGTCAAATTGAGGAAAGTCATACGGTAGTAGCAGTATTTCTAGATTTGCAGAGAGCATTTGAAACGGTTGATAGGCAAATGTTGCTGCATAAGTTGGACAAATATGGTATCAAGGGTGTGGCTCTAAAATGGAGAGGCAGCAAAAAACTCGGTGTGGAAACAGTACTTCCGATAATAGAAATATAGAAATGGGTGTACCGCAGGGCAGCGTACTGGGCCCCTTACTGTTCATTTTGTACATTAATGACATAATACAGGCTGTGTATAGATGTACAGCCGGCCAAAAAATTAATGCACGGGGGGGGGGGGTCTGGGTGACGATGTAAAGCAGGCAACACTCCTTGCACGGTTTACGGCCGAAGGTTTGGTACCGCATCGAGGACTCGGTGATCGCCAACCCAGCCCACTCAGGTAGGGTTGTAAATACCGTAAAAGGAATTTTGCGCACACCAAGGTCGCAGACATTTTATCTCCAACGGTGTTTCCACATTTGTCAGGAAAAAAAAAGAATAATTATACAAAGATTAACACATTATGAAAAAAATTAGGTTACTTTTATTCAAAGGTCCACACCATTTTTTTTTTAAATTTGGAGTCTATTGTTGCTAGAATTGTTACTCCGTAACCAAACAAAAATTTAAAAAAAAGAGCATTTTATTTCTACATCAACCTATTGTCTATAAATGTCCCACTTTCAGATCTTATTGGATATTAAATGAAGTAAATGGGAATAATGCTTATGACATTTATGACAATTAATTCTTCATTAATAGTTATTTATGTATCAAGGGAATAAACGCCGATTTTAATCCCGAGAATGAAAGTAATGCACGAGGCGCAGCCGAGGGCATTTTCATTCGAGGGGTTAACAATGTTTATTTCAGAGATGCATACAAAACTTTCTTTCCAACCGTTTAAGTTAATAATAATAATAAATTAGAGAAGGAATAATTGTTATAATTGACAGAAACCTAAATAAAGTTGGCTGACGTTATTATGAAAAAGAGTTTCTTTATGTTAGGATCGGCATTTTTTTTACTTTATTCTCCGGTAATAAAGTGGCACTTTATTCCCTCATTATGAGGGAATAAAGTACCACTTTATTCCCGGTTGGGAAAAAAAAAATTAATGAGATGTAGCATTGAACGATTTTAACAAATACCTAACATATTCAAGAAGAAACATTCAAAAAATCAATGTCAAATAAAAGTCAATATTGAAGGGAGTTTCTGTGTATGATTTTAAGATTAAAAGTCTTAATAAACATACTTCCATTTTCGCTTAATCTTTCATATACAGGGCGATTAACCATAAAACCCAGTTCTGATTAAATTACTTAATAATTGTAATTGACCCTTAGCAAATTAATAACAATTTTGTGAAACAAAATAATTCAACAACCACAGCCTAGAGAATTGTAGAGAATTTTAATATCCTGCTTTTAATTTAGAAGAGACATACAAATAACTGTTTTTATTTCTTTACTGATAAACACTTCAAGATACGAAAAATATTCAAGAGATCTTTTTTATTACAAAATAAAGCACGATTAATAAAATAATTTTTGTTTATGAAGAAAATAGTGGCGTATGATTTTTTTTATTCAAAATAATCAAGGTGACATTAATTGAGATGCCACTGGTTAAAACTAAAAATTTGTTGTTTCACAAAAGTTGTGTCTCTACACATAGTTTACATCCACCAAGCTTAATAGAAATATCTAATGTAGTTTCGGAGTTATTAAACAAAAAATCTTTTTCGGCCTGTAGTATTATAAAAAAAATATTTAATTGAATTAATCTTTAAAAAAGCGCAAACTTATGTAAACTATAAAAAAATCCATTTAAGAAAATTTAAATGTATTTCACTCTTCATCTTGTTGCTTGTTGATAAAGAGCATTACATGTATTGTTATACTGCTAACAAGAAAATAATTATCTAATTATTTATACGTA
Organism: Schizotus pectinicornis; assembly: GCA_951805265.1. Taxonomy (NCBI): domain Eukaryota; kingdom Metazoa; phylum Arthropoda; class Insecta; order Coleoptera; family Pyrochroidae; genus Schizotus; species Schizotus pectinicornis. The sequence continues at coordinate 10,484,617 of OX638209.1, read as the reverse complement.
CCACATTGGATCATGTGGACTTACTAAGTCAATATTGAAGGGGGTTAATTTGTGCATGATTTTAAGACAAAAAGTCTTAATTAACATACTTCCGTAAAATAATTCAACAATCACAGCCTACTATACAGAAAATTTTAATATCTTGGTTTTAGTTTAGGGACATACAAATAACTGTTCTTTATTTTTTTACTAATAAATAATTTTTGTTTATGGAAAAAATAGTGGCGTATTATTTTTTAATTTAAAATAATCAAAGCGACATTAATTGGGATGCCACTGGTTAAAAATTTTAATCTATTTTAGACCTTTAGCTTGCTGATAAACATATTATACTGCTAACGAGAAAATAATTATCTAATTATTTATACGTAGCACACTGGACCATATGGACTTACTAAGCATTAACAGGACTCTGATATAATTTTGTATTATTTTTAAGTAACATCGCTTTGTAGCGTATTCTCGCTACATAGTATCGGATTGCAGCATTTTGGCTTGTAACGTATACCGCCAAGATAATTCCAATCTGCGTGAGAGAATTATAATTGTCATAAGCATTAGGTATTCCTATTTACTTTACTTAATATCCATTAAGGTCTTAAACTGGGACGTTTATGTTTATAGACAATGGATTCATGTAGAAATAAAGATCTTTCTTCTCTTGTAATTTTTGTTTGGTTACAAAGTAACAATTATAGCAACAATAGGCCCCAAATTTTAAAAGCAATTAGTTAATGTTTCTTGACAAATGTCAAAACACAGTGAAGATAAAATTTCTGCGACTGTGGTGTGCGAATTTGGCAAAATTTTTTTTACGGTATTTACAACGCTACCTGAGCTACCGACCGACCTTCAGGACGCCAGCGGTGAGAGATGGTGCCAAACATTGGGAGAGTGAGAAACGTGGCAGTAAAGTTGCCTACAGGGCAAGAACCTGTGCATTAATTCTTTGGCCGGCTGTACAATACACTTATTTGCAGATGATACTCTGTTATATTTTTATGGGAAAGACGTAGCATTAGTAGGTAACATAATTAACGTAGAATTAGATAGATTAAATGATTGGTTGAAGTGCAATAAACTGAAAATTCAACCATCCAAAACCAAATATATCTCTATATATCTCTAACAAAAAACTTTATAATAATATAAATATAAAGATTGATGCAGATGACATAGGAGAGGTAAACACACTCAAGTATTTAGGTATATAATGGTAGACAATCGATTGAAATTTAATAATTATGCAGACTACATCGTTAGGAAAATTTCTCAAAAAATTGGGGTGCTTTGTAGAATTCGACAGAATATCTCAATGGAGTCGGCGCTTACAGTGTACAATAGCATAATATTACCACATTTCATGTACTGTCTTACTGTGTTGTATCTGTTTGGCAAGAATGATGTTAAAAGGTTACAGGGGTTGCAGAATAAAGCTTGTAACGCTACCACATGCGGCTAACGGTTAGCTCCTTTGCGGCGGCTGGGTCGTGGGTCCTCTGAAGGTCTCGTTGAGCTTATGGGCGCCAGCAATTGGTATTTACTACCAATTACGGAGGGGAAGGTTGAGCAAAAATAAATAAGTGTCTAAACAAGACGTGGTGGTTTATTTACATAAGAAAAAGATACAAATAAAAGTTAGGGAGTAAAGAATTTGTTAGTCAGGCGCCTAGCGGATGATGATGGTCACTGGCGATACCCGGCTGAAATACACTATTGCGCGGCTAAACCCAACAAAATCGAATAACGAGCTCGTCTTACAAAAATCTGTCAAGCCGCACAAATACGCAAAAATCAAAAAGGTACTCGCCGGGATCGCTGGAGCTTCCGCTGATGACGTCCTGGGCGCTGACTAAGATGAAAATAGTAAAGGGTGGCACAATGAAGATGAAGAAGACAAAAAGACGAAAAGTAGACAGGGGTTCCCCAGGTCCTGGACTTAAATCGTGGCTTGAGTTGCCCTGCGTTCCGGACTGGCCGATAAATTCCCCTATGTTGGTGGTCTCGAATACTGGCGGTGGGTTTATTGACCAAATATTGGCTTCTTACAACCAGAGAAAGCGAAATAGACAATTAAGGGTAGCTATGGACCTGTGGAGAAACGAGCATGAGAGAGGGCTCACCCTCTTTAAACAAAACTTACCCCAAAATCTCGTCCCCACAGACACCGACCCACACACCTCGAGAAACCTCACCAATATGCCGTTTATCAGCCAGCATATCCGAAAAAACACATAAAAGAAAACATCGCAACTCAAGGTACCGATAACAATCCAAAACCATAGAAACGAAAATAACATTAACAGAAAGGACGGACACCTTTGAGAGACCCAAAAATCGCGAACATACAGCCATCCCAAAAATGAACCGTTACAAGCTATGAGAAGTATACTACGATGTGATAAATATACTCCGGTGAAATCTATGTTGGAGGTACTGGAATAGTGTGATGTGAAGAAATTTTTGAAAATGCATGCTATGATTTTTGTATTCAAAGTAAAAAATGGATTGTTGCCTCAATACTTGAGTAATGCTCTTGTGTATACGTCGCATGGTCATTACACAAGGCATTGTGATAATCTCTATCTAGGAAGCGTCACCAGAACCGCCACCCAAAATTCGGTTTTTTATAAGGGAGTAAGATATTTTAATAGTTTACCAAACTCTGTTAAAAATGTGAACTCACTGAGTAGGTTTAAGGTTAAAATAAGAAATCATTTTATGAGGTTAGATTAGAATAGGTTAAAGCAGAAATAGTGTTAAGATAGATATGTAGAATAAAAAATGTATTAAGTATATGTATATTGTTAATATTTTTGTATTTTTTTGTTATTGTACTTTATAGCAGGATACTGCTAAATAAATCACTTATTATTATTATTATTACAAGTTATGTGAAGTACCTCAAGGAGTAGATTGTTGTTGGACCCACGGTTGCTCTATTGAATTTCTTAGAAATCATGAATTACCCACAGTACAATCGCATTTTTAATAGTGGGAGTTGCTTATTGGATTTGTACATTTGTAGTTTTCAGTGTACGGTGCAGAGGGCTGCTGATGTGCTGGTTCCCGAAAATGTCCATCATCCTGCGTTGGCTGTAGCGTTCCAGCCTTAAATTTCCGGAAGGCAAATCTTGCTGACTTATATATCGCCTTGGCGAAACAGGATTGGTCTGATCCTGCGGGGGTTAATAATGTTGATGTGGTCTGTGGTGCCTTCTACGATACGCTGTACACAATTTTAGAAGAGTTTGTGCCCAGAACCAGACGCCGACGTGTTGATCGGTTTCCGCCGTGGTTCACTTCGAGTATCATACGAGATATAAAGCGTAAGTGGCGTTTGTTGCGAAGACCCAGGACGACGGGTGAGGAGCGTTTGAGAATTGAGTTTAGGCTTCTTAGGGCGAAGATCAAAGAGGCACTTGTGGCTGTCCGTCGGGAGTATGTTGCCAGGGCCGAGCATAACATTTAGGGTTGACCCTTCAAACTTCTGGTCGTATGTGGGTTCAAGAGCGGAATCGTGTTCTGTTCCCAAACTGATGGTTTATCGTGGTCGAGAGCTGAGGGCGCCACGATAAATAGTGAGCGCTTTTGCGGAATTCTTTGACTCACCATATGGGGCTTCAATGCCTGCTCCGGGGGCTGGATTGGTGAGCGGTGCTCAGGCTGGGTGCCTCAACGTCGTTGGCTTTTTGAAGGGGGACGTCTTGGCGGCTCTCGGGGGAAAGGGTGGAAAGGTGGCGGCCGGACTGGATGGTGTTCCTGCTTTTTTACTTAAGGACTGTGCAAGTGTATTTGCGCGTCCGCTCTCCAAAATTGTTTCTATACGGGTTAGGGGCGGAACTTTTCCGGCGGTATGGAAAACTGCGAGAGTAACTTCTATCTTTAAAAAAGGGGATAAAAAAAATGTAGAAAACTATAGGCCCATTTCTCTCATATCTAATTTTGCTAAGGTGTTGGAGACCTTATTGCACGACCGGATTTACAGACATGTTGAATCCGTCGTTACGGATGCACAGCATGGTTTTGTACGGGGTAGATCCACTGTAACGAATTTGATGTGCGTTGAAAACTGCATAGCCGAGAATATTGCCGCGGGTTTGCAAACGGATGTGATCTATACGGACTTCTCTAGGCTTTCGATCGACTGAGCCAGAGTATCCTCTTGAGAAAACTGCACAGTTATGGATTGTCTGATCTTTTAGTGCAACTGCTGAGGTTGTATTTTACAAACAGGAGGTTCCGGGTCGTCTGCAGCGGCTTTGAGTCGGAGGAAATACTGGTTAAGTCTGGGGTGCCTCAGAGTTCGGTGCTGGGTCCTCTGCTCTTTAATCTATTCGTAAATAATATTGTGAACGGCTTAAGTTGTGATTGCCTCATTTATGCTGACGACATCAAACTATATACAACTATAGCGAATGTAAATGATTGCGGGGAACTCCAGCGGAACCTAAGCAGGGTCAATGAGTGGAGTCTGGAGAATGGCTTCGATTTGAATGTTGGGAAATGTAATTTATTCAACTCATGTTGAATCACTTGAGCGTGTTCAGAGAAAATGGGTTAAATATTTATGTTTTAGAATAGATGGTTTTTATCCGCCTAGGGAGACAAGCCAGGCGGATTTGCTCGAGAGGATGGATCTGCGATTTCTGGAAGAGAAACGTCAATGCGCTGTTGTGGTGATGCTGTATGGAATACTAAATGCCGAGGTAAAGTGTCCATACCTGCTCAGCAAGCTCCTGTTTCGAGTTCCAAGATCGGGAGCTAGAAATGGCAAAACTTTTTATTTGAAAACTGCAAGAACTTATATAGAAAAGAGTGCGTCAATTCGTTACATCTGCAAATGTTACGATAGGGTGAACCGCAAACTAGACATATTTTGGACATATTTTGCTGCTCAAGCAGAGAAATCAGATCACTGTTACTGTCAAATAATTGTTAGCTCAATGCCTTTATTACATGTATGTGTATTATGTTTGAAAATTAACCTGTAATTGGGCCACTGGCCTGTGGGTTAATAAAGGATTTAATTTAATTTAATGAGCTTAATGTGTGTATTTACTTAGAACCATCCCAGAAATTTCGTGAGTTTCCTCTTAGATTGTATCCTGGATACGGTCCTGATTTTAGGTCAAAAATATCGTTGAAAATAATAAGTTACCCAGTCATTGTTAGAAATTGAATAGTATTGGTAGTTTTAAAGCAGCAAGAACTAAAGATATATTTGTAAATAATCTTTGATTAAATGCAAAATGTTGAGCATTCCTAAATAAACGAAAATACAAAGAGTGAGGTTAGAAACAAAAAAAAAGGCGATTGTAACCCAGAATTGAATTGTCGTACTTTCAATTATCTGTAGAAAAGTTAATCAATCTCTAAAAACACCTCTACTACGTTAAAGTAGTTTGTTAAATACCAGTACATTGAATTCTAACCTAGAAATTTTCAAATAACTTACCTCTTTCTGACTTCCATGATTATACCCAAATTTGCACCATATACAGTTGCTAAAAAACTTCCATGTTGTTAAAATGTTAAAAATTCCACAAAAGTTAATAACAAACACAAAGTATATAACTGGCGTCAAAATTTTGGCACTGCAATTGCACTGCTACCAATATCAAAATATTAGAATCCCATAACCATATTCTTGACTGTAATAAACAAACTAAAATAGGACTCTCATTAATCTGAAATTCCGTTTATCACACCGAAACCTACTTTATTGTTCTTCTATCAACCATATAATCGTACGTTAATAAAAGATTCTTCTAGTGTAATTAACGTTTTACCATTTTGAACTTGGGGATTCTTATCCCTGGTTATTTGCTTCTATGTTGGTGATTCTGATATTAAAACGCGGCCGGATTCGAATAAACTTTGATTTAAAGATTTCTTTGAAACAGTTATTGCAATACATTACGTGTTGGAAGTGTTTCACTACCGTGAGTTTAAATGCAGCAGCAAGTAATTGCAATATTACATTTATTTCATTTTGTTCAAACTTTCCGCCTAAATTTGAAAACATTTTTTGAACACAAATGACCAAGAACTACCTCATTCAACCTTTATTTAAATCGGAAATAAATTATAAAAAACAAAATATAAATAAATAGTAGTAAAGTAGTTTCAAAGGCGGCAGAGTTTATTCAAAGTAACATTTTCCAAAAAATAATATAATTACAAATTATAGCTTAATAAAACTTAAATAACAGCTGTCGCTTTATTTAGATCTCTGTAATAATTTCACATTATAAATTTCCTGCATTGCATAAGTTTACCTATGCAAAGCTAACAATACGTAATTTATTTTAGTTTTCTTTTTTTAATTATTGACAATATGAGGATTCATTACATTGGAGAAACTTTAAATAAACCGAGAGTTTAGATTTCACAAAAATTTTTGTGGCCTGAACTTTGCGCATGCTGCTGGGCTTGGAACTGGCCATTCAAATGGATGTTGCAATCCATACATTTTCATTTTAGTGTAAACTTGTTAATATCCGTGTACTGTCTACTGGAATTAGCCTCTTTCGCATATTCTTGAGCATCGCGAAGAATCCGCTCGTCGCTACTAGGAAAAATCGTTTGAATTTGACTTCCCTAAAACACCCACATTAAAAAAAAACACCTTAAATTTTGCAAACTTACATCAAACGGCTCCAAGTAGAGAGGATCATAGTGAATTCCGTCAAACATTAAAAAAACTCGATGCGCATAATGTTGGTCTTCCCTGAATCTATTGATGATAGCGTTAATAGTGTTTCACGCTGCAGTGAAGGACTGTGCACTGCCCAACCAAAATCAGCAAGTTTTATATCACCGGTAATGGTAAGAAGATTTTCGGGCTTGATATCTCTGTAATTGACGAAAAACCACCCGCTCATCATGAAACTGAAATCGAAAACCCTGAACTGCAAGTTACTGCTTTACGGGTAAAGAACGCAAAATCAATTTCCGTTTGCTGAAAGAAATGTACCAAATGGGTCAATCTTTAGTTTAGTGACCTCTCGCCGACCACCACCATTTTGCATCTACATGATTCTACAAGCTTTACTGAATCCACTACCACACGAATTTTGTTGTGCAAATGCCTATTTACCCCCCAATTAATTAAAAGAGTTATTCTTACGCTGGGCCACACGTTGCAGTGCGTGACCTTGTACACGGAAATTTCAATGTTTCTCGCACTAACACTTCATCTACCGTCTAGACTTACCAAAAAATCATCCATTCATTCATTGCCAATTATTTTTCCTTGCCCTAAATTACATCAATTTTACTAATTTCAGCTCTTTTCATATTATCCGATTATTTTAACCTTCTTACCCACCCAGCACCCCTATTCACTCCACCATCCCGTTGGATAGACGGTTAATGGGGCATTTGCACAAACTTTCCTTTGCTATAATCGACTAAGGAGGTCATTTCAACGTCATTGCACTAAAATTTGTGTTAAAATTGCAGAGGTCACTAAAGTAAAGAATTACCAAGAAATGAAACAGTTACAACAAGGAACGGATCTACTAATGACAAAATTACCTTTTGCTCGAGTGGGTCAGGAAATTGCGTGGAAATTGCCATTGACGCTAACTTGTGTGAAAGCATGGCAAGAGGTTAGAATGGTTAAGAGGGAGGGATCTACTAATGACAAATCACCTCACTGCGTAATAGTTTTTCGTTTTTGTTCATATTCACTTTGGTTTTAACATTTTTTGTTACTTTGGCCTACTGACTATGTTTAATTAAACGACGAAATATTGAAAATTATTCATTTTATTTCTTAATTTTACGAGGGACGCGAGCATCTTCTTTTACGTAAGACGGGTCGACACGGGTGGCTCCGTCTGGGGTTTTTTCTTCTCATGTCTTGGTAGCTTTGGTTGTCAGTTTGTATAACCTTAATTTCTCTTCTATCCTAAAGTTCAATATTTCGAATTCTGGCAAATCGGCAAATCCACGATAAATTGTGATAAGTAGGTGTTCACTTATAATTGCAAGGGTACGTAATAATTATTTCATTTTCACCCTTAATATAAAAAGTTATCAATTATTGCAGATTAATACATTGATAATCAGGAAAGAAGAGACTGCAAGTTTGTGAAATGACTGATCCATATTATTTCAATAACCAAAATTACTCTGAATATCCAGCTTCAACACCAGTTAACCCTTATTATCCTGAATCAAATGACCAACAATGGAACACGTGGGGGCAGTGGAACCAGCCATACTCGGCCGCGCCCGAATACTCACCTCCTGTTAATTTCAATGTACCTCCACCGCCATTATATAATTATTCTGAGCCATACAACTACCCGCAATATAATAGTAAGCAACCAACAAGTTTGAACGTAAATGATTATGCAGAGGAACTTGAATGGTATAAAATGTCTCAAGCAAATGCCAGCCATCAAGAAAGTGGACAAAGTGAACCTTATAATAAGCAAGAATATGCTAGGAAATTACCAAGAGAACGCCTTAGGTCTCGTAGTCCTCGCTACAGGCAACGGCATCAAGAAAGTCGCCACAAAGATGATTGGAGATCAAGTAGGTTCAGAAGGCGAAGTCGAAGCAGACCCAGTAGGGATCGGAATGTTAATGCGAAAATAAATTATAACAAACCTGACGTTAAATTGAGAAATGAGAGGGACTTGATTTTGTCAAAATGGAGAAAGAACTATTGTGCTACTAGAGAGGAGGTGTCTACTAAAATACAAGAATTGTCCAAGGTTGATCATCACGAAGTTCTTGAGCGAGAAAAGCACATTTGGACGCGATCAACACCATCGGACTTGTTTTATGTAAAGGATGACACTAATCCAAAAATTACAAAGGGGACTTTTAAATTGGAACAAGTTTGCGATTTATTCCACAAAAAGCTTGTTTTAAGGGCCACTCAGATAAATGAAGTCAAGCCGCCCTATGTTCCACCGCCCAGGAAGAATCGAGCCAGACTCTGCAAACATAAATGTAAGTAGGTGACAGGCAGAAAACTTGGTGTTTTCCGGGATTATTTAATGACACCAAACATATTTGAAACGCAATGCGTAATTAATAGTAATAAATAATTAAAATTGTGTCCATATGCATCTAGGCTTGCACTGAGTGATCTCACTATGTTTTTGTGTAGACGTTGGAGCATTTCAGTAACAGGACCAGTTAATGACGATTTCATCTTTTCATGTTCATGCAGTCTATCAAATTTACCTAATATTTTCATACAAAAAAATACTTTTATTTTCCAAAAATACTAAATGCTCACTAAAATTAAGAAATTACATAATCTTAGAGCGACAATCAAATAATGACATAATGCTAGCCTCTTATATTTTTTGTTTGTAAAAATAACTTTTGTTGGCTATAAATGCTAAATGTTCACCAAATTTTATTCCGCATTTAATTCTTACATGATACACAGATATTTAATTTTCGACAGTTTCTTATATTATTTAGCAGTTAAAAACACCATTTGTTGATCAAAAATACACAATGTTTATCATATTTTATACCACATTCAATTTAAAGAGTATTCCCAGATTTATAATACTTGTTAGCCTAAATATCACTTATAAGAAAAATCTTTCATTTTTTATTAAGTCTTGTTTATAAATAGGGACATAAAAATAAGTCTTACGAATTCTTGGAAATAAAAACAAAACAAAAATGAAAAAAAACTTATTAAGTCTTACGAATTCTTGGGAATAAAACAATATAATTCTTTAGTATAAAATCAAACTTAACATTCACAAAACAAAAATGAAAATGAAACAACACATATTTATTGTACTATTAAGGCTTTCTTAACTTTAGTTGGTCGTCCTGTTCTTTGTTTTTCTCCAATTGATACATTCCTTGCTTCAGTAGGTGGCTCAACCAGTTTCAGGCGAATTGCTAATTCTACTAAATGTTTGCAAACGTAATTTCTAAGGTAATCTGGACAATTGCATGTGCCATTCAGCCAATCAGACTCGTCCTGTGGTAACTGTATTTCCCACTCACTGAAATGTTGTTTTCAGTAGTCGTCAAACGTTTCCCACATATCTTCAAAAGTTTCACATTCCAGCAGACCTCCACCTGGAATTCTGTAACACAGCTTCATTTCACTACTATGTTTTAACGATATTTCTTTAGACAGTTTGGCCCACTGATAAGCTTTTGTCCACATCTTCAAAGACATCGTTGGCAAGTGGCTAAACTCTCTCTCGTTGTTTATAGTGTACTCATTAGACCAATCCTTCACCATTTCTGAAGCAATGATTAAAAATCGAGCAAGCGGATGACGCTCACAAAGTGTACCTAAAAATAATAACAATATTAACAATACCAAATCATGCCATGCATTGAAAGTGTACCTTTGTCTTTTATTATTCTGTTAAAAGACTCCAATGCATTATTTGTGGCAGGTGTCCCCGGTGCGGCGCCAAAATACCAACAACGGTTTTGAGTGAGCCATTCGTCTTTGAAATTAAGTACAAATTTTTTTTTGTCTTTCCATTTATCTAGAAATTTTTCGCAGGCCCTGTCAAAAACTTCCGTGGTTGAAGCACATTGCAAAACATCAATATCCTTTTGTATGTCCTTCTGGCACTTTTTTTTTACAGATTGCGCAAATCGTACTTGAATCTTCTTTTTTGCATGCGCCCAGCACATTCGTATAATTATATCCTGACCGAATACTTGCACAAACGCATTTTGGATACTTTTGGCTGCGTCGCATACCAGGACTTTACAAGTTAAATCGTAGGTATACAGTGATAGGACTGTATTCTTTAACGTTTGAAATAAAAACACAAAATCATTAGTTTGTTTGGTGGTTGTAACAGTAAGACGAAAGGAGTGAAAGTGTTTATCTCTATTCGTGGTTCCAACTATGAGTACTAGAAACCCTTGCCAAATAAGTTTATAGGTCGCGTCAGCATAAATAACGTTGCATTGACGCAATAGACCAATTAAATTTTTGGTCGATAATAAAAATCTGAAGCTTGGATTTGAGTCGTCTTTAGAAACTTCGTACGCAGCAACAAAAACTTGATGATCATCGGAAGGTATTTCTGAGTAGGTCATTAACCAGGCCTAAGCTGATTACTGCACATCCATACTTCTTTTTACGTAAAATTGTAAGATAATTTTTCAATTGTTTCATAGACGGTAGAGTCAATCCTTGTATTTTGCTCAAATTGCTCATAATAGATTTGGGCTTCAAACGTAATCCGAACAATTTGTCTATTTCTTTTTTCGTCTCGTTGCTCAACCCACATTTTGATTGGGACTCCAAATTTTGATGATTGTGATCTTTTTTAGTTCGAAATAATATTATCTCGTCGCTGGATGTATCAAGCAATAAATAAAGTGCAGCTGAACATTGAATTGCTCGACTTTTGGCTTTATTACAGCGATAATATCGTTTTACACCTTCTTCCGTACAATGGCATTTGTGAAAGGACCACCATTTTTTATGCGCCGTTTTTTAGGCTGTACCGTATCAGCTTCTCCATCCGACTCCGAAGAAGAACGAAACAGCGGAACTTCGTCTAGAACACTACTCGGCCCTGGTTCCCTTTCATTGACCATTTTAGTTTATCATATGGTGGTAATACACTGGTTACACTAACTGTAAAAGCTACCAAGCAGTATGCGACTGGAAGTTGAAGCCTGCAAAAAGTAGTTTTTTTGAGAAACACTAAATATAAATGGATAGCGCGAATATTTATTATGTACAGCACGAACGCGTAACTTAAGCGTTCTAAATTTGATGAACATTTAGTAAAATCGATAAACATATGGAATTTAAAATGTAAGCAATGGTAAAACAATACGCAACATAGTTATTTTAGTGGTGCTGTTCTCATTTTCTGAAGTATAATAATTTGGGTTCCATTCAGATTTTTTGATGCTCATTAAATTTTCTGGTGGACAGTGCCAGGGATGTATGGTTTAATTTGGTGTACATTATATTTGCTCCCTTAATCCCAATAAGACTTCTTTTTATAAAACAGTAAATCTTGTTCTAAGTGACTAGGTGCCGGTCAATTTGAACACGCTTATAATTATTTTTTAGTTTTGTTCAATCATGTTTTGTTACTTCAATAAACGGTTGATTTTTCACGACACTCTTGAAAATTTTACAAGAAACCCCACTTAATTTGGACCAATATTAATTATTTTCTTGAATGAATATTACTCTAAATTTAACTGTTAACTTGAGACATCATTATATTCAGAAAAAAATAGTCAAAAAATACGTTTCTGTCTGACAAAAGCTGAACATCAAAGTTAATATTTAAAGAAATTACAATTACGGTTATTTTATAGTGTTTAAAGATTAATCTGCTAATATTTTTTTGGTCATTCAAATTGGATAATAAATAACAAAGTTGAGGCGTTCTCTAGGAAACTCCTTGTGTAACAATACTGATCATTATTACTACGACTATTGTGAAAATTTTTCCTATAATATTTATTAGATTACTCCTCCAGAAATTAGCAACATCTTTGGATACTTATACTTAAAAATTGCGTAGTATAGTTTAGAAAATTGGTGACTATTTATCACATTTGTCTAATTAATTTCTCACATAAATAAATTCTTTAATCCCTTTTATAATGTGATTTTATTTTTTTAGCGGAAGAATCAACTTCATCTGGAAGCTCCGATGAAGAACTGACTGACGAAGAAGACTGTACTATGGAGGAACTGCAACGAAAACAACAGCATCCAGATAGACTTCATCCTGAAATGTGGTACAACGATCCTGGTGAAATGAACGACGGCCCGTTATGTCGATGCTCGATAAAATCTCGAAAATCTGGAATAAGGCACGGAATATATCCAGGTGAAACGCATCTGGAAAAATGCATCGCTAACAGTAATAATTCCGACAGACTTTACCATTATAGAATAACTATTTCACCGCCTACGAATTTCTTAATTAAAACTCCAACCATCATTCATCACGACGAACATGAGTTCATCTTTGAAGGATTCTCAATGTTTTCACATTTTCCTTTGGTGAAACTTCCTACTTGTAAGGTCATCAGATTTAACATTGAATATACGATATTGTATATTGAAGAGAAGATTCCCGATAACTTCACCGTTAAAGAACTGGATTTGTTCCGTAAGTAATTAATCATTTTGATTAAGGTATGATTCTGTAAAATTTATATTAATTTAATTTACACATTTCACAACTTGAACTCGGCTGTTATTTGAAATAGCGAATTAGGGATTACGGTTCTCAAAAGTGGTGTGATTTAGTCACCAATTCCGCACTAATGCCCGGTTTCACCAACGATCTTTAATGTTTTATTAACTTTTTTCTAAGTTGTTTACTATGTACTTTGATTTGACATTAATCCATTGTGGCAATTTGTAGGTGTTTGATAGATGTTAACATTTCATCCTTTAAATTCTTTAAAATGAGCGGATTGCCCTGCAGTAAAATTTTAACGGTAACGAACGATTAAACCATCATTACGTTAATTATCGTTTGTAAAACCGGACGTACGAGTAGTTGAAGAATTTACATTTTGTACGATAATTCATTTGGAACGTACAGCCGGGGAATTAAGTAATGCACTAGAGGTGCACAAATAATCTACTTTTTCCCATTATCAAAAAGTATAACGTGAAAAAAGTTGACGATTTGTGATCCCCCTGTACTTTCATAATGTCTTCCACAAATTTCTCCACGTTACACTTGATGATAACGTTTCCACAAAGTTTTGTTTTGGGCGAGATGGTACCACCCTCGTCCAGCCACTTCTTTTACGTCATCCAGCCATCTCCTTTGGGGTCTTCCAATACTTTGTTTGGTCTCTCTAGGCCTCCAGGAAACTATGCGATTGGTCCACCTGCTGTAATCTTGCCTGGCAACATGCCCTGCCCAGCTCCACTTAAGTTCTGCAACTCGCTTTATGACATCTGTCACGCCGGATCTCCTGCGAATTTCTTCGTTACGAATTTTGTCCCTCAAGCTTCTACCCAGCATGGCACGCTCCATAGCTCTTTGAGTCGTTCGTAATCGGTTTGCACTTTTTATAGCGAGTGCCATAGTCTCCAGACCGTAAGTTGTCACTGGAAGAATGCATTTATCATAGACCTGTCGCTTTAAACCATTTGGAATATCCCTGTTTTTAAGTATGTAGCCAAGTTTACCAAACGCGGCCCAGCTATGGTGAATTCTTCTTGCAAGTTCTGCAGTTTGGTTATCCTTACCCAACATGATCTTATGTCCCAAATATATGTATTGGTTTACCGTTTCTATTATCTGATCTTCGATAATAAAGTCGCTTTGGCTCATGATTTTGGTTTTTGTTAGGTTTATCTTCAGGCCTACTTGTTTTGATGCAGTATTTAGTTGTTTTAGCATGACTCGGCGAAACGAAGATGGTTCAGGTATTTCCCATCAATATTAATGCCATTCGTCTGCCAGGGTAGTTTTTTAAATATATCTTCCATTGCCAGCGTAAATATCTTTGGAGATATTGTATCCCCTTGTCTAACGCCCTTTTCTATAGGAACCTTATCAGTAGACGCCTCCTCGTCTATAGTCACTTGGAGCGTAGCATTCCTGTAGATGAATTACAGCAGGTTAGTTTTAGTGGCGTAGTGAAAATATGTTGAATCATGTTGAATGATTGAAAGTGTCATCAGCGTACTATCTCCCGATGTTGATGAAATCTTACTTCTACTACTAGTTTTTTTGATAGACGCATTTGACAGTTGACAACTGTTAATGCCGTCCAAGGTGTTGCGTGTTTTAACCAACTTTTCACTTCTGCTCGTGACACGCCAGATAGGTGACTGATGGGTTGCTGACATTAATTAGCACGTGTCAGTAGCCATAGTTTGGTAAAGCAGCAGTTTGGTATAGGTATTGGATGAGCAGCATGATTAACTACTCTAGATGACGTTATATTATAGTATACATAGCTTGTTAGCTGTGAACTTGATATTATACGTAATTGGAACGTACTTGTGATGCTATCCGCGTGTACCCGTTAGAAACCTGAAGATATGTGTAATATAGTATTATTTGTTTTTGAATTAAGGTAGTGAATTGAACTTACTCGAAATTGATTTATAGAATAATCACAAAAACTAGGCACAAAAAATTACTCATAATAGATTGGGCACAAGAACAAAAATATAAAAATATATTTGTCCAAATTTTTGCTTATTAATTATGGCGATATGGGTTGATTGCTAAACTTGATATTCATTGCAGATGATTATTTATTTCAAGAAGTACTTGAATTAGTGGATTTGGACTTTAAAGCGTTTGGGGATGACGATGGTTGTCCTCAATTTCATTTTATGCCTCGTTTTGTTCGTGAACTACCCGACAACGGCAAAGAAATTCTATCGATGAAAGAGGTGCTTCAATATTTGCTCGACAGTTCGACTCCATTGATTGAAGCAACTAACCTAACTGATATGGTAAAGATGACTCAGTACCAGTGGCAAAGCTATGCAGATGAAATCAAGGTAAGAATAAATAATTCTATTTAAGTACATAATTACTAACTGAATAATTTTAGGGAATGGTTGTGACGTATCCGGGCAAAAAGCCATGTTCTGTTAGGGTGGACCAATTAGATCGTAATATAGATTTACAAAAACCTGGTGATTGCAAATTTCCGGAAATTGTACATTTCGGAATACGACCACCTCAGCTAAGTTATGCGGGAAATCCAGAGTAAGTTTCAAATGCAGTATCTGAGAGAAAATGTGACAAAGAAATAATAGAAAATGTCTCAGAAAACGTTATTCTTAGCAAAAGCTTGTACATCAACCAGTAAGAATTTGTACACTTTATGCTGTATACAAAGAAAATTCAAAATATGTAATTAATCACGAGTAAAATACGTCAATTTCTTATGGTACCTACGCGAATAAGAGGTCTAGAATTGGATGTTAATAATACTGAATATGGAGTCACATCCATATACAGAGTGCATATCGAGCATATCGAGAAAAATCTAAATTCTCCTCTAGCTACAGGTAGGTTTCTACGATTGAGTTGAATAACCCTATTCAACTCAATCTAACACATTCTAACACTTCCAGTTCGAACCGGAAGTGCATCAACTCTTGATCTCAAGCGGGAACCTATGTTTTTTAATAGGCTCTCGTGGTGGATGTAACCAATGCACCTCAATCGTAGAGACCTACCTGTAGTTAGTGAAGGATTTGAATTTTGCTTCATATGCCCATTAATAGATCCGGTAGAATTTGGGCCGTTTTTGATGCAAAAATGTGATCGTATCTCGCATCTCATCTTTAATGATTTTTTTGTGACCCCTTTTCAGTTAACGTTTTTAAGTGTGATATCTTTCTGTAATCAAAAGAAGATCCATCACGCGTATTAAAAACATAGGCTCCCATTTGAGAATCGAGTGTTGATACACTTCCGGTTCGAACCGGAAGTGTTAGGATGTACCCTATGCACTTCAATAGTAGAGACTTACCTGTAGTTACGGGAAGATTTGGATTTTTCTTGATATGCCTATTAATAAGTCTCATAAAATTCGGGCCGATTATGGTGAAGCACTCTGTATAGTCCGAAAAAAGCAATCACAAGTTTTTTTTTTGTCGTAAATGGCTTACGAGTCACGGAAAAAGACGATTTGGATGTCTCTCAATAAGTAATAAAGTCGAACTAAATTTTTAGGCAGGATAAGGAAAATTGATTAAATAATTATTGTTTTTAAAAATTGTGTTACAGTTATCAGAAGGCGTGGCGTGATTATGTTAAATTTCGTCATCTTTTGGCGAACATGTCAAAACCGACTTTTGAAGACAAAAGAAAATTAGAATCTAAAGAAAATAAATTGCAAGAGATGAGAACACAGGGAAAAATGAAGCGCGACATTACAGTTGCGGTTTCTGCTGAAGGTTTTTACCGTACCGGAATTATGTGCGATGTTATACAGGTTGGTAAATTGCCTTATTAATATTGTAAATCTATTGATGTAAAATTTCTTTTAGCACGCAATGTTGATTCCAGTCTTGGTGTGTCATTTAAGATTTCATCATTCCCTAAACATTCTGGAAGATTCAGTTGGCTATAAGTTCAAAAACAGAGCCCTTCTGCAGCTGGCTTTAACTCACCCATCATATCGGGAAAATTTTGGAACTAATCCAGACCATGCTAGAAATAGTTTGACCAATTGCGGTATTCGACAGCCTGAGTATGGTGATAGAAGAATTCATTACATGAATACAAGGAAAAGAGGTAGGTGTAAATTGTATAATATAATACATAATTAAATTTTTTTTTCTTAACTTGGGAGTTTTACAGAGTGTTTCCTAAAAATACCTCGGGTCGCAACTCTGTTATTTATTATCCGATTTGAATTAATAAAAATCTGTAGAAAATTATTCTTTACACGCCACCAAGTGGTTATAATTGCATTTTTTTAATATTAACTTTTAATGTCGAGCAATGTTTTACTTAGAAATTTATATTTGTTATACCGTTGATTGAGATATTTACTGGAAGATGCCCAGCCTTACCGCCAGAATCGTGCCTAAAAATGATGCTGGCGGCTAGGGGTTTAGAATCGGTCCATCTGTCCCCCAGCATCATTATTAAATGCAGTTTAGTCGGGTTCAGAAATTACAGAGAGCTGTAATATTACGACAACAAGATGAAGCAATGTTGCCACGTAGTATAGTTCATTTCAGCCGTTTTCTCGATCTCTTTTCAATTCATGACACTAACAGAGATGGAACAAACGAGCGGGAGGCGAGCTTATTGTACGCGGTAGACAAGAAGTGGTGCGGGTAAATATCTTTTGCACCACGGCTTCAGTGTCCAATTGCTGTAAACAAAATATGAATGAATTTTTTTTTCTTTGTTAAGAAATTTGCTAACCACAGAAAATGTGCTTAACTTTTCTCATTAAATAATTATACATATTTCGATAATGTGTAGTAAAAAGTAGAAAACATTTTGCAAAAAATTAAAGATAAATATCAAAGCACACAGAACCGTAAGGGTTGTGGTGCAAATGTACGGTTTCTTTGGCCATCACGGTTGGCACACGGCAGGTCCGAGCTCATTTGTGCGGTCTGGGCTTTTACGATTTAGAAGGACTAAACGGCTAAAATGAACAGTACCTTGCCGAACACTATAACATGGTGCCAATCAATAATGATGGTGCTACACTTACGTCAGGGGCAGATGGAATGAATGATAAAACCGATTAGACGTTCCGGCCAGAGAAATTTAATTTGCCGACTTTCTCAAATTTACACTCGAAGACGAACTACATACTTAGCTATTGATATAGAGCTTGTGTTATTTCGATTTTAATTTAAGTGTTTATTAAGAGGAACGTCTCCGCTTTATCATCTGTGATTGTAGAACGTCAGCAAAATGCATTAACGTGATTTTTTGTATTAGCAAGGGCACGTATTAAAAGAGAGAAAATGCATTTCGTATTTCCAAAATAGCTCTGCACAGGTAAAAAATATCTGACTTTTGTTTTTAAGATCTGATACGTAGCGATAGACTCCGGGATTTGATGCTTTGAAGAAAGTTAACATGCACGTTAATATGAACAAAATACAAATGTTTACTTTAACATTAAATTCTATGATGGGTAGAAATTTCAAAACAAAATTCAAGAATAATCCTAAAAAATTAAATTGCTTTTCAAATAACTCGACAGATAAAATCGTAATAAGTGCTCCAGATGTTTTGTCTATAAAAAAAGTATAAGTTCACTTTATATTTGTATCTTGGTAATTTTTTGCTTTTTATATTATCCGACAAGAAATACACATTTATCGCAGTTACCTGTCGTCAGTTGTCATTTTTGTGTCAGTTTTGAAACATTTGAAGTTTTTTGTCGAGTTATTTGGAAAACGATCTAATTTTTTAGAATTATTCTTGAATTTTGTAACTACTGGGCGATAAATCGAAAATGGTTACAAATAGCCATAGGGGCTGTATGTACATACAAAAATGTTTGTTTTTAGTTTCTACATCATATTATTAAAAAATATACAGTGTTCCATTTGAAAAAACTGAGAAAATCAAATTTAAAAAGTTCTAAATTGAAAAATTAAGTTTAGCCACCCTGTATAATTTCTCAAAAGTAAAAACGATTTAATGACATCCTACAGATGTTTCCTAACTAGTACTTACACTACATCCAAGTGGTTTGGAAATAGTCAGGAATAATATTGAAGTGAAAAGAGTCTAGGAAAAGGCTCCGAAAAATCTTGTTTTACACACAACATTCCATTTAAAAAAATGTTATTAGCCTCTGTATAAATTGTCTTGGCTCATCTTGTAGTTCAGAAATAATTTCCGGTTATAGACTTTGTGTTTTTAAAGCAAATTTCTAGCTGTCATAGAACTCAAGCTATCAAAGTCGGACGCACTATTGCCTCACCCTGTATAATAATTCTTGAATTTTTTGTATTTAATTAAAATTTTGTTTACATTGATTTGGTTTATGTGATTAAATCTTGAAAAACAAAAGAAACAACTGTCAAACCACACAGGAAAATAAAAATTTTGTTCTAAATTAGTTTTGTATGGATAGGCGTAAGGATCTTTTTTTGTATAATTTTTGAACTTTTTGTAAATTGTTTTTTTATTTAATTAAAACTTTGTTTACTTTGATTTGGTTTATAAAAATATAATATTGCCTGAAAAGCGACTTTAATCATCGGGGCGTGCGACCTGAATCATGAAACGCAGACCGAACGGAATAAATACACCGCAAACATATCTCGTCCCGTCCCGTGCAGTTATGGTCCCGTGGTCCTGTGCCCACATTCCACATCATAGACAATTTGGCAATGTCGCACACGTACAAATGCGGAAAGTGAGCCTTCTGGAGCCGGTACCTGATTCATAAAACCGAAAACCAACGTTGGCCGTCTGTGGCGCCACCGTACAGTGCAGACAATGTGGGTGAGGGGACGCAGGGCAAAGAAGGGAAACTCGGTCGACTATTAGCACGGAGTTGGGTATCTTCCAGTAAATACCTCAATCAACGGTTATACTTTGGCTTGATGGACTACTCTTTTTTGAATGCAATGATGTTTAAAAAGTTAACTTTGGTATAATATTTATTTAGGAAAATTATTAAAATGTTTATCGACATTAGGAAAGCAAACGTTTTATTGAAACAACGAAAAAGGATAAAACAAAGTTATTAGCGATGTTCAAATTGTATTGTAGGACACTTTTCCCAAGAGACCTAACTTAATTTTAGCAGACGTTTTAATAATTTTCTTAAATATATGTCATACCAAATCAACTTTGTTGACATTATGGTATTCAGAAAAAAAAGGTCTTACAAATCAAAGTATCAAAAATATACGTTTCTATTTGAAAAAAGTTAATTACGATTAGGGGCTTTTTGTAGTATGTATTTAAAGAATAATTTTTCGAAGTTTTTTGCTTATTTAAATCCGATAATAAATAACGGAGATACGGTTTGAAGCGTTTTTAAGAAAACACCCTGTACTTCTGTTTCTAACTTATATTGTCTGCCGGTGTTTTAAATATTTATATCCTAGTATTTAATTCCATTTATCACTTTACTTAATATTAGTTTGTTATTTTTTGATCTTGGAGTTTTTCACTTTTCTTTGGTCTTCCAATTCTCAGTAATTTAAGTAAAAATGAATTTTTGTATAAATTTATTTTCAAGACATCCAACAGCCCTTTTCATATTCCATAAATCAAAGTTAAATGCGGTAAATGAGGGATGTTCATGATTATGCTTTACCGGCGTATTGGTTGTTGGATGTTGGTATTGAGTTTTGTCGAAGATAAATATCTGCTTTCAATAGTATAGTTTAGATGTTCCATTATAATCGGTAATTTCTTAATTTTTTTTGCGTTTTCTAGGTATTAACACTCTTATCAACATAATGTCTCGTTTTGGAAAGCTACAAGAAACGGAATCGAACATAACACACAACGAACGTCTAGAGTTTTTGGGAGATGCCGTCGTTGAGTTTTTATCTTCAATTCATCTCTTCTACACGTTTCCAGACCTAGAAGAGGGAGGTTTGGCAACATATCGAGCAGCTATAGTTCAAAATCAGCACCTCGCCGTCTTAGCGCGCATCCTCAAACTTGACAAGTTTATGCTCTACGCACATGGATCAGACCTGTGTCATGACTTAGAGCTCAGACACGCAATGGCTAACTGTTTTGAGGCTTTAATGGGGGCACTTTTTCTCGATGGTGGAATTAAAGTAGTATTTATACCAACAAGTTGTATCCCTACTTAGCTGAATTGTTTTAGGTAGTTGATCGCGTTTTCTCAGAAACGCTCTTTAAAGCGAGTCCAGATTTGTTGCAAGTATGGATGAATGTGCCTCCACACCCGTTACAAGAACAGGAACCTACCGGGGACCGTCAATGGATTCCTAAATTTGAATTGTTACAGAACTTGACCAAGTTTGAAGACTCAGTTGGACTGAAATTCAATCACATTAGACTGCTTGCTAGGGCATTTACTGATAGAAGTGTAGGGTACACTAACTTGACACTAGGTTCAAATCAAAGGTTGGAGTTTTTGGGAGATACGGTTTTGCAATTAATTGCATCAGAGTATTTGTATAAATATTTTCCTGAGCACCACGAGGGACATTTATCTGTAAGTAAATTGAAGATATCTGATACCAAAATAAAGTATTACTAGCTTTTGAGAAGTTCCTTGGTCAACAACCGGACGCAAGCTGTGGTTTGTGACGACTTAGGTATGTCTAATTATGCTGTGTACAACAATCCTAAAGCGGAACTGAAGACTAAGGATAGAGCTGATTTATTGGAAGCTTTTATCGGAGCACTTTACGTTGATCAAGGTTTACCTTTTTGCGAGGTATTCTGTCAAGTCACGCTATTTCCCCGATTACAAGATTTTATTATGAATCAAGACTGGAACGATCCAAAGTCCAAGTTGCAACAGTGTTGTTTAACTTTACGGACAATGGACGGAGGTGAACCAGATATCCCAGTTTATAAGTAAGTTTAACCTTTTAGGATTTTGCTATTTACTGCATAGGTGGGGAATTTGATATAGTTCCCAAATTCATAGTTACTAACATCAGTTAAGGTCAGCTTATTAAAAAGGGGACGCTATAACTGCCAGTTTATATTCTGGATCTCTGGAATTTAACTGCAGTATACTTCCGTTAATCCGGACTCCTACTAATCTGAATTTTCAAATAATCTGGACAAAGATAAAATATAGCATTTTTACATTATGTATTCTTTAATCCAGATCTACTAATGATTCAGGAATCCGGATCACATGTTTTGAGCATAAATTTTAATTTGTATTTTGAGTCTTCTAAATTGTCACAGCATTCATTTTAACTATCATATCTCAATTTTAAAGAGGTTCCAATAATCGCATTGCATAATGACACAAAGCTCTCCTGTACTTTGTACAATAATTATCAAAACTTCAAATGCTTAAGTGTTTTTTTTAGGGTAATTGAATGTAAGGGGCCTACAAATACACGAGTTTATACGGTAGCTGTTTACTTTAGAAGCCGTAGATTGGCTAGTGCAATGGGTCATAGCATTCAGCAAGCTGAAATGAACGCTGCCAAGAAAGCTCTGGATATATCTCAAGGTATGCATAAACACACTAGCGGTACAGTTTTAAAAACACTCGTTTTTAGATTTATTTCCTCAACTGGACCATCAAAAACGAGTTATTGCAAAGAGCATGAAGAAACAAAAGAACACAAAACATACCAAAGGTTCTAAATTGAAACCGAACTTTTGTCAAAAAGACAAATCACCTGAGCGATATTCTAGGAAACGATTCTCTAGTTCAAAAACTAGGTCATCAGAAAATGAGAGTGTGAATAGTTCGCCAAACAACAACTTTTTGAGCGTTTCAAATGATGATACGCAAAGTGATAGTAATTAATTATTTGTGCATACTCTGTAGGCAGACATTCAGGTAAACATATGCCATTCACAATGCAAATAAATATTTCTGTTGGGTATTTTTATCTATATGGTTGTCCCAAGACTCAACGCCATCCCTTGAGAAATTCTTGATTTAAATGGTCAAAACACCTGAATTTTTCTTTGCAAAATTGTGGTTTGTTGCCTCGTTTCTGAAATATTTGCGTTCAAAACCGTTAGGTGGTCCATTTTCTAAAATTTAGGTGTTTTGATCATTTAAATCAAGAATTTCTCCGAAACGGTTGTCCAAATCAAATTTTCATGGAAGTAACTTTTTGTCTCAAATTGAATGCAAAATTCCAGAATGCCACCAAGTTTTGAATATTGTCCTTGGCTTCGAAACTGGGAGAAGAAAAAGGAACACACTCCCCAATATCTACGCCACTGAACAATTGTCATGAAAATGAATACCAATGTGCAAATATTCGGGAAAATCTATCAATGAGTTACGACAAAAAAACAATTTTTGAACTAAATTTTGAAGGCCTTTTTCTCTGTTATCAAGCGTTTTCCAGGGGATGTTTATTAAGAAAAGTTCCTTTATTTTTTGATTTTATATCCGCCTCTTAAGTTTTTCCCAGTTATTTCGGGACATTCTGTATAATTAATGGTGGAGCCTTTTGCCCGTCTGCAGAAGCGGCAAACAGGACGGATGGGTTTGTTTTCCCTGGACCAGATACAACTCTGGTAGAGGCTTGCGCCTTTGGCCTTTTCGCCTACTTCCTTCGTCTTTGAAGGGTGCAAAAACTTGTCTCGTTCAGTTTTTACTGTAGTAAGTAGAAAACATTTGAGTCAGTTCGGTCTGAATCAATTTAAAGAAATAAGTCTCGAGAATGGTGCTGCACATTTGAAACGACAGATTGCGATAGGAGTGGGGTGATGTTTATAACGCGGGTATCTCCCATTTGCCTTCATTTATATTTTACTTTACTGCCTGTTCCTCTGAATGAGGTACTACGAAATATAAAAGGTGCTCATCTATGCTCCCCGGAAGAGATTTGAGCTCTTCTGTTTGAAACCTTGAAGTAGAATTTAAATTACTTGCAAGCTTCCACATTACTTTATTCAAAGGGTATGTTGGGAGAGTATGCGCATGAATTAAATTTATAGAATTGAATGAATCTTAATTGCTGATTTGTTTGGAGTTTACGCATCCTGAATATTTACTTATTAACGTTCGATTTGCAAAGTCAACTATTAACAAGTTACTAAGTTTGATTGGAAGTTAAACCATCTATATTTACTTCTTAGCACGAGTATAACAACCATCAAAAACTTTTCAGTGACAAAACTTTTTTATTAACTGTATGGTAACTAGTCAAGCACGTCAAATTTTTTTCCAACGTAAAACGAAACACTGCTGTTGCTTTTTATTTCGAGTTTTTAAGTCGCATAAGTAGGTATGTTAAATCTAAAATTTTCGTATTAATTTATTGTTATAAAAACATGACTTTAAAATTTCGGTTAGTGTACTATTCCCGCCATTGAAAAGTTTACGCCGAAGTTGGGCTAGTGTAAGCATTATAAGCGGACTTCAGAACAAAGCCGAAGGTAATAAAGTAATAAGCAGCAATGAGCGGGCTTTTAAAACGAGACCGAGGGGGTGAAGGATAGGCAATAAACCAAAATCATAAACTATTTTTATCACATTTATATACAAAAAGGACTTAAGGGGGTGTATAGCAAGAAAACCACTTTGCATTAAAAAATAGTACAAAAATCGCGTGTGGTTAGAGGCAATATTTTGAAGGAGACAAAATATGAAAATTCTGCTCACTTGACGCATAACGTCAAACCGAGACGGACTAGCCGAGAGCTGAGCGATAACTGACATCTATTATCAATTATTGATAACAGATTGTTATCAATAATTATCGATCACTATCGAAAGTTTAATATACAAACTTGGGAATACTTATGGATTAACATATAAAATTATCTATAGCTCTTTGGTAATTAGTAATTTAGTAATATTTGAGTCAGAAGTCAGTGCTTCAGGCTTCAGTAGTCCAGCTCCAGTCTGTGTTCTGGTTAAAGGATTAAGATGTAAATATAAAATTTATTTTCGTTTTTTGACGTGGGACATAAAATTGTCATTATAAAGCATATAGTAGGTTTTTGAACAATCACAATGAATAAATTAATGCTATCTCTAATCTATCATGCAGTATACAGGGTGATTCATTTTGAGTAGCCTATTAGAACTATCTCGAGAAGGAAAAAAATTACTGACTTGAAAGTTTTGCTATAGTCCTAGCGAAGTAAGATCTATTCACTAAAAATATTTATAAAATGGTGGCACTTCCACTTATACCGGAAGTTGACATCAACTTTGTTATTTTAAATAGAATACCCCAGTTTTTAGTTAGTTAGTTTTAGTTTTAGTTTGATTTTTGAGATAAGCTTATTTGTAACTTTTTTTGTGGAGACGCCATATTTTATGTAATTTGACCATTTTCCACAAAATAAAAATCTCGACATAAGCCTACAATCCTTTAGACAATTAGATACGTAGCTCAGTTCATAGAGAGAGCCGTCGTCGAGTAGCTAAAAGGCCCTCTAGAGGAGGTAAGCTGAAGTCTGTACTCTTCCAGCCTCTTTTACTTGTGTAGAATCGTTGATTGAGATAGAATTTAAGAACACACCATGAAAAGTAGGTAATAAGTAGGTAAGTAAGGTAAGGTAAGTAGAGCGATGTTGGATAAAAATTAAAACGTTAAAGCTCAATATCACGCTTGTTAAGGTGGCCGTTCGAAAGACTCAAAACGAGTCAATTTTGCGGTAATTTTGTTCGTACAAATTGGTTCTGCTAGATGTGATAAAGAAAATGTAAATATAGCACAAGAAAGAGAAAAGATGGTAAAAGTGCTTCTGATGGCTTACTTCAACATTCTCTTTATGGTTACTGCATAAAAAATTCGTAAAAATGACTAAATTTTTTTATCACATTCTTACGCTCTATTTTCCTCAATTTATTTATTTTTATCCAAAAGCTAGCTTAAGCACTAGACAATCATATGTTCAAAATATTATTGATTTTAATTGAGTCGTTATTGAGATTTGTTCGAGATAGAATCAGTGAAGAATTCCTTGATTTGGTAGTAAGAATAATATCAAAGCAACTTATTTAAAACATTTTGTCTATATTTTCTCTTTCTCGCTGTATTTTTGCATTTTCTTCATCACAGTCAATTTGTATGAACAAAATTGCCATAATTGGGATCCAAGTTAGGGGATTGGGTCTCAGAGGGGCTGTCTGTCTATATCGAGTAGGCAGTTGTGCTAGTGGTCCGGGCGGGGGATGTATAAGGGTCACCCACGTGTTTGTGCCGTGCGTGGCGACCTGTGAGGTTGGATGAGAGGATCCTGGTGGTTGAGTTCCCCCTGGGGTACGCCTCAGGTGGTGGGCAACACACCACTTTGGCCCTGATTTCAGTCAAGACAGGCGGTCAAGGCTTAGCCCGACCTTGATCAATCGGTTGTGCTGTCCCGTCAGAGGGCCGGTAGGGCGGCTCATGTCTTGCTGCTCCGTGGAACCTATATTTTCTAGGTAGCCTTGGCATCTGGCGTCAAGAACCGACGTCCCCTTGTTGGCCTCCATTGTGGATGGGGAGCCCGGAGGATGAAGTATAAAAACCCCGTATGGATACTAATACCGCTGCTGCCTTCAGTAGAACCCTGTATGGGAGAGACAACTGTTTCACCACAGAGGGAACAAACTATGGGAGTAATCTCCCGAAGAGAAGGGCGCCCGGGCCAAGAGCTGAATTTTCGCACCGAAGACAAGGTGGAACGAAATGCTCGCCAACCATCTCAAGGTGGCAATCATTGATAAGCCGAGCTGGGACACTGACTCCCTGGGCTGAGCAGACAGGGTTGGTGGAAGGCGCGCTGCGGTCGAGTCTGCTCAGTATGCTGGACAGTCTCGGAGAGCGGCCGGCCCCAACGTTCCGCGGTATAGAGGAGGTCTTAATGATCAACTGTGTGGACAATCTTTCTCTGACTTGGCTAAAGACGGCAGTAGCGGGACTCCAACCAACAAGGGGCGAAGCGCTGCTGAAAGTTGTCCCGGCCGACCAACTGCCAAATTACCTGCCCAAGCAAAGCCCACTACAGCAATAGAAGAACGGAAACCGGGGCCACTATAAGTGAACCAGATATCCTCCCTTTCTAAACACTTGCCATGGCAAACAATGTAAATATCCTACAAATAAACCTAGAACACGACGGTTGCCGATACCTCGACAGTGGGAACCCTGGTGCTTCAACGCCACGGTCTGTGGACTGGGCAATCTAAACGGTGTTGTAAAGTACCTACATGCCGCTTTTAATGTTGACAGGCCTAGGACTGCAATTTATGTTTCATGCCGACTACAGGCCAACCTGCTGACGCAATTCTGCATCGGTGACCTCACGGCTATACGGTTCGGTTACGACATAGGAAGAAGCCAAGAGGATGTAATTATAGCATCGATTTACCTTCTCATCGACTCACCTAGTCCACCCTCCAGCAAAGAAATGACGGAGCTGGTAGCGTATTGTGAGACAGGGAGGGAGCACCTCCTAATTGGATGTGATGCCAATGCTCACAATATCGCGTGGGGGAGCAGTGACAATCGGGGTAAGTCATTGTTGAAATAATCTTTCCATTACTAAACTAGATATACCTAATTGATAAGCCCACCTTTGTGACGTTGAGATGTCAAACGGTAATTGACGTCACATTAGCATCGTTAAATATATCCAGATCAATCACTGACTGGTGCGTGACATCGGACTTGGCCATGTCAAATCACAGGTGGATAAATTTTGGATCAGAAACCGTTTAGAAATTCCAGGCGGACTCAGGGGGACCAATTTATAAGGAACCTAAAGGTCGGTCTGGAAAACGGTCAA
The DNA here is from genome assembly GCA_951805265.1 of Schizotus pectinicornis. Lineage (NCBI taxonomy): Eukaryota > Metazoa > Arthropoda > Insecta > Coleoptera > Pyrochroidae > Schizotus > Schizotus pectinicornis. Next base: position 10,456,751 of record OX638209.1, on the reverse strand, counting down.
CTACCACAGGAGATAACGACAGTTACTGACGTTGAACAAGGCGTTTATGTCCTAAGAACCTCGATAATTTCAGCTTTTGAAACGTCCTGTCCCCAGGGGAGTATGAAGAGTCGGGGCCGCGCAACGCGGTGGTGTTGTGTCGGGCTGGACTGAATGAGGTCCCGAGGTCGTAAACTCTTGAATAAAGCAAAGAACTCCAGAAGTGCAGAGGACTCGAATCTTCAGCGCGTGTATTGTTTTAAAATACATACCGCTGAGGTGGAGAAAGGTAAAAGTGATTTTTATACACAAAGCCGAGTAGAGCGGACTACTCCCTGGCAAAGTCATATCGGCCGATCAGCCTGATGTCGTTTCTTTTAAAAACGCTGGAAAAATTGTGCGATAGAGAAATTACAGATGTGAATCTACGGGAACATCTATTGCACCCCGGGCAGAACGCTTACCTTCCGGGTAGATCTACTGAGTCGGCGTTGCACGCTGTTGTGACTCGACTGGAGAGATCCCTAGAGAGTAAGATGTCAACCTTAGGGGTATTTATAGACATCGAAGAAGCTATTGATAAAACAACTTTTGATAGTACAGGACTGGCACTGGAAAGGCATAATGTTTTGCCTACCCTGATGATTTGGATCGAACACATGCTGAGATACAGAGCGGTCCAAATTAGTGTTGGAGACTTATTCTCGAGAGATCAATCAAGTGCGAGGTCTTACGAACAGTAGGGCGGTACTGCTGGCTGTCGGCGGGACCTGCGTCATGTCGAGACTGGTATGAGAGTGCCACCTGTCTCTAGAAAGAATAGCACAAACAAATCCCGTTGAACTCATATGAGTCAAAGGAATACATTCTGGAATACAGGAAAATGAGAAAGCGGATGAGCTGGTGCGGCGGAGGTCAAATTGCCCCCCGAAAAGACCGGAACCGGTTATGTCCTTGTCCGCCGCAACCCTTAACTCCCTCATAAAAGTTGATACATTGAAGAGTCACACCGACAGATGGGTATCAATGGAAACTTGTCGACAAGCACCCTGCTTGAACACTGCGAAGTTTTGTCAACACCTGTCCAGGGACGGCTTGCAAAAGCTAGTGGGAATATTGACACTGTGGGCTAAATGGGCACCTACATAGAATGGGACCCCACGTTTCGCGGTTGCAATGAGGAGGACGAGACGACGGAACATATACTATGTCACTGTCCGGTAATCGCATTAATTAAAGAATCCATACTGGGGGACTTCTAGCCGAGTATGGCCAGTATTGCTGATACGCCACCGTGCCTGGTTCTCAGGTTCGTCGAGAAAAAAAAATCTCAGCTCAGCCCTCAGGCTGAGCTAGGAAGCGGCAAACTCGTGGGGAGATGCAATGGCTCCGTTTGTGTGCGGGTGGGGTCTTTTGGACCCCATATCCTCAACCAATAATACAGAATCCAGACGAGAGTAGATGCTTTGCGGCGGCAGCGGCAGTCCCCGCATTCTCTCTCGCGTAGTCACATGGTCATATCATAAATGATAGTACGAAGCGTTGCAAATAAAGAAACCGCCTGTTTTTAATATAAATTTATTGAAATTATAAACCAACAATCTTAGAAATGTGACTTACACACTATTTACAGCTTTTTGAGCGGCGTCGCCCAAGTGGTCGGCAGTTTGAATGTTCAAGCCCGATTCTTTGATTATTTTTCTAGCTTCAGATGCGTTAGTGCCTTCCAGACGTACTATCAACGGTATTTCCAGTTTCATCGACGTCATTGCGCTAACAATGCCTTTAGCGATAGTGGTGCAGTTGACAATTCCGCCAAACACATTTACTAAAATGCAACGCACGCTTTTGTCTTTTGTTAAAATATTAAATGCAGCTTTGACTTGTTCTTCCTTGACACCACCACCCACGTCCAAGAAATTTGCGGGATCCCCTCCGTACAATTTAATGATATCCATAGTGGCCATAGCCAAACCAGCGCCGTTCACCAAACAACTGAAATATTCCCAAATAGAATTTTTCGTTAATAAAACGGAATTATTACCCAATATTTCCTGTCATTCCAATGTAGTTGAGGTTGTATTTGGCAGCTTCAACTTCTCGAGGATCACTCTCGCTTGCGTCCTCTAACGTAAAGACTTCCTTTTGGCGAAATTGCGCGTTATCATCAAAATTGATTTTAGCATCTACCGCAATTACTTTATTATCATCAGTTTCAATGAATGGGTTAATTTCAAGCTGAGTAGCATCAACTTCAAGGAAAAACTGCCACATTTTCTTTATTTCTGCAGCTGCTTTTATTTCCAAATCCCCATTAAAGTCAAGAAATTGGGCGACTTCTCTTGCTATAGTGTCAGTAACACCTAGAACCAACCAGTTACTTATTTTGAAAAGAATGTAATTTTTGTGTAAAACCTTCAAAAATATCAATCGGAATATTTTTTATTAAATGGGGAGTTTTCTCGGCGACGCCTTCGATGTCTACGCCTCCAGCAGGTGAAGCTATAATAACAGGTCCGTTCCTCTGACGATCCATTAAGATGCAAATGTAAGTTTCACGTTTTATATTGACACTTTCCGCTATCATGACTTGTTTGACTTCAATTCCACTTTTGGGGGTTTGCTTGGTAATGAGTTTGTGTCCCAACATTTGCTTGGCGATTGGCTCAATGGTGTTGCGCCTAAAATTAATTATTAGCGAATGATTGAGGAAGTGTTGGTGAAAGACTTGTCAGTAACGTGGACGCCTCCTTTGAAACCATTGTCAAAATACCCTTTTCCTCTGCCCCCGGCCAAAATTTGAGCTTTAATAACGTATTCTTTTACGTCTGAAAGTAGAGCTATATGTTTAGGTAACCTCAAAATCTTGCGGACTTACTGAATTTTTTTAGTTCCTCGAAGCTGTGCTCGTCTACCATGCAAAAATCTTGAACTGCCACCCCGTGCTTTCGCAGCAAGTGCTTGCTTTGGTACTCTAATAGATTCAAGTATCGGACCGGTACCTAATTTAGAATTTTAGGTTAGGCTATGTGCTGATTTGATTACTTACAACTTACACTGAAAGCCTTGATTTGAGCTGGAATTTTGCGAATGTTGGTCCATAGGGAAGACATTATTGCTTTAAAACTTCACTTTCTCTAAGGATATGAAACTAATCGAAATAAATGGAGCAATCTGTGTGGAGCGCAAAGTCCAAGTTCGAGTTCGGTTTGTTTGGGTTTGGGTCGGCACTCTTCTTCGCAATGACAGGACAGGAATGCTCGTCCAATAACATTGATTGAATAAAGTTTGGAATTCTTTATCATTGCTTAGGTTTTAAATGTCCTCATAAAATATAAATAAAAGAGAACACCCCTGTTTTTCAAAATTTGGATATTTTTAAGACTGCGCATGCGCAAAGTAAAGTGGGAAGTAACGATAAACGAAACTGTCAAAACTTGAAAAAGTTTTATTATTGTTATTGTTAATTTTCAGTTCAGCAAAACTTCTTTTACTTTACAAATTAACAAATTAGTGACCAACTCAACTAGTGCCAGTTTTGTGCTTCCTAAAACTTGCATGTAGTAAGTCATTAGATTATGTTTTTTTAACCATAAAAATCACGGTTTACATTGTACTGAAGTAACAACACAACACCTTGGCTCGTACTTTTTTGTCAAATATGTTTTTATAAAAATGAATAATATTCTATTCGAGATAATAAAGTTGCTTTGAATTTCCGTCTAAAATATCCAAATTTTCGAATGTTATACCTACCTACACGTAAGTATTACAGGGGGTAGTCAAAAGTAAGGAATCGAAAATTATTCTCCAAACTGATAATAAAAAACTTTGGGTCATTGCTTACTTTACCCACGTCAATAGTGCGTCCGACTTCCATAGCTCGAGTCTCGAGTTCTATGATAGATAAAAATTTGATTCAAAAACACAGATAAACTAGAGAACGAAGTCTATAACCGGAAATTATTAATGAACATACAGGGTGAGCCAAGACAATTATACAGGAGCAAGTGACATTTTTTTAAATAAAATGTGGTGTGCAAAAGAAGATTTTTCAGAGCCTTTTCCTAGACTCTTTTCAATCCAATATTATTGCTGACTATTTCCAAACCACTTAGATTTTTTTGTTCAAATAATGGCATCTGCAGATGCATGTTAAAAAAATCACTACAGTCACAATTATGAGTTCTAAGAAAAAATTATGTAAAAACTAGTTATAAAACATCTGTGGAATGTCTTTGAATCGTTTTAACTTTTAAAAAATTATACAGGGTGGCTAAATTTAATTTTTCAATTTAGAACTTTTTGAATTTAATTTTCTTTATTTTTTTAAATGGAACACCTTGTATATTTAACGATATGATGTAGAAACTAAAAACGAACATTTTTTGTATGCATACCTCTATGGCTATTTGGAACCATTTTCAAAATATTGCACAAATAATTACAAAATTTAAGAATAGTCCTAAAAAATCAGATCGTTTTCCAAATAACTCGACAAAAAACTTCAAATATTTCAAAATTGACACAAAAATGACAACTGACGACAGGTAACTGCGATAAATGTGTATTTCTTGTCGGATAATATAAAGTGCAAAAAATGATCAAGATACAAACATAAAGTGAACTTACTAAAAAAACTTATGTTGTTTTTATAAACAAAGCATGTGGAGCACCTATTACAATTTTATCTGTCGAGTAATTTGAGAAACAATCTGATTTTTTAGGATTATTCTTGAATTTTGTAATTATTGGGCGATAAATCGAAAATAATTACAAATAGCCATTGGGGTGTACATACAAAAATGTTTGTTTTTAGTTTCTACATCATATCGTTAAAAAATATACAGGTGTTCCATTTGAAAAAATGAAGAAAATTAAATTCAAAAAGTTCTAAATTAAAAAATTAAATCTAGTCACACTGTATAATTTTTCAAAAGTTAAAACGATTCAAAGACATTTTACAGATGTTTCCTAACTAGTCTTTACATAGTAGTAATGATTTTTTTAACATGCATCTGCTGATGCCATTATTTGAACAAAAAAAACGCTACATCCAAGTGGTTTGGAAATAGTCAGCAATAATATTGGATTGAAAAGAGTCTAGGAAAAGGCTCCAAAACATCTTCTTTTACACACAGCATTTCATTTAAAAAAATGTTACTTGTTGCTGTATCTTGCCTCACCCTGTATGTTGAAAAATAATTTCCGCTTATAGATTTCTTTCTCTAGTTTACTTGTATTTTTAAATCAAATATCTACCCTTCATAGAACTTGAGCTATCGAAGGCGGACGCACTATTGCCCCACCCTGTATAATTAAAAATTCTCATTCTTAACATTTACCAAATACATAATTTTTTGTTATCAAATATATTTTTTATTAAATATTGGAAGTATCTACACAGTTTTATGACACTCCACGAGGCAGTACAGACGTAGCTCAAAATAAATTTTTTCCACAGATTAGCTGAAGGAAACCCAATGCATCTGTTCCATTATTTCATATGCTTAGCATAAATATAAATTTTAATGTCTGTGTTGGTTTTATGTGGAAAATAAACGAGTTTAAATTTTAACAGGTGGACATTACTGTTGAACTCCGCTGTACACAACAAATCTATCAAGTAGTAAAAAAAATAGTTAACATCAATACCAACATGTGGATTTGTGGAGTTCCGTAAAACTATGTACATACTTACAGTATTTAATAAAAAAAATATTTGATAAAGTAAAAAATTATTTAGTAAAGTAAAAAGTTATTTGATAACAAAAAAATATTTGATAAGAAAATAATTTATTTGAATAAAGAAAAATATTTTGACACAGACGACGTCTCATAGATGGGCATGTATTCCGATCTCAAGATGCTGGGACCACCATTAGAATGTGTTTATTTGAGGTGAATAATGAATGGGCATCTTGAATAACTGGACAAGGCGTTTCATAAAAGTGCTGGACTGTAAAAAAAATCATGTTGGACGATTCTTTACGGGTGACCGCTGAATTTTACATATAGTAACTTGTTTAACTTATTTATTTCCAACTTAATAACGATATAATAATACTGAGATTAGTTACATAATTTTACAACTCTCATTTAATAACCCATATGTAAATGACTTTCTCTTTCTTTAGACCTCTTTTTCAATAACACGATGCAAACTAACAGCAGGGCCAGTAGAGCGATGACTAAAGCAACCAAAGTGTACATGGCATGTCGAAAACCTGCTGCAGGATCTGCCAAAATATAGAGCGTTTATTAGATGGCTCAGAGAAGGACATTTTCGCTAATTGGTGACTCACCAGGACTGTTTTGCAATTCTCTTGGTATGTAATTGGACAAATTGTTCCTAACATTGGAAATTTTTGGTAATAATTGATTCCAAAACATTATCCTCTTCATCCTTGTGTTGTCTACTTTATGAGAATTAACAGCAGCCAGTTGATGAATGTAATAGTCACCTGTTGTGTATTTACGCCACTCAATCATTTGGTTGTTGGGAGTGGGGTTTCTGTAATTGGCACGTTAAAAAAATTGCTTAAAGTTTATAATAAGCCGCGTTTCACATGACGTGTTGATATCTAGTTATACACAGGGTTAGCCAAAAGTGTGGAATCAAATTTCTTCAACCTAAACTATTACGCTTAGATAAAAAATGAAAACTTTTGTCAAATGATTAATTTGAAGGCTTACCTATTAGAGTATATTTTTTACAAAATGGTGCCGGTTATTTTTTATTGTTCACAGAATGGAGATCTTTTTTTTCTACGTCAACGATTTATGTATTTTTAAATAAATAAAATTTGCGTTTTAGCTCAGCGAAGGTAACACTTTGCTTCTAAGCTCCGCCCACTCCAAGTTACCTGGAGCAGAGGCACAATACTAAGTTAACAATACTATTGTCCAAAATGGGTTAACTGTGTATTGTGTTAGAATTCAGTTATCTATTACAGGTAACTTGGGGTTGACGGAGCTGGAAAGCAAAGTGTCACCTTTGTCTAGTTAAGACGCAAATTTTCTTTATTTACTTAAAAATAAACAGCTGGATGTAGGAAAAAACATCACGTATCCGACTTTAAACTAGGGGTAAAAATATAATTCATTAAGATTCGATTGGAATTATTTTGCAGCATGCATTTTTTTCAATGCAAATAAATATTTACTTACTTTCTATGATATTTAATTTAGGTAATTTCTTGATTAAAAAGTAAAATGGCCCGTCATACGGTTTACACGCAGAAAGTCAATTCCAACCGAATAAGAATAGAAAATTACCCGAAATTCACGAAATTTGTCCATAATTGCTTCACCGAGCGACTTAAATTGAGTTCGTTTTGATTAAACTGCCTCCTTCCGACCTGTTTGAGCAGAATGGGTCCGAAAATTAACAGTAGATCGCTTGTGATGATTGAATCTTAAAAACAAAAGTAGTAACAACATTGAGAATCATGCCAATTTTACCGGTGGTATTTGATAGGATGCCCACGTCGTCTAGGAAATAAGCAAAAATCGGTTGCACATAAGACGTCACGAATTGGGATAACTGCAAGTAATGAGGTGCCTCAACTTTTGATTCAAATTCCAAATTTTTTAGTTGATCGAAAACATTTCGTACATCTCCTTGATTGTATGAAAAATACTTCCAATTTATCAAATCTGCTATTTGGTCTTTACCGCCGAATCTATATAGACGAATTATTTCAGGAATTTTTGCCTTCTCCGTATACTGCTGCATTTGGGGGTAACCTTGACTAGCCAATTCTAGCCATTGCACTATAGTGTAACTGTTTTAATTTAAAATTTAAATAAATCTCTCGTACTTACTAAACTGCTCATCAGCAATCGGTTTCGAAATTCCTGTCATCACCGGCACTTGCAAGTACGTTCCATCCTTGAGTGCACTACTTGGGTCCAGAGGGAAATATCGATTGTTTTCGGGCAAAAAGCCGTCCATCACCGGATAAAATTTATCATTCCAAGTAAAAGACTGCAAGTTTTGGCGCTAAATTAACAATAATTGTGCACGACAATCGATTAATCGTTAATTAACAATGAAATTACAAAAATCTTTTAATTACGTTCGGAAAGTAGACCATTTTTTTATAATTTGTCTACCAAAGTACTTTATCACAAGTTTACTATTTATTGGAGACAACTATACCTCAGAATATTCCGCCAAGGCTTGAAGAATATGTTCAACTTTCTTAGTTCGAAGACATTCAATGGGATTAGTGGTGTAACCATCACATCCCAGCATTCTTAAAATTTGTTTGGAAGCCACTATAGGATCGTTATTGAGTAACCAAGGCGCTACCGCGCTTCCTTGAGTAATTATTGCACGATGAAACAAACCTGTAACCAGTAAACGATCACTATACTCGATTCACCGAATCCTGAAAGTTAGAGTAAGTACTACATACCAGCCGTTCTTGGCGAAACCATGTGGAAAGTCACACTGACAGCTCCGGAAGAATGTCCGTAAAGTGTAATTTTTTCCGGATCACCACCAAATTGTTTAATATTCTGTCGAATCCACAATAATCCGAAGTACTGGTCTAATATCCCTAAATTGCCTCTCGCTTTAGAGGAACCTAAACAAAAAAAGCCGAAAACGTTCAAACGGTAGTTCATAGTAATAACCACCAAGCCTTCAGCAGCCAAATCTTGGCCCGAGATTGGAAATTTGCTACTTCTGTAAAAGTCTTCGCCTTCAAAGAATATCACGACTGGCAGTGGGGCATAGAAACCCCCATTCTAAATCAACAAACAAGAACTAGTTTTTTTTTGTTTTTAATTTATTAATTAATTACCTCGGGAGCCCAAATGTTGAGGTGTAGACAATCCTCGCTGTCGTTATTCTCTGGTTTTAATTGGGGACATCGCGGTCCGTAGTCTTTGGTCTGTCTAGTCTGGTTCCACCCCTGATGTTTCTGGGGCGGCACAAACCTCAAAATGCCAACTGGGGGCGCAGCAAAAGGTATTCCAAGGAATGCGTTGACAATTTTTCCGGAGTCCGTGTAAATTTTCGACTATATCAGAAATAAAAAACTGAAATATGTTTGTTTAACTTACCCCTTCGATCGTGCCTTGCTGGATCCTGATAATAGGTCTTCGATCACTCCAATTTTGACTCTTTACCAAACTGACGAAGAGGGCGTAGAATAAACATTTCATGTACATAATCACGTGTTTTCGGGTGTTGCGTTTTTGGAAGTAAATAAATAAATAAATAAAGTTATTCCGTTACATTGTGCTCGCCTCGTCAATGCTAAATCGGTTCAGTAATGAAATAGTACATTGCGATCATAACAAATTTTATGTGTGTCCATGTAGCGCTTCCGGTTTGACCCTTTTGTTTGGTTTCCGGTAATGTTGATCAAGTTTAGATGTGATATTGCTATACTGCGCGCTTCTCTCTGAACTGGAGGGAATCGAAACGCGGTCCAAACAAAAACATAAATGGCATATTGTTATCGTTATGAATTTGAAACTTCTCACTGAAATGTAAATAGACGTAATACAGGGTGTCCCTGAAAGATCCGGACACAGGCTAACCACAGGTTCCTTAGATCAAAATAAGTCGATTGGACATAATTTACCTATATCGAAAAATGCCTCCTTGAGACCGTATTAAAAGGTTCAAAGATGGACGAAAAAAAATGTTTTTTAGATCGCCTCAACCGTTATTTCTACTGGTATTTACTACATAAGTATAAAAATATAAAAGACGCATCTTGATATAAATTTTTTGTGACCTTAAATACTGTGGAAGATATCTAACAGGGGCCACTCTTGTGTTAAAACGTCATATTTCTTTAACGCTTAGCTTTAGCGCTTTCATTTATTATCTGTATACTTTAATTCTTCACAATCTTTGTCTCTCGTAAAATTTTAATATCCTCAATGGTTTCGACAGAAAAAAAATTAATTCGAACTCTTGCAACTTGATGCGCCCGAAGCGTCGCGCCGTAAACCCTTCTATGATGCAATCTTTTGATCATCCTGCATGGAAGAACACTTGCTTGCTCATACTTCCTGCACCTACTAAATACGTGAGAGGCTTCAGGTTCAGATATGGCACGGATTTCTCATCAACTCCGATATCTTGATTTTTATTAAGTTATTAAAAAAAACATTTGTTTTCGTTCATCTTTGAACCTTATTGTCTTAAGAAAGCATTTTCGTATATAGGTAAATTATGTACAATCGACTTATTTTGATCTAAGAAACCTGTGGTTAGCTTGTGTCCGGACCTTTCGGGGACACCCTGTATGGTAACGTAATTACCAATAAAACGCACTAATCTAAAGAACAAAAATTTACTATTTGGCTAGATAGGAAAGTCCTCGTCGCCAAATGCTTCGCAAATGTTACCCTGCTGAGGTCATCAATTGTACTTGTTCTGTGCTCAATTGTGCTAATACTTTTTTTTGAATTGTGCTCATCATGTTTATGTTTATACCATTACAAAATTAAAAAAACTTAACTGCCAGCCTCCCATTTTTTAAAGTTCTTTACAATTTTTTTGGCTTATTTTATGGTGCTCATTATTGAACGACAAAAAAAATATTTAAAAATGGGGCATTGGTGGTAAAATTAAATTGCAGAGTAAATTTTACTTTCTTGTCGGTTAGAAGCAACCACAATTGAATAAAGTAGAAAAATGTAAATAACTTAAAAAAGTGTAGGGCTGAAGGCCCCTGGAATTGATTGTAGTTTTTTTAGTTATTTACAAACGAGCTCATTGAAAAAAAGATGACCACACAACTGAGCACCAAACACACAAGGAACGAGCACAATTGGAAAAAGTAATGGCACAAAACGAACACAATTATGTTCGTTGAATGTTGAATAAGCCAAAAATGTTGTACAGAACATGCTGGCGGTCAAGCTGGCTCAATTGATTACAGAAAGAAAAAATAAAGAATCTAAAATGGGGAGCTAAGTTGACCCGACTGAGCTCCTGCAGAATCTGCTTCAGCTATTCTTGAACTCACGAGTCGCCACTGAACTGAATGAACATGAATCGTCGTCAATCCTTGACATGCTGCGCCTTGACGTTCTGACTCTCGTTTTTGATTTGAATCATCTCGCACTAATTGACTCATTAAGACGATTTAGAGCCAATTTTTTTACTAATTGATTATTCATTTATTATTTCATTCACTTTGGCTAAATCCGAGCGGTGAATAAGGTAGATAAAAATTGTAATTTGGCATCATTCCAGTAAGTTCTAGGAACTTTTTTTCATTTTAAGACAAAGCCTCAATTTTTATCACCGTAACAGATCTAAAGGTTAAACGATCCAAAGCTGTAAAGGAATCCATACAAGCTGGGATTTGCTGTTCGCTTACGGGACCATGCCGTTGCACTGCGCAATTATTATAATGGCCATAAATACTAATTAATCACAGTTTGTGGTAAACTGGCGACCATTATGAATCTTAACTTGTTGTTTCGATAAATGAATGAAAATATTGTTACTATTAAAGCGATATGATTGTCCTGTATTGTTGGCAAATCAGAAAAAATACCATGTGTTGTTTGTAACAATTGCGATTAAGCATAAAATGTGAGTCAAGCCCAAGCGCAATACTTCCAAATAAGGCGACGAAGCTTACTTTTCAGGTCGTGTTACTCATATTATAGACAAATACAGTTTAATTACTGCAAGAAATTGTTGTTTTTATTTTGGCCTATATAGGAAAATCACATTCAAAGTTCCAGATTTTGGGAAAAATTTGTACAAAAGGCATAAGAAATGGGTAGAATTTACGAGATTACCTGGATAATTCGAGTCAAAATTTGTCTTTAAAAATAGTGGTGGATGGGCATTTTAAGACTTGGACACCTATTGATAGAATATCTAAAGTAAGAATAGACGAGCAGTCGAATAAATTTAACAAATCTTGACATGTGACACAAAATATGGTGCTGAATACTGAAAAAAGTGGGGTTAAGTTTGAAGACAATCTATAAACAACCAAACTCATGGACGGAGTTCTATTCTTAGTTTCGTACATATCTTGGGTTCGAGTCGTGTTCAGTCTTTTCACCACATCGAAAGTGTTATAAAAGTGCAATGATTTTACGGAATGTTCTGTGAATTTATCAAATCTACTAACAAAGTAAGTGCCGTTTTGCGGTTTTTCTTTTTTGAAAATTCGACTTGGTGCCTTTGTTTTGCAGGTATTTTGATCTCGAGTCGATTAAATTTAGACTCGTTCCTACATCCATTTTCTACACCAAAATCCAGAAAAACAAGTAAACCCCGAAATATTTAATTTTTTTTATTAATATTTACTAAGCCACATCGTTCTCATTTGACAAAAAAATCCAATTTATTTAATCTCGGCATTATAATTATTATAGCCGCAAGATTTATTTTATCTGATGGTGGAGTGCTAAAAGTTAGTTTTTAGTCGTCTTTTGATTTCGCGTTGTTCTTTTTAACTTTATCTCATTGCCGCAACCACATCCGGAAAAATCCACGACTCTAGTTTCCTACGCTTGAATAAAATTTTATAATTAAAATTTACGAGTATTACTACACTATTTAATACGTTTGGAATAATTTATTAATATTAGTGTAACTTGGCAACCAGGTATACACCATAATCATTAAAACACAATTAGCCGAATTTATTCGAGCGCCCTTGATAATTTGTTTATTTATGTAATAAAAAATAATTGGATGGCATTCAAATGCAGGACAAGTTTGTTATTAATAGAGTGTAAACTGACAAAGTGTTGATTATCTCAGGTAATGAAGAAGTTAATCTAAACTTGTTTTTTAAACCATACAAAATTTAACTTCCGGTGCGGATGATCTCTTTTAAAAATCAATCGGGCCGACTTGGCAAAAGAGATCAATTTTGGAGATGTGTTTTTAATAACAAGCAATCACTGCAATTTGATTTATTATTCAAGTGGTATTAAATTTGGAGATAAGAAATAACGATTACGAAACACGAAAATTGTTGTTAATGTCATTTTTAGGAATTTTAATTAGACTGTATTGTGACTATGTATTTTGAAAAATGCTTATTTGCTAGCAATTAGGAGAATTCAAATTTTTGGTAGAAAAATCCATCATGTTGGTTGGAAGCGAACTGTGGGATGCTGCTGCAGCAGGAGCGTTCTTGTATTGCTTGTTGTATATCGTTGTGGTGTTGCAGGGGTCATAGGTGATTCGATTGGAATTGGTCAGCAGTGAAGTCTCTGAAAAGATGAGCGACTTTCCCTACCCAGGCACCGGTTTCGAACCGGTCGAGGCTCGTATGCAGCGCGATGTGGATTATTGTGAGTTTAATGACGAGGACGAGATGGTGACGACCGAGCGCGAGTTGGCGGAGGACGCCCAGTGGAAAAAAATTCAACAAAACACCTTCACGAGATGGGCTAACGAGCATCTGAAGCTGGTGGAGAAACATATAGGGAATCTAGAAACGGACCTCAGTGATGGCTTAAGACTCATCACCCTGATCGAGGTTTTGGCCGGGAAGCGCCTCCCCAAACACAACAAGAAGCCCTCCTTCCGTTCGCAAAAATTAGAAAACGTTTCCGTGGCTCTCAAGTTCCTCCAGGATGACGAAGGCATCAGGATTGTGAATATCGGTGAGTCGTCGCGAACCTCATTGAATGCCATAAATTTTGAAATTTGCTGCCGTTGTATTTTCCCGGAAACCGCAAAATTTGTCGACTTTCTTTACAAATCGTCAGCGATTTTAAATCGAATTTGCAAAATTTAACAGCAAACATACAAAATTATTTCCAGGTTATCTTATCAACAATTCAAACAACGGACAACTTCGCAACAGGCAAAATAGGTGGAAACTAGTTAAAAATAAAGTCGTGTCATCAGGCTGTAAAGAATAGCGTTAATTAACTAATTCAATTTGACCAACTCCTAACTCCTGGTCAGTCCCAGTTACAGTTCCCATTAAAATTTATTAATTATGTACTCGCGTAGTAGTACAGCAATTTATGAGTCAATGTTGATTCTGCTGTATTATGGATTCCTGAAACGATGACCATTTTAATTACCTATGTCACACTTAAAAATAACGCGAATCGGTTATTGAAACCAACGATTTTTCTAGCATTCGTTTGATTAAACAATATAAATGGAAGTTCAAGGTTAGAAATAACGACAATTTCTTAAACTCGTTTTGGCAAAATTGTTTACACTTAATCTACTTTATACTTTACATCGCTAATTTTTCGAATCAATTGCTTCATTACCGATTTTAATATTTATATTAAGCTGCCACTGTCTTTTAATCCGATAATTTTTGAGTAATCTTAAGAAATTCTTGTGGTTGTAAAAAGGCAAAATCTGCAGGAATCTGAAATTCATCAATCACATTCCAGTCAATTTGACCGCAAGCGTCCCTAGGGATTGACGTTTAGTTAATTTTTCTGTTCTGGTGCCGGTGTATAAATTATGTTTATTGTTACTCTTATCGCGTTTGACCTAGCTGAACTTACAGTGCAGAGTACTTTAAAAATGTCTTCATCTTTAAGTTGACCGTCGTCTGGTGCAGGTCTGCATCTGAAACGATAGTTTACATGTTGAAACCACGACCTAACCAGGTGTTTGTTATACAGTTTAGAAATTGGTGCGACCTCTTAAAACGATTCTACCTGTTGACTTTCGCGTTTTTAATACGATACAACGAATCGTCCATCCAGACGCGTTTCGCGTTTAGCCGAGCAAATAGCAACTTGGTCAAAAATCGAGACCTTCACGCTCAAGTTTGTTAACCGCAGGACGTTGCGCGTTTGGACCAACGGCGCCATTCTAATTTATCCAAATTAAAAATGTCCCTTGAGAAATCGCAACTGCAACATATCCACTAATTGCAACTGCAAAATGTCAAAGCAATCTTCTTAATAGGCTATAGCCTCATTTTAATCGAGTCTTCATTTATTCTGAATTACGTAACGGTAACGGAAGTCATTTTTCGGTTATCGGTTTTCCTCCTGGGATATGAGATAGCCGATAGGTAGTAAAGTATGAAATTATTCGCATGCAAAATACTGCATCATGCATTGTTTTTAGATATGAGCCTGTTTCAACTTTCAACTAAGCTAAATGTCCCGGTGCCCGGTGTATTGTATACAATACAACACCTTTGTTTTAATACCGTGCACTGTATATGGAGTATTTTTGCAGCTGACGCCATCGGCCTTGTAATACTTTGGTCCCATCTCATTTGCAATTCTGCTGGTGGTTTTGGCAAATTACTCTTGTTTTTGTTGCAGACAATAAGTAGAGGGAAGAGGGAGCTGCTAGCTGCTGAAATGTGACTGAACGTTGCTCGGCCCCCGACCCCGGTTAAGCATCCTGTGTTTCAAAATGCAATTATTTGACGAATCCGTTGGTTCTATGACACACTAAGTACTGATAATGTCAGGTTGACATTGGAATAAGATTACGTAACGTTTCTTTGAATCCCCTTCGGTCACTCGAACGAGTCGTCTGAGCGAGTAGACGCCCTCTCATATATGGAATTGATTGCGATCTCTTTTCAACGTGATTGTTCTCCTTGGCCGTCTGCATAGACCCAGTTATAGTGTTCTCCATTTATTTATGCCTTAAATAGATCTAGTAATATAGAACGATTACAAAAATTAAACACCCGCGATTTGCGGACAATACTCATGATACGTCCACAAATGGTCACTGTTATCTATCCACCCTTGAAGAGTTTCAATATTTGAATGTTTCATCTGTAACTGAACCACTTCGATCTAAGTACATATTTCTATTATCACCGAGAAATTTTTTAAACATGTAAATATACTTTAAATTAAATTATATACTTTACTTAAATACACGGTGCACGAAAAGTGGACCAAGTTGGTCTTATGGTGCTCATTCACGTTCAGGCCTACGCCGCCGGCCGGCAGCGCCGGCTGGACGGCCGTGATTTTTGCACAGATTCCCCGATTTTGGCCGACAGGCTTTGGCCGGTTGTGATATCGGCCAGACATTTACCATTATTTAAATACACACGATCAGTCTGCGATCGACAGTTTGACAAATAATCTCGAGAAGAATGTGCAGCAATTATCTTACAAGCAGATAAAAAGAATGAATATTTGGGTGAAGAAATGGTTACAAAAACGTAGAACTTTATTTCACATGTGGCTAATACAAGTACTGTGAGAATTAATTGGAACTGATTTAAACAATTGTGCCTAGAGTGAACGATACCTGCTTTGAACGTTCAGGTTGCCGGCCGTTTATGGCCGGAAAGACTTTGGCCGGCCGGCCGTTTCAGTTGAACGGCAGTTGAAAACCGGCCGGGGCCGCCAATTCTTCAAATCCCAACGTGTGTGTTCCATTTCCGGCCGTGACCTGACGTTACTGGACTGCCGGTTGAACTTAAGTCGAGAAGAACATGTGAGATAACATTATTACAATTGCTGTACATTCTTCTTGAAATATATTTGTCGAACTGTTGATCGTAGACTGATCGTGTGTATGTACTAAAATTCAGGTAAATGTCCGGCAAATATCGTAACCGGCCAAAAACTGTCGGCAGTCGTAACGGGTATGGGTACCATTGTGATTGTGGTACCCATTCACGCTCAGGACTGCCGACTTAACTTTTGTCGGCGTTCGTTTCTTATGGAAACCTCGGCAAATTTAACTTTTTTTTAAGAGTTAAATTTTCTTAATGACTGTTTAATTATTTTTTGCATTACTGTAAAGGGAACTTAATTTTACAGTTTATTCATCAAATCTTGATAGTTTTCATATTTTTGCTAATCATTCACTAACTTCACCCTCACATTTCCTTGCACAGAAATCGGTCAGATTGTAGCTGTCGCTAACATCAACTTATTTTTTTGCATATAACGTTTATCTAAGTCTTTTTTTACAGTAATGCAAAAACTAATTAAACACACACATTAAGAAAATTTAACACTACTGAAATAAAATGGACAAGGTTTTCATAAGAAAAACAAAAGTTAGTGTCATTTCTGGTTAAATTGGAAACGAACGATAAAAAATAAGAAAAATAACCAAAGAGGGAGAATTTTGCAATATCCAACATTGATTTAAAAAATCTCTCATTTTTTAGTTATTACTTGGGGTCGTTGTCAGTGGGACAGTCTGTATACAGGGTGTTTTGTATAAGAACCGACGGAGAGCAGAAGGGAAGAAGAAAAGTACTATCGATTAATGGTCTTGGTACGCTCAAAACGTGTGCCAAATTTAGTTTTTCTAAGTTGAAGTATTACTGAAATATTAATTTTTGTCGAAATTTGAAACCTTACTTTGAAGGTCGATAACTTTTCAGGGAAGCAACTTGGTATAAAAGTAAGTTGCGTTAAATTACCGTATTTTAGGTTCCTCTAACGTGCCTCTGCTCTGTGTCGGTTATTATGCGAAACATCCTGTATGGTTACATCTTTTTCTTTTTTTTTCTGTTTGTAAGATAAAATTATTAAAATTGCTGCACATTCTTCTTGAGGCATATTTGTCGAACTGTCGATCTTGAACTAATCATGTGTACTGAAATTGAGGTAAATGTAAATATAGTAACCGGTCAAAAAATGTCGGCCGGGACTATGGCAACTATGGGAATGGGTACTATGAGCGATTGTGTCAATCTCGAAAGTTCACAATAAATTATCAATGTTTTTTTCTGAACACGGTCACGTTGATTAGGGCTCATCATAATCGACTAGATTACTAGATTGTCTCTGTTTCTAAAATTAAAGAAAACTTTAAAAAACAAGGTTTTGTACAGAAAACAAAAAAATACCATTTCCGGATAGGCCGTAAATAAAAAATAACTAAAAGACTGCCAATTTTACGACATCTAAATTTGAAGTTTGTTTTTCTCTTATTATTCATGTTATTCGTATAGGCCGTTTTTAGTGGGGCAGTTTGTAGTCGTGGCTATTACGGTTTTATTGGGTCACGTTTTGTTTTCTCAAATACATACCTAGGTACTGACTGCTTAACACTTGTACTAGAATTGGCAGCGAGCCAATTTATTTGTAACATATTCAAACTTTCAACCTAAAATTGACAGCATTCTTTAGTTATCATAAGTAAAACTCAAAGTTTGATTTCAATAAATTGTGTCCTGTAACCCACTCCCACTAATACCTATCGCGAAACTCAAGAGTCAAAATGCGCTCTAGCAATTCTAGCATAGTTGAAACATCGAAAAAGTGGTTTGCATTTTTGAATAAGCAACGGCCACGTGTGTAGGTCAATTCCAACCGCTAATGTAGCCTTCACACAATTTGCAGACATACTTATTTTGAGAACGTATACAGGGTTAGTCAAAAGTGTGGAAACCAGCTTCTCCTGCCTAAATTATTAGACTTAGAGCAAAAATGGAAATTGTTTGTTAACTAACTAATTTCAGGGAATATTAAAGCATATTTTTTGCAAAATGACGTCAGCTGCTTTTTTACGTAGTAATATTTCTATTTACCCCGACGTAAAGAATTATTCTCCACACAAACGTGAAATAATTTTTTTACAGCGACCCGTTTATTTTTAAATATATAAATAAAATTTGCGTTGTAGGTAAGTAAATGTGACATTCGTGTTCTAAGCTCCGCCCACCCTCAAGTTACCTGCAAGTAGAGTGGCATTAGAATGTCCGGTAGGGCCTACATTTGACATGACGGACCGTATTAATGGCACTGCTTCTTAGGTAAGTTGGGGGTGTTTATTTTTGTGTGGAGAATAATTTCCTACGTCGGGCCAAATAAAATGTTTATTCCTATGTTGCTATTAAAAAAAAGTTGCCGCAGGGGAAAATGATTGGCATCATTTTGTAAAAATAATGCTCTAATATGCCCTGAAAGTAGTCAATTGACAAACAGTTTTTATTTTTTCTCTGAGTTTAATAGTTTCGGCAGGTTTAGGCTTGGTTCCACACTTTTGACTAAGCCTGTATAAAGATCTCGGAAATTAAACACATACCTTACACTAGCCAATAGGAACCACAATTATGACTAAATTTTAGTTTAAGCGCTAGGTTCAGATTTCTTGTAGTAACTTGGATTTTGGTGTTCGTATTGTTTCAGATTCAAGTCATATTGTAGATTGTAAATTAAAACTAATATTGGGGCTAATATGGACGTTGATTTTGCATTATTCAATATCGCTGCCTATGTGGGAGGGCGAAGACGATATGAACAATGGAGGTACAGAACCCACTCCAAAACAAAGGTAAACTATTTCTATTAATTTCAATCATCTTATGGCAAATTTTTAGGTTAATGAATTGGATACAAACAAAATTACCGGATTTACCCATAAGAAATTTCACAACGGACTGGAACGATGGCAAAGCAGTTGGGGCTTTGGTTGACGCTGTCGCGCCAGGACTTTGTCCCGATTGGCCTGTATTTTTTCAAACAACTAAACGAATCTTTGACTAATTTCAATTTTCACAGGACTGGGACCCTAAAGACTCTGTTCAAAATGCCTCCGAAGCCATGGGCTTAGCCGACGATTGGTTGAACATTCCTCAGTTGATCAAACCAGAGGAAATAGTCAACCCTAACGTTGACGAGCAGTCTATGATGACCTACTTGTCGCAGTACCCAAGCGCAAAACTCAAACAAGGCGCGCCTTTGAGACCAAGAACCAGTCCAAACAAGTGAGTACCTAACCTAGGAAATCTAAGCTAAGGGGAAACTAAGTATAGGTGATATTAATTCTTTTCTTTGTTTCGAATTCAGAGTTCCCCCTCCTAGGTAAGTCCAAATATTGAGGAAAAACTCTAACGCATTAATTGGGTTTTTTCCGAATAGTCACACTAACTCGATTAACGAGTGTTTTATGTTTTCCTCGCTGGTTTAGATCCATGAATTCTTGTTTGTAAGTGTATTGCAATCAGATTTCTTTGCAGAGTGAGAGTTTATGGTCCTGGAATCGAACCTACTGGCCCCGTTGTTGGAGCTCCAGCGAATTTCACCGTTGAAACTTTCTCAGCTGGAAAAGGCCAAGTCGACGTTGTTGTGGAAAACCCAAAAGGACAGAAAGAGCCAGTCGAAGTCAGATTTAATGGCGACAGAAACTTAACGTATTCAATTGCCTATACGCCACAGTTAGAAGGAAATCACAAAATTACTGTAAAATTTGCTGGACGTGAGGTTCCCAAGAGTCCCTATGTAGTTAAAGTTGAGGGCCATGCAGGTGATCCATCTAAAGTTACAGCGTCAGGACCAGGACTTCAGCCAGATGGAGTTTGCATTAACAGATCCACGTATTTCGATATTTCAACAAAAAGTCGGTAATAATTTATTTCCGTTTGCCAGCTTCTAATGATCGGTTTTTAGATGCCGGTAAAGGAGTTCCTGAAGTTATCATCTTAGATCCGTCTGGAAATAAAAACTCGATTCCTGTCAAAGTTCGTCAAACAACACTAGATGTTTGGCGTTGTGAATATTTGTCTCCCACTGTTGGTTTACATTCCGTTAATATATTCTTCGCCGGACAACCCATTCCAAATAGTCCGTACGGAGTTAGGGTATCTCCTGTTTCGGACTCTAAAAAAGTTCGAGCTAGCGGACGCGGTCTTCAACCGGCCGGTGTTAGAGTTAGAGACGACGCAGATTTTAGGATATACACAGAAGGTGCTGGTGAGGGACATCCAGATGTGCAAATCATTGGACCTGGAGGCGTTAAAGAACAGTGCAAGATCACGAAAGTTGATGGGACTACTTACCACGCCATCTATCATCCGATGAAAGAAGGAAGATACATCATCATGATTACATTTGCAGGACAGGAAATTTACAAATCGCCTTTTGAAGTTACGGTGGGACCTTATAAAGAAACATTAATTAGAGCTTACGGACCCGGATTAGCTGGTGGCGTTGTTGGATACCCCGCCCTATTTACTGTAGAAACTAATGGCGAAACCGGGGCATTAGGCTTCAGTATTCAAGGTCCGTCTCAGGCTAAAATCGAATGTCATGATAACGGCGATGGTTCTGCTGACGTACGATATTACCCAACGGCTCCTGGTGAATACGCAGTTCATATTCTGTGCGACAACGAAGACATTCCTCGTAGCCCTTACATTGCTCAAATCCTACCAAATACCGATTACTATCCAGAAAAAGTTGAGGTTTACGGACCTGGAATCGAGTCAACCGGCGTTCAGAAAAACGTTCCAACCAAATTCATGATGGATACAAGAAAAGCTGGATCAGCGCCCTTAGACGTTAAAGTATCCGACGCAAATCGCGATAACGTTGATGTCAAGTTAACTGAAAAACCAGACGGCACTATTGAAGCCTCTTACATGCCACACAGCGGTAACCGTCATACCGTTCAAGTTAATTACGGTGGAGTTGCCACAAGAAATTCACCTTTTAGAGTTTATGTAGGGGAGCCTATCGACGCCTCCAAAGTCCAATGTTTTGGCCCAGGCATCCAGGATGGGGTCAAAGCCAACACTCCAACCCATTTCAACATTGATTCGAGGTAATTTAACAATGGTGATGGTCAGGTACGATGTGTTATTAAAATTTTGAAAGTAACTCTTTTATTACACCCTAAATAATCTTTTATGATATAGCGGCGCCAACACTAACACTGTGTGAGAAAAATATCTTTTTAGTAAATGGTGTAGACAAATTTGTTTACTAGCTCTGAGGACGACAATTTTAATTTTATTACAATTAATTTGTTATTTGGACGAACGTTGTAATGGGCTTCTTAACTTATTTGCAGAGAAGCCGGCGAAGCCGATCTAGATGTCCACTTAGTGAACGAGGATACTCACCAAGAAGTTCCAGTCAAATTAACAAACAACGGGGATAGAACTTTTACAGTGGATTATGAAACGCCACAATCGGGAAATCATACTGTAACCCTCCATTACGGCGGGTTGAAAGTGCCAAGTACTCCGATCAAGTTCCAGGTTCATCCAAATGTTGACGTATCCAAAATTAAAGTTGATGGACTTGAACCAAGTAAGTATTATAATTTTGTATAAATTTAAAACAATACCTAACTGGTAAATTAGCCGCTCCTGTCAATAGTTTGCAACAGTTCAGAGTGATAACGCAAGACGCAGGTAAAGCAGAATTTGCTATTTCCATTACAAGTCCTTCAGGAAGCAAAGTAAAAGCTCACGTCATTCCTACTCATGAAGGTTATTTAGTAAATTTTACCCCGACACAATTGGGAGAGTATTTACTGGGGATCTCTTTCGGTGGTGAACCGATTTCGCATCGACCTTTCAGATTAACTTGTTTAACTGGAAGCGACCCATTGAAAGTAAAAGCTTCCGGGCCAGGTTTGCACAGGGGGATCGTTAATAGACCTGCAGAATTTATGATTGACACTAGAGGAGCCGGTCAAGGTGGCTTAGGGGTGACTGTAGAAGGACCCTGCGAGGCTGCTATTAATTGCCGAGATAACGGCGATGGTACTTGTTCCGTTGCTTATTTACCGACGGAAATCGGGGACTACGGAATCAACATTACTTTTAATGATCAACACATACCCGGCAGCCCCTTTCAAGCTATTATAGTTCCAGAAGTTGATATGAACAAAATTAAGGTTTCTGGAAGCGGAATTCAACTGCACGGTAAACTAGTGTGCGTTGACGTGGAGATACCGAACTACCAATAATAACCGTTTTCGATTTATTGCTTTAACATATTAATCGCATTTTATTGTTGTATAATTTGATTGCATGTACTGTTCAAAATTTGTTAATACTTCTTTGCTAAATATTATTCCTTTTTTCAGGCGTTTTTGTCGACTCTCCAACTGATTTTCTTGTTGATACTAGAGGTATTCCTAAGGCTGGGGACGACGGCAAAGTTACTTGCACAATCACAAACCCGTCAGGGGCGCAAACGGAGAACTTAGTAACGCCTCTCCATGACGGAACTTACAAAGTCAGTTATACGCCTTTTGAGGAAGGAAGACACACCATTGACATATTCTATGATAACGTTCCAGTCCCTGGCTCACCTTTTATTGTTAATGTTAGACGCGGATGTGATGCTAAAAAATGCATAGCTTACGGCCCAGGATTAGAACAAGGTTTTCTAAACAAATCCAACGTGTTCACTGTAGAAACAAAAGGTACAATTAATTATACTATTTATCGGAATTTATTTTCAAATTTTATGTACAATCGTCACTTAAATTTACAGACCTAAATTTTGCAACGCCTGAATATCAAAATTAATTTAAGATTTTTAAATTCTTTAAAAGCGAGACACATTCTAATTTTTTTTTTCATTCCCTACTAATAAATTCTGCGTCTTTCAAAGTAACTTTTATACTTGATGTTAATTGCTCGTTCTGTCTCACCAAGCTACTCAGGCGTAACCATATTTGCAGGAGCTGGCACTGGCGGATTGTCTCTAGCTATCGAGGGTCCATCCGAAGCCAAGATGACATGTAAAGACAACCGCGATGGATCTTGTTCCGTGGAATATATCCCTACAGAACCTGGTGAATACGACGTCGCAATCAAATTCGCAGACCAACATATTTCGGGATCACCATTTAAGGTTTGTCGCTTCAAACGTTTACCTGCAATAAACTAATAATTGCAATCAGGTCCAGGTGGGTCCTGATGTTGACGAGAAATTAGTGAAGGCGTTTGGGCCCGGTTTAGAGACATCCAAATGCAGATCTGGAATTCCGACGAAATTTACTATAGACGCGTCGAAAGCAGGACCGGCACCTGTTGCAGTTAACATAACATCTGACCAAAAACCGCTGCCGAGACGGCCGGAAGTCACTGATAACTGCGATGGTACTTTTGATGTTTCCTACGTCCCCTCCAACGAGGGTGCGAATCTCAAGGCTCAAATCACTTACAACGGAAAAGATATTCCTAATAGTCCATTCCCTGTTAAAGTAAAGCCTGTAGTGGAACCTGAAAAGGTTAAGTTAAGCGGACCTAGCATTGACGAGAACGGGGTGCCCGCTTCTATACCAACCACAATTAAAATCGATACCCAAGAAGCCGGGTATGGCGATCTAGACGTCCAAATTTTGGTAATTGCATTTGTGAAGTATTTAGTATAGGACATGAAATCATTGCGGGTTCTAGGGCCCTGACGGGAACCTCCGTCCTGTTAAAGTGACTGATAATGGCGACGGAAAATACAGCGCTACGTACGTGCCTGATGACTGTGGTAGATATAAAATAGACGTTAAGTACGGCGGAAAAGATATTTCTAAAGCACCCATCCCGGTCCAAGTGTACGCTATAGGAAACGTAAGTTTTCCAAATGCGGAGCGGTAAGCTCAAATTAATGTGGGAGGCGTCATTAAACATTTATTTAAAGTAATAGTCACAAATTGTTTGATAAAAGCGACAGAATTGTCTCAGTACTCTCAATCCTCAAGAATTTTGCATGGCGTTCTAAATCCATTATTCGTATTTACCGCATCGTATTCGCAAGTTTGTCGACCAAGTAGCGCAAGTTTAACTATTTTTTTTTCTTTTTTTAATAGGCTGATAAATGTAAAATTACTGAAGGCTTGGAGAGAACTTTATGCAGCGGTGAGTCTTACTGCGTAACTGTTAACACTGAGAATGCCGGTAATGGAGCGGTAACTTGCAGGATTCGATCAACAAGTGGAAGGTGATTTTAGTGATCACTTTGAAGCAATCTACTTTTTTCTGATTTTCAGTGACTTGGATATTAATATTGTGGACAATGGCGACGGCACTGTCAGCATCTACTACACCGTGAAAGATGCCGGGGATTATACAATTAACATTAAATTTGGGGGCCAGCCCGTTCCTGGCGGCTTTTACACGTTTACGGTAAGTTTTTGTTTTTAATTTAGACTCACGTAACGTTGGCAAAATTTTACTCACAACAACTTTTGTATTTGCTGTATTAATTTTAACCCACAAGCACCGACCGCGGAAAGATTAACGCAAAGAAACTGTTGAATTTCAAGTTTACATAGAATCGTCATATGAATTATTTTAGGCTATTTCTTCGTGTTTTTGCTGATGTTACTTAATTGTGTCAGAACTGGGATCGGAAAACACGTGTTTTAAATCAAAATTGTCTTTAAAATTTGTCATTATTTATTTTTAGCAGCGCTACATGAAAAAGGAAAGAGGAAACCATCAAAATTTTATACGACCATGTGTTTTTGAGATTACGTCTTAACTAAATCAATGTGTGTTTGAAAATATTTAATGATTCCCTGATTTCATGCCAATACATTTGCCGCAACGTTTTTTTGCAGTTTTGAGATCTTAGTTTAATAATCGATCAAACGCGGAGTCATTAACTTAAACGTCGTGTCTGCTCA
The DNA here is from genome assembly GCA_951805265.1 of Schizotus pectinicornis. Lineage (NCBI taxonomy): Eukaryota > Metazoa > Arthropoda > Insecta > Coleoptera > Pyrochroidae > Schizotus > Schizotus pectinicornis. The sequence continues at coordinate 10,431,463 of OX638209.1, read as the reverse complement.
AATACTCCATATTTCAAGAATATTGCTTTGGTTTTGCATCATCTATTCAATGAACATTTGATTGTGTATATTTACGAGGCGGCTTGCATGTTTAATGATGTAACTAGTCACTATTGCATTTGATAAACTGCAATAGGAATTACTAATTGGTACAATTACCTGCACTTCAATATGATATCAAATATTAATCACAAATGTGATTTAGTGAATTTGTTAATATAAACAACTGGAAAATTTAAAGTTTGAATCAAAACGTTCAAATCGTTATATCTTAAAAATTACGCTCGGTATATAAAACCTGTTGCTAGATTCCTGTTAAATGACGCGAAATCTACAAGAATAAGTCATAAAATTGGTGTCTAAAATTTCAATATTTTTTATTTTTTTCCCTACCTCAATCGATAGAAAATGGAAAAATTTCCGAAATCGCTATCGTTTATCCAAACGCGATGAAATCAACGCTCTATTGCGTACTCGATCTTCCTTCAGTGGCTATCGAAAGCTGCAACAATGAAAATCCTGAAACTTAAAACGAGAAAGTCAAATTTTTCAATTTTCACGAAAATTTCGAGTCAAAACGTTCAAATCGTCATAATAACTTAAGAGTTGCGCCTTGTATGTAAAATACTGCTACCACATTTGCATGAGCGGCCCGAGATCTATAAAAGTACGTCTTAAACTCAATGTCAAAAATTTCAATATTTTCATTTTTTTTTTTATCTCAGTCAATAGAAAATCGAAAAATGTCTAAAATTGCTATCGTTCGTATAGACGCGATGCACTCAACGTTATTATTGCGTATTCGATCTTCCTGATTCTAAATTTGATCTCAATTTGGCTCTAGAATTGATAGATTTCTTATAAATTTTCAAAAACTGCAAAATTACTGTTTTTTCAATTTTCAAACTTATAATTAAATTAAATTATATTGCGTAGGTATTTGACTTTCCTGATTTTGAGTTTAAACTCAATTTTGCCCTAGAATCGATAGATATCTTATAAATTTCCCAAAACTGACAAATTACAATTTTTTTACAATCAATTTACATTTTTTAAACTTTTGTAACTTTTAAACGGACGAAGTTAAGTTGAATGAAAGTACATCAAAGTAATCAGTTTTTCAGTGGCTATCGACAGCTGCAACAATGAAAATTCCGAAGTCGAAAGCTTCAAATCGTCATATGTTAAAAATTATGCCTCGTACATAAAAACTAGTGCCAGATTTGTTTTGAACGACCTGAAATCTACAAGAATAAGTCATAAGATCGCTGTTAAAAATTTCAACATTTTCGAATTTTTTAATTTTTTTTTAATAGATAAAAATAGAAATAGAAATTCAAAAAATTTTTAAAATCGTTATTGTTAACGCAATGAAATCAACGTTTTATTATGCACTCAATCTTCCTGATTCCAAATTTGACATTAATTTGGCCCCAGAATCGATAGATTGCTTGTAAATTTACGAGGACTACTCACTTACGATTTATTCCAACTTTCAAAGGCTTGTAACTTTTGAATGGAAAAACTTACGTTGAGTTAAGTTGTATCAAGACCGATCAGTGTTTGAGTGGTATTGAAAGCGGCAAGTATGAAAAGTCTGAAGCTTTTTCAAAGATTCTAGAGGCTGGAAATCATTTTGTTCTGATATTTGTAGAGAACTGTATGCGTAGGTGCGACAGAAATAGTGAATTAGGGATCCAATTAAATTTGAGTGCGCCTTGGTGGTGTAGTCTAAGATGAAATTTATAATAAGCCCGAGCAAAAATAGAATCTAGAAGGCTTTTCCTAGCCATTGTTCAATTTAATCTCGAGTAAATAAACGGGATTTTTTTTAATTATTTCTGGAAATGCGACTGTAAACTTTACTACGCGACCTCATTAATTTTTAATATAGTAAATATAAGTTTTATAATTAATAAGACTAAACGCAGCTTGAGAAAAATATTTTCGGTTGTCAACAATATTAAGTAATACTAAAGAATTGTTAATACCTTCTTGTCGATTCAATTGAACAGTTGTTAGTGTGTATTATGTAGAAGAGGAAATCTCAAGTGTTTTTAATATTTGGCATTTGATTGCTTGCTGACCGAGCACGAGTGATTTTTTTTGGTACCGTGAAACTCTCTATTATAGTGTCAGCTATTATTTGAAATATCTGAAATTTTTGGCTGGTTACTTCGCTGCAGACTAGACAATCTTGTCGTCATAATTTTCTCCCACTACGCTGAGCGTCGGAAGCGTCGCTCCACCCCCTACAACACTTCCAGGAATTAACTTTTATTATACTTCATTAAAATGGAAATTAGAGCTAAAATTAGCGACGTCGCGATCGCGTTCTTCAAATTGTCGATGGCTTTAGTGTTCCGTGGTGAACTTTCAGTGTAATTCCTCGAGTTTGGTTGTCTCAAATTACCATCAGGTTTGATTAAGATTGTAGAGGCGGAGACAATCGAAAATAGCCGAACGTGTCTAGCTGTATTCTTTCAGGCACCCACTAGTTTTCGAATTTCTATATGCATGTAATTTAATTGTCTTCAGTCTTGTGAGCACATTTGTATCGTGGTAGCTGAAGAAGGTATGGCACTGCTTCTAGCTATTCAATTCCAATGAACTTACATTGCAAGAAAGTGTTTGCTGCGACAGTGATTTAGAATTTTTTTGAGCTAAGTTACTAATTAATTATTGCAAAAAAATTGAACTTATTTCCTATTATTTTGTCCGCGTTGGAACTACCCCAATAAGTATCATCTAGAAATTTTAGTTTTCAGACAAAAACATTGTTCTCGCTTTTACGTTAAAAGTGTTGGTTCGGTTTACTTTTTGGGTTTCTTCAGTGTATTAAATGTCAATTTTCCACTTCTACTGGTATCGAATTGATATTTCTTATTTGTGAAATTGCTCATTTTATATATAGACCGCTATTTATATCAAAACTCTTAGGCCAAATTATTATCCAATTTACCAAAAATATTTGCTTGTTTATTGAACTGGTTTGGACCAGAAATTTTTTTTGTGTATCTGTCAACAAGTTTTTAAAATTTCTTCAATTTTAGAAAATTTATGCAAACATTTTATATATTGATCCAATCCCTTAAGGAAATTCCATACTTAACTAAGTGAATTTCAGATTAATTGTCGCCATACTGTTTTTTGCGTTAAAATTTGTAAATTGTTGTTTACACTATTTGGTTGGCGCACGACTGTCTTTTGTTGCCAGATTCTATTAATCTATATTAGAACTTAAGTAACCCCTGTCTTGTATTTTTGGCTCCTAATTATAATTATTCTGGCGTTAAAGTTACTAGCGCAAGTACTGAAAAATTTTCTTTCAACCGCTTAATAACGTTCATCACGCAAGATTAATCGGAAATTGCATCAATTTTTTAAGTAAACGCGGCCAAACTAGAAGGGTCTGCCATGACTTTAAAATAGTTTGCGGCGATGCTTTGAGAAATTGTCGACAGGTGGTACTTAAATAAATAGCACTTGAATCTCTGAGATCCCTACATCAAACGCTATTAACACCATTGCCTTTGCACACCTTTTTGGAATAAATATTTGGAGTTTGTGGCGTGCTCGATTAACGCTGATAAGTGCAGTGATGCTTATTTTTGGGATTTTGCGCAAACATTCAAAATTCAAGAAGTTTATCGCGCCAAGTCCGACCCTACTATTATTCATATTTACCGTAAATCATTTTTTATGGTTTTTCATCTAAACTGTGAACCTTATTGGCATTGTGACTGCGAAGACAGATTTTAAAATTCACATTAAGTTAAAAAGATAAATGTAACGAGTCATTATTGCGGCTCACTTTTCTGTCTGATTGATTGCCTTGTTAAGAAATAAAAATGACCTATCCAGAGTTGTAATAATGCGTGAAATTGGTTCGGCTCTTGGCTGTTCTGAATGAAGAAAGAATTTAAAAATATTCCAAAGTTATTTAAATAGCGATATTTTATAGGCTGTAAGCGGCAACTGGTATAAACATCTAATTTTCCTCAAGACAACAGCCGGGATCAGTTGGCACAATTCTGTTGTTGTTTTTGTTTTAATCGTTTCGTTGCGTCGCCCGCAGGTTTGACTGCGAGATGTAATTCTACAAAGACTGGGATGTTATTAGAAGTCACAAAGACAAGAATTTCTTGATTTTAATAGATTAGAGTCGAAGAGAAATGAGTCTGAAATTTTCACTTTAGTCAAAAGGAAAACAAGAGTGAAAGTAAAAATAACTGAATAGATAGGAAGTTTACGAGAAAGATAATGATTGAAAGAGGCTGCTGACAGCTCGATCACGTTTTGGCACGGCTTTGCTTTCGTTTTTTTTTATCCCATTTAATTTCCAATTTGTAGTTTTCAAGGAAAAATACAGGAAAATAGGATTCAATTTAATTAACCCCTATTTCGAAGTGGTTTTCGGCAAATGAACATTGTTTATTAAAGAAAGCGTTAGACATATCCCAAACCACGTTTGTGGAATTTTCATATTTGTCAAAACTGGCCCAACGATCTCACTTGACTGCGATACTGTTTCATTTTTGTCTTATTGTTTGTAGGCCGAGGAAGTTAGCAAGTCCGAGAAGACTAGCGTAAGTCACTCGCAGACAGATTTGGCTGTCAAGAAAACTAGCTCGAGCACTCAATCCGCTAAACAGACGTTTAGACCTCTCAACTTAGACAATATCCCACTGCCGAGCACCGGAGGACACGTCACAGGTAAGTCTCGATAATTAAATGAAATAATCTTGTCCTTAACGAAAGAAAAAATGATTTAGAGTAACTTGCTGGGCGCAATCTAAAATATGAATAACTGGAATAAAGTTTATTTCCTGGACGCAACCTAATTTTTACATCAAAACATATTTCGATATTTTTAGATGTCAAATATTATCCACCTTACTTATTTCTTGCACAGCTGTCCACATGCTCATTTATTTAATAAGCATTTTCGTTGCCATATTCCTACCCTAAAATTCTTCAAGCGCTTCAGTTGCATCTGGAATTCTGAAGTGTCAGCTCAGTCAGAAGAAGATCGCGCTTCTATTATCAACTACCAGTGGTTAATACAGTCAGTTGATAATGTCTACTGTTTAGTTAATTAAACATGTTTTCTTGGTTGAATGTTACCAAACCTTCAGAAGCTACTTGGTCGGAAATTTCCGCCATTTATATCGACTCTCTCAAAACTGTAACTCATTCTGAAGTTGATCACGAAGAGTTTCCGATAGTTTACGGTAAAATTCCCTCAATTCCCATTGGAGGAAAAGGTTTTGGCGTCAATTTTACTCCATTAACTCTTTTATCTTGCTACTCAATTCACTCCCATAAAGGTAAAAAAGTGTAGTGTGCATCCCTATATTATCATTGATGTTAATATAAATGCTAAAACTGTTGATTTTGCAGCGGAAATTAAAATGCCAAGTGGAAATGTTGATAAACCGGTTATCGAAGACAACCACGATGGAACAGTTTCAATAAGATACGACCCCCGCGAAGAGGGTTTGCACGAGTTAGCTGTAAAGTTCAATGGTGAACACGTCCAAGGTTCTCCTTACAAGATTCACGTTGATTCGATCAGTTCCGGCTACGTAACTGCTTACGGTTCTGGTTTAACCCATGGCGTCTCTGGAGAACCCAGCAATTTCACCATTTCCACTAAAGGGGCTGGAGCTGGTGGTCTTTCGATGGCCGTAGAAGGTCCCAGTAAGGCCGAAATCAGTTGTCACGATAATAAAGACGGAACAGTTTCTGTATCTTATCTGCCAACAGCCCCCGGAGAATACAAAATCTCAGTTAGATTTGGCGATAAACATATCAAAGGTTCTCCTTTCAACGCCAAAATCACTGGAGAAGGTCGCAAACGCAACCAAATCTCTGTTGGGTCATGCAGTGAAGTTTCACTCCCGGGGAAAATTTCTGATGCTGACATTAGATCGCTTAATGCTTCTATTCAAGCGCCAAGTGGTTTGGAGGAACCGTGTTTCTTAAAACGACTTCCAACTGGTAATATCGGTATTTCGTTTACGCCTAGAGAAATTGGAGAACATGTTGTTTCGGTGAAGAAAATGGGCAATCACATCACCAATTCGCCATTCAAGATCAACGTTTGCGAAAGGGAGGTTGGTGATGCTAGGAAAGTTACTGTTTCCGGAAACGCTCTGAAAGATGGCAAAACCCACACCAACAACACGTTTACAGTTGACACCAGAAATGCAGGTAATATTTACGTTAACATTCGTTGATTCATTGTTTTATTTATTGTTCTTGTTAAGGTTTCGGTGGTCTTTCACTTTCGATTGAGGGTCCGAGCAAGGCCGAGATTCAGTGCAATGACAACACTGACGGTACTCTGAACATTTCGTACAAACCAACAGAACCTGGTTATTACATTGTCAACTTGAAATTTGCTGATCACCATGTGAACGGATCACCTTTCACCGTCAAGGTGACGGGGGAAGGCACCAACAGGCAACGCGAAAAAATCCAGAGGCAACGCGAAGCTGTTCCCATCACCGAAGTTGGAAGTCAATGCAAACTCACTTTCAAAATGCCGGGTAACTAAACAAAACCGAGCTGGATACAGCCACTGAGACCAGATTTCGGTACAAATTTTCAGTCATCGTTAGTTAACTGTTTTCATTTTTTTTTAAAGGAATTACTTCCTTTGATCTGAGTGCTACTGTAACATCACCCGGCGGTGTCACTGAAGATGCGGTCATCAACGAAGTGCAGGATGGCCTTTATGCTGTACATTTCGTTCCTAAGGAATTAGGTGTACACACTGTCTCAGTTAAATACAAGGATATTCACATCCCCGGTAATTAAGTTAATTTTAGTTTTTTCTTGGTTTTACCAATTAAGTTACAGGCTCTCCATTCCAATTTACTGTGGGGCCTTATCGCGACCACGGCGCCCATTTGGTAAAAGCCGGTGGTGGCGGCTTAGAACGGGGAGAGCAGGGAGAGCTTAACGAATTCAACGTGTGGACTAGAGAAGCAGGCAGTGGTCAACTCGCCATTTCCGTTGAGGGTCCCAGTAAAGCCGAAATCAATTTCACAGATCGCAAAGACGGATCCTGCGACGTCTCCTACAAGGTTTCAGAACCAGGTGAGCATCCTAGCAATAATAACTAATTTACAGTACTGTTTTCTCCGTTCTATTGACCAGTTAAATTTGTATGGCTTAAATGTGTTTTAATGGTTGTCTACATTCATCAACAAAACTTTAATTATACGGCGGGCCAAACGTTTGAAGGAGGACTTCAATTCCGAGGAAAAGAATGCAATGAACTTTGGAGACTGCTTAAAATTTTTTTGTTGCAATCCTTTGTTAGTAGTTTTAAGGTCGCTTATGTAAGATGGCAAAATTTGATATGATAATAAGTCTTGTGGTACAAGAATTCGCGATACTTACTTACTTCATAAAACTGAATTGACTTTTGGGTTGAAACTTATCGTCTGGATTGGCATTTCGGCTAAAATTACTATTTTGGGAAAATGACAAACAATCATGTGAATGATGCCTGGGTCGTCCACTTCCTATTTTGAAACATGTCGGCTGGTTATTGGCGCTTGAAACCTGACAGGGCTCTATTCGTATCCAAATGTTTTAGAATTTAATTTAATTAAGTAAGTTTGTAGGCTGGTTGCGGTGACAGTGTAAATACCGGAAAAGTGGGTGCAAGTTATTTATATAAATATATTTATTACCGGGTTTATTTTTGCTTGGCAGACGTCCAACTTAAAATTTTGTGGCATGTTTCAAAGTGTGTTATGCTGTGACAAAAAAATAACTTCAAGGTAGTTTGAAAAGTTAAATATAGGACGTTGAATCATATATTTAATAGTTAGTAAGATATTTTTCATATGACTAAAGTGATCCGCCAATATATACTTGTTCTCATAGAAGATTCAATGTTTTTGTTGTTGTGACAATTTAAAAAATGTACAAAGTGTGCCACGAGATAAATTTAAACCCTCCTCCACCTGCAGATGATGAAGGTTTATACAATTCAGTTGTTCTGGTGAATTGGTAACACTTAGTTTTGTGTGGCAGGTGAATACCGTATTGGATTGAAGTTCAACGACGAACATGTGCCAGATTCTCCCTTCAAAGTCTACATTTCCCCTGCCGTCGGTGATGCTCATTTACTAGAAGTTATTCACTTCCCTGAAGGGTGCATCCAAGCGGACAAACCTTCGCACTTTGTTGTTCGCAGAAATGGAGCCAAAGGAAACCTAGATGCCAAGGTAGCACTCCTTTTGACACTATTAAATAAATTTCATTAACAAAGTGAACTTATTAGCTGATAGGTCCGTCCGGCCATGAAGACGACTGTTTTGTCCAAATCATCGACTTGGAAGAATATTCCGTACGTTTTATGCCCCGTGAAAATGGAATCCACAAAATTCACTGCAAATTCAACGGAGTTCACATTCCCGGCTCGCCTTTTAGCGTCAAAGTTGGTAAAGATACTGCTGATCCAGCTGCTGTTCACGCTTCAGGTGCCGGTCTTGCCGATATTAAAACAGGTAAGAATACTATAAGAATTCCAGGCATTTATTTGTTAACAACTAAATTTAAGGAGCGAAAACGGACTTTATCATCGACACAGTAAACGCTGGAGCTGGTACTTTAGCTGTAAACATCGATGGTCCAAGCAAAGTGTCCATGGACTGTACAGAAGTTGAAGAGGGCTACAAAGTTAGATACACACCACTAGCTCCAGGAGATTATTATATCAGTATTAAATATAACAATAACCACATAGTCGGCTCGCCATTTAAAGTCAACAGTAAAGGTAGGTACTTGCCAATCAGTTGCGTATACGGTTTTAACGTTTTTTTTTTTTTTCTTTTTAAGGGGATGCCAAAGTTGCTGATATTGGTGGACAAGAGTCCTCATCTGTTGTGGTAGAAACTACAGCGAAAACCGGAAAAGGTCTAAGCAGTAAGGGACCTGTTCTTCCTCATTTTAAGAGTAATGCTTCTAAAGTCACATCTAAAGGAATGGGTCTAAAGAAAGCTTACTTAGGGAAGCAAAATCAGTTCACCGTATCCGCTCAAGATGCTGGTTTGTATAATTAAACTCAATTTAGTTTCTGGAATCATTTCCTTCCTTTTCAGGAGCAAACATCTTGTTTGTTGGCGTTCACGGACCAAAGGGACCTTGTGATGAAGTGTTTATTAAACATCAGGGTCGTAATCAATACAATGTCAGTTACGTGGTTAAGGAGAGAGGAGATTATATTATTATTGTCAAGTGGGGAGATGATCATATTCCAGGTTCTCCATACAAAGTGGAAGTTTAGAAACTTTAATTCTCTTATTATTTTTCACAATCCCCATTTATCGTGTTAAAAAATTTGTTGATTTAGTGGAAGTTACTCAATTTCTTCACATTTGTATATATTAAATTTTTAACAAGATCCAACTTCCAGTAACTGAACCAATCTTTTAAGCCATTTCTACATCGTAAAACGCCTAAAATGTGCCTTATTATTTTAAGAACAAAGTAATATTAATTTTTTTTATTTGCATTATATCTATATTATGTAGTAAGTTATTACTTATTAGGAATTTTCATATACACAACTGTTATTTTATTATATTGTGCCGTTAATTTCTTTGATTTTCAGTTACTTAAATGTTATTTTACTATAATAAATTTATGCTGTTCTTAAAAATGGATTAATTAATTAAAAAATTAATGTTTTTTGCGATATAGTGAAGGCAATTTAAGACGACCAGAAGATATTTCTAATCGAAAAACGCAGCCGGCAACTAAAGAGTGCTGTTTGAAAAAGCCGTCCTTATTTTAATTTTTTCCATCAAAACAGAAAAACTTACTTTTCTTTTGACCACTCATGTCCCGCCAAGATGCGATAGCAACGGCTTACCTTGTAGATTTTATGAAAGAGCCCCCGTTTTTGAATGGTCTCCGTTAATTTATTATGAAACAATTTGACATAAGAACTATAAAATCAAGAAAACTAATATAATATCTAAAAAAATTCCTTTGAGCCCATTGCATGTTTGTGTTCGAAGGGCATTAAGAGATTCAATTTGTCCGTGTATTTTAAAATTCGCTTCCAATTCGCCGGGCAATTCGAAAGTGTTGCAATTGTGGCGGTGCACTAGTATGGGCGCACGGCGAGGCTGATTGTGTTCCCTCGATAGCTTAGCGGTCAGAGCAACCAACCGGCAATTGGGAGACCCGGGTTCGAATCCCGGTTGAGGAATAACACTTTTAGCCTCGTTACGCCACATGCCATACCTGCACACGACCGCCAAACAATGATAACAGCTGGACCCAATGGTTATCACCTGGAAAGCAAGGAAATCACTCGTTGATGTGGTGTATATTTAGCTACTGGATACAAATATTTGTAGATTATAGAGTAGATTTATATTTAACCCATAATATGTAGGTACTGATTAAAATAACTGAAATAATAAAGTTTCATTTATATTATAACAAAGTGCTTCATCATAGGTAATTGGCATGAATATCACTGGTCTTATTAATAGGTACCTATATCAAGAAAAATTAAAATCCTCCTCTAACTACAGGTAGGTCTCTACGATTGAGGTGCATAAAGTAAATTCTAGCACTTCCGATTCGAACTGGAAGCGCTAGAATGTACCCTATGACCTCAATCGTAAAAATCTATCTGCAGTTAGGGGAGAATTTAGATTATTTTTGATATGCCCATTAATAAGTCTGGTAAAATTCGGGCCGATTATGGTGAAGCACTCTATATTGTATTACTGGAGAAAGAAAACAAAAACTGAGATTAAGACCAGACATCCTACTACTTGCCACGATTTGATCACAGTTCGTTTTGGACTCAATTTGCAATCGAAAACTGATTTTAAACTTTATACGCCATTTGTAGTGAGTTCTATACGGTTCAATGGTTGTGTAGCGACCCGTCCTTCTGTAGTTCAAATGTGGCGCGCAATCATTCTGATTGGATACGAGAGATGGCGCTACTACCGGAACCTACAGAGAGGAAAGCAACTGAAAGCAACCGTTTCCCGTTTCCGGACGGCCGGAAGGAGTTGGCTACCGCGTAGTTGCAACTCCTTTCCATTTTAAACTCATTGTTCGCCGTTTGCAGTTATTGCTTAATACTTAATATAAACAACGTAATAATTGTTTACAATCTATGTGGGTACCAGTGGTATTAAAGACAGTTACTCCCGCCTACACCTTCGGTTTATTTGGAGAAATAAGAAGCACGCTTTCAGCCCCCAACTGCAAGAATTTTGTTTAAAACACCTAATTGCGGTAGTGCGTGGACTAGCGTTGGCGTTGAAACTAGATCTAGGGCTGTTTTCCACGAAAACCCTGGTTGAACCGAACCCGAATCACAGCTTGGAAGTGAGAACTCAAATACAACAGCACTCTGACGAAAATTGGGATGCTCAAAGCGAAAATTGGGACCCTCAAAGCGGAAAGTATGGGCTTGCATTTCGCATAGTAGTCACACTACAATAGCCCGCTATGCACAATATCAAGCTTCCAGTTTTAAGGAAAGCCTAAAGGTGCGTAGTTTTCAAATTTGCGGTTCTTAATAAAAAATTAACAAATAGTAGGACATTTATGCAATGACATTGATTTTAGGAAGAACGCGATAAATAAGTGGCTTATCTGATTTTGATTGGAAAGATTCTAGTAGTTTTCCAAAAGGAAGAAAAGTACCTAATGTTCTACCATTGTTCAATTCTAAGGGAACTAATCAAGCAAATATGTTGAAGTAAACTTTCAAGTTTAAATCAAAAATTTTCTTGTTAACGTATCGATTATGTCAGGCACTATGACTGCCTGTATAAACAAAGCTGTAGAATTTGCTACTCAACGAAAACAGTTTGGATTGACAATAGATTGTTTTAGAACAACTCAAAAAAAAAATCGCCTGCATGTGGATTCTTCACTACGTTACGCGGTTTATGGCGTACATGATTTCTGAAAATATGGATCCAGGGTCAAAAAATTTCTACTTGGAAGCTGCCATTTCAAAGGTAGTATTTAAAAACTAGTAATGGTGAGACTTTAATTTAAAAAAATTAGTGTTTTTCTTCAGAAGTTGCTTGGTATGTCTGCGATGAAGCAATTCAAATTTTGGGAGAAATGGGGTACATGAAGGAAGCTAGTTTGAAGCGGGATTTGAGGATTTTCAGAATTATCGAAGGCACCAACGATATCCTGTGGCTTTCTATCGCACTAATGGGTACTTCACTCTGTCTAATTTTGAAAATTAAATGAAATTTTTAAGAAACCTCAAAATAATAATGTTGTTTTTACTTTTTTCAGGTATTGAGTATGCTAAAGCGCACTTGAAGGAGTTGCAGAGCGCCTTTAAAAACTCCATCGTTAACTTGGGGTTGATCTTTGAGGAAGAACCAAAGAGAATGGCGAGATGCGATAGTTTGCCTTCAGTTCCTTCCATGGACCATCTTGTGACTACGAACCTGGCACGTTACGCCACGCTTTCAGCTAAGGTTGGTGATTAAATGTAAAAATTGCTCTTAGTTTTGTTAAATTTTTAGAAAGTAGACGCTTTTGGCCAGACCGTCAAAATGGTTTTACTCAAATACGGAAAAAACATTGTCAATGAACAATTCATTTTGAATAGGCTGGCGAATTCAGCTATTGACATTTACACAAGCGCCTGCGTTCTGTCAAGAGCCAGTAAGGCGATTAAAGAAGGGCTTTCGAGTGCTAGTCATGAAAAGTTAATGGCTGAATCTTGGGTTTTGGAGGTAACTAAAATCTGTTTAGCAAATTTTAGTTTAAATTTTGTTATTCTTAGGCCACCGCCAGGATCGATCTTAATCTCCAAGTAATTTCTTCGGACAAACACTTGGACAACTTTACTAAATGGAAGATTATTTCCAAGAACGTGTGCTATAATGGGGGAGTTGTGCAATTGAACCCTCTTAAATTTTTAATTTTATCATAATATTTATTTTTCATTTCCTTATCTGTTAAGGAGAGCCTAAAGGTGCGTGGTTTTCAAATTTGCGGTTCTTAATAAGAAATTAAGAAATAGTAGAACATTTATGCAATGAGATTGATTTTAGGAAGAACGCGATAAATCGGCGAGTGGCTTATCTGATTCCGATTCGAAAGATTCTAGTAGTTTTCCGAGACGAAGAAACGTAGCTAACGTTCCACCATCGTCCAATTCTAAGGGAACTAATGAAGCGAAATGTTGAAGTAACATTTCAAGTTTAAATCAAAAATTTTCTTGTTAACGAGGTTTGGAACTAACGTCAACTTGTCTGATGAAAAGAAGTGGAAATCTCAACTTCAGGAACTCATGAAACTTCCAGCTTTTGCAAGAGTGGTTTAGGCCGGTAACATGTTATCCCATGTTCGTCACGTTATACTCGGCATGAACTCCGTTCAGCTATACATGAAGGTAATTAATTCACAATGACATTACTTTTAATTAACTAAACATCTAATAACTGAGCCAATAAGTTATAACTCATAACTAGATGAACTTTATGGTTAATTTTTTGTGTGTGTTTAGGTGCCGGGCAGTCGGACGCCAGGCCACCAAGAAAACAACTTCTGTTCCATCAACATTAACATTGGTCCTGGTGATTGCGAGTGGTTTGCAGTTCCCGACGCCTATTGGAGCGCCATCTGCGGTCTTTGCAAAAAAAAAAAAAACAAATCAACTACCTGCACGGTTCTTGGTGACCCGTTCCTCAGGACCTCTACAATGCCAACATTCCGGTTTATCGTTTTCTTCAGAGACCTGGCGATCTAGTTTGGGTAAACGCCGGTTTAGCAATTACTTTGTTTGTGTGACTATTTACATGATGTCAGTTTTGATAGTTGGTGATTACGCCGGCAGATGGCGGAAACTTTTGATGATTTTTAAAATGAAACCGTTAAGAGTGCTGCGATAGCGTTACTTCGGTTCCTAGTGGCCATTAATTGCTTAATTTCGTCTAAAATTAGTCAATTAACCGCGACAATGTTACGAATTGCTCTGACAAGGTAAGTGAGTGTTTTTTTTTGAACAATTCAACCATTTCTGATTTACCAGATTGTTCGTCACCACCTCAGTACGATGCAAAACCGTCCAAAACGCTGAAAGTTCCACTGAAAACCACTCGTTTGTTATGAACGCTTCCCGAGGTCAATTCCAAGACAAAGAAGTATTTCCTTACCCAAACTTTCTTACAGAGACTCAGACAGAAACTTTTCAAATGCTTATTGACTCTCTCGCAAAATTTTTCCAGGTAATTACCTATTAAAATTTTTCATAGACGTAACGAAAAAAAATTACAGGAAGTCAATAATGCAGCTAGGAATGATTCTGAAGCTAAAATAAAAGCGAAATTACTTGCTAGATTATGGGAACTTGGTGCTTTTGGGCTGCAAGTGCCTCAAGAGTGTGGAGGTTTGGGCCTGACCAACACTCAATATTCAAGACTGGTCGAAATTGTTGGGGCGTATGATTTGGGAGTTGGAATTACGTTGGGGGCGCACCAGTCAATTGGTTTTAAAGGAGTTGTGTTAGTGGGAACCCCAGAACAGAAAGCCAAGTATCTACCAAGGGTAACTTCTGGAGAATTTGCTGCCTTTTGCCTCACAGAGCCTTCATCAGGGTCGGACGCTGGTTCCATCAAGTGAGTAGAATTAAGTTAATTTAAACACTAATTGATTGTCCTCCATAACATTGAAACTGTGATTCTTTGGTAGATCTCGAGCTATTTTGTCACTTGACGGCAAGCACTTCATTCTCAACGGTTCCAAAATCTTGATTTTCAATGGCGGTATAGCTAAAATAATGACTGTTTTTGCTCGAACTCCTGTTACCGACACGAAAACCGGAAAAATCGTCGATAAAGTTACAGCTTTCATCGTGGAGCGGTCCTTTGGTGGTGTAACCAGTGGTCCGCCTGAAAACAAGATGGGCATCAAAGCTTCCAACACAGCTAAAGTTCATTATGCAGATGTTAAGATACCAGTCGAAAATGTCTTGGGGGTCTTGGTAACGAAGTTAAGGTCGCTGTGAGTATTTTGAACAATAGTCGATTCGGTATGACGGCCACCATGTCAGGCACTATGGCCGCCTGTATAATATAAACAAAGGTGTAAAATTGGCTACTCAACGAAAACAGTTTGGATTGACAATAGATTAATTTGGAACAACCCAAGAGAAAATCGCCCGCATGTCGATTCTTCAGTACGTTACGCAGTCTATGGCGTACATGATAGTTGACACTATTAACGCTATCATCAATAGATTCGGGGAAGACCAACATTTTGCGCATCGAGTTTTTTTTAATGTTTGACGGAATTCACTATGATCCTCTCTACTTGGAGCCGTTTGATGTAAGTTTGCAAAATTGAAGGTGTTTTTTTTTTTAATGTGGGTGTTCTAGGGAACTTAAATTCAAACGATTTTTCATAGTAGCGACGAGCGGATTCTTCTCGATGCTCAAGAATATGCAAAAGAGGCTAATTCCAGTAGACAGTACACGGATGTTAACAAGTTTACACTAAAATGAAAATGTATGGGTTGCAACATCCATTTGAATGGCCAGTGCCGGGATTCTGTGCGATCCGTATCGATGCGAGTGGATCCGTCTCACGACTCGATAGCCAACTCGAACTTTGAGTAGATCGGCATTCTAAAACACTTTCGAGACGTAGACGATACCGGGCGTAAACTTAATTCGTAGCCACCAGAGGGCGAGCAAACAGCAAGATAGTTGCTGTGTTGTGACGTTGATTGAGATATTTACTGGAAGATGCCCAGCCTTACCGCCAGAATCGTGCCTAAAAATGATGCTGGCGGCTAGGGGTTCAGAATTGGTCCATCTGTCCGCCAGCATCATTATTAAATGTAGTTTAGTCGGATTCAGAAATTACAGAGAGCTGTAATATTACGACAACAAGATGAAGCGATGTTGCCAAGTAGTATAGTTCATTTCAGCCGTTTTCTCGATCTCTTTTCAATTCATGACACTAACAGAGATGGAACAAACTAGCGGGAGGCGAGCTTATTGTACGCGGTAGACAAGAAGTGGTGCGGGTGGTGCACCACGGCTTCAGTGTCCAAATGCTGTAAACAAAATATTAAAGAATTTTTTTTTATTTGTTAAGAAATTTGCTAACCACAGAAAATGTGCTTAACTTTTCTCATTAAATAATTATACAAATTTCGATAATGTGTAGTAAAAAGTAGAAAACACCGCACAGGTAAAAAATATCTGACTTTTGTTTTTAAGATCTGATATGTAGCGATAGACTCCGGGATTTGATGCTTTGAAGAAAGTTAACATGCACGTTAATATGAACAAAATACAAATGTTTACTTTAACATTAAATTCTATGATGGGTAGAAATTTCAAAACAAAATTCAAGAATAATCCTAAAAAATTAAATTGCTTTTC
The DNA here is from genome assembly GCA_951805265.1 of Schizotus pectinicornis. NCBI lineage: Eukaryota > Metazoa > Arthropoda > Insecta > Coleoptera > Pyrochroidae > Schizotus > Schizotus pectinicornis. The sequence continues at coordinate 10,415,036 of OX638209.1, read as the reverse complement.
AAATAACTCGACAGATAAAATCGTAATAAGTGCTCCAGATGTTTTGTCTATAAAAAAAGTATAAGTTCTCTTTATATTTGTATCTTGGTCATTTTTTGCTTTTTATATTATCCGACATGAAATACACATTTATTGCAGTTACCTGTCGTCAGTTGTCATTTTTGTGTCAGTTTTGAAACATTTGAAGTTTTTTGTCGAGTTATTTGGAAAACGATCTAATTTTTTAGAATTATTCTTGAATTTTGTAATTACTGGGCGATAAATCGAAAATGGTTACAAATAGCCATAGGGAGTGTATGTACATACAAAAATGTTTGTTTTTAGTTTCTACATCATATCATTAAAGAATATACAGTGTTCCATTTAAAAAAACTGAGAAAATCAAATTTAAAAAGTTTTAAATTGAAAAATTAAGTTTAGCCACCCTGTATAATTTCTCAAAAGTAAAAACGATTTAATGACATCCTACAGATGTTTCCTAACTAATACTTACATAATTTTTTCTTAGAACTCGTAATTGTGACTGTAGTGATTCTTTTAACATGCATCTGCAGATGCTATTATATGAACAAAAATACCAAAATCGCTACATCCAAGTGGTTTGGAAATAGTCAGGAATAATATTGAAGTGAAAAGAGTCTAGGAAAAGGCTCCAAAAAATCTTGTTTTACACACAACATTCCATTTAAAAAAATGTTATTAGCCTCTGTATAAATTGTCTTGGCTCATCTTGTATGTTCAGAAATAATTTCCGGTTATAGACTTTGTGTTTTTAAAGCAAATTTCTAGCTGTCATAGAACTCAAGCTATCAAAGTCGGACGCACTATTGCCTCACCCTATATAATAATTCTTGAATTTTTTGTATTTAATTAAAATTTTCTTTACATTGATTTGGTTTATGTGATTAAATCTTGAAAAACAAACGAACAACTGTCAAACCACACAGGAAAATAAAAATTTTGTTCTAAATTAGTTTTGTATAGATAGGCGTAAGGATCTTTTTTTGTATAATTTTTGAACTTTTTGTAAATTGTTTTTTTATTTAATTAAAACTTTGTTTACTTTGATTTGGTTTATAAAAATATAATATTGCCTGAAAGGCGACTTTAATCATCGGGGCGTGCGATCTGAACCATGAAACGCAGACCGAACGGAATAAATACACCGCAAACATATCTCGTCCCGTTCCGTGCAGCTATGGTCCTGTGCCCACATTCCACACCATAGACAATTTGGCAATGTTGCACACGTACAAATGCGGAAAGTGAGCCTTCTGGAGCCGGTACCTGATTCATAAAACCGAAAACCAACGTTGGCCGTCTGTGGCGCCACCGTACAGTGCAGACAATGTGGGTGAGGGGACGCAGGGCAAAGAAGGGAAACTCTGTCGACTATTAGCACGGAGTTGGGTATCTTCCAGTAAATATCTCAATCAACGGTTGTGATTAGTTGCTCGTTTTTCAGAGAGGGAATTATAAATTTAAGTAGAAGCTCAATTGAATATCCATTAAAATAATGAGGTAAACACATGTCGTAACGTTTTCTATTTTATATTTTCTGAATATGTACCGTGGGTGCCCATATCAGAATTTAATTGATCTATTAGTTGCTGCGCTGAACTTTTGTCCAACCGAAAGAATTCTACAAAGCGATAGCCGGACAAAGCAACTAATAAATTGTTTATTTAGCCAAGTATCGGTTATACAAATTAACAAAACATTAAAAAATGCCATACAAGCAACAGAAACAAAAATATTACCTATTAAGTATGTACTTAAAACCTAAATTAAATTAACTTTAAGTAATGTCTTAAGGTTTGATTTGAACACTGCTATGGTATTGCACATTTTTATTGCCTTTAGCAAGGTATTATAAATAATCAGATCTTTGAAGAACACCGAATTTTGTGCAAACCTGGTGTTCCTCTTATATAAGTATAATCTTTCCCATGTTTCGTATTATAACTATGCACATTACTTTATTAATGTTCTAAGTCGTATCATTAAAATACGATGACATTAACCCATTCTTAATCTTGAATATAAAATCCATGGTTTTGAGTTTTACTAGTTTTTTTTTTTACATTTAACCATCCCGAGCATGCTAACATAATATCTTTAATCCTAGTGTACCGGTTCTTCTTCAAAATTATTTCCTCTATTTTGTAATGGATTAAACGCATCTCGTAATTCACGTCTTCTTATTAGCAATTGCTGGTTTATTCGGCGACGCTCAATTTCTTGAGCTCTTCTATTCATCTCGATAAAAATTGGCGACATTTTTCATCGTAAAACAATACAGCACAACAAAATAGCAAACTTTGGTAGTTTACAAAACGACAAATATGTGTTCGTGAGATATTTGTCCCAATTTATATCATCTTTGAACCAAATTTTTAAATTAATGTTCTACCGCCAATATTATGCTAGAGTAAGAGTGAGTTCACTGGTGGACCCAGACGGCACCTTGTAGAAATGATATTTCTAGCTGTCACGACTGGACTCGATACGTGAGACAGAATTCCATTTTTGCTTGTAGCCTTCGAGTTCGAGTCAATAATTAAAAATAGAAAACTAAAATAAATTACGTATTGTTAGCTTTGCATAGTTAAATTTTATGCAATGCAGGAAATTTATAATGTTCAATCATGAACAGCACCAAAAAATTAGTCGTCACCAAGTCGGTCAATAACTCGCACTTCCTCCGACAAATTCTTCTATATTCCCGTCTTTGCATTTCCGCCGACATTTGACAGACGCTGAATCGACCAAACCAATATCGTTCGATCGCAGGCCACCGAACTGTCCATGGAAGGAAGGAAGGAAGCGCCAACCGTCAGCATGTTTACTTATTATAAATTGGGATACATGTTGTATTTTTGTTAGTTACTATGATGTATTTTGTTACGATCGTTAATAAATGATCAGATTAGTCAACTCGTTGTTATCTACTTTCACACTATTTTAATTCAAAGCCACCTTTGCTAGGAGCGTGAGGCTGCGCTCCAAAAATAGTGCCCCAAAGTTGACATTGGTCCTTCGAGCCGGATGTAGATCCATAGGACAGTGGTTCTTTTCTCTCGTCATAAGAACACAGTTTTTTTTCGGGGTCGCGTTAGTCCGTAGTACCAGTTGTTTTTCGTCGGTGTGTTACTTTTTCGTTCGTGTGCTCACGGTTCAACCCTAAACCCGTCGAGATGGACATCGAGAAGACCACCAGAAAGCAATTTGAACTTGCCCAGACAGTTCAACAAACCCTCACCAACATCAAAAAGGAACAGATCTAGGAAAACCCAAGAATACATTTCTAAAAAAACGAAAATTTTTGGAAGAAGCATGGACCGAATTCTCTCAACGTCATGCCAAAATCATAGGTACAATCAGCCAAAGTCACGACTACATTACTAAGGACTTCTACAAACAAACCCATGTACTATTCATGGACTTCACTGCTCACTTAGAGGATGCCGAACGTGCATTAAAACAGCCGGAGACGGAACAGCCGGAAACGGAACAATCAGAGTTAGGACCAGTTCAAGGTACTCACATTGAAATTACTCCAGAAGATGTGACATCAAGCCAGCAACAAGCCCAAAGTTCTTTGGCAGCACAACGTTTTAACTCCGAATTAAATGGTGCACCATTGCTCAACTTAATTCGGAAACAAAACCTCAAAATGAAGATGATGAGGAAGTTAATTGATGAAACCAGACATCAACTAACCACACCGCAACCCTCCAAGTACTTGGACTTCAAGCAAAATAGCATCAACACCCAGTGGTTGGCTATTCAAAATCTTCATGAAGACATCATGATAGAGGAGTCACCCGAGGTCGAAGCCTACGACAATAGTGGTGAGTTCAACTATTTACAGAACCAGGTCGACGACATAATGATTCAGCTAATTCTAAACTTGGAAACTGAAACTACGTCCGACAACAACATTCGCTTAGAACGCATAAAAATTCCGCTATTTAATGGAAACTATCAAGACTGGACAGCGTTTCACGATTTATTTGTGAGATTTGTTCACGAGAACAATAAGCTGGGTAACGTTGAGAAAATGCAATATCTCAAGACATCCCTCAAGGGGGATGCTAGCAAACTGCTACATCACCTAAACATATGTAGCAGCAACTACGACACTGCGTGGGAACTGTTAAATAACAGATTTAACAATAAACGGCTTCTTGTTGCCACTCACATAAGTAACATTTTCAACCTATCAAAATTATCCAACGCCCTAGCTGACGATATAAAGAAATTACACGACACTACAATGGAAAGTTTGCGTGAAATCGACAACTTAGGGATATCTACCACTACATGGGGCCCAATTATTGCCCATATCCTGCAGGAGAAGCTGTACGAGCAATCCCTGAAAATCCCTAAAGAAGTGCCATTACTAGGAGAATTAATGGAATTTCTAGAAATGAGATTTCAATCTCTCGAAATGATCGGAGGTTCAACAAAAAGGTTTGAACACCCGTTCAAAACCAAAGAATTTGGTAAAAAAGAACACTGGTCCGCCAAATCATACCACACAACGTCCAGCAAGTGCATATTTTGCAAAGAAGAACACGCCGTATACAATTGCAAAAAATTTGCTGACTTGACTACACACGATCGTGTTAAGTACGTCAATAAAAATAAATACTGCGTCAATTGCTTGGCGCATGAAAGGGATGTCAAATGTAGGAGCAACCGGACTTGTATGAAATGTAAGAAATATCACCATACCTTACTACATCATGAGAAGAAACCGGAAGAACCCAAATCCGCATCATCCAATGTGTCAACAAAGAAAGAAGTTACAACCACGATCGAAAATCCCGGTGACGTTTTACTAGCAACTGCATTGGTTAAAGTCAAGACATACCACGCCACTTGGGAATATCTACGAGCTCTTGTAGACCCAGGATCTCAAACTTCGTTCGTGACTGAAGAAGCAGCAAACACTCTCGGCCTTCCACGACATAGAGCTTGTGTGCAAGTTTCGGGGGTAGGCAACACTGGAGCTGGAACCTCCAGCAGTAAAATCAGCGTGTCAATGAAACCCAGAACTCCAAGTAATTTCACTCTACGTTGCGAGTTATTGGTAATGAAGGAACTAACTTCGTCTCTTCCCGCTAATCCCACAGACAACATCAATACGACCGAACTCAACAATTCCATATTAGCCGATCCAACATATAACATACCTGGACCAATTGATATAATAATTGGTGCAGACCTCTTTTCTATGATGGTCAAGGAAGGAATGAAAAGGACTCGTGACGGTTACCTGGCTCAAAACACAGAATTTGGCTGGGTCATTTCCGGAAAATTACATCCCTCAAGACCGCAAGAATTCCAGGTTCGTAGCATGAATTCGTTAGCAGAAGAGAAGTCTGACTTAACAAGATTTTGGGAGAACGAAGAAATACAACCTCAACGTGCGTGGTCCAAAGAAGATATAGCGTGTGAAGAAATGTACACAGCAAGCACATTCAAAAACAACCACGGCAAATACACTGTACAGCTACCAATGAAAGAAGATAGCAGTGAATTAGGCGAGTCCCGTAAGAAAGCCATGGCTCGCCTCCTTCAAATGGAGAAAAAATTCCAGACCAATCCGCAGTTCGAGGAAGAATACCGAAAATTCATGGAAGAGTACAAAAATCTAGGTCATATGGTGTTAATGAAACCAACTGTAAACAAAACAATATCGTATTACATTCCACACCATGCTGTTTTGAAAGATGATAGCACCACAACAAAACTCCGAGTCGTGTTTGATGCATCAGCAAAAACATCATCAGGGAAATCGCTCAATGACCTGATATACACTGGTCCACGTCTGCAAGCACATTTAGATCAAATTCTACTGAAATGGAGAACACATAAAATTGTGCTCTCAGCAGACATTGAAAAAATGTATCGACAAATTGAAGTTAGGAAACAAGATCAGCCATTTCAAACAATTTTGTGGCGGCCCTCGCCAAATCATCCTGTGCAGGAGTACAGGTTAACGACAGTGACGTACGGCACGTTGTCTGCCCCGTACCTGGCAGTTCGAACCTTGCAACAATTGGCTCAGGATGAAGAAACCCACTTTCCGCTAGCGGCTCAAGTTTTACTCAACGATTTCTACGTTGACGATCTTCTTACGGGATGCCATACCATAGAAGAAGCCAAAATACTTCAAAGGGATTTAATTGGTCTACTTCAAAAGGGGAACTTCAATTTAAGAAAATGGAAAAGCAACCAACTGGAATTAGTAAAGGATCTACCAAGAGATCTACAAGAAAAAGAGTTCATCGAATTGGGAGAAAATGAAACTAAGAAGACACTAGGAGTACATTGGGCACCAATTACCGATCAATTTAGGTACGAAACAAAAGTGGTAATAGACAAGGAACCTACGAAACGAAAAATCTTATCGCAAACAGCTAAGCAATACGATCCATTAGGATGGGGAGCCCCAATAACCATTACAGCTAAATTATTAGTTCAAAGTTTATGGGTCAATGAGAACAAGTGGGACGATCCAGTACCACAACCAATTCAAGTGAAATGGATTCAATTTCAAGAAGAATTGTCAAGTGTCAAGGAGATTAAAATTCCAAGATGGATAAAATACGACAACACCATCAAACTAATTCAATTGCATGGATTCTGCGACGCGTCTGAACAGGCATATGGCGCAGTAGTCTACACGAGAGTTATTGACAAGCATGGACAGGTGTTTGTCACCCTGCTACAAGCCAAGTCAAAGGTCGCACCAATAAAAATGAAGAAAACCCTAGCGCGATTGGAATTATGTGCAGCGGTATTACTCTCCAAATTAATGAAGCAAACGCACGAAACATTAAAAATTGACGGCCTGGAAAGTTACGCCTGGTCCGATTCAACCATAACACTAGCCTGGATCAAGGGAAGACCTGACAGATGGAATAACTTTGTTGCTAACAGAGTGGTGGAAATAATTGGAAACACGGAAGCCGCCTTCTGGAACCACGTAAAATCAGAAGACAATCCAGCAGATCTGATTTCAAGAGGAGTGATGCCACAAGTACTGACAAGCAAAAACTTGTGGTGGAATGGACCATCTTGGCTATACCAAAAAACACTGCCCGAGAAGAAAATTACAAATTTAACAACCAGTGAAGAATAGAGGTAACGCTGTGCAACAATGGCCACACGCACAGATCAAGAGTTTGACATTGTAACAAAATTCTCATCGATCCACAAGATGATTAGAGTCAATGCATATTGTCGACGATTTATCAGCAATTGTAGCAAGCCGAAAATTCAGAACGCACTCACAACAGAAGAGCTGACGCAAGCACTTAACTGCATTTTGAGGTTAGTTCAAGCCAAACATTTCTTAAGCGAAATCACGGCGTTAAGATCGAAAACGAACGTAAACAAAAAAAGCTCCTTGGTCACTCTGTTACCATTCTAGGATAAGAATGGTCTAATTAGAGTGGGAGGACGGCTAGAAAATTCCTCACTAAACTACAACGAAAAACATCCAATTATTGTTCCACATGATGATCCACTAGCAACGTTAATTGTAAGGGACGCACACGAGAAGACGTTGCATGGAGGAAATCAACTAACACTTGCACTGGTTCGACAGAAATATTGGATTTTGCGAGGAAAATCACTTATCCGACACACCATTAGAAAATGCCTAAAATGTTTTCGAGCCAAGGCAACCACAGCCGATCAAGTTATGGAAAATCTACCAGAACAGAGAGTTACAGTATCTCCACCATTTTTCCATACGGGCATTGATTATGCTGGTCCAATTCAGTTACGAATTTCGAAAGGACGTGGCAATAAACCTTACAAGGGATACATCGCCATATTTGTCTGCATGGCGACCAAAGCCATCCACTTGGAAGCAGTCAGTGACATGACGACAGAAGCCTCTCTTGCCGCTTTACGAAGATTTCAAGCAAGAAGGGGCCATTGTGCACATATTTACAGCGACAACGGTACAAACTTCGTCGGTGCCAAAGGAGTCTTGGACAAAGAGCTACGTTTGGCAATGAAACAAGCACCGTTTCAACAATCTTTGGCATCAGATGGAACTACTTGGCATTTTACTCCCCCGGCAGCCCCTCACTTCGGAGGACTATGGGAAGCAGGTGTAAAATCCACTAAATATCATCTAAAGAGAGTGATTGGAGACAGCACTCTTACATTTGAGGAGTTGACAACAGTACTATACCAAATCGAAGCTTGTCTAAATTCTCGACCTCTTTGTGTAATTACCAACAATCCTGAAAACAACACAATAATTACACCAGGTCATCTACTCATCGGACAGTCGCTTGTAACACAGCCAGACAGTGTAGATTTGGATGAAAATGCAACAATCTCAACACGTTGGAAACTAGTTCAAAAAATGAAACGGGATTTCTGGAAGATATGGTCATCAGAGTGCCTGCACCGTCTTCAACAGAGATACAAATGGTACACCCCGAAACCAAACATTCGCGAAGGAGATGTCGTTCTCGTCAAAGACGACAACCTGACACCAACAAAATGACCACTTGCAAGGATTACAGAAGTCCATCCTGGAACCGACAACAGGACAAGAGTAGTAACAGTCAAAACTCAAAACGGTTCAGAACTTAAAAGACCTTTAGTAAAAATCTGCCCACTACCATTGAACGACGACACGTATCCTGAAAACAGAAGTCTGAAAAAACGGCAAACTCAATCCAAAGGTCATACTCTTGCCTGCACATTACTGTGTTTAATGAGCATCATCACGTCGTGTCAATCAGCCTCGTACACCATCAAAATGCCGCCTCCAGGATTATTTGTTAAACACATCGGAAACGCAGTTTTAAACAGAGGTTTACTTCGCCCAGACATACCAATAAATTCAACAATGTTACGACTACACGATCAACTTGTAAACAAGACAATAACCCAATATTCACAGGTGTGCAGTTTCAGTAGAAGTCTTGGATCCAATTCAAATTGTCATCGTCAAGTGATAGAACTACAGCAACGACATACTGAACTGCAGCGCCAAATGCACATCATAAAATGTGGCTACGGTGTTCGAATGAAGCGAGGTCTACTTGGACAACTACTAACATCCGTGTTTGGCGTTAATGATGAAGTGTATACTGACATCGCCCAACTGGACAAGAATCAAAAGCAGTTAATTCAAAATTCGCAACATCAAACGACTATAATGTTGAAAACTCTCACTTCATTAAGCGCCACCGAGCAACGGATAACAACAAAATTAAATCATGGACTGGAGCAAATAAGGGCGTTTGACCATTGGTACACGAAGTTGAATCAAGACACTGTATTAATCCAATTACTATCAGTATATCAACTAGTGCAAGAAGTGATAAGAGACTTAGAAGACGTCTACAGCAAGCTTATGAAGGTTGTCCATCACCAAGGACACGTTGTGGATTTTCTTACCGTAGGAGAATTCCATCGCATCATTTTCAATGTAACGGCACAGTTACCTCCTCAGTTTCAAATATTAGCACAACCGACCAACAAGGTGGAAATAACCGTCAAGGACAACGATATTACCCTTTACGCATTCCTATACATAATAGAAAAGCCGAGGTTTACCATAATAAGCATAACTCCTGTGGCCCAGCGCGTAAAGGGTACCATATTCACGGCACCACAAATCGACACACCTTTAATCGCTGTTGATTATAACAACCAACACTATTTTGAGATGTCCAACAGTGATTTACAACAAAATGTAAGATTGGGATCAAATGAATATCTATGCTCGCCTACCGTTATCCACGATCTCAACACCGCCCCTAACTGCATTATTGATACTATTTACGCCAGATCAATAACACGGTCATGTGGGCAACACACTTTCGCAGTTCAGGATTTGTTGTGGAAACATCTCTATATGCCTAATACGTGGGTGTTTATTGCGGCTACTCCCACTAGAGTAAGCCTACGATGCAATGGACAACTTCAGGACATTTGGCTAAACAATACAGGCATATTACAAATTAGTCAAACTTGCACCCTGGACACTGATCGAATCCTCCTCAAGACTAGGATAACCAACAACATCAAGGGCGTATCAGCATTCCATAAACCACTATCAATTGAGTCACCACCACTCAGGTCATCAGCAGAACCTTATCCAAAGATGACAAAAGTAGAACCAACGTATGCGGCCCATGAGGACTTTGCCAGCATCTTGCATGATGAGTCCCTTCTACAGGAGAACCTCACGACGACAACTTGGGAGAGGATCAAACCACATGTCACCAGCTCCAGTATTGGAGTAGTACTCTCCGCAGTTGTGCTCCTCTCGATGGGAGCTGCCATTTGGGGGTTCAGGAGAATGAAGAAACCCGCCAGACCAACATTTGTTCTGGCCCGGCAAGATGTTCAATCATGAACAGCACCAAAAAATTAGTCGTCACTAAGTGGGTCAATAACTCGCACTTCCTCCGACAAATTCTTCTATATTCCCGTCTTTGCATTTCCGCCGACATTTGACAGACGCTGAATCGACCAAACCAATATCGTTCGATCGCAGGCCACCGAACTGCCCATGGAAGGAAGGAAGGAAGCGCCAACCGTCAGCATGTTTACTTATTATAAATTGGGATACATGTTGTATTTTTGTTAGTTACTATCATGTATTTGTTACGATCGTTAATAAATGATCAGATTAGTCAACTCGTTTTTATCAACTTTCACACTATTTTAATTCAAAGCCACCTTTGCTAGGAGCGTGAGGCTGCGCTCCAAAAATAGTGCCCCAAAGTTGACAATAATGTGAAATTATTACAGAGATCTAAATAAAGCGACAGCTGTTATTTAAGTTTTATTAAGCTATAATTTGTAATTATGTTATTTTTGGAAAATGTTACTTTGAGTAAACTCTATCGCCTTTGAAACTACTTTAGTACTATTTATTTATATTTTGTTTTTTATAATTTATTTTTGATTTAAAAAAAAGGTTGAATGAGGTAGTTCTTGATCATTTGTGTTCAAAAAATGTTTTCAAATTTAAGCGGAAAGTTTGAACAAAATGAAATAAATGTAATATTGCAATTACTTGCTGCTGCATTTAAACTTACGGTACTGAAACCTTACCAACACGTAATTTATTGCAATAACTGTTTCAAAAAAAATTTTAAATTAAAGTTTTTTCGAATCCGGCCGCGTTTTAATATCAGAATAACCAATATAGAAGCAAATAACCAGGGATAAGAAGTCCCCAAGTTTAAAATGGTAAAGGAAGTAGGAGGAAGTTGATATTATCCCGTACATGGGATCCGAAAGTAAAATTTTTAATCCCGCATGGACGGAGTTTTATGATACGTGCGCAGTCTCCTTTCTGGACAAAAGAGTTCAGAGATAGAACACACAACTACCACAGCAGACGATAGCCGCAAGGGAGAATAACATAACATAACATAACAACAGATTTATTCAATATTTAGATACATTGGGTAATATACCAGGTACATACACTTAAAAAACTATAATAATTGTAAATTTCCTGGTTCATTGGAACCTTACATCTACTATTTTATGTAGTATTATAATTTGATCGCGAGGCACTTCCTACTTTTCTGCGTCCCGGTGTTGCTCCCAACAAAACAAAAAACTGGGCAGCTTAACACATCGGTTCACGTCTTGTAGTCATGTCTGACGAGGGTAATTACGTTCATTATGGTTCTGACGATGACTTACCGCCGTATGGTATGTGGAAAATGAGTATATACATGGAGTTTATTAGGAAAAGTAAACAATAACCTAATTATAAGTAATTAAGGGTGGCAAACAGGGAGCTGAAGGATTGGGGGAAGAGGATGGGAGAGTTAATTGATCTTTTGAAGAGCTTTATGTTTATGGTAGAGCGGGTCAGCAATTATTCATTAAAAAATGGCAAATGCTGGTACGGCAGCTTGTGCTTTATTTGAAAATCTAGATTTTGCAAGCGGAGTTGAACAATTGGTCGGGTTAATGGGTTATTAGGCATCTGCCTCCGATAAAAATTATCCGACAGCATATTTGTATAATATCTCAGGAATGGAATTTCGGCCGAATCGTGAAGATCTTCTAATCTGGTGTATCTTCCGAGTCCCGTGATTAAACGAAGGTACCGATTCTGAGCAGTTTGCAAGGTGCGACGGAATTTGGTTCTTGAAACACTGCCCCATGTTGGAACAGCGTGCGTAAGTATCGGTCTAAAAATCGCTGTATATATGAGTTTTTTATTGCGAGGCGACGTACTCGGATCTTTCATTACCGGATACATGACCCGACCCGCAGCAAAGGTCTTACGAATAATCTCAGCGCAGTGTTTATGAAAATAAAGCCCGGAGTCCAAGTGACATCCCAGGTACTTAACGCATCTGATCGGTTCCACTTCCGTTCCCCCCAGTCTTGGTCTTGTTAGTATTTGGTTGTTGGTCCTTTTTCTTGTAAATACTATAAGTTCCGTTTTCGGTCCGTTGAGTTTAATTTTCCAATCTGAGCAAAATTTTGATATTGCATTCAGATGGGTTCTAACCTGTGCGCAGGCAGTGTCAGCATTATTAGAGTGTGCATATATTGCAGTGTCATCTGCATATAGCGCTAACTTGGTGTTTGTTAGTTGAGGAATATCATTAATAAAGTAGTTAAATAATGTCGGACCAAGAACGGAACCTTGTGGGACGCCTGCAGCTACTGATTTATATTCCGAGAGTGATTTTCCGATTTTAACCTGAAATTTTCTACCGACCAAGTAGTTTGCAATTAATTTTATGAGGTGGTGAGGGATTTTGAGGTTTTTTATTTTGTGTACTAGGCCTGATATCCAAACACGATCAAACGCCTTTTCCACATCCAGAAGTATCATTACTGTTTCATTCTTTTTATTAAAGTTAGTAGTAACATCATGAACGATACGGGCTACCTGCATGACTGTGTTATGCTTAGGCCTAAATCCGAATTGTTGATCTATGATGATTTTTTTGCGCGAATTAAATGCGTTTAACCGGAGCAAAATAATTTTTTCTACAAGTTTTGATAATGTATTTAATAAGCTAATTGGTCGGTAGCTGGATGGATCAACTGGGTCTTTGTTTGGCTTTAATATCGGACACACTATCGCATATTTCCAGGCCTTGGGGAAGTATTGCTGTTTGAAAATTGAATTAACGATGTATGTAAGTTGACAAAGGGCTTTGTTTGACAGGTTTTTCAGAATTTTGTTTTGAATTTGGTCAGGACCAGGGGATTTGTTATTTGGTAGTTTTGACAGTATTTCACGAATTTCCTTAGGGTTAGTGTACGTTTTAGAAATTTCACGAGGACCGATGTCTGCTGGGTTATTTACAATGTTACGGTGATTAAGTTCAGCAGCTTCTTGTACAGGGTTGTCCAGGTTAAGATTTATGGCGTGTATTTCTTCAAAACGCCCACCTAGCAAGTTGGCTTTGTCTGCATTGTTGAAATGTGACTGGTTATTATCTTGAAGTGTAGGCATTTGCTGGGTTTTTCCCTTAAGACTTTTTATAAGCCTCCACAGGGAGTTATCATTAGGCTTTAGTTTAGATAATTTTTCGGTCCACGTCGAGTTTCTGAAGCGTTTTATAGTTAATTTGACTAAGGACGTAAGTCGATTTAGTTCTGCTCGTAATTGTGGGGTGGGATTTGTTTGATATAATCTTCTATGACGATTTTTTTGTCTAATAAGATCTAAGATTTCATCAGATAAGTTTTCGCGATTCTTATCAAATCTTTTTATTTTAGAGTTTTGATACATAGCTGTCTGAATTATACCCGTAAATTGCTCAACTTCGCGATCTATATCTTGTTCTGTGATGATGCTATTATTGATTTTGATTTTCTGATTAATGGTTTTACGAAATTTACTCCAGTCCGTGTGTTTATAGCTTACGATTTCAATTGTTGTATTTTGGGTGGTTATATTATATATTGAGAACACTTACAATAACTATTGGAATAATACAACGCACAGACCGTTGATGTAGACCGAGTGGTGTGTAGCCTCGCGTCGCGTCCTGGTCGCGTCGTCCTTGTCGGGCAACTCTCGACTCCTCCCGGCGCAGCTCGCACTGCGGCGGTTACGTAAGGAGAATTCGCTATGCAACATCCCCTTCTTTCTTTAGATGGACTTTCTTCAGGTGTTGGATATGTCTTAGAAGAGTGTGTCCATCCGGATGCTTTAATTTGATTTGACAACCTTGTTTGTTTATTACCTCGACGGGGGTCGGATCGTAGGCGGTCATTAACTTCTTGTGTCGTATTTGTTTAACGAGCACGTTAGTTATATGAACGATGCAAAACACCGCCACTGCACCTGTTTTAGGAACGAAATCGACGACCACACAACAACCCCGCTAATCCCCAGCTTCCGCCAGATCAACCCGGCCCAGATGTCCAGATGGCCTGCAGAAATTAAAATCGGCACTCTTGATCTTAGCTGCACTGGCAACACACGTGTTTCCTAAAATCTATTAAATATATTGTATTGCTTTTAATAAATTAATAATTAAAATCGCAATCTTAAAGTTATTTAATTGGCGCAGTCGGCAGGATTGGAAGAGAAACGTAAATTCGAAATTCATCGCAAAAATTCGAAGTGACTTACATTCATCGCGAATTAATAAAGTCAGTTTCTTCGGTGTTTCAACATCCGCAAAGTTCCAATCAAAGAATCAGCTCCTGATCAACGAGTCATCAACATCTTTCCCTCTGGTTAATGTAAGTACATATTGATATTTTTATTACATGAGTGATCCGAATCTAAAAGCGATTGAAGAAGCTATTGAGAGATTTCGTAATTGTCTTTTAACAATAGACGACGACACTGTAGAAAATATCCGTCCTGAACATTTAACCATGGCTCCTTCAGCTTTAGATATTAAATTATTCACTTTTGTACCGATTTTTGATGGTAGTTCGAATAAATTAAACCGATTTATTCAGAGTGTCGAAAGCTTGATACTTACCTATGCGGACCCTGAAAACCCTAACAATACTCAAAATGATCTTTTGTTAAGAGGAATCAGAAGCAAAATAATCGGACAAGCTGAAGAATCTTTGTTAATAAACAATGCTGAATCATGGGATGACATAAAAAAGACGCTTGTAGAAGATTTCTCCGATTATCGTGACGAAAATTCTCTCAACCGCGATTTAGTTAATCTCAGGCAAATTAGCAATGAATCCCCGTTACAATTTTTAAATAGAGTTTTAGAAATTTTAAGCACCGCTTGTAATTACATCAATATTCACGAAGACAATGTTGATGTAAAGAAAGCAAAATTAGAAACATTTAAGATAACCGCATTGAAAACTTTCTTGGGTGGATTAAAAGACCCTTTAGGTCGTACCATACGATCCATGCGTCCCAATAATCTTCACGAAGCAAAGCGCTATATAATGGAAGAATTAAATGTCCAACATTTAACACGGAATGATTATGGCATGAAACAAAATAATTCACAACCTACTCTAAATTTTAGTAACCGCATGCAGCCTAAAACAAACAACCCATCCACCTACCAATCTAGTAATTTTAATCCGCAATTTCCCTCTCAACCAATCCACTTAAAAACTAACTACAGTTACAATCATCATTATAAAAATAATCAACAAGTGTTTGGAAAACCAAAGCCCCAGAGTAACGTATTTAAACCTTCTCCACAGAATAATCAGGCAAATTTACCAAAACCCACACCCATGAGCACCAGCACCAGAAACACTTTTCAAAATTACCCCCCAGCACCTACTAACCAGTATAGATCCAACAACTTTCAAAACTTTAAACAAAATCGACCAAATTTTGTAGCAGAAGAGTTGTATCAAACCGATTACGATACCCCAGAATCAAATCAACAGTTTAATGAAAATTATGAAAATACCCCGATTTATGATCAATCGCAAGGCATTGACCCTCATTATCATATTAACGACGACAATAACGATCTTACTGAAGAAAATTACCAGGATTTTCTCAGTCTGAGCCTGAAACCCTCAAATACTTAGACGAATTAAATAATCTAAAAGACCCAGTTCTCCCCTATATTGAGATAAAGAATCCCCCAATAAAATTATTAATTGATACCGGAGCAACTAGATCATTTTTAAAACCCGATATTATGTTCAAATATTACAAACAGTTTATAGAAGAAATACCAGGAACTGTAGTAACGCAACACGGTTCTACCCCCATCCATTACTCCGCTAAAATACCCCCTTTTCCCGAGTTTAATTGTAAAAAGTTCTTATCATTTCAAGTTTACGATTTCCACGATCAATTTGACGGCCTCATCGGTCTTAATAATTTGAAAACGCTCCAAAGTCAAGTAAATTTTGTTAACGATCAAATTATTACCCCCTCAGCTAAAATTCCTATTAAGTACCAAAAATCAAATAGAAAAATATTATTCAACTTTCAATTAAACCCCAGAACTACGTACACTTTAGAGCTCCCCGTAAACAAGAAAGGTAAACAGAATGTAAACGCAGATGCTCTCTCTCGAATTGAAATCAATCCCATGGAATCATACTCAATTGACGAATTAACTTCAAATCAAATTGAACCTAACGTTGATAATTTATCCATAATAAATAATATTACAGAACTTCCAAACCTCTCCGATGAAGATCTCCAAGTTTTACTAAGTCCGCCTGACTCAAACCAGTTAAATGACGAAACAAATCAAACTGTTCATACCGCCATTGAAAACCCAGTTTTCACCATTCCTATTTCAGACAAACCATTAAATCAATTTTCCCATCAAATTGTAATCGAATCTGTGTTTTCTAACCCAGCTAAACCTACAGTAATTCAGATATTCCCTAACAGACAAAGGCTTTTTGTTCAATTACCTACAAATAACCTTAAACATCATTTAACTAACGTAATCAAAGAATACACCAGACCTAACATAAATTATGGACTTTACGTATTAAATTCGCAACTTTATAAAGAAATTTGTGTGCTATTACCTACTATAATTGAAAATACTGGCATTAAATTAACGAAAACTAATTATATACTTAACGACATAACAAATTCTGCAGAACAACTAGAGATAATAGAGAGATATCATGTAGGTAAAACCAGTCATAGAGGTATTAATGAAAACTACGAACACATCAGAAAAACTTATTATTGGCCAACTTTGCTTGCTGATGTGACAAAATACATAAACAATTGTGACATTTGCCAGCTAACCAAATACGATCGTAATCCTCCAAAACAACAATTTTCTTTAACACCAACTCCCCAGAAACCATTTGAAATTATACACGTAGACACCCTGTCCATCAACAACCAAAAGTTTTTAACTATAATCGATACATTTTCTAAATACACACAAGCATATCCTATTGAAATGGTAATTGGCATACAGGTAGAAGATAGTTTAATTAATTTCATGAGTCACCACGGTACCCCTTCTTTCCTAACCTTTGACTAAGGAACCGAATTCAACAATCCGGAAGTTAAAGAATTTGCAAAACTACATAAAATTAATATCCACTACACCACTATTCGCAGCTCTAACTCCAATAGCCCCATTGAAAGAATTCACTCGACCCTTATTGAACATTTCCGTATACTACATCAAAAACAAAAACAAACAAATCTACGATCACTTATGCACTACGCATTGTGGGCTTACAATAGCTCCATACATTCTGTAACTAATCACAAACCCCTTGACCTCGTTACCGGACACATTTCCACAAGAGACCCTTTTGACATAAATCCAGAAGAATTAATACTAAGTAATTACATAACCAATCACCTAGAAAAAACTAATGAACTATATAAAGCTATGAATAAAACACTTCAAACTCAAAAGGAAATTGCTAATAAAAATCAGAATGTAAACCGCGATAAACCATTGGAATATGTAGAAAACTCAACCGGATTTGTAAAAAAAGACGTAAGATCGAAAATACAACCTAAATTTACAAAAGTCAATATTAAGAGCAATGAGACCCTAAAAATTATAACCGACGCAAATAAAAGTTATCCAAAAACAAAAATGAAAAAACCTAGAAAATTTACCAATCCTTTAACTTAACAACCCTATTAGTAAATTAATTAATAATATCTGCAAGTAACCCTCACATATAATTCAATAACTCCGACGTAGATATAGAATTATTTAAGTACTTACCTAATAATAAATAAATAATCAATAAAAAACTAACATTACCTTTTAATAAATTATATAATCTTACCCTTGTTTAACTACATTAACAGACGTAAGTAGTAGCGTAGTATTAATATTAATATAAGTTCCGTTATAAAATACATATATATATAAGTGAAGATTTAGGAAACGCAGGAAAATATGATTAGTTTATTAGTTAATTAACCCACAACACGTAAACAGAAAACCATTATCGATCAATAATTACTTAAATTTAAAGCCCACCAGAAAACACTCTGAGTAAATCGGAACAATCACTTTCTTTGCTATATTTTTATAAAATCAAAAGACTACCGTTTTTATAGTTAAGATTCTTAATTAATTATTATTACTAAATCTCAAAAATAGCTTCCTTCGTTGCACCGGCTCGCTTTTATAATGAAAATACCAATTGTATTACAATCCTTTTATAATTAGGTCCTATTCCTTTCATCACACATTCACAATCATACTCCACAACCAAATAATAATTATTCCCAAACCCGTTTCCACTAGAACTGAAGAAGTAAGAATATCACTAACCCTATATCCGGAATATCAAGAACGAAGAATCAACAATGATGCCTTACCAAACCCACCAACTGAAATTCAAGCCAAAAACTTTCCAGAAATTGATGAACAACATACGCTCATGCATCATCATAATACTCAGCCAAATCAACGAAGTTTCAAGAAACCGACAAACCGGCATCCATAGCAAACAAGAATTTCGCACCCAACACCGCTACAAATGCAATAAATCCCATTTGATAAAACCGGCCAAATCCACACAACTCCATGGAACAGAAGAAGAAAGAATGTCAGATTCTCCCCTTACCCCGAATCTTTCCGCTAACGATGGAGGAGTTATATGAACGATGCAAAACACCGCCACTGCACCTGTTTTAGGAACGAAATCGACGATCACACAACAACCCCGCTAATCCCCAGCTTCCGCCAGATCAACCCGGCCCAGATGTCCAGATGGCCTGCAGAAATTAAAATCGGCACTCTTGATCTTAGCTGCACTGGCAACACACGTGTTTCCTAAAATCTATTAAATATATTGTATTGCTTTTAATAAATTAATAATTAAAATCGCAATCTTAAAGTTATTTAATTCGTTGTCGCCTATTTGGAGACTGGTCGGCGGCTTTGAGTTTTGCCGGCGGTTGCGATAAGCGGTGTATTTATGCTTATAACGCTTGTCGAATTGTTGCACTCTTTCGTCGGGTGCTTCATTTGGCCATGCAGGAATACCATCGTTTATCACTCGGTTAAAGATTAATTCGGCAGGTGATTTTCCAGTACCGGGATGAATTGTGTTGCGGTACGCAAACAAATACGGTTGAAGTGCAGACTTCCACGTGCGTTTATCAACAATGGCAGCTTCGATCGATTGTTGAAACGATCTGTTTAACCGTTCCACAAGTCCATTTGCTTGTGGCCAATACGGGGGTGAAAGACGGTGTGTTATTCTGCATGAACGTAAATATTTAGTAAACTTCTCAGAGACGAATTGGCGTCCGTTATCAGTTGTTATTTGTTCGGGGTAACCAAATCTCATAAATACTGATTCAATCCAGTCAATTATCGCTTGGGAAGTTGTGGTTTTCATGATCGTTGCTTCGGGCCAACGACTGTAGTAATCAACCAGTAGAACTACATAATCGCCTGATGGAAAGGGTCCGCAAATGTCCATTGCAAGATCGCGCCACGGTCCATCTGGTAGCGGTGTTGGTGTAATTTTTGTTGTAGTTCCTGGCGTTTTGACGGCTTGACACGGCATGCACTTGGTGATGACCTCTTCCGTGTCATGGTCCATTCCTGGCCACCACACTTTCGAACGCAGACGCTGTTTGGTGCGTACAACACCTTGGTGTCCGGCGTGTGCTAAATTAATCACTGTCTGGCGGAGTGATTTCGGGATTAGGACACGAGTTTTCCGCAGTATGACGTCATTGCACACTGTTAATTCGTCAAACACACTTTTAAACAGTTTATCACTTTCCCCTTTTCTTCCGGAAATGATGTTTTCTTTAAGTTGGTTGTATTCACTGTCTTGTTTTGATGCATCTCGAATGTCTTGTACATTTAAAGCGTTTGGTAGTGCGTTTGATAATATGGAATTTATGTAGCAGATGTCTTCTTCATCAATGGTGTCATGTGGGGTAAAATTCGTAAGGCGAGACAGACTGTCTGCGATGTTGTCTGAACCCTTTATATATTGTACCTTGAATCTGAACGGTTGCAACCTGAGTACCCAACGTTCAATTCTAGCTGATGGTCGTGATCGGGGGCTGTATATTATTTCTAGCGGCTTGTGGTCGCTTTTGATTGTAAACTCGGTACCGAGGAGATACAGTTTAAAATGTTCGCAGGCATAAACAACAGCAAGTGCTTCTTTTTCGGTTTGACTGTAGCGACGTTCCACGTCCGTTAACAATCGGCTGGCATAGGCTACAGGTTTTTCAGCACCGTCGGGGTGAAGTTGAAGTAAAATTGCAGCGAGACCGACGGGTGATGCATCGACGACTAGCGAAGTCGGATATTTGCGATTGTAGTAAGCGAGTGAAGTTCTTTTGGAAAGTTGGTCCTTTAACTTGTCAAACGCTTGTTGATGTTTTGCAGTCCAGGCCCATTTCTTCGATTGTCGGGTTAATTCGCGAATTGGTTCCGAGATTGTGGCGAAATTGGGAATGAATCGAGAACAGAATCCCATTAAGCCTAGCACTGACCTTACTTCCGTTGGTGTGGTTGGAGCTTTTAATTCTTTGATGGCTTGCACTTTTGTGGTTGTTGGGCACACTCCTTTAACTGATAATTCGTGTCCCATAAAGGTGATTTTTGCGTTTCTGAACTGGCACTTATCGATGTTTAATGTTAAACCTTTTTCGGCAAGTCGCTCAAGCACTTTGTTTAGTCTTTCGTCATGTTCCTTGAGATTAGACCCGAACACAATTATGTCATCCTGAATGTTTCTTGCTCCAGCGAGACCTGATATCGCTTGTTGGATCAAATGTTGAAATAGTTCCGGCGCGGAAGAAATGCCGAAGAACAAACGTTTGTACCGGTAAACACCTGAGTCTACGCTAAACGTTGTTATTGCGCGCGATTCTTCATCTAACTCGATCTGATGGAAACCCATGTTAAGATCCAGAGTTGAAATTACTGCGGTACCATCCATTTCTTGGACAACGTCGTCGAATGTAGGTAGCACGTAGTTTACACGTTGGACGGCTTCGTTTGCGCGTCGCATGTCTAGGCAGATTCGCAAATCTCCATTTCGTTTTTGTACTGGGCAAACAGGATTGAGCCACAGAGTTGGTTCGGTAACTCGTTCGATGACATCCAGTTCCAGTAATCTTTTAACTTCGTTTTCAACTTTGTCTCGAACAAATGCAACAGACGACCAAACTAAAGAATTTGTCTTAAACACCCGCGTTATCTTAGACAACCTAATTTAATTCAGTAACTTTTTATGCTGCGCAAAATTACACCAAATTCCCTTTTGATTAGTTTTTGGAACGCAAACGGGCTTCCTAAGAAGAAACTCGAATTGGGCGAGTTTATGAACGAGCACGATATCGATGTCATGCTCATATCCGAAACACACGCGAGACCCTGCAACGCAATCAAAATTCAAAATTATCAGCTTTATCGTACCGATAGAACTACCGGGCAGGGCGGTGGAACCGCGATTTATATTAAAAATGAAATCAAACATCACGAACTACCCAATCCGGCCGCGATTAATATCGAGACAACCGCGATCAAAATCGAAACCACATCCGGGCCGATCAAAATTATTTCCGCTTACAAACCGCCGAACAATCCTATCCAAGACCTAGACCTCCAAGCCCTCTTCCCAGACAACGCCCCCACAATTGTGGCTGGCGACCTAAATTGCAAACACCACATGTGGAACAGTCGCACCGTTAGTAATAATGGCCGACTGCTGCATGACTTTACGCTGAGAAATGACATCACTCCCTTGGGCCCCCGAGAACCCACTCACTTCTCGACCCATGGGACCTCTGATGTCCTAGACATAGCTCTTTTGAAAAATGTTCCCCTACACCCTTCTATCTATGCACTGTCAGCCCTTAGCTCCGATCACAACCCTGTGATACTCCAAATGGGCACAATTTCCAACGATCGACCAAGTCCGCTACAATCGGTAGCGTGGAAAGAATTCAAAAGCAATGTTGGTAATTCACTGGGCCCCGTTCCAATTATAAATTCAATTCCGGAATTAAATTCAACCGTCGGGCAGTTAGAAAACATCATTATTCAGGCAATAAAGTCAGCAGAATTCACAAAACCCGCGCAAAACAACCGTCCAGCTCTTCCAAATTTTATAAAAAATTTAATTCGTGACAAAAATCGGGCAAAACGGCGATATCAAAGGACTTTAGCTCCTTTAGATAAAACCGAATTGAACCGACGACAAACCGAGGTGAGAGACGCGCTCTCAGTTCGCGCCAATGACTCGTGGCAAGACAAACTCACTTCTTTAAACGGGCAAAATTCGAAAAGTCTTTGGAGAATGACCCGCGTTTTTAGAAATTCCGCTCCTCGCAAAATCCCCCCGCTTAACGGACCAACGGGACCCGTGTCCGCGCCAGTTGACAAAGTCGAACTCTTTGCAGATTCACTGCAAGAGCAATTCACCACCGACACGACCCATGCCGACCTGGGCCGTGTTGGCTTCATAGAGAGATTTGTTCAACAACATTTGGAAAATCAAGTAGAAAACGACGTCGGAAACGTCAATCCGATTACCCCTCAGGAAATTTCGAGTCACATTAAATTTTTTCACAAACGTCGCGCGCCAGGCCGAGACGGAATCACCAACTTATCAATGAAAAATCTGCCAATGTTAGCAATCATGCATCTAACCGCAATCTTTAACGCCACTCTTCGGCTAGGTCACTTCCCACAAACGTGGAAAAAGGCGGACGTCATTCTCTTTCAAAAACCCGGCAAAAGTCCGAAAGAGCCCTCAAATTACCGCCCCATAAGTCTTCTTTCGACCATTGGAAAGCTTGCGGAAAGATGCATTCTCCATAGGCTAAATATGTTTACGACGGATCATGGCGTGATCCCCGACACTCAGTTCGGTTTCCGCGCACAACACTCGACAACACAACAAATCCTTCGGGTGGTAGAGCACTGTTACACCAGCTTCGACTGGAAATACAACACCGGGGCCGTCTTTCTGGATGTCTCAAAAGCTTTTGATCGTGTCTGGCACTCTGGGCTCATATATAAGATGATCAATTTGGGCTATCCGGGCAAAATTATAAACTCATTTATTCTTTTCTTTCGGACCGTAGCTTTCGCGTCAAAATTGATGGTATCAGATCAACCAGTCGCCCCCTGGCGGCTGGGGTACCACAAGGATCAGTACTCGTGCCACAGTTGTTCAATATTTACATCTCAGATATGCCTTAGCCCGCGACAGTTGAGTTTGCTCAGTACGCCGACGACACCGCTATACTCGCGCGCGCCAAACATGCGTTCCAGATTTCAAATAAGCTCGAAAGAGCTTTGGAAAATCTGGAAACATGGTATCGCGAATGGCTCATTAACGTCAATGCAGCCAAAAGTACTGCAGTCCTTTTCACACGTCGTAACCTAGTAACACCTGATAGAGAATTGAGCATCTTTGGTGAGCCCATCCAGTGGCAGGCATCAGCCAAATATCTGGGGGTCACCCTGGACAAGCGATTGACGTTCGCCAAGCATATTGAGACAGCCAGAAACAAGGCGCGAGGATGTATCGCCCAACTTTATCCACTGCTCTGCCGAAAGAGCAGATTGTCACCGCGAAGTAAATTACGACTTTTTACCACAATTATCAGGCCCATAATGACTTATGCGTCTCCCGTCTGGAGTCACGCAGCGTTTACGCATTTAAACAAAATTCAAGTGGTCCAAAACAAGTCCCTCAGATTTGTTTTTGACGCACCCTGGTTTGTTCGAAACAACCAGCTACATAAAGACGCGAGTATTAAATACATCAATGAACATCTCAAAGATGTCGCGATAAAGTTCTTTGCAACAGCAGCTGACCACCCGAACCTCCTCGTTCGTAGAGCCGTCGACTACGGCGAGGAACCACCCTATCGATTAAAACGGCCGAAAATGGTTTTAAACGGGTAAAACCATCCGCGTCAACTCGCGAACCGCGAACCGCGACACACGACATTGACTTAGGTTACACACATTTCCACACCGCGAGCGCTTTCTCCAGAAGATAACGGGGTGAAGGGACAGTGTCCCGGCCCGTCCGGAGGGGTTTTAGCCGGTTCAAGTCCGGCACTACCCAAGCGTGATTGAACCAAGCGCTGGGTGTCCGAAGGGATTTCCCCTCCCTAAGAAAAAAAAAAAAAAGATATATTGGAAAAGAGTGTTTCCATTTACATTACTTGATTGACAATTCCATGAGGTATGACGCGCGTTAAAATCTCCGGCAATAAGGACCTTACGCCCAATTGCAAAAAGGGTGGCAAAATCATTAGTCGAGAGACGATTACACGGTCTGTTATATACTGATATAATATACGTGTTATCTTCAAGTTGAATTATTGTATGTTCAATTGCGGTGTTACGACGCGGTACCTTAACATACGGAACAGAAGACCTTACCGCAATTGCTGTTCCGCCTCCATGATTGTCTCGATCGCTTCTGACGATTTCATACCCTGGGATTTTGAAGCGATCTGTTTGGTTTAATTTAGTTTCGCACAGCAACACAATATCAATTTTGCGTGATTTGAGCAGATGCGTAAGTTCACCTTGTTTGGACCTTAGTCCGTTGGCGTTCCAAGATATTATGTGGAGCTTATATTCCATAAGAGGGTAGTATATTGGCGAAGTCCGAAAAGACTTGTATTTTGGTGAGAGGGTCGGTAACTCCTTGCAGTCGTCCATTTAGATCGCGTACGGCGCGTAACATTGCACCAATGTTAGTGTGGGCGTTAAGTTTTTGGAATTCCTGCATCAGTTCCATGAAATTGTTTTTGTGTTCGGCTGATCTTTCGTTGAAACTAGGGATATTTTCCGTGAATTCCTGGGGCTGTACAGAGGGGATTGGCTGTGAGGCCGAAATTTGGCTCCACGTTCTCGTTGGTGTTGCATGCTTCATGACGGGCTGCGACAGTGCCGTTCGTGTCTCGTTTGCTTTAGGGCGTAGGGATGGAAAGTTGCGCTGATTTATTGCCGGCGTAGGCTTCGGTGTTGCTAATGGCTTCTTTCTTTCTTTTTGACCCTCAAGGGCTTGGACCTTTTCCAGGTATACTGGACACTCAGGGTTGTTCGCGGCATGAGGTCCGTCACAATTAAAACATTTACACGGTTCATAATCTGGTTTTCGGCACAGGTAGGTAAGATGATTTTCGCCGCACTTCAAACAATTGGGGCTCGAATGACAATATGATGTAGCGTGTCCCCATGCCTGACATCGATGGCACTGTGTAAATTTCCGCTGAGAATTTTGCCTTTCCCAACTTACTTTTGTGTGATTGAGATAGATCACCTGAGTTTGTAAATGTTTAATTGTAATTTGAGAAGTCGTCACTACCAAATATAAGGGTCGCTTGGTATTTTTCATTGAAAACACTTTACTTACTGGCACTTTGTATATGTCACACAATTCACTTTTAATCTCTTCGGTCGAGGGAAAGTGTTCTAGGCCGCGGATGACAAAGGCGTGCGTTTTTTCACCCTTTTCGGCGTGCGTGTGGAAATCCAAAGGGAGAATAGTTGGGATTCAAAACGGCGGACCCTGGTTCACGTCTTGCACCGGTTAAGTTTTTTTTTCTCTTTTTTTTTTTTAGAACCACGCGAAGAGAAGTTTTGTACAAGGTCAGTTCAGGACCCTGTCATTTTTTTTAAATAGCACGTTTAGAAATCTAGTCCTTTTTTATCATAGGAAACCTTAGAATATGAACCGCGCAAACAACTCCGCCCGTGCGGGACTTTAATAAGTTTATACAATGGTTTTATGTTTGGGTCCCGCGTACGGGACTATATCCACAGCCAATGGTAAAACGTTAATTACACTAGAAGAATCTTTTATTAACGTACGATTATATGGTACCGCCGAACAATCCTATCCAAGACCTAGACCTCCAAGCCCTCTTCCCAGACAACGCCCCCACAATTGTGGCTGGCGACCTAAATTGCAAACACCACATGTGGAACAGTCGCACCGTTAGTAATAATGGCCGACTGCTGCATGACTTTACGCTGAGAAATGACATCACTCCCTTGGGCCCCCGAGAACCCACTCACTTCTCGACCCATGGAACCTCTGAGGTCCTAGACATAGCTTTTTTGAAAAATGTTCCCCTACACCCTTCTATCTATGCACTGTCAGCCCTTAGCTCCGATCACAACCCTGTGATACTCCAAATGGGCACAATTCCCAACGATCGACCAAGTCCGCTACAATCGGTAGCCTGGAAAGAATTCAAAAGCAATGTTGGTAATTCACTGGGCCCCGTTCCAATTATAAATTCAATTCCGGAATTAAATTCAACCGTCGGGCAGTTAGAAAACATCATTATTCAGGCAATAAAGTCAGCAGAATTCACAAAACCCGCGCAAAACAACCGTCCAGCACTTCCAAATTTTATAAAAAATTTAATTCGTGACAAAAATCGGGCAAAACGGCGATATCAAAGGACTTTAGCTCCTTTAGATAAAACCGAATTGAACCGACGACAAACCGAGGTGAGAGACGCGTTCTCAGTTCGCGCCAATGACTCGTGGCAAGACAAACTCACTTCTTTAAACGGGCAAAATTCGAAAAGTCTTTGGAGAATGACCCGCGTTTTTAGAAATTCCGCTCCTCGCAAAATCCCCCCGCTTAACGGACCAACGGGACCCGTGTCCGCGCCAGTTGACAAAGTCGAACTCTTTGCAGATTCACTGCAAGAGCAATTCACCACCGACACGACCCATGCCGACCTGGGCCGTGTTGGCTTCATAGAGAGATTTGTTCAACAACATTTGGAAAATCAAGTAGAAAACGACGTCGGAAACGTCAATCCGATTACCCCTCAGGAAATTTCGAGTCACATTAAATTTTTTCACAAACGTCGCGCGCCAGGCCCAGATGGAATCACCAACTTGTCAATGAAAAATCTGCCAATGTTAGCAATCATGCATCTAACCGCAATCTTTAACGCCACTCTTCGGCTAGGTCACTTCCCACAAACGTGGAAAAAGGCGGACGTCATTCTCTTTCAAAAACCCGGCAAAAGTCCGAAAGAGCCCTCAAATTACCGCCCCATAAGTCTTCTTTCGACCATTGGAAAGCTTGCGGAAAGATGCATTCTCCATAGGCTAAATATGTTTACGACGGATCATGGCGTTATCCCCGACACTCAGTTCGGTTTCCGCGCACAACACTCGACAACACAACAAATCCTTCGGGTGGTAGAGCACTGTTACACCAGCTTCGACTGGAAATACAACACCGGGACCATCTTTCTGGATGTCTCAAAAGCTTTTGATCGTGTCTGGCACTCTGGGCTCATATATAAGATGATCAATTTGGGCTATCCGGGCAAAATTATTAAACTCATTTATTCTTTTCTTTCGGACCGTAGCTTTCGCGTCAAAATTGATGGTATCAGATCAACCAGTCGCCCCCTGGCGGCTGGGGTACCACAAGGATCAGTACTCGTGCCACAGCTGTTCAATATTTACATCTCAGACATGCCTCAGCCCGCGACAGTTGAGTTTGCTCAGTACGCCGACGACACCGCTATACTCGCGCGCGCCAAACATGCGTTCCAGATTTCAAATAAGCTCGAAAGAGCTTTGGAAAATCTGGAAACATGGTATCGCGAATGGCTCATTAACGTCAATGCAGCCAAAAGTACTGCAGTCCTTTTCACACGTCGTAACCTAGTAACACCTGATAGAGAATTGAGCATCTTTGGTGAGCCCATCCAGTGGCAGGCATCAGCCAAATATCTGGGGGTCACCCTGGACAAGCGATTGACGTTCGCCAAGCATATTGAGACAGCCAGAAACAAGGCGCGAGGATGTATCGCCCAACTTTATCCACTGCTCTGCCGAAAGAGCAGATTGTCACCGCGAAGTAAATTACGACTTTTTACCACAATTATCAGGCCCATAATGACTTATGCGTCTCCCGTCTGGAGTCACGCAGCGTTTACGCATTTAAACAAAATTCAAGTGGTCCAAAACAAGTCCCTCAGATTTGTTTTCGACGCACCCTGGTTTGTTCGAAACAACCAGCTACATAAAGACGCGAGTATTAAATACATCAATGAACATCTCAAAGATGTCGCGATAAAGTTCTTTGCAACAGCAGCTGACCACCCGAACCTTCTCGTTCGTAGAGCCGTCGACTACGGCGAGGAACCACCCTATCGATTAAAACGGCCGAAAATGGTTTTAAACGGGTAAAACCATCCGCGTCAACTCGCGAACCGCGAACCGCGACACACGACATTGACTTAGGTTACACACATTTCCACACCGCGAGCGCTTTCTCCAGAAGATAACGGGGTGAAGGGACAGTGTCCCGGCCCGTCCGGAGGGGTTTTAGCCGGTTCAAGTCCGGCACTACCCAGCGTGATTTAACCAAGCGCTGGGCGTCCGAAGGGATTTCCCCTCCCTAAGAAAAAAAAAAAACAAAAAACCCGGCTTATAGGCGAGGAAAAGTGAAGCCGCGAGACGGCAGGGGATTTCAAGGCATTTGAGTATGCAACCCGCAAGACTACGCTCAAAGTTTGAACCCATTTGAACCGGATAATTGAAAGTTTGCATAAGAAACCATGAATTTTATATAAAAATATGTTCACAATAACATTTTCTTGTTGAAAAAACTAAATATATTTTAGACTAATCATTTTTCAAACATTAATATCGTAAAAATCCAAATTAGAGAAAGAAAAGGAAAGCAATATCACTTCTTTATCGCACTTGCATGTGACAGAATGTCTGCAGCGTACCAAAACGGCGGCTTCCGGCTTCACGTTCGAGCCGGCACTCTCCCTCCCTACTTCTTATATCCTCCGTGGCAGTGCCAAAATTTTGGAATCAGTTATATACTTTGTGTTTGTTATTAACTTTTGTGGAATTTTTAACATTTTAACAACATGGAAGTTTTTTAGCAACTGTATATGGTGCAAATTTGGGTATAATCATGGAAGTCAGAAAAAGGTAAGTTATTTGAAAATTTCTAGGTTAGAATTCAATGTACTGGTATTTAACAAACTACTTTAACGTAGTAGAGGTGTTTTTAGAGATTGATTAACTTTTCCACAGATAATTGGAAGTACGACAATCCAATTCAGAACAATTCTGGGTTACAATCGCCTTTTTTCTCGTTTCTAACCTAACTCTTTGTATTTTCGTTTATTTAGGAATGCTCAACATTTTGCATTTAATCAAAGATTGTTTACAAATCCATCTTTAGTTCTTGCTGCTTTAAAACTACCAATACTATTCAATTTCTTACAATGACTGGGTAACTTATTATTTTCAACGATATTTTTGACCTAAAATCAGGGCCGTATCCAGGATAGGTACAATATGGTACAATCTAAGAGGAAACTCACGAAATTTCTGGGATGGTTCTAAGTAAATAGACACATTAAGCTTATTAATATAAATTAAATCCTTTATTAACCCACAGGCCAATGGCCCAATTACAGGTTAATTTTCAAACATAATACACATACATGTAATAAAGGCATTGAGCTAACAATTATTTGACAGTAACAGTGATCTGACTTGTTTCCTTGAGCAACAAAATATGTCTAGCCTGCGGTTCACCCTATCATAACATTCGCAGATGTAACGAATTGACGCACTCTTTTC
Organism: Schizotus pectinicornis; assembly: GCA_951805265.1. NCBI lineage: Eukaryota > Metazoa > Arthropoda > Insecta > Coleoptera > Pyrochroidae > Schizotus > Schizotus pectinicornis. The sequence continues at coordinate 10,384,977 of OX638209.1, read as the reverse complement.
TATTAGTTCTTGCAGTTTTCAAATAAAAAGTTTTGCCATTTTTGGCTCCTGATCTTGGAACTCGAAACAGGAGCTTGCTGAGCAGGTATAGACACTTTATTTCGGCATTTAGTACTCCATACAGCATCACCACAACAGCGCATTAACGTTTCTCTTCCAGAAATCGCAGATCCATCCTCTCGAGCAAATCCGCCTGGCTTGTCCCCCTAGGCGGAGCAACAACCGATCTCACATGGTCCACAAATCCTCAATTGTGTAGTCGTAAAGAACTCTCATCTTGTTAGTGGTGTATGTTACAACACAGCATTTCCCAACATTCAAATCGAAGCCATTCTCCAGACTCCACTCATTGACCTTGCTTAGGTTCCGCTGGAGTTCCCCGCAATCATTTACATTCGCTATAGTTGTATATAGTTTGATGTCGTCAGCATAAATGAGGCAATCACAACTTAAGCCGTTCACAATATCATTTACGAATAGATTAAAGAGCAGAGGGCCCAGCACCGAACTCTGAGGCACCCCAGACTTAACCAGTATTTCCTCCGACTCAAAACCGCTGCAGACGACCCGGAACCTCCTGTTTGTAAAATACGACCCCAGCAGTTGCACTAAAAGATCAGACAATCCATAATTGTGCAGTTTTCTCAAGAAGATACTCTGGTTCAGTCGATCGAAAGCCTTAAGAGAAGTCCGTATAGATCACATCCGTTTGCAAACCCGCGGCAATATTCTCGGCTATGTAGTTTTCAACGCACATCAAATTCGTTACAGTGGATCTACCCCGTACAAAACCATGTTGTGCATCCGTAACGACGGATTCAACATGTCTGTAAATCCGGTCGTGCAATAAGGTCTCCAACACCTTAGCAAAATTAGATATGAGAGAAATGGGCCTATAGTTTTCTACATTTTTTTTATCCCTTTTTTTAAAGATAGGAGTTACTCTCGCAGTTTTCCATACCGCCGAAAAAGTTTCACCCCTAACCGATATAGAAATAATTTTGGAAAGCGGGCGCGCAAACACACTTGCACAGTCCTTAAGTAAAAAAGCAGGAACACTATCCAGTCCGGCCGCCACCTTTCCACTCATTCCCCCGAGAGCCGCCAAGACGTCCCTCTCCGAAAAGCCAACGACGTTGAGGCACCCAGCCTGAGCACCGCTCACCAACCCAGCCCCCGGAGCAGGCATTGAAGCCCCATATGCTGAGTCAAAGAATTCCGCAAAAGCGCTCACTATTTCTCGTAGCGCCCTCAGCTCTCGACCACGATAAACCATCAGTTTGGGAACAGAACACGATCCCGCTCTTGAACCCGCATACGACCAGAAGTTTGAAGGGTCAACCCTAAATGTTATGCTCAGCCCTGGCAACATACTCCCGACGGGCAGCCACAAGCGCCTCTTTGATCTTCGCCCTAAGAAGCCTAAACTCAATTCTCAAACGCTCCTCACCCGTCAACCTGGGTCTTCGCAACAAACGCCACATACGCTTTATATCTCGTATGATACTCGAAGTGAACCACGGCGGAAACCGATCAACACGTCGGCGTCTGGTTCTGGGCACAAACTCTTCTAAAATTGTGTACAGCGTATCGTAGAAGGCACCACAGACCACATCAACATCATTAACCCCCGCAGGATCAGACCAATCCTGTTTCGCCAAGGCGATATATAAGTCAGCAAGATTTGCCTTCCGGAAATTTAAGGCTGGAACGCTTCAGCCAACGCAGGATGATGGACATTTTCGGAAACCAGCACATCAGCAGCTCTCTGCACCGTACACTGAAAACTACAAATGTACAAATCCAATAAGCAACCCCCACTATTAAAAATGCGATTGTACTGTGAGTAATTTATGATTTCTAAGAAATTCAATAGAGCAACCGTGGGTCCAACAACAATCTACTCCCTGAGGTACCTCACATAACTTGTTAAGTAGTCACCACATAAAATAACATCCGCTTCCAGGAGACACGTAATCGAGCTCCCGTGCAGAGGTCTGCGACCGAATGTACACAACCAAAATATAGAGGGGACGGAAACGCATCAGAACTTTAACCGCTAAAACATCCACAAACGGCATGTCCTGCCAACCAAGACCCGCAAGCACCACTCGAGACGACTGCAATGAACTATTGACAGCCAACAAAACACCACCATCACCACCACCCCGAGACAACCCGGTGCGCTCAAAATCTCTCTCTTTCCTAAACGCAGTGTATTGCTTGCTAAACAGCTCCGAACTCTCAATGCCCGAGTACAGCCAGGTCTCCGTTAGAGCGATAAAAGTGTGAGAACAGGCCAAAACAGCATCCGCAAACGCATGCGCCTTTGAGGCCAACCCGCGGACATTTTGGTAATACAGTGAAACCTCTCTTAGGCGGACAGCGACGGTCATCGAAAATTTGTCCGGTCAAGAGAGGTGTCCGTTTATGAGAGGATCAAAAAAAACTACTCCATACTTATATGCACATAGGGTGAAAACATATATTTGATACGATATGATATTTGATACCAAATGAAACTAAAGGTTTTATAAAAAAGTGCATCAACATAACATAAAATACATTATATATTAGGGTACATATATGTACAATGTGCATTTATGTAACTTACAAGTACCTACGCTATTTAAAAAAATCAGGAATTTGCATCTGTTTCGTCGTAACTAAGCTATGAGCGTTCTCTAAAAAATGTTTCTGCAACGAAATTTAAAATTTCGAAACTTTTTCCATCGTTTTTATTTGTTGAAAACACGTTCAGTTCTTCAATGCATTTTTGCGGTTCAGCGTAAGTCTTGATATTGTTTTTTTCAGTAAGTTTTATGATGCTATGTAATGTCGTTTCGACATTCTTCGTATTCACTTGTCTGGACACGTAATGCTCGCGTCCGTTCAAAAGAGGTTTTTCTTTCGTTTGAGGACAAAATTGAGTATCCGCGTCTGGCCAAGGGAGGTTAAGTTACATGTAAATTGTAGGGAATTTTATTCGTTACGCAAGAAGTGTCCGCTTAAAGGCGCGTATTCACTTGAGCATTTGGCCCAAATGAGCAACGAATGAGCGCCGCATGAGCCGCAATTCGCATAGTGAGGACGCTGAGCTGAGCACACGTTGAGCCACTCAAACCGTTCGACCCGGTGTCGGTACTGTCTCTCAAAGAGATAAAGCACAGGTCCTTGTCCTGTAGGCAACTTTACTGCCACGTTGCTCAGTCTCCCAATGTTTGGCACCATCTCTCACCGCTGGCGTCTTGAAGGTCGGTCTGTAGCCGTGGTCTGTAGCTCAGGTAGTAGGGTTGTAAATACCTTAAAAGAAATCTTGGCAAATTCGCACACCACGCTCGCAGAACTTTTATCTCCACTGTGTTTCGACATTTGTCAAGAAAAAAAAATAGAATTATTACACAAAGATTAACACATTATGAAAAAATTAGGTTACGTTTATTCAAAGGTCCACACCATTAATTATTAATAGTAGACATTAACTAATTTATTTTAAAATTTGGGGTCTATTGTTACTAGAATTGTTACTCCGTAACTAAACAAAAATTAAAAAAATGTACATCAAAGTGAGCGCTGGCTCGGTTCGTGCTCATTGTGGACGGCAGAATGTCTGAGCCGCAGCCGAGCTTGCAAAACCACTGTAATGTTTCGATAATATTAATTTATTCTGAAATCTAAAACACTTATTTACCTTTTTTTAGTACAGATCAGAAGACAGGAAAATTAACATTGAACTTAATGAAGAAAATTACACACAGTGGTTTGATGAAGTGAATGTCACGAAAACCAAAATAAAAGTGTTGCTAAAATTTAAAATTATTTGTTATTTTCCTCAGTGCATTGCCACATAAAATGAAGTGGTCGCAGGAGAAATGTTTGTACCTTATTGAACTTTATTGCAATTGTGAAATTTTGTGGAGTCCCAGGCATCTTTTATATTTTAATAATATAAAAAAGGAAGATGTTGTATCTTGCTTGTTAATTTTATCCTTGATAAAATTCAATAAAAAGATCTTCTGATGACATTCTTGTACAATTTTTGAATTGATGACTATCCGGTTCGGCATTTAATTCTTTTAAAAGTAATTTATTATTCTGTTGCTGTAAAGTTTCTTCATCGATTAACGCTTCACCCTTCTGCATTTCTTTTGCAGTAACTTGTGTAATATAATAAAACTGGCACTAGCTATAACGATACTTCTTTGCATTTTGTTGCTCCGTTAACATCAACGCTTCGAACAATACTGGATCAGTGCTCATGCAGTGCTCATGCAGTGCTCATGCAGATCCGGTTCAATTTTCGACCGAGCCCCGCATGAACCTAAATTCGCTCATTCGGCGCTCATTCGGACCAAATGCTCAAGTGAATACGCGCCTTAAGAGAGGTGTCCGCTCAAGGGAGGTGTCCGCAAAGGGAGGTTTTACTGTATAACATAGTATCAGATACTCCAGCACCATCAGAAATAACAGATATACCAGGATTGATTGCAACCGAACAGCGCGGTAATTGCTACCGCGACGCGTGGTCACCAAAAACATCCCTCTTCAGCTTGGCGGTCTCCAACCTGTACGCCGCACACCCATCAGACTGCTTCTTATTTCTATTCAGCACCAAACAATTACTACATTTACGTTCCTATGACTCACAATCCTTCACCCCGTGATCTCCCGCACACAAGGGGCACCTCGCCTCGGATCGGCACTGTCGAGAGGTATGGTAGTATCCGCTGCAATTAAAGCATCTAACTACCGATATTGCATCATAAACTGCACACCCATCAAGCCCGACCAGAACATTATCAAACTTCATCAGATCATTGTAACAGTCTACATCCACCTCCAAAATTGCCTGAAACACCTTGTCATTTTTTATCGTGGCCCAGACCCAAATAACCGCACACCTAGAATCGCGCCCAAAAATATCACCGTTCTTTTCACCCTGGGACGAACAGCACCAAGTCTACGGACGCTGTAATCCGCCAACTTGCCCTCCGCAAGCCCCTTCAATCTTTCAGCATCCCCCTCACTACCACAGCCAATGAGAACGCCGCCGCCTCTCACAGATTTTACATCTTTTAAATTTATTTGTTTTTCCACAGGATTGACATTCTTAAAAATGTCAGCTTTGGTTTTGGCGCCAGGCTGATCACGATCATTCGGCCTAATGATCAACCTCGACCGCGGTGGACCGGGGCGCAGCAGAACCTCTTTCAACTCCCGACACTACACCCGCAGCCAAGAGAGAAAACTTCTCCGACAAGCCACTGAAAAATGCACTGCGCCTCAAACACCTCCTTGATACGATCAGAAAAACTCCCCACGCGGCACACAGCACATCTATAGGAAAGACCAGGCACAGAAATCAGAAAAGGAAAGGCGTCATCCGGAACACCACTGCAGGAAAGATGCACGTATTTACCGCAAAAGCCAGAGCACAAGATCTTAGGGGCGTCACGTCCAAAATCCGGACCACCGCCTTAACACGAAAATTCCATGTCCGACGAAAGCCCGAACGGACACTATCAGCAACAACAATAACCTAGCCAACGACCGACAAACCGGCCCAAAGCGCAGCAAAGCTTACGCCTCCCCCGCTCGGAGGGACCCAAGCGGCCGGACAGCAAGGGCACCGCCGGCAAAAACAGCAATCCCGACCCAGGACGCAGTAACCCACGTCCCTCCCTAGACTGGAAGGCCGAGAGCTGTAAGAGCCGCACCGGATTACCCAACAAAACGCTGTAGCACGTTTCTCCCAACCCGGGGATGCCGCCGACCGCGAGGGCGGCACCGGAAGCCCGCCGCATCCGAAAAATTCTCAACAACTCTTATCGAGGCACGACCGCCCGCACAATTGGCAGAGGCGCCGGGCGAATCGACAAAAGAAGTTATCTGCCCGATAAGGATACGGAAGAAACCAGCGCGATCAGTCGGCAGGTCGGCAAAAAACGAAAATTAACAAGGAAACCACCTCAAACCACCCAAAGTCGGCCAATCCGGCCGTACAACCAGACACCACGGGGTCGATTCTCGAGTTCGTGTGATGTGATGCCGTTTTCATGAGAACGGTGGGCGGAGATTATCAAAATTTGACGTTTGCGCATGACCGACCAAAAAACCCCATTGTCCAGTTCATGCGATCATCTCATGGGCCCGTTTTTCATTGGAACTTGACATCCTATGGTATTTTCATGTGAAGCTACCGATCGCACGAAATGCCACATTTGCGTTCAAGAAATATCCATTCAAGAACGCAAAAGCATTTTACGTTCAAGATACAAACAAGATTCTTTCGAAAACTGCAATACAACAAGACAATTTTGTTTTAAACAACAATTCATTATTATTTGAAATTGTTTGAACCGTGTTTAAATCCAGACAGTTTAGGTGCGGTGTCTGTCGTAATGGTAGCGACGAAATAAAACAATAAAAATCGGTTGTTTTAAAAATTAGTTCTATTAATATTTATTCAAATTCGTGTTTCAAGAGTGTATAAGTATTCAAAATAAGCTGGGAAAGCGAAGAAGAGCGTTTACCAGAAGAAGCATGTTATATGTTTAATTAATAATAAAGTTATAAATGTAGGTTAAATAATTGACAACTTATTTTGATATTTGTTTTATGTTCTAGAACGAAAAAGACTTTGGCGTTCTAAAACATAAAAGTACTTCGTAGGTGATAAAAAAGACTCACTTTGTCAACTGAAAATTCAACGTAAATGTCAAATTTTGATGATAGTTTTCGAAAAATAGATTTCGTAAAACTCTTCATGTTTAACCACATAGTTCAAAAGCTACCAAGAAATAACTGGATGGTATGGATAGTATATTCGACAATGAGCCCGAACCTAATCAAGAAGTAAATGGGAGAATAAATCCAGATTTAACTGCCGCTCGCCGTCTACAGCAGCGAAATATTGAGCGACATTTCATGGAATAAAATGTGCATTTATTAAAAACTATATTTAATATTCAATTTGATATGTTTATTATTTATTAATGAGATTGCCAAACAAATATTTTGTCCGACAGATTGTCTAAAAATTTCTAGATGTGCGAAATTCAAATTCAAATTCATCAAATCCTTGCTCTGGATTGGACAGTAGAATTGGCAGTCGCGCTCATCCGTCCGAAGTGGCGCCAAGCCGCGCGCACATTTTACCCACCACGTGATCGTGGTGCGATGGGATCTGTCCCCATCACACGAAAAATCATCGCATCACATGAACTCGAGAATAGACCCCCACACCACAAAGAAGGAATCAAAAGCATTCAGTACATACCAAACTCAACCAGAAACCAGGCAAAAGAAGCACCAGAAACCAAAATCTCAACGGAGCGACACACGACCGTGAAGCGATGACTGAATAACTGTTAGGTATAAAACATGTTTACAAGAAGTATATTGAAAATATAAATACTAAAATACGTTTTATCGCAACTGAGGTATAATTATTCGGTAATACATAAATTTGTTTATTCGCAATCATATAAGTAATATGTCCATTCCTAACCTTTTAAGAAGTGGGGACCTTACTTTCCCTCCTTAGGTTAGAAATGAGCACATTTCCAACCTGCTGTGAGTACGAAAATCGCTCGGTAGATGGCGCAGAGCGAAATTTTAGAAATTAATTTTGGTTTATTTGCCAAAAATAAATGATTGCGAATAAAATAGTATACAAACCTCGGTGGAAATTTCCTTCTGTCTCGAGCATTAGCTCACCTCGTCCTTACGAGCATCGGTAAGCTATCTTAGCTCTCGACAGAAATGAAACATTTTCCACCTCGGTGTGTAATCTACTATATTGAATCCATTGTTCTCCCACGAAATCCATAGATAATTTTATATTACAATAGCGACATTTCGCATCTTGATCGTCTTGAGAACGCTCCGTTTCTGGTTAATAATCCGATGAGTCTTGTATGCTTATGTCGTCAGGTTCTGTATCAGATAATACTTCTTCTTGTTGTTTAGAATTAATAATAATAAAATTAAACTCACTGTCAAACAGAACGCCAAGATCTTTTCCTGATGACCACCGGGCTAATGGTTGCCCCCCAACTCGATTGTCCCAAATCAACGGAGTTCTTCTGGTAAAAGAAACTTTACACATTCAGGCAATGATTATTATCTGAGCACCAGATGATTAACTGAGAGATGTCTCTCTGAAGTCTAACACAGTCATCCGGAGTGTGAACAGCAGTGAACATCTTTAAATCATCAGCATACATTAAATGTTCACACGCAAGAACAGAGGACAGATCATTGACAAAAAGAAGGAACAATAATGGGCCAAGATTAGAGCCTTGAGGCACACCTGAGGTCGCTACAAAAGAGTCAGAATAGAAGCCATCATATGACACACACTGGGGTCTATTGAACAAGTAAGAAGCGAGAAACGCACGCAACTGTTCAGAAAAATCGAAGCGCTCTAACTTAATAAGCAAGATCAAACGCCTTAGAAACTATAGCAAATAAGGCTCTAATAATGCCATAGTATTTTTCCTGCACCTCCTATTTGTTACATCATTTTTTCTTAAATTTTTTTGTTTGTACATAATACTTAATAGAGTTATGTAATAAAAATATATAGGCAATTAATACGTGTGTGTTAGATTGCTTTAAAATCAAAACTTACTTAATTCAAAGTCTTATTTTGCCTTTTTAGAGTTTGTTAGCACAAAGTTAAAAAAAATTTTTAAAGTGCAATAATATTATATTCCTCACATAATAGTCGCCAATCTTTATTTAAACTATTTATAGTTTTACAAAGATCAATGTTTTCTGCTAAAATTATTGTATTATGTTCAAAGAAGCACAGATGTGAAATTTTGAGTATTGCAAATCCTGATCTAGATCATTTATATAAAGTAAAAAAATGAAACGGTCCTAGTACTTTCCCAACCAATCCTCAATCGGGTTGCTTTATCTGCCATTACTATATTCTTTAAGTAACTTATTATCGCAATTAGCTGTTCGAACTCTATTGTGAAATTCAGGAAGACAATCTAAACCAAACGTTTCTTATGCACAACTTCCTTCCACATATTTAGCAATTAAAAGAGCCGATTGTCAACTAACATTTGCAGAACGCCGACTGGTAGTTCGTTAACACTGCAATTTCTTCAATAAACTCAAAAGTTTGAGTGCACAATTTTCTCGATAATCGCTTCAATTGTAGATAATAAATATTTATTTGTCAAATTTTAAGTTAAATTATCTTATTTTTACTTAAGGAATCTGTGGTTAGTCCGTGTTCACACTACACAATTATTTTGCTATCTCTCCCCTAATATAGGCTGTGTTGATCTATTCGACTGCAATTTCTGGATTACAACAACTCATAATTTTTAGAAACCGTCCAGATGAAAATGGCCCATCTACATCCAAGAAAACAAAATCGGAGAGAAGTGAGCGCTGCGGATCTTGCAAGCAAGAAAACCAAGACTTGGTATTCTGCAAGGGTCACTTAAATGGCTCTTGCGAAGAATTTGTTGCTTTAACCAACGACACATTGTCGTTGTTTACAGGAAACGAAAAGAATGCTGACGAGACCGATTCCTTGCCTATACATAAAGTATTAAAATTTACTTGGGTAATAATTGATGTAACAACCGAAAAATGTTGCAGATAACGAGCTTCAGTGTTTATGACAATAAGGGACATTTATGTGGCTTGGATTAGGGCTTGATCGAAAAGAACTTAGAACTTCATTTATCTGGTTATATCAAGCCGATTTACGAAGAATATCCGTCTCATAATAATGGAATAGCCGCCCACGACGTCGGTCCAATCAATGAGGTACGTGGCAGGATTCGACGGCGGCGCCAAACCCCTAATCGGAATCGTCACGGGTGTCGCCAATTACATCTTAATGGAACCTTACTCGGAATACGTTTCTTTCTTTCAAGACCGGCACAAGAAGGCCTCAATGACCAAGCTAATAGTGAAATTTCTTCTCGACCACGCTTGGGAAGACCCTATATTTATGAAGACCTACTTTTCTATTTACAAAGTTATGAAAACAACAAATTTTCCGAAGACTTTTTGTTACAACATGCCCAATTTATTTGCGATCATATTTACAGTTTTGATGAAGCAGGCGATGACGAAAAACCTTTAATAACCATTCCTTGCGTCCGGTCGTTGGTGGCAATGTCTGGCGTAACGTTCCGAAAACGGAAGAAAATTAGACAATTAGAAACTCAAGTAAGCCACCGTAACCGCACCGACCCAGTCATAAAAACAATTTACCAAATTACATTTTTAGGACGGTAAGCCGAAAAAGGCCAACTTCACTAAAGCCACGACAACAGTATTAGTCCGGTCAATTTTCGAAAACTTTTTTACTGACCAAATCAAAATAAAAGATATGAAAGGGCCGAAGAAGAAGAAGATGCGTTGTGGTGTTTGTGATGCTTGTCAATCGTCTGATTCATATCTAATTGCGGCAAATGTTCGAACTGTAAAGACATGTTGAAGTTCGGCGGCAATGGGAAAAGTAAGCAGGCATGCAGTCAGAGAAAGTAGGTATCTGAATTACCGACATCAGGTCGAAAATACTACAATTTATTACGTTTCGCAGTCTGAAGATGCTTCTATTATTAGCTATGTGGCTTTTTCAGTGATCACAACTTTGTTTGAAAACGTAACCGGAAAGTGTCACTTGCTCTACTGCGACATCCGAGAGTACACCAAAGAGTGGTGCGAAAAGGGTTCTTCAGGTTTTACTTTACAGAAGCTTACGAAACTGCCACTTGCAAGCATAGTGAAGTGCCAGCTCAGCTCACGCCAGAATCTCCAGTAATGCGGACAAGGCAAAGGTTTACATTACTTTTCCAAGCCATTGCTTTCTTGTTGTACGGCTTGTTCGTAGGTAAACGTAAACGGTTAAAATGGAGCCGGAAGTTCTGTCTGACTGGGAACAAATCGAGCGACCTCTGCGATGCATGGACGTGTTTGCCGGCTGCAGAGGACTTTCAAAAGGTCTCCACCAAGCAGGAATCGCCGACACCAAATGGGCGGTGAGATCACGAAAACTGTCACTAAACACCACTTAACTTTTGACTTCTTTCGTTATAGGTCGAAAAAGAAGCGGCCGCTGCTCTAGCTTACAAGTTAAATAATCAAACTTGTAAAGTTTTCACCGACGATTTGCAATCACGTTCTGCACCAAATTATGTCGGGAGAAGGCGTCACGAAAGGTTTACCCACCAAAGGAGAAGTCGAACTGTTAGTGGGAGGACCTCCTTGCCAAGGGTTTTCAGTTTTCAGGCATGAACCGGTTCAACGCCGGCCAATATTCCCTGTTTCAAAATTCGCTCGTGGTAGCTTATTTAAGTTACTGTGAGTTCTTCAGGTAACTACTTTTTCTTCTCTTTGTGTTGACTAAAAGCAATTGTTTAAGGCCGAAGTACTTCGTGTTGGAAAACGTCAGGAATTTCGTGTCGTTTAAGCGGTCTATGGTGTTAGGTGCTTGTTAGCGATGGGATATCAAGTCGGTTTCAGCGTGTTACAGGCGGGTCACTATGGAATACCCCAGACCAGGAGGCGGTTAATTTTGATTGCCGCCGCACCTGGCTACGTTCTCTCAAAACTCCCGGAACCTCAGAACGTCTTCAATAAAAGATGCTGCCATTTATCGCTTGCTTTAGATGGCGTTCGATATACAAATGGTAAAAATGGTCACAATAAACATTTTAATTATTATAAATTAATTAACTCTTGCGCTAGCTTGAGCTTTTCGCTAGTGCAAGTACAAATGACCTACAAGCTTTATTCAATTGTTCAGTGATGCGACGTCATTCGCGCCTGAAGCTACTTACAACCATCTTCATTTTACAACAATTATACCGGATGTTTATTTTGGGAGGAAACGGGCATCCCCGTTATAAGTATGTTAGCAATAACACATTATTGCATACCATCCCCTATTAGTGTACGGTTGGCTGAACCGCGCACCCAACGGAGTTGCACGAATACACACGACAGGACGCTCGCTATCCGCGCGCGCCTCGGATATAAGTTAAGTTAGTGATGCATCAATTTCAACTCGCCGGTTGCTTCGGGTATAGCGGGCAGATCGTAGCAACTCGGTTGTGGTGTATTTCATCTGCCGGCGCAAAGTTATACCGGAGCAACTTTTGCGCCGGAATTTGCCACGACCTTCCTAGGCGATATAGCGGCAGTTTAGCGCGGTGTTAGTGATAAAAATGGCGGCCGTCGATCAGCTGATTGTAGGCATTGCCTTCGATCTTTTCGACGATTCAAGTGATTTCGACGGTGATGACGGTGAAATTAACGTGCATTTCCGACGAAATGTGTTTTAGACCTTGGATATTTCCGAGGCATTACTTTTTCAACGTACAAGATTAAACAGACAGGTGTTCCAGTATGTTTTGAATTTGTTAACCTCAAAATTGGATCAAAACGAACGTAGCAGTACTTCAACCGTCATGATTACCACTCGGTGAGTATTCAATTGATTGTCGGCCCGGATCTGCGCATTTTTAATGTATTTTCCGAGTTTCTAGGGAATAATCACGACGCCTGCATCTGGAATAATTTGGCTGTACGGGCCGCGTTAGCAGAAGGAAATCAAGACTTTCCTGTTGGCTGGTTAATTGGAGATTCGGGGTATCCGCAAGAACCGTGGCTGATGACGCCTCTACGTAATCCTACAACTGAGGCCGAGCAGCTCTACAACTCCGTTCACATTTCTACAAGAAATTGTGTAGAACGAACCAACGGAGTACTCAAAAGTTGCTGGCATATTTTGAACAGCACTGACATGAGGTAGACTCCTGGAAAGATTTTGTGGTGGCTTGTTATGTTCTACACAACATATGCCTCGACTTCAATTTGGAAGTAGAGGATCTACAAGATCATCCCCTGGCCCATGTTGGTCCCCAACCAGGAGATCTCGGCGCACCCTAAGATAATTATTGTGCCCAATTAATCGAACATCTTTCATAGTTTTTAGTGCCCCCCTGTGCTTATAACATTAATTAATACCCCTTCCCAGTGCTTTGTGACATGATGTATTATTAAATAAAGCTTTCACAATCACAACCTGTTTTTGTCCTATTATTTAAATTTGAGGAAAATTTGGCTTAATTATTTGGGTTAATCATTGTGGAAATGTGATAGCTAGAGAGGTAGATTCAAAATAGGTACTGGAAATAGATGAAAATGGCAGGAAATAAATCTATTTTTCAAAGTTCCCGTGCATCCTTTTACACTTTGTTCAAAATCCAACATTTTCTTTTATAAATTCTTCGAAACCCTAGATTGGTACACCATACTTTTTTATTCGTTTGTGCTTCCTATTTTTGCACAAACAATAATAAATTATTAATTGTTGTTGGCATTATTGTTATTTAAAATTAGAAAAGGAATAGGTCTTTGATAGATTTAAATTTATTGCTTAGAAAAGGACTTAAATAAAACAATCAATGCAGAATATTATTACTATTATTCTAATTAGCATTAGGTATATCTGGAGTTCATTTGAGTGTACCTAACACCAACAGTTTGGAATACAATCAAGCAAAAGTTGGAAATTTTCAAAATTATCACGGATTTTCAAATTTTAAAATACAAAAACCACACAATAGTTGTTCATTCACATTCAAAATCATTATGCTTACGTTTTATCCCCCATTTCGACGATTTCAAAAGATGATTTTGAATATTAAAACAACGAAAATCCAAAATCGCGTCAAAATTAAACGAAAGAAACGTCAAGTTGCGTCAAAATGGCGAAAATGCGAAAGCGCGTCAAAATTTAAACAAAAGAACGAAACGTCAAGTTGCGTCGACCTTGCTTCGCTGTGAGTTATACCGATGCAAGTCTGGCGAAGCAGTGACATAAGGACTTGAAATTCGGTATAAGAAACGAAGCAGAGCCGGCGCAACTGACCGTAGCAACGTAACTTTTGCGCCGGTATTTTATTCCGGTCGCAACTCGAGATGAAATTGACACATGAGTACGGCTGCTTCACAGCGTTGGTTGAATGTTAACTTTGAGCTCGGTGTGGTGGTTGGGTGGATCAAAGTGTAAATAAAAAACATTATTTAACGTGTTGTTGTTGTTTTTGGGGTAGCCACCCCTGTGTCGTTAACATCAGAAGCGGGATTCTAAGACCCAAAGTGCCCTAAAAACGTTTTATTGTACAATTTTCGCGTCGCGGCCGTGAGTGTCAACATGGCGGACAATCGTGATTTGGACGATACTGAAGCATCGCGGAGTCCAATCATAGGCGGCCGCGGTCCACCACCGAAACGTGCGAAGATGGACTGGCAAGAAACGCTGGTCACGCTAATAGGAATGCAACAGCAACAATTAGCCGAACTGACGCGCCAAAGTAAGATGGCAGCGCAGCCAACACCCATCGAAACTGGAATAGCGTCAAGCTCAATTGCGCAGACGCCATCGTCTTCATCCGCCAACACGTCATTTCGATTGGCAGATTTCGATCCTGACACCAGCGCTTACTCCATCCGTGAATGGCTAGAGGACGCCACTAAGCTGAAACAAGAACTACACATCACCGACAATCTTATGATCGCAAAGGCTGGGGACGCACTACGACGTCGTGGTCACCGATATTATTGCGATTGGCGTCCCGTACGTCGTTCATGGGAAAATTTTTGTACCGATCTCGAAATCGCTTTTCCGGATCGCGAAACACCGGGCGCACGTGCCTATTTGGCCGCGACCATGAGGAGCAAGGACTGTGAGTCATTGAGCGATTACGGCATAAAAAAAATTCGTAGCATTCGAAGATTCCACACCACTCTACCCTGGTCTACCATTCTAAGCATGGTAGAATACGGACTCGACCACTCCGAGGCGCAAACATCTATCAGGATTCAGCAGCCGGCTTTAGAGCAGGAACTTCTACGCCTTCTTGGCGAATTCGATGCACGCCGCAAGTTTCGCCGCCAAGTCGCGAACCCAAAAGTTACGGAGGGCCAGGGTCCCTCACATTATTCACATGCCATTGAAAGACGACCAGCTGAGCGACGCCAACCAGTTTCCGCGCAAAAACCAACGTTTCATGGTTACTGCTTCAATTGCGGCCAACAAGGGCATCGTCAGGACAATTGTTCTTCTAAAAAACAACCGTCGGACAAGAGCAGGCTTGATGCTTCGTCAGCAACACAACCGAGAAACCCAAAATGCTCCAATTGCGGTAGGTCTGGGCACACCGAGGATGCATGCTGGAAGAAGCACGGCAAACCAAGCAAAGTTGTGTTAATACGGCGAGGCCGCAGCTTAGCGGCAACGGCTATCGCTACTTTGCTCTGCAAGGACGAGAGTGCGGCCTTCTCCTTCAACTACTTGGTCGATAGCGGTGCTGATCAATCAATTCTCTGCGAGACTGCTGCAAGACAGCTCGGCGCTCCGATAAAACATGAGACCCGATCATTTTGTCACCATCCCCATTTTTATATATTCGAAAACGCCGCTACTGCCCAGCATCCCGGAGGTCGGCTATTTGTTGGAGCCGCCTAACGGCTTGTTTGGGCACTAGAGAAGGGTATATAGTCTCACCCTTTCGAACTCCTCGCTCTCTGGAGTCGAGTGGCAGCGCTAGATGTGACTTGACGTGTTTCCAAACGGTGAGAGATTGTGAACAGTTTTGCGAAAGTGAATCAGTTCGGGTCTTGTGAGAGTTTGCGAACAGCCCTAACCCTAGTCTCAGTGGTTCGTCAGAAAAACTGCGGCAAACGGTTAGGAAAATCCACGTGGTTTTTGACCAATTCAGTCCGGTTTCGGCAGTTCGTCAGAATAGCTGAAGCCGACAATCAGAAGAATTTGCTTGTGTGGAGTCGAAATCGACTGCCAAGTTTTTATTAAAACTCGGCAGGAGATTGATTACAGGAACAAGCGATGGAAAAGTTAGCCACGTCCTCTGACAGCTGGTCTATCCAGGAGCTGAGGGAGATAATTCTCCATTGCAGCGCCCAGATAGAGCGGATGTCCAAGAGACGTGCAGAATCGGACAACGACGAAGAATTTCAGGCCCCCAGAAAGACCGCCCGCCCAGCCTCCCCTACAACCCCAATGGAAGTCGCCACCGGAAATCCGTTCAGCCCTCTGAGCGGAAACGAAGAGGAAGCAGAAGAAGAAGCAGAGGACGACAACAACGAACAGGAAATTGATTATGACCAAGTAAGCATAACACCGCGCATGCGCCAAACACCGAACACAACTAGGCCCCGCCCCTTAGCTGCCACGCGCACACACGAGTGCCCGGAACAAGAACAAGTTGACACCGACAACGCTGTAACTCGCGAACGAATTCCTCCCATTATTATGCGCAACAAGAGCATTTGGTCCCGCGTGTCCAACGATCTAAAGAGGAGAAATATTATTTACACGAAGGCTCAAGTAACCCACGAGGGGATTAAAATTAGTGTTCCGGACGCTGACACACATCGCGCGCTCACCGCTCTTTTTGACAAAAACGAGACACCGTACCATACGTTCACTTTCGCGTCGGAACGCAACCTAAAAGTAGTGATACGCGGACTTCCGGAAACGACAAATCCGGAAGACATCATCGACGATTTGACACAAGCTGGATACAGACCGGTCAAGGTTGCGCCAATGATCCGAATGGATAAGACTCCAATGCCCCTATTTATAGCCATTGTTCCGCGTGAGTGTCGTAAGATTTACGACCTCACCACCTGTGTCGGCCTCCGCGTCAGAGTGGAGGCCCTTAGGCAGTCCAAAAGCAAAGGGCAATGCTATCGTTGCCAACTCTTCGGCCACTCCCAGAGCAAGTGTACGGCGCCTTTCAGGTGCGTCAAGTGCGGGCTCGGCCACCAAGCCTTCAATTGCCCCATGGCAAAATCAGATCCGCCGAAATGCGCAAATTGTTCTCTTGCGCATCCGGCCAGTTACCGGGGTTGCTCAGCCTACCCCAAACCAAAAACCTCCCTGGCTCCCATCCCAAAAACATCTCCGGCTCCCATTCCCAAAACCTCCGCTTGGGCCAAACCTCTGGTCCTTGCGGCACCAACCCTAAAGCCCTCCACCACCATCCCAAAACCGGCACCGGTGCCAAAGCCTACCGCGAATCCGCGCGAAAACTCCGGAAACAAGTATGCCAAAATTTCGGCCGCTCTGGCACAAATGCTACTTACTTTCAGCCAAACAAATGCAACAGACGACCAAACTAAAGAATTTGTCTTAAACACCCGCGTTATCTTAGACAACCTAATTTAATTCAGTAACTTTTTATGCTGCGCAAAATTACACCAAATTCCCTTTTGATTAGTTTTTGGAACGCGAACGGGCTTCCTAAGAAGAAACTCGAATTGGGCGAGTTTATGAACGAGCACGATATCGATGTCATGCTCATATCCGAAACACACGCGAGACCCTGCAACGCAATCAAAATTCAAAATTATCAGCTTTATCGTACCGATAGAACTACCGGGCAGGGCGGTGGAACCGCGATTTATATTAAAAATGAAATCGAACATCACGAACTACCCAATCCGGCCGCGATTAATATCGAGACAACCGCGATCAAAATCGAAACCACATCCGGGCCGATCAAAATTATTTCCGCTTACAAACCGCCGAACAATCCTATCCAAGACCTAGACCTCCAAGCCCTCTTCCCAGACAACGCCCCCACAATTGTGGCTGGCGACCTAAATTGCAAACACCACATGTGGAACAGTCGCACCGTTAGTAATAATGGCCGACTGCTGCATGACTTTACGCTGAGAAATGACATCACTCCCTTGGGCCCCCGAGAACCCACTCACTTCTCGACCCATGGGACCTCTGATGTCCTAGACATAGCTCTTTTGAAAAATGTTCCCCTACACCCTTCTATCTATGCACTGTCAGCCCTTAGCTCCGATCACAACCCTGTGATACTCCAAATGGGCACAATTCCCAACGATCGACCAAGTCCGCTACAATCAGTAGCCTGGAAAGAATTCAAAAGCAATGTTAGTAATTCACTGGGCCCCGTTCCAATTATAAATTCAATTCCGGAATTAAATTCAACCGTCGGGCAGTTAGAAAACATCATTATTCAGGCAATAAAGTCAGCAGAATTCACAAAACCCGCGCAAAATAACCGTCCAGCTCTTCCAAATTTTATAAAAAATTTAATTCGTGACAAAAATCGGGCAAAACGGCGATATCAAAGGACTTTAGCTCCTTTAGATAAAACCGAATTGAACCGACGACAAACCGAGGTGAGAGACGCGCTCTCAGTTCGCGCCAATGACTCGTGGCAAGACAAACTCACTTCTTTAAACGGGCAAAATTCGAAAAGTCTTTGGAGAATGACCCGCGTTTTTAGAAATTCCGCTCCTCGCAAAATCCCCCCGCTTAACGGACCAACGGGACCCGTGTCCGCGCCAGTTGACAAAGTCGAACTCTTTGCAGATTCACTGCAAGAGCAATTCACCACCGACACGACCCATGCCGACCTGGGCCGTGTTGGCTTCATAGAGAGATTTGTTCAACAACATTTGGAAAATCAAGTAGAAAACGACGTCGGAAACGTCAATCCGATTACCCCTCAGGAAATTTCGAGTCACATTAAATTTTTTCACAAACGTCGCGCGCCAGGCCCAGACGGAATCACCAACTTGTCAATGAAAAATCTGCCAATGTTAGCAATCATGCATCTAACCGCAATCTTTAACGCCACTCTTCGGCTAGGTCACTTCCCACAAACGTGGAAAAAGGCGGACGTCATTCTCTTTCAAAAACCTGGCAAAAGTCCGAAAGAGCCCTCAAATTACCGCCCCATAAGTCTTCTTTCGACCATTGGAAAGCTTGCGGAAAGATGCATTCTCCATAGGCTAAATATGTTCACGACGGATCATGGCGTTATCCCCGACACTCAGTTCGGTTTCCGCGCACAACACTCGACAACACAACAAATCCTTCGGGTGGTAGAGCACTGTTACACCAGCTTCGACTGGAAATACAACACCGGGGCCGTCTTTCTGGATGTCTCAAAAGCTTTTGATCGTGTCTGGCACTCTGGGCTCATATATAAGATGATCAATTTGGGCTATCCGGGCAAAATTATTAAACTCATTTATTCTTTTCTTTCGGACCGTAGCTTTCGCGTTAAAATTGATGGTATCAGATCAACCAGTCGCCCCCTGGCGGCTGGGGTACCACAAGGATCAGTACTCGCGCCACAGTTGTTCAATATTTACATCTCAGACATGCCTCAGCCCGCGACAGTTGAGTTTGCTCAGTACGCCGACGACACCGCTATACTCGCGCGCGCCAAACATGCGTTCCAAATTTCAAATAAGCTCGAAAGAGCTTTGGAAAATCTGGAAACATGGTATCGCGAATGGCTCATTAACGTCAATGCAGCCAAAAGTACTGCAGTCCTTTTCACACGTCGTAACCTAGTAACACCTGATAGAGAATTGAGCATCTTTGGTGAGCCCATCCAGTGGCAGGCATCAGCCAAATATCTGGGGATCACCCTGGACAAGCGATTGACGTTCGCCAAGCATATTGAGACAGCCAGAAACAAGGCGCGAGGATGTATCGCCCAACTTTATCCACTGCTCTGCCGAAAGAGCAGATTGTCACCGCGAAGTAAATTACGACTTTTTACCACAATTATCAGGCCCATAATGACTTATGCGTCTCCCGTCTGGAGTCACGCAGCGTTTACGCATTTAAACAAAATTCAAGTGGTGCAAAACAAGTCCCTCAGATTTGTTTTCGACGCACCCTGGTTTGTTCGAAACAACCAGCTACATAAAGACGCTAGTATTAAATACATCAATGAACATCTCAAAGATGTCGCGATAAAGTTCTTTGCAACAGCAGCTGACCACCCGAACCTCCTCGTTCGTAGAGCCGTCG
This sequence comes from Schizotus pectinicornis, assembly GCA_951805265.1. Classification (NCBI taxonomy): domain Eukaryota; kingdom Metazoa; phylum Arthropoda; class Insecta; order Coleoptera; family Pyrochroidae; genus Schizotus; species Schizotus pectinicornis. The sequence goes on along the minus strand of OX638209.1, from coordinate 10,365,095 downwards.
ACTACGGCGAGGAACCACCCTATCGATTAAAACGGCCGAAAATGGTTTTAAACGGGTAAACCATCCGCGTCAACTCGCGAACCGCGAACCGCGACACACGACATTGACTTAGGTTACACACATTTCCACACCGCGAGCGCTTTCTCCAGAAGATAACGGGGTGAAGGGACAGTGTCCCGGCCCGTCCGGAGGGGTTTTAGCCGGTTCAAGTCCGGCACTACCCAGCGTGATTGAACCAAGCGCTGGGTGTCCGAAGGGATTTCCCCTCCCTAAGAAAAAAAAAAAAAAAAAAAAATCCTCGCTCTCTTGGTTCCTCGAGTCGTCCCTGTACCTAGCCGTAAGACTTTGTGTTTTTCTTATTTAATCCTAACCACCCTCGTTGTACGTTTATTTAAACAACCCCTACCCGGCCGGTAACAATTTGGCGCCCAACACGTGGGGCCCTTTTATTTGAAATAAAAAGAAATCGAACCTACGTAACTATGACAAACACGAGGCAGAATTCGTATGACGAGAAAACACAAAAAACCACCACCGCGAGTGAAACCAGTGCACCACCCCTCACAACCCAAGAAGAGGACACTAACCCAACCGCAACAAGCATCACACGTGCAGCAGCACCAGGACCGGACCCCTCGCTGGAAGGAGGGCCAGGCCCGCAACAAACTGACTCTTCCAGTGGCGCCCACAACCAACAAAATGAGCAGGTGAGCGTATTGGTACAACTTGAATCGGTCTTATCAAAAGTTTTTGCGCAATTTTCGCAACCTCAAGTTCCGGTCAGTAATGCCCAAGCGACGCCGCCATTTATTTTACCAACTTTCGCCGGCCATCCGCACCAGGATGTGGCCGTTTTTATTGACGAATGCTCACAACGCCTACGCCAATATAATTATACCGGAGACATGTGGGTACAGTTAATTGTTCCCAACTTGCAGGGTGAAGCGGCTCGTTGGTATAAACCCTACGAGACGCTTGGCCTCACTTTTGACGAATTTGTCGACTCTATCACCAGTCGCTTTAATGATCCGCGTCGCTTGGCCAAATTACGGGCGGAATTATTTGCGAAGGAGCAGGGGGCTAACGAAACTGTAGACACCTTTCTGAAAAGAAAAATAATGTTGGCGAAACATGTTATGACCGAAATTTCGGAACGCGATTTGGTTGCTACGCTGAGCGCCTTGATTAAACCAGAGATTAGCGGTGTTCTAGCGGTCGTCAGCATTAATTCCGTACAGGAGTTAATTTCCCTTGCACGGAAAGTTGACCAAAACTATGATCGAAGGGCACCAACGGCGTCAACCGCCGAGCGCGTTCCTCCCGGCCCTTCATCTTCTTCTCGGAATTTGCCACCTTGTAATTATTGCTCTGAGAGGCACTACCACAGAGACTGCCCGGTCTATTGTAATCGGTTTTCACAGAACCACCGTTCGGGAAACGGGGAACGGTCTGGCTCCGGCAACGTCGCCACCGGAGCCAGCACGGGACCCAACAACAGCCACGCATTCTCCCCTCGTCCGGGCAGTGGCCGCGATCAAAATTAAGTACTGTTGTGTTCTTTCGGGTGGAATAACGTGGTAGCCACAATCAATATGGGAATATATTAATAATCAAATAAGTAAATACAAAATATGGTCGCTGGCTGCTGTTGCTGTTGTTGACAGATCGCTGGCTCGATGGCTGGTGAAAGAGAGAGGGATGCGCAGCAGCCCTCGCCTTTTATAAGGACGCGATCCCGTTGCCAACCTTAGGCAACCCAGGTCCCTAGTGAAGGCAATGCTCCCAACACCTCCCCTCGTTAATTGAGGACGTAGTCCCGGAATCGCTTCGGCGGCTGCCTCTGGCGTGGCGGCCTGTTGGGAATCGCCGGTTGAAGTGCCTGCTGTGGCTCGTCGATATCTTCTTGCCTATCCGGTTCAGGACGTTCTGGTGGGATGTCTTCTAGTGGCCCCAAGTTGAAGGTGCCCATAAGTATATCCAGGGGAATAGAGCTCTCGGATGATGAAAACTCCCTGGAGTACCTGGATTTCATCTGGTTGTTGTGAACTCGGCGTAGTTGTTGGTTTTCGGTTAGCACATTGTACATGACCTCTCCGATTTTTTCTACAACTCTGGCTGGAATCCACATAAATTTGTTGTTTACATATCTCTTTACGAAAACTAGGTCTCCTGCCTGAAAAGTCCTGGACTTGGTACCGTTTCTTTTGTTGAACTGTGCAGCCATTTTGCTTTCGTCTGGTTGCCTTCTTGGTAGCTGTCTTGGCTTCAAAAGGTCCAGTGTCGTTCGAAGTGTTCTTCCTAGTAGGAGTTCAGCAGGAGATTTTCCTTGCGGCGCGCTAGCATTCGGCGTTGTTCGATAAGTGGATAAAAAGGTTTGGAGCTGTTTCCGTAGTGGAAGCCCCACACCGCGCATCTTCTTCAAAGATCGTTTTAGAGTGTCCACAAACCGTTCTGCTTGCCCATTGGATTGGGGGTGGAAAAGGTGCTGTTCGGATGTGTTCGATTCCATTTCCTCTGCAGAATGTTTGGAATGCTTCGCTGGTGAACTGTGTTCCGTTGTCTGAAACTATTGTTTCTGGAATTCCAAAGCGTGAAAATAGTTCTTCTAAAGCTTCTATTGTGTATGTAGTCGTAGTTGTCTTTGTGCTGAATATCTCCGGCCATTTGCTGTGAGCGTCAACTACGACTAGGTAGAAAATGTCGTCTAGTGGTCCGGCGTAATCTATATGTAACCTCTTCCACGGTTCCTCTGGTACTGGCCACGGTGCCAATGGAACTTTTGTCGGTGATTTCGCCGCCTCTGCGCAACTTCGGCAGTTGCGGACCAGACTTTCGATGTCCTTATCGATATTTGGCCAATAGACGTAGCTTCTTGCTAGGCTCTTCATTCGGTTTATGCCCGGATGGCCCCTGTGAAGCTGCTGCAAGATTCTTTTCTGGAAATACAATGGTATAATTATTCGGTTTCCAAACATTAGACAACCCTGTGTAATGGAAAGCAATTCTCTTCGGTTGAAGAAGGTTCTAAAATTGTCGTCAATTTCAGAGTTTTTTGGCCATCCATTTTTGACGTAGGATGTTAATTTCCTAAAAAATTCGTTCCTTTGGTTTGCTTTGTAGATCATGTTGTGAGAAATGGGGAGTGCTTCGAGATTTTCTTCAAAAATTCGCCTAACCTCCGATTCCATTTGAACTGATGCGATCACGTACTCTTCATTTTCTCTCACATGGCTATTCATTAATCTGGAGAGAATGTCCGCGTGTCCAAATTCCGTAGTTTTGACGTATTCAATCTCGAAGTCGTACGCCTTTAACGTAAGTGCCCATCGCTGCAATCGATTTGCTGTATACGTAGGTATCCCTTTTTTTCCCCCAAAAATGGTTAGCAATGGTTTATGGTCTGTTTGTAGAATAAACTTGCGGCCATAAACCATTTTATGAAAGCGAGTGACCGCGAATATCAGTGCCAAGCCTTCTTTTTCTATCTGGCCATAATTCTTCTCTGCTGGTGTCAGGGTGCGAGATATGTGATAGATAGGCTTGACCGATCCGTCTTCAAAGCGGTGCATTATGCATGCTCCGATTCCTGTGTTCGAGGCGTCAGCGGCTATTATTATTTTATTATGTGGATTGTAGTGGGTGAGTAGAAGATCCGACTTGAGAACTTGCTTAAATTTGTCAAATGAATTTTGACATTCGGTTGTCCAATTCCACTTCGTATTGGTTTTAAGCAAATTATCTAAAGGATTTCGGAGAGCATACATATCTTTTATGAATTTTCCATAATAGTTAATTGCTCCGAGGTAAGAACGTAGTGTAGAAATGTCGTGGGGCGGAGGCATATTGACTATAACCTCTGTCCTTTCTGGGTCCGGCCGTTGACCTTGGTGATCGATGATATGTCCTAAGTATTTTACTGCTGCTACGTAGAACTTGCATTTTTCTATCTTCAGCTTGAAGCCAAATTCCCGGATTCGTTGCAAAACATTTCTAAGGTTTTGTTCGTGTTCCAATTCGTTTCTTCCTGACACGAGAATGTCGTCGATATAAGCTGCTGTACCATCCAATCCACTAATCATTTTATCCATTATCTGCTGAAAATTCGCCGGAGCGGTTTTGATCCCGAAGGGAAGCCTATTGTACCTAAACAGGCCACGGTGAGTATTAATAGTAAGAAAGTGCCTAGAGTTTTCGTCGACCTCAATCTGCAGGAAAGCGTCGGACAAATCTATAACACTAAATACCTTGCAGTTTGATAATTTTGCGAAGATGTCCTCAGGCGTTGGTAGTGGGTATTGGTGTGAATCGAGAGCGCTGTTCAACCCAGTTGAGTAATCGCCGCATATTCTTACGTTTCCATTCTGTTTCTTGGTGACTACGATGGGGGTAGCCCAATCAGAGTATTCCACTTGGGTGATAATATTTGCTTGCTGAAGTCGTTGGAGTTCCTTGTCGACCTCTGGAATTGCTGCGTAAGCGACTGGTCTCTTGGGTCGAAAGACTGGAGATGCGTTGGCTTTGACGTGTAATTGTACCTTGGTTTTGGTGCACAGGCCTAGGCCCTCCTGGAAAATGTCAGCAAATTCTTTCCGTAAGTTTCCGACTTGATTTGGAATGCTTCGAATTGATGCGCAGATTGCGTTTATTGGAAGGTCCCACAGGCCAAACTTTGTAAACCAATCAATTCCTAGAAGGTTCAGATTTTGGACATCTGTTATGTAGCAATCCCCTGTTCTAGTTGAATTTTGTAGCTCCATGTTACATTTGAATTTACCTACTAGTTGCAACGGGTCTCCGGAGGCGTTGTGTGCTGCCAGCTTTGATGGTTCCGGTCTGGGTTTCCCCAGTTTTTTCCACGTTTCCCTAGATATAATGGTAATGTCTGAAGCCGTATCAATTTGTAGTTTGGTTTGAATGCCGTTAATTTTAACAGAAACGTATCTTCGGGATGCGTTTGCGTTAATTTGGTTGACCTGCTGGATGACGTTTGTGACTGCTGCTTTGCTGGCCCTGTTTTTGTTTGATTTCCTCGAAAAACAATAGCCCTCCTTGTGTCCCTTCTTCTTACAGTCCCGGCACTGGTGGTTCCTGTATTGACAATTCGAGGAGTAATGCACCTCTCCACAAAACCAGCAAGGCCTTTTTGGTATTTTCTTCTTGTCACTTGTTGAGTATTCCTGCTTACCCTGATTTGGTTTGTTGTTTTGGTTGTTGTTCCCCACCATCGCTGTGTCCTCCTTAAGATTTACCAATCGCTGATGTTCGATAATTAGATCCTGCAGAGTAAGTGATTTAGTCTCATCCGTTCCTTCGATTTTAGCCAGTAACCTTGTTCGGACTTCCGCTTCTTCTGGTGCTTGTAACCCACATACGAAAATAAGACATTTGAATTCATCCGCTGTGATTTTGTTAATCTTAAATTCTTCGCAGCATTTATTGACCCTGGCTGCGTATGCTGTAAGGTTCTCTGAGAATTTCTTTACAGTCTGCATGCATCGGTATCTGCAACTGATTACTGAAACCTTTTTCCCAAACATGGATTTTAGAATTGTTATTGTTTCTGCAAACCCTATGTCCTTATATTCCTTAGGCATGATGAAGCTCGTATATTGCTCGTGACAGTCCAGCTCTAGTTTCCTTAGGAGCAACCGTACTTTAGCTGCTTCCGTAAGGTGTTTGGCGTCTTCGACGAACAGGCTCTCATACCTCTGGTACCATGCGTCAAAGGTTAAGCCAGCCTCTGGATTGTAGGAGAATTCCCTCAGGCTGTTGCCCAAGGTTTCCATGCGGAATTACTCCGATTGACTACTCTCACGTTTTGGGGCATCTTTCGGGTCGGCCAACAGTTTTTCCAGCATCTTCTGTTGTGACTGGATTAGCGCCTCCTGGCGCTCTTGTTGAACTTGTTGGCGTTCTTGTTGGGCTTGCTGTTTCTGCAATAGTTCTAGCAGTGTCGCTTGAATGTCTAGGGTACTCATGGCAATTTTTTCCTTTGTCCACGGTTCCTAATAACACAGCCCAAAAGCTCTCTCCCCAAAAGAAAATTTCTTTACCTTAATCCTCGTCGCCACTGTTGTGTTCTTTCGGGTGGAATAACGTGGTAGCCACAATCAATATGGGAATATATTAATAATCAAATAAGTAAATACAAAATATGGTCGCTGGCTGCTGTTGCTGTTGTTGACAGATCGCTGGCTCGATGGCTGGTGAAAGAGAGAGGGATGCGCAGCAGCCCTCGCCTTTTATAAGGACGCGATCCCGTTGCCAACCTTAGGCAACCCAGGTCCCTAGTGAAGGCAATGTTCCCAACAAGTACCCTTTCAATATCCACCCATTCTTCAGAACTCCCCACGTTATCGGTTGGTTTTGGTGGAAAGCATTACACAGCCTTGCTAGACACCGGAGCTACCATGAACTTTATAAAAAAGAACTTGGTGGCAACGGATTTAATTTTAATTGGTGAGCCCTTGGCTCTAAATCTAGCCGTCGATTCTGACGTCGGGGCGATCACCCATTTTCAGGTTTTAGATTGTTCGTTGGATGACGTCTTATTTAACATTAAATTTTATGTGGTCGATGGGTTGGGTATCGACATGATTTTGGGCCAGTCATTTTTGGTTGAGAATCGAGCGGTGTTGGATTTCCACCGCCGGTGTGTACATTTAGGTAACAATTCCCGGAAGACGTTTTATTGGCAGACCGAGGCCTCGACGCCTTCACGGGCACCTCCGGTCGTTAAAATGGACCACCCCCTTCTATCCCATGGCTTCTGTGACGAGAAACTACCTGCGTTCAATGCTCTATTGTCCGATTTTTCAGAAATCTTTGAGGACAACGCTCGGGCCCCAACAACCACTGTAACGACAAAACATACAATCCGGTTGACTAATCCAACACCATTCAGACTGCGACCTTACAGTTACTCACCCGCTCGCAAATTAGCATTGGACAAGCAGCTAGAGCAAATGCTCGCGGCTCGAATCATTGAGCCGTCGATTTCGGAGTTCGCATCTCCAATTGTTATGGCAAAGAAAGGGGATGACTTTAGGTTTTGTGTGGATTATCGTAAATTAAATTCCGTTACAGAAACAGAAGCCGCTCCTCTACCAGTCATCCATGAGACTCTTAAAGATTTAGGTGGTGCCACTATTTTCAGCACAATAGATCTTAAGAGTGGTTATTGGCAAATACCACTTGACCCCGCCTCTAGACACCTTACTGCATTCACCACAACAAGCGGTGCATTATTTCAATTTAAGATGATGCCCTTTGGCCTTAAAAACGCCCCCAGCACGTTTCAGAGAATGATGGTTTAAGAAGTGTTAACAGGTTATTTGTATCACTTTTGTTTAGTGTATCTGGATGACATAATCATTTTTTCCAATTCCTCCGAGGAGCATTTGTACCATCTTCGTTTAATATTCGAGCGTCTTCAGTTCCACAATTTAAAATGTGCCGTAACCAAATGCCATTTTGGTAAAGATCAACTGAATTATTTGGGACATGTCATAACAAAGACGGGCAACCAGCCTCAAACCAAGCATTTGGAGGCCATTCGATCGGCCCAACCACCTCGAAATTTGAAACAATTGCGTAGCTTCCTGGGGACGTGCAACTGGTTACGTGAATACGTACCAAACTTTTCTAATCTCGCAACCCCTCTTACCGACTTGTTATCCCCAAAAATCAGATTTCGATGGACGAATCTCCAACAAACGGCTTTTGACCAGTTAAAATCCAACCTGTTGCAACCTAGAACACTCAGTCGACCTAGAGCGGACCGTCAATTTATATTGCAGACTGATGCCAGCGGAGTAGGCATGGCTGCGGTTCTGTACCAACTCGATGATGCCGGACATCGCCATGTCATCTCGTATGCTAGTTCCCGTTTTACTAAAGCGGAAAAACGGCTTCATATCAATGAAACTGAGGCATTAGCGCTCGCGTGGGCGGTTCGTTATTATCGACCATATTTGGAGGATAATCACTTTACCATCAGGACCGATAGTAAAGTAGTTACCTGGATCAACCATAATAAAGACCGGTCGTCAAAAATAATGCGATGGGCCTTGCTGTTGCAAGAATTCGACTTCACAATCGAACATGTACCTGGTAAAGACAACGAATTACCGGACTTGCTGTCTCGAAATCCTCCCGATAACCCGCCAGCAGCGCCGCGTATCGACATCGACGACGAGGAGCGTCTTCTGCCTCCCTGCAGACCGCCCAGCTCTATTGCCTCGGTGGGGAACCCGGCTGTTTTGATGGTGATGAATATTGACACGTTAACCGACGAAGTTAAGCGTGCTCAAGACAATTCTGCGCTATGCCAACGGGTTCGGCACGTCGTTCAATTGCCTCCGGCAGAACGAGCGCGACATCAACATCATCAAGAAACCCTTCTAGCTAGATATTGTCATGAGTTTGAGGGATACCTGTATAGGGATCGTGGCGATGGAAATCGCTCTCTCTTGGTACCCCAAACACATTTTGTGCGTGTCCTCTTTGAATTTCATGATTCCCCTCTGGCCGGACACCCAGGTATAGACGAAACGATCCGCGCAATTGCCCAACATTTTTTTTGGCCCGATCTGAACTCGGACGTACGGAATTACATTCGATCTTGTTTGTTATGTGCCCAATATAAGCGCCATTCTAACCATCCGGTCGCAGAACAACGACCGCGACAACCACAGCGGCCTTTTGAGGTAATAGCCTGTGACATTATGGGGCCGTATGAGCGGTCAATTAGGCAGAATAGATTTATTTTTGTTGTTACGGATCTTTTTACGCGCTGGGTTGAAGCGTTTGCGGTCCCTGATACCCACACAAACACCCTTGTAAGAATGTTGACTGCCGAATTTTTCCCCAGGTTTGGATACCCCCGAAGTATCATCTCCGACAACGGACCCCAGTTCCTGTCTCAGAGGTGGGCTCGTGCCTGTCAGCAGTGGTCCATTATTCATTGGTGTACCGCGGCTTATCATCCGAGGGCAAATCCAACGGAACGGCGGAATCAGGAGTTGAAAAGAGGGTTGCAGCTACGTCTTGCAAATCGACCCGCCAACACCTGGGACGAACATTTGCCGTACACGTTGTACAGCCTCCGGAGACGACGCAACGCCGCTACGGGTCAGTCCCCGAGTCACCTACTGTACGGACACGATTTACCCTACCCCGGGGCTTGGGCCGCTGAACACCACGCCAACCCGCCCCCTAAACAACGCGAAGCAGCTGCGCGCCAGCACCAACAAGCTTATGTGCAGCGTCGTCATCGGGTGCCTCCAGCCCCTGTACCCCGATTTAACGTTGGCGACCTGGTGCTGGTAAAACAAACAGCGAAGAAAAAGGGCTTTCTACCCAAATGGGCAGGCCCATTCTAAGTATTGGAAGTGCGCGACGGGGATTGTTACTTGGTACAGACCACTAATCGGGATACGGTTTTCCACGTCGACCGATTACGTCTGTCACCCCCCGGAAGAGCACCCAACAACCCCGACCCGGACGACCCAGGTCCGGCTTAGATTTTTTTTTATTGTTTAATATTATTATTATGTCGTAATTTTCATAAATTTTTTTATTTATATTTCTAATAAACGTAACGCAACGTTTTCTCTAGGAACGGGGGGCGACTGTCACCATCCCCATTTTTATATATTCGAAAACGCCGCTACTGCCCAGCATCCCGGAGGTCGGCTATTTGTTGGAGCCGCCTAACGGCTTGTTTGGGCACTAGAGAAGGGTATATAGTCTCACCCTTTCGAACTCCTCGCTCTCTTGGTTCCTCGAGTCGTCCCTGTACCTAGCCGTAAGACTTTGTGTTTTTCTTATTTAATCCTAACCACCCTCGTTGTACGTTTATTTAAACAACCCCTACCCGGCCGGTAACAATTTGCCGGGCTCGGGTGTAAAACTGTTTACAGTATCGGCACGTGTGATGTTATTGTCGTAATGCCGACCATAACGCTGGATGTTTGTTTTACCGTAGTTCCGAGAAACGTGCTACCACATCATCTACAGGTCATCATCGGATGGGACGTTATGAGCCGACCAAATTTGCGAATAGAAAAGGACGGAAACGGTCTTGTACTGACCCACGAAGTTCTCGATATTCCGAAAATCTTGACTCTAAAGCGAGATAATAGCGGGCTCGACGATCTAAAATTGTCAGGACTGGACGAAGCAGAAACTTTCCGGCTACAGAAATTGATCCGCGAGTGCCGCGCGAAAACACCAGATCATGTTGTCACCGTGCTAGCTAAGCAGTCGTTGAGTAAAATACCTCAGGGTAGGCGATAAGTTTGGAAGTAGTAAGGAGGAGAAGAGCAAGAAAGAAAAAGATTGTACTTACGATTTAATATTAACAAAACAAAACAAAGACACAAAACACATACCCAGAAAACACATAAAGATGAAAGAGGAGGTGGGCTAGGGCTGGACCACCACGAGTAGCTTGAGGATGAGAGAAAAAGAGAAGAGAGCGATTTTTTTTTTTTTTTTTTTTTTTCTTAGGGAGGGGAAATCCCTTCGGACACCCAGCGCTTGGTTCAATCACGCTGGGTAGTGCCGGACTTGAACCGGCTAAAACCCCTCCGGACGGGCCGGGACACTGTCCCTTCACCCCGTTATCTTCTGGAGAAAGCGCTCGCGGTGTGGAAATGTGTGTAACCTAAGTCAATGTCGTGTGTCGCGGTTCGCGGTTCGCGAGTTGACGCGGATGGTTTTACCCGTTTAAAACCATTTTCGGCCGTTTTAATCGATAGGGTGGTTCCTCGCCGTAGTCGACGGCTCTACGAACGAGGAGGTTCGGGTGGTCAGCTGCTGTTGCAAAGAACTTTATCGCGACATCTTTGAGATGTTCATTGATGTATTTAATACTAGCGTCTTTATGTAGCTGGTTGTTTCGAACAAACCAGGGTGCGTCGAAAACAAATCTGAGGGACTTGTTTTGCACCACTTGAATTTTGTTTAAATGCGTAAACGCTGCGTGACTCCAGACGGGAGACGCATAAGTCATTATGGGCCTGATAATTGTGGTAAAAAGTCGTAATTTACTTCGCGGTGACAATCTGCTCTTTCGGCAGAGCAGTGGATAAAGTTGGGCGATACATCCTCGCGCCTTGTTTCTGGCTGTCTCAATATGCTTGGCGAACGTCAATCGCTTGTCCAGGGTGACCCCCAGATATTTGGCTGATGCCTGCCACTGGATGGGCTCACCAAAGATGCTCAATTCTCTATCAGGTGTTACTAGGTTACGACGTGTGAAAAGGACTGCAGTACTTTTGGCTGCATTGACGTTAATGAGCCATTCGCGATACCATGTTTCCAGATTTTCCAAAGCTCTTTCGAGCTTATTTGAAATTTGGAACGCATGTTTGGCGCGCGCGAGTATAGCGGTGTCGTCGGCGTACTGAGCAAACTCAACTGTCGCGGGCTGAGGCATGTCTGAGATGTAAATATTGAACAACTGTGGCGCGAGTACTGATCCTTGTGGTACCCCAGCCGCCAGGGGGCGACTGGTTGATCTGATACCATCAATTTTAACGCGAAAGCTACGGTCCGAAAGAAAAGAATAAATGAGTTTAATAATTTTGCCCGGATAGCCCAAATTGATCATCTTATATATGAGCCCAGAGTGCCAGACACGATCAAAAGCTTTTGAGACATCCAGAAAGACGGCCCCGGTGTTGTATTTCCAGTCGAAGCTGGTGTAACAGTGCTCTACCACCCGAAGGATTTGTTGTGTTGTCGAGTGTTGTGCGCGGAAACCGAACTGAGTGTCGGGGATAACGCCATGATCCGTCGTGAACATATTTAGCCTATGGAGAATGCATCTTTCCGCAAGCTTTCCAATGGTCGAAAGAAGACTTATGGGGCGGTAATTTGAGGGCTCTTTCGGACTTTTGCCAGGTTTTTGAAAGAGAATGACGTCCGCCTTTTTCCACGTTTGTGGGAAGTGACCTAGCCGAAGAGTGGCGTTAAAGATTGCGGTTAGATGCATGATTGCTAACATTGGCAGATTTTTCATTGACAAGTTGGTGATTCCGTCTGGGCCTGGCGCGCGACGTTTGTGAAAAAATTTAATGTGACTCGAAATTTCCTGAGGGGTAATCGGATTGACGTTTCCGACGTCGTTTTCTACTTGATTTTCCAAATGTTGTTGAACAAATCTCTCTATGAAGCCAACACGGCCCAGGTCGGCATGGGTCGTGTCGGTGGTGAATTGCTCTTGCAGTGAATCTGCAAAGAGTTCGACTTTGTCAACTGGCGCGGACACGGGTCCCGTTGGTCCGTTAAGCGGGGGGATTTTGCGAGGAGCGGAATTTCTAAAAACGCGGGTCATTCTCCAAAGACTTTTCGAATTTTGCCCGTTTAAAGAAGTGAGTTTGTCTTGCCACGAGTCATTGGCGCGAACTGAGAGCGCGTCTCTCACCTCGGTTTGTCGTCGGTTCAATTCGGTTTTATCTAAAGGAGCTAAAGTCCTTTGATATCGCCGTTTTGCCCGATTTTTGTCACGAATTAAATTTTTTATAAAATTTGGAAGAGCTGGACGGTTATTTTGCGCGGGTTTTGTGAATTCTGCTGACTTTATTGCCTGAATAATGATGTTTTCTAACTGCCCGACGGTTGAATTTAATTCCGGAATTGAATTTATAATTGGAACGGGGCCCAGTGAATTACCAACATTGCTTTTGAATTCTTTCCAGGCTACCGATTGTAGCGGACTTGGTCGATCGTTGGGAATTGTGCCCATTTGGAGTATCACAGGGTTGTGATCGGAGCTAAGGGCTGACAGTGCATAGATAGAAGGGTGTAGGGGAACATTTTTCAAAAGAGCTATGTCTAGGACATCAGAGGTCCCATGGGTCGAGAAGTGAGTGGGTTCTCGGGGGCCCAAGGGAGTGATGTCATTTCTCAGCGTAAAGTCATGCAGCAGTCGGCCATTATTACTAACGGTGCGACTGTTCCACATGTGGTGTTTGCAATTTAGGTCGCCAGCCACAATTGTGGGGGCGTTGTCTGGGAAGAGGGCTTGGAGGTCTAGGTCTTGGATAGGATTGTTCGGCGGTTTGTAAGCGGAAATAATTTTGATCGGCCCGGATGTGGTTTCGATTTTGATCGCGGTTGTCTCGATATTAATCGCGGCCGGATTGGGTAGTTCGTGATGTTCGATTTCATTTTTAATATAAATCGCGGTTCCACCGCCCTGCCCGGTAGTTCTATCGGTACGATAAAGCTGATAATTTTGAATTTTGATTGCGTTGCAGGGTCTCGCGTGTGTTTCGGATATGAGCATGACATCGATATCGTGCTCGTTCATAAACTCGCCCAATTCGAGTTTCTTCTTAGGAAGCCCGTTCGCGTTCCAAAAACTAATCAAAAGGGAATTTGGTGTAATTTTGCGCAGCATAAAAAGTTACTGAATTAAATTAGGTTGTCTAAGATAACGCGGGTGTTTAAGACAAATTCTTTAGTTTGGTCGTCTGTTGCATTTGTTTGGCTGAAAGTAAGTAGCATTTGTGCCAGAGCGGCCGAAATTTTGGCATACTTGTTTCCGGAGTTTTCGCGCGGATTCGCGGTAGGCTTTGGCACCGGTGCCGGTTTTGGGATGGTGGTGGAGGGCTTTAGGGTTGGTGCCGCAAGGACCAGAGGTTTGGCCCAAGCGGAGGTTTTGGGAATGGGAGCCGGAGATGTTTTTGGGATGGGAGCCAGGGAGGTTTTTGGTTTGGGGTAGGCTGAGCAACCCCGGTAACTGGCCGGATGCGCAAGAGAACAATTTGCGCATTTCGGCGGATCTGATTTTGCCATGGGGCAATTGAAGGCTTGGTGGCCGAGCCCGCACTTGACGCACCTGAAAGGCGCCGTACACTTGCTCTGGGAGTGGCCGAAGAGTTGGCAACGATAGCATTGCCCTTTGCTTTTGGACTGCCTAAGGGCCTCCACTCTGACGCGGAGGCCGACACAGGTGGTGAGGTCGTAAATCTTACGACACTCACGCGGAACAATGGCTATAAATAGGGGCATTGGAGTCTTATCCATTCGGATCATTGGCGCAACCTTGACCGGTCTGTATCCAGCTTGTGTCAAATCGTCGATGATGTCTTCCGGATTTGTCGTTTCCGGAAGTCCGCGTATCACTACTTTTAGGTTGCGTTCCGACGCGAAAGTGAACGTATGGTACGGTGTCTCGTTTTTGTCAAAAAGAGCGGTGAGCGCGCGATGTGTGTCAGCGTCCGGAACACTAATTTTAATCCCCTCGTGGGTTACTTGAGCCTTCGTGTAAATAATATTTCTCCTCTTTAGATCGTTGGACACGCGGGACCAAATGCTCTTGTTGCGCATAATAATGGGAGGAATTCGTTCGCGAGTTACAGCGTTGTCGGTGTCAACTTGTTCTTGTTCCGGGCACTCGTGTGTGCGCGTGGCAGCTAAGGGGCGGGGCCTAGTTGTGTTCGGTGTTTGGCGCATGCGCGGTGTTATGCTTACTTGGTCATAATCAATTTCCTGTTCGTTGTTGTCGTCCTCTGCTTCTTCTTCTGCTTCCTCTTCGTTTCCGCTCAGAGGGCTGAACGGATTTCCGGTGGCGACTTCCATTGGGGTTGTAGGGGAGGCTGGGCGGGCGGTCTTTCTGGGGGCCTGAAATTCTTCGTCGTTGTCCGATTCTGCACGTCTCTTGGACATCCGCTCTATCTGGGCGCTGCAATGGAGAATTATCTCCCTCAGCTCCTGGATAGACCAGCTGTCAGAGGACGTGGCTAACTTTTCCATCGCTTGTTCCTGTAATCAATCTCCTGCCGAGTTTTAATAAAAACTTGGCAGTCGATTTCGACTCCACACAAGCAAATTCTTCTGATTGTCGGCTTCAGCTATTCTGACGAACTGCCGAAACCGGACTGAATTGGTCAAAAACCACGTGGATTTTCCTAACCGTTTGCCGCAGTTTTTCTGACGAACCACTGAGACTAGGGTTAGGGCTGTTCGCAAACTCTCACAAGACCCGAACTGATTCACTTTCGCAAAACTGTTCACAATCTCTCACCGTTTGGAAACACGTCAAGTCACATCTAGCGCTGCCACTCGACTTCAGAGAGCGAACACCC
Source organism: Schizotus pectinicornis (assembly GCA_951805265.1). NCBI lineage: Eukaryota > Metazoa > Arthropoda > Insecta > Coleoptera > Pyrochroidae > Schizotus > Schizotus pectinicornis. The sequence continues at coordinate 10,349,994 of OX638209.1, read as the reverse complement.
CCTGAGTTGGGCTTTTTATACCCTGGTCGTGGCGAAAGCGCAAGCGCCTCGCTCCAGGAACCTTCGCACCCAAAAGTCCCTAGAACGACGCAAAAGGCCCAAGCCTACGTCGGGGTGGATTCAATTTCTGGCGGTGTTTCGTTGCCTTACGGGCGTAGGCCAACAACCAACCATACATTAATGCACCGTGGTGTCAATAGCCCCCCCCCCCCTCTTTTCAACGAAACAGCGTGGAAAAAAAAATGCAAAAAAAAGAGAATCAAAATGAAATGAAGCACCACTGAAGTATCAGCACATTCGCTGTTGGTGGCTCCATCGACTAAGCGTAGTTAGTCTGGACTAAAATTAAACTAAACTAAACATTGGAAGCAACAATAATACTAAAAGAAATTACAAATCGCAATTCGCAATCAAGGTTGACAAAAAGAGAAAAAAAAATAACATAAAATAAACAAGTTAAGGTGTACCGATGTACGCGCATGTACAAACACTATGTCCTTTATTCAGGATTGGGATTCTGGCCAGGAATATCTAGCGCGATTTGTCTCTGGGGAGCTGGACGAAGTCGGTCCACATGATAGTTCACTTGTCTTTCGTTCACTTGCACAACATAACAGTCTCTACTAGCCGCTCGAACAATTCGAAAAGGTCCTGTCCATTTGGCCAACAACGCAGCTCTGGCGGCAGTCTGTTTAACCAACACCAAATCGCCTACGTTAAACTGTGGGGGTGGACGACGCGGCTGTAGGTGACGGCGTCGCACATAAGCCTCCTGGTGTTGCCTGGCAGCTGCTTCACGCTGCGGAGCTGGTGGATTTGGTGGCGGGTCATTAGCGGCCCAGGATCCTGGATACGGCATAGGGTGGCCGTACAAAAGTTGACTAGGCGCCTGTCCAGTAGCAGCATTACGGCGGCGGCGGATGCCAAATAGTACGTATGGCAACTGGCCGTCCCATGTGTTTGCCGGACGGTTGAGCAAGCGAATTCTCAGTCCCTTTTTAATTTCCTGGTTTCGTCGTTCCGTAGGGTTTGCACGGGGGTGATACACGGAGGTGGTCCAATGTAGGATTGACCAATGGCGGCAGGCCCGTGCCCATCTGTGGCTAATGAACTGGGGACCGTTGTCCGTGATTATCGTCCTGGGATACCCAAATCTCGGAAATATCGCCGACGACATGTAATCAATTAAGGCGGCCGCACTGACACCTGGCATGGCCACTGCCTCCACCCATCGGGTGAACAAATCGGTGACAACAAAAATGTATCTATTATTATTGGGAGTGACCTCGTACGGTCCCATAATATCACATGCCAAGACTTCAAATGGCCTGGAAGGTTGACGTGGACGCTGCTCAGCTAGAGGATGCGTAGGGCGACGCTTGAATTTAGCACATATTAGACAAGATTTTACATAATCCCGCACGTCACTGGAAAAAGCAGGTCAATGGAATTGTTCCGAAACAGACTGGATAGTATTGTCTGCCCCGGGATGCCCGGCAAGAATTGTGTCATGGAACTCATACAGGATACGTTGCCGACTAGCCAGTGGCACGTAAAGTAGACGTTGACCGTTCCCCAGATCCTTATAAAGGTACCTTTCAAAGCTACTATAATTTAGCATCAGTTCACGTCCCAGTCGACCAAAGTTGTGATCACGATTTTCCTGTGGTAAAGAAAGTTGTTGAAGAACTTGCTGCACCAGAGGATCATCACGCTGGGTTTCCTTGATTTCCTCGGTCAAGGTGGTGAAATCCATCACCATAGCTACTGGGGAATTCGTAGTACTGGAAGAGACGTTACGAGGGGGCGACGGTGGTAGAAGTCGACTTACGTCGTCGAGGTCAGAGATTTGAGGACCCACGGGATCGGGGTTACGGGACAGCAAGTCAGCCAATTCATTGGACTTTCCAGGAACGTGCTCAAGGGTAAAGTTAAATTCCTGCAGAAGAAGAGCCCAGCGCATAACTTTGGAATGACTTTCCTTATGCTGATTCAGCCAAGTTAAAACACGACTATCAGTGCGAACAGTGAAATGGGTGTCCTCCAGATAGGGGTGATAATTGCGCACAGCCCAAACAAGCGCATAAGTTTCCTGTTCGTTAATATGGTAGTTTCTTTCTGCTTGAGTGAAACGGGCACTTGCATAAGAAACCACGGCTGGGGAATTATCGTTGTCGTTTTCCTGATACAAAACGGCTGCCATACCCACGCTACTCGCATCTGTTTGTAACACGAAAGGCTTATTTGGATCAGGACGACTGAGATTACGCGATTGAGCCAATTCAAGCTTTGTCCGCTCAAAAGCAAGCTGTTGATCAAACCCCCAATGAAAGCGTTTCTTCGTAGACAGACAATCGGTTAATGGTGCTACAAGTTCCGCAAAATTTGGGATATAATTACGTAACCAATTGCATGTGCCTAGGAAGCTTCGCAATTCTTGGAGACTTTTTGGGGGTTTGGCTATCGAAATGGCTCGTAAATGGCGTTCTTGAGGTTGATTTCCGACACTACTTACAACGTGGCCTAAATAATTTAGGCTATCCTTCCCCAAATGACACTTAGCAGGACCACATCGTAACCGATGCTGTTGTAAGCGTTCGAACACAAGCCTGAGATGATTAAGATGCTCTCCAAAGGAACCAGAGTACACAATTATATCATCTAGGTAAACCATACAAAATTTATTTAAAAACCCCACCAATACTTCCTGTACCATCATGCGCTGAAAAGTGCTCGGGGCGTTTTTGAGACCGAAAGGCATGACCGTAAACTGATAGAGGCCCCCATCAGGGGTGGTAAAAGCGGTCAATGGTTTCGACAAACCATCAAGGGGAATCTGCCAATACCCGGATTTTAAATCGATGCAACTAAATACCGTGGCGGTACCCAAATCGCGAAGAGTTTGATGTATAATTGGGAGCGGTGCAGCCTTATCATGGGTTAAATGATTCAAACGCCTATAGTCCACACAAAACCGATATTTATCGTTTTTCTTCACCATTACCACCGGAGACGCGTATTCCGAAGACGACGGCTCTATAATACCGTCGGCTAACATTTCTTCGAGTTGTTGATCCATGGCGCGACGTTTTTCGGCCGAATAACGATACGGGCGTATGCGAAATGGCTCATGCTCGCGGAGTCGGATACAGTGAGTGGTGGTGAGAGTAGTGGTAGGTATAGGATCGTCGTTAAAAATATCTACAAAATCCGCCAATAAAACATCTAAGTCAGGAATAAATTCCGAGGGAAAACCGTGCTTAACGCTCTCAGTGGTCAGGGGTGTTATGGTTATGGGATTGGTTACCGCGTTTGATGGTCGTGCCGTTAGAAAGTGAATGGTCTTTCGGACGGAAGCACCAAGATGAATGCATTGCCGAAATATGTCGAGAGTGGCCCTTTCTGAGGTGAGAAACGGATAACCCAGAATTATCTCGGTAGTCAGGTCCGGTACAATATAAAATTCAATCACATAATCCACCCCCTCAATGTTGCAATTCAATATTTGTTTATGTGTAATTACGGGATTATTGGAATTAACGGCTAATTTTAAAGTGGTCTGTTGGTTAAGACAAGTTAAATTAGATGAAACTAAACCAGCTCGAATAAAATTTAAGGAAGCACCAGTGTCAATAAGTGCTTCATGTTCATTTTCATCAAGTTTAATTTTAATTCGTGGCAGGTTGGTAAATGCGGAAGTGGAGGAAGTAGTTACTGCCGCCTCCAGTCCCCGTGATTCGGGTTCTCGTGATTCGGGTTCCCGTGACTCGGCTCCTCGTGATTCGGGTTCCCGTTGTCGTTGGGAGCTACCAGAAATTGTCCTTGTGGATGGCGAGACACGGCCATTGTCGCTTGGGGTAACGGACCCGCTCCGGTGCGATTGGCGACGGCACCTGCGGGCCTTCTGGCGTTTCCCGGAGCGCGTTGATTTTGTAATACTGGACAATCGCGATGGAAATGTCGATCGGGACAATAGTGGCAATACGGTCTATTAGAAGACTCTCGATTACGATTTTGTGTCGTCGAGGTGGTACGGTGAGTAGTGAGGTTAGAGTAATCTGCGTTGTCTAAGTCGATTTCGGTTGCAAAATCAAGAAGTTCGTCTATAGATCGCGGACGCCTCGCAGTCAGAATTAACTTAGGCTCGGGACGAAGTAACGCAATAAACAATTTAATTAAATTTAATTCGCTAACCTCACTGGCCACGTGGCGTGCAATTAAAATTTTGCGCCGTAAAAACACCTCTGAAGATTCCCCTGAAACTTGAGGTATAGCAAATAAATCCGCGCGAACACGTGCTAATCTTCGAGGGTCATTAAAAGTTAAAGAAAGGGCTTTGTGAAACTCGCCCCAGGGTAGGTCCAGACCGTCGTACCTTTTAAACCATTCGGCCGCGTGGTTACAAAGACAGTGGCGTGCATGGTTCACCCATTGGTCGGGCGGAATTCTATGAATACGGAATTGCTCAACCCAAGAAGCTAGAAATATCTCGACGTTTTCATGCGGAAACCCCGAAAATTTCCGTAATTCAGGTAGAGGTACCGTAGTTGGAGAACGATCGGTCAATAATCGCACCAGGAGGGATTCAAGATCTTCGCGGCGTTCACGTCGCGGTTCCGGGAGCGAGTTTTGTGGTGTAGGGGACGTGGTCCGAATTTGATTTTCGATTGGGCGCCACTGGGAGTTTATAATACCAGATTCTCTTTCTCCCAGTAAAGAGCCTGGATAAAAATGAACTTGTCTAGGTGATTCGTCAGCTACCTGCTCGGGACTATGGTCGGGTGCATTGCGCCTTAAGGGCTCAATGGTGGATGCGCTAACACGTGGCACCGGAGTGCTAAATATCGTTACCGCATTCTCAATACCCGATGTGATAACGGTAGAAAGAGTCACAGCTTCGGAAACGGGGCCTTCCGTGTGAACGGTTGGCAACGCGGCCTTTGTTTGCGAGCGAGTTTCCGGCATTTTTCTTTTCTTTTCCTCCTTCCCTTTTAGAACTTATCGCCCATTGCGGATAAACTTAATTAATCGAGCCCCACGTTCGGGCGCCAAACTGTCACCGTGCTAGCTAAGCAGTCGTTGAGTAAAATACCTCAGGGTAGGCGATAAGTTTGGAAGTAGTAAGGAGGAGAAGAGCAAGAAAGAAAAAGATTGTACTTACGATTTAATATTAACAAAACAAAACAAAGACACAAAACACATACCCAGAAAACACATAAAGATGAAAAAGGAGGTGGGCTAGGGCTGGACCACCACGAGTAGCTTGAGGATGAGAGAAAAAGAGAAGAGAGCGAACACCCCCTGAGTTGGGCTTTTTATACCCTGGTCGTGGCGAAAGCGCAAGCGCCTCGCTCCAGGAACCTTCGCACCCAAAAGTCCCTAGAACGACGCAAAAGGCCCAAGCCTACGTCGGGGTGGATTCAATTTCTGGCGGTGTTTCGTTGCCTTACGGGCGTAGGCCAACAACCAACCATACATTAATGCACCGTGGTGTCAATGTAACAACCGGGCAGTTAGCGATTACGTTAAAAGACAGTGTTCCGATTGCCTATAGACCACGCCGACTGGCGTACTCCGAAAAAGTGCAAGTGCAAAAGATCGTTCGTGAATTGATGAGTGACAACATAGTTCGCGAAAGTCATTCGGCTTATGCAAGTCCGATTGTTCTCGTTAAGAAAAAGAATGGTGAGCTGCGGCTATGTGTAGACTATCGTGATGTCAACAAAAAAGTTGTAAAAGATAGGTACCCGTTACCCCGGATCTTAGACCAAATCGACGCTCTCTGCCACGCGAGATATTTTTCGACACTTGACATGAGAAACGGATTTCACCAAATAAAAATCGAAGAAAGCTCGAAACACATTACCGCATTTGTGACTCCAGACGGCCACTTTGAGTATAACCGAATGCCGTTCGGTTATGTTAACGCTCCGGCTGTTTACCAGCGTGCCATCGACAGAGCTCTCGGAAGTTTAAAAGACAAAGAAGCTCTGGTGTACATGGACGACGTCCTTGTGCCTTCTACAACTATTGAAGAAGGTTTTCAACGTTTGGAGCAAGTTCTAGATGCCTTGGCTATAGGGGGTTTCTCGTTGAACCTCAGCAAATGCACCTTCTTTGCGCAAGAGACCGAACACCTGGGGCTGATTATTAGTCAAGGACAAATACGACCAAGTCCCAGAAAAATTAGTGCACTAACTGAGTCTCGCCCTCCATCTGATGTGAAAGGTGTACGCCAATTCTTGGGACTGGCCAGTTACTTTCGACGATTTATTGAAAATTTCTCGATAATGATGGCACCAATCACAGCATTACTACGAAAAGAAACCGTATTTTCTTGGACTGACAAATGTAAACACGCACGACAACTACTTCTAGCAAAAATGACAAGCCAACCAGTCCTGCGCATATTTGATCCATCCCTTGACATTGAACTGCATACAGACGCTAGCTCTATTGGAATAGGAGCAGCCCTGATGCAACCAGAACATGGCGTGACCAAACCAGTAGCTTTCTACAGCCGCCGAACGACAGACTGCGAGTCCAAATACCACGCTTACGATTTGGAAACATTGGCGGTAGTAGAGGCCGTAGAACACTACCGTGCGTACCTCTACGGAGTGCATTTCATCATCTACACCGATTGCAATGCAGTGCGCGCAACTGCTCTGAAAAAAGACCTGCACCCACGAGTAGCCCGATGGTGGGTAAAACTCCAAGATTACGACTTCACCATCGAATATCGCCCCGGTATAAAAATGGCTCACGTGGATTATTTAAGTCGGAACCCGGTGGATACCGAAAAAGTTTTGATTGTAAGGAGCCGCCAACAACTTTCGAAAGTTACATCTATCGAAACACTACCCGAGTATCAGAATGACGACGATTTCTGCCAAAAAGTAAAAAGTAACCTCAGTGCCCACCCAAAGTTCAAAGTTGTGAACAATGTCGTTGTAACCTGTGACAAATCTCCACGATGTTTCGTTCCTGAAGCAGCACGTCTTCAGGTAATGAAGTTGTACCACGATGCCTCTTCTCACATTGGCTGGGACAAATGCATTGCCAAGATGCGCGAAGATTTATTTTGGCCCAAAATGGGGAAGTGTCTAAAAAAATACATCCGGAATTGTCAAGCTTGCGTGTTAGGCAAATCACACACGGGCCGCCGGTCCGGCTTTTGGCAGCATGGCGAAAAACCTACCGACATCTTGGAAACATGGCACATCGACCACGCCGGGCCACTGGTAAAGTCAAATGGTTGCACTCAGATCCTAGTCATCATTGATGGCTTTTCCAAGTACTGCTGGTTAAAACCAATTCCACGAAAAACGTCAGAAGACTCTATCCAGGCGTTGATGGCCGTGTTTAATGATGTGGGAAAGCCTCGACGCATCATTGCTGACAGAGCCGCGGCTTTTACATCCCAGATGTTTAAGTCGTTTCTCGCGAAGAACGAGGTCAGCCTGCACCATTTCGCAACAGGAATGCCCCGTGGAAACGGGCAGGTCGAACGCCTTATGAGAACTATCTTTAACCTCATGCGGGCAACCCTTACGGCTGAAAAAGAGAAGACTTGGGTGCAAGCCTTGGCCGAAATCGAACAGGACCTAAATTCAACTGCACATGCCACCACCGGTTTTGCCCCAATACTTTTACACACGGGCGAAAACCGGCGTTTGCCAGCAACTGTGACCTTCTTAGCTAACGCAAATCCTGCTGATCACTTCATTGACCCTGAAACTGCTGTCTCAGAGGCATGCGAACGTATCTCGCGTGCCGAGCAAAAACGTGCTAAGTTATTCGACACAACACGACACGCTTCCCGTCTGTATGCTGTAGGCGACGAGGTAGCCCTTGAAGATTCTCAGCTTGCTGGTGGTGGTAAATTGAAGCCCAGGTTCTCAGGACCACATACAGTCATAGCCCTTTTACCAAATGAACGATACGTGCTGAAGAAGAAGGGAAAACGCACAACAGCAGCCGCCCACGAACAGCTGCGACCTTGGCCAGCTGTAGTCTCATCCACCGACATCACATCGTAGTGTTCTTAAATGTGCTGATGTGAATGCTATTGCGTGAGTTTAATTCAACCAGTTCAAATCTGTGTACCGACCAACTCTTTGCGGTAGTCCCGCCGACGTTTTTGCGGTAGTCCCGCTGGCATTTTGCGGTAGTCCCGCCAACGTTTTTGCGGTAGTCCCGCTGGCATTTTGCGGTAGTCCCGCTGGCATTTTGCGGTAGTCCCGCCAACGTTTTTGCGGTAGTCCCGCTGGCAATTTGCGGTAAACCCGCCAACGTTTTTGCGGTAGCCCCGCTGGCATTTTGCGGTAGTCCCGCCAACGTTTTTGCGGTAGTCCCGCTGGCATTTTGCGGTAGTCCCGCCAACGTTTTTGCGGTAGTCCCGCTGGCATTTTGCGGTAGTCCCGCCAACGTTTTTGCGGTAGTCCCGCTGGCATTTTGCGGTAGTCCCGCCAACTCTTTGCGGTAGTCCCGCTAAAACGGGAGCACTGTATCCCTTGTAGCCGAAAGGTAATGTAACAGAAACGCAGCCGATTGATATGGTGCCACCGCCGGTGTATTTATTTTACTTTTGCTATCTTGAAATTCGAGGCGACGTAGCCACGGTCAGGTCCTGACCTACCATACGCATTCAAATGCTTTGACTTGCCTTGTGTTGCTAAGTTGCTATCACATTTCACGGCTCCACACGTCTGTGCGTTGATTTGTTTATGTTTTGCTTTTTGTTAATGACCACCTCCCAAAATTGAGGGTAAGCTTCTTGTTGATAATTGATAGTTAAGACTTTGTGTATTCATGTTTTTAAGGTGCGAGGCCGCACCAATCTCAGAATGGCCGTGTTAGCAATAACACATTATTGCATACCATCCCCTATTAGTGTACGGTTGGCTGAACCGCGCACCCAACGGAGTTGCACGAATACACACGACAGGACGGTCGCTATCCGCGCGCGCCTCGGATATAAGTTAAGTTAGTGAGTACGGCTGCTTCACAGCGTTGGTTGAATGTTAACTTTGAGCTCGGTGTGGTGGTTGGGTGGATCAAAGTGTAAATAAAAAACATTATTTAACGTGTTGTTGTTGTTTTTGGGGTAGCCACCCCAGTGTCGTTAACAAGTATAAGTATAAGTTTAATGAAAGCTATTGTACAAAACACAGTCTTCTCAAATTTGCTTTTTAACATTTTTATTCACTTGTCATTTAATCAGAAATGATATCAACTTTGTTATTTCAAATGGCAACACATTATTTTTTTAGTAATTTCTGGTAGATAATTTAATTCTGAATCCAACAATGTATTACAACGGAGTTGTTGTATAAGAAAAATTCTGAGAAAAATGACTGAATGTGAAATTACAATTTGCGGCACAGCCTTACTTGATAATGTGAAAAGTTCTCACGCCGAGACACAGGTAAAAAATAAGATAGCGGGATTATGGAATTATTGTTGATCGCTTCTTACCGCACGATTTGCGTACGGGACGCCATTTCGGACCCTCCCGAGATCAAGAACGGTTGGAATCAGACAGAAATACCGCACGAAGACGAACCAGTGTCCCATTTCCAGCGGAAAATGCGCCGCCACGATTCCGAGGTCGTTGTTGACAATATTTGCAAAGAAATGGCCGCGATCATTGAAGCCCGAATATCGTACATTCCCGAAACTCCAGGATCGGACTGGCGCGACCTACCCAATAACTCCATCATCAAGGTGAGTGACGGCACTACAGCAAGCAAATTGGCTTACTCTTACAGGCAAGTTAATTTTCTTGTCGGCTATTCAATGTAATTTAGCTCTGTGTAGGTTGAAAAGGCAGAAAGAAAACGAACCCCCAAAGGAAGTTTGTCAATGTGCTACCGGTTTTAATTGCGACCCTGCCGACCGCCAACTCAACACTCTCATCCCTTGGTGTTTGCCTCACACCGGGGATCGACACAACAGAATGGGACGGCTTTTTCGGCACTACCATCACGAATCCCGAGCCGATGGGAGAACAAGGAAGGGGTATGTGGCCTGCAGGTTCGTAAGCCAGTCCCCTCCCCAAAAATTCTCCCATTGCATTTCAATTATTTTTTTATTGTATCAATACAGTTTTAAACTTCGCTTTCTTATGGTAGAAAAAAGTAAATTGCAGCTCAACGAAATGTTGGCAACGAGCAAGTGAAGAATTAGATTTGTTAATAGTCTCCTGATTAGTAAAACTTACCGTTATCAACTCCTCATGTTATTTCATAGTTAGTGTATGTATTAAATTACGTGCAATTTTGTTGTTTCAGTGCTGCATCCTCAAGAGCACAGAGTGGTTAGTGTTCGAGAGTGTGCCCGGTCACAGGGGTTCCCCGATGATTTTAAGTTTTATGGGAGTATTATGAACAAATATCGAAAAGTAGGAAACGCTGTGCCGCCGGGTCCAGGAAGTTGGCTACACAAATGAAGCACTAATGACGCTACTATACAAAATCTTTAGTGCTTTGTTAGTGCTTCATTGTGCTTCAAACCGGAAGCCAGCCACAGTTACAGTTCCTAAGAAATAGGGCCTCAAAGTACATACCTGGAAGCTGGCTACAGCTTTTTTGTTGTTGAGGCACAAATGACGCTACTATACAAAATCTTTAGTGCTTCGTTAGTGCTTCATTGTGCTTTAAACCAGAACCCAGCTACCGTTGCGGTTCCTGAGAAATGGGGCCTCAAAGTGCACACGTAGAAGCTGGCTACAGCTTCTTTGTTGTTGAGGCACAAATGACGCTACTATACAAAATCTTTAGTGCTTTGTTAGTGCTTCATTGTGCTTTAAACCAGAACCCAGCCACCGTTGCGGTTCCTGAGAAATGGGGCCTCAAAGTGCACACGTAGAAGCTAGCCATTGCTTTTTTATTATGGAAGCACAAATGATCCTACTATACAAAGTGCTATTTTCATTAGCTCTGTCAACAAACATTGACATGGTCAGAAACAAATCTGTATCATCCTTTAACAGTTTTCTAAATAAACAGGTCTATTAAGGATGGCTAAACTAAATAGTAAATAATGGCTAAACTAAATAGTTTAGCCATTATTTACAGTCCCGTAATAGAAAAAAAACGTTTAAATAAACGTTTTTTTGCTATTACGAGACCGTAAATTATTTTTTATTCTTTTCAAATTGGTAAAAAGAAGTAACGATTATGAAAGACGCCTAAAGCGGAGCGCAAGAGGCGGCTCGCGGTTCCCTCGCAGCCTGCCGCCCCGGGCCAGGGCCCCCATGGCTCTAGGATAAATACGCCACTGGATACCAAATTTACGTGTTTCAAAAGATGATTCAAAATATAGAAACAGTTTTGGTATTTAGTAAAGAATGACTGATACAGATTGATGACATATACAAAAGCTAAAAAGGAACGGCCTAGACTCAGTTTCAACTTTAATCTTCTTGAGGAATTCTCTCTCATTCTTCGATTAATGCTTCTTCCAGCTGCTGAAGTGTCTGAGGTGGTTTTGGGCGTTTGCGAATGCTTTTTTCTAGCTTATCCCATAATCATTGGCTCGATCAGGTTTAGATCAAGACTCATCGCTGGCCATGCCATGATTTCAATATTCAGGTTTTGAAGAAAGTCGATAGTTATGCTTGCGATATGAGGTATCGCATTATCCTGCATGAAGATGAAATTTGGACCCAAATCATATGCAGCAGGCACAACAATATCTCCTAGCACTACATCGATGTACTTAATTCTGAGCATTTAGATAACCACGGATTACCCCAAGATCAGTTCTTTCTTCAAGACTAATTCATCCCCAAACTATAACAGAACCTCCTCCAAATTTCTGAACTTTGGATATCGCAACCTGGGAATAGCGCTCACCTGGACGTCTATACACACGTACCCTACCTTCACAATGTGTAAAACGGAACCTTGACTCATCAGTAAAGAGTACAGATCTCCACTGTCGAGGTTGCCAATCAACGTGTTCTCGGACAAATTTTAAACTGTAGGTATCTTTTGTTCCGCCGGGTCAAGATGGCTTTTCGCACAGGTCCTCTGGATCTCAGATTGGCTTTTCTTAATCGATTTCTTACGGTTTGATCAGAAACTTCCACTTTGTGAGTCATAATTAGTGTAGTTCTGTGATATTTTACCGTTGAAACGCAATTGCGCAGGGAAGAAAGGACTAAAAATCGGTCTTGATTTGGGGTAGGTTTTTTCTTACAACCTTGTCTTGCGGCGTCTTTTATAGAAACCAGATATTCTATGGCGATTCTCCAACCGCTGGATGACCGATGGGCTCACACCAACATCTATTGCAACTTGCCGAATGGAAGTCCCATTTTCAATTAGAGCAACAGCGCGTGCAACTTCCGTATCATTGAGATACCTCATTTTGATTTTACTACTGGTTAGATGACATTTAATATCAGTTTTCACTAAGACAATGAACACTACCGTTAATTTAATCAACGAAAAGTCACATCACATTTTCTTTAGAAGAAAAGGTTGGTTGAATGTTGCTGAAGTCACTTTCTCACGAAAAAATATGTATCTTTACGCGCTACAATTTTAAAAGTAATGGCGTTATGATTTTGAATTAACAACTATTATGATTGTTGACGAGACGACTTTGGTGAAGGCTTTCCCATAGCGTACATGTTCACTAATCGCAAGGATGTTCTTGTAAATAGGCTTTTCTTTAATATTGTTCAATCCAAGTTGGGCATAATCTATGCAAAAGTATTTATGTCTGATTTGTCGGAAGTACTTTACATTGCCTGGCAAGAAGTTATGGGTCCAGCTGGATTCTGGATTTCGGTTGAGGGTGTGGGGTCCAAAGGACCCCACCGGCACTTAGGCACACAGATGGGCCCATTGTACCTTCCCTCGAGTTTGCCGCTCCCCCTTCCCAGTTCAGCCCTCAGTCCAGCCGATTTTCTCGACTAACCTGAGGACCAGACCCGGTGGGGTATCGGCAATACTGGCCATACTCGGCCAGAAGTCCCCTAGTATGGATCCTCTAATTGGTGCGAGCGCCGGACAGTAACACAACACGTGTTCCGCCGTCTCGTCCTCATTGCAACCGCGACACGTGGGGTCTGTGACGACTCCCATTCTGTGTAGGTGCCCATTTAGCCTGCAGTGTCCTGTCCATATTCCCACTAGCTTTCGCAAGCCGTCCCTGAACAGGTGTTGGCAAAACTTTGCAGTCTTCAGGCATGGTGCTTTGATAGCGGCCCTAGCTTGTTGACAACTTTCCATCGATACCCATCTGTCGGTGTGACTCTTCAGGGTATTCGTTTTTATAAGGGAGTTGAGGGTTGCCATGGACAAGGGCTATTCGACCCCCGCCGCGCCAGCTCATCCGCTTTCTCATTTCCCTGTATTCCAGAATGCCCTTTGACCCAAATGAGTTCAACGGCATTTGTTTGTGCTATCCTCTCGAGAACCAGGTGGCACCGCCATACCAGCCTCGACGTGACACAGGTCCCGCCGAGAGCCAGCAGCAGCGCTCTACTGTCCGTGAGAATTTGCACTCGTTTGTTGCGTATCTCGCGTTCTGCAACTACAGTGGCTCCCCGGATTACTCCCATTGCCTCTACCTGAAAGACAGTGGCATGAGTTCCAAGAGCTAGGCTTTCGCCAAGAACCAGCTGTTCAGAAAATATTTCACAGCCGTATCCTTGACTGTTTTTTAAGCCGTCTATATATATACAGATATCCGGCGTTGTCTTACTTGTAGTTTCTATCGCAATGGTGTAGGTTCTAGCAAAACAGTATTTTGCTCTTACCCGGTCGATCACAGCACCCATGATGGGTGATCTCTTGATCGCCCCATCCAGCACTGCCCCGTGTCGGGTTCCCTTACCCCTATCCTGCCACATTCCTCCATTCCGCAGCCTCAGTGCCGTGGCCAGAGCCGACGCCTCCTCGAACAAGTCGAGTGGGGTCATGCATAGCACCACCTCCAAGGCAGCAGTTGGGGTAGATCTCATAGCGCCTGTCACCGCAATACATGCCAGTCTCTGCAAATGGTTGAGGCGTATCAATTCATTCTTCTGTTTGGTTCTGGGCCACCAAACGAGAGCACCATAGCGAAACATAGGTCTAATGACAGCTTTGTAGATCCATAAAAGAATTTTCGGGGTGAGGCCCTATGCCCTCCCTACAACCCGACGACAATGCCAAAAGGTCGCACATGCTTTGCTTGTTTTTTTTTCCAGATGTTTGCTCTAGCTGAGCTTAGGTACTGTCAAGTATTATTCCCAGATACTTGACCTCCTTCGCCAGGTGGAGTTGGGTACCTTTAAGACGGGGAAGTCTTATATCTCCCATCTTTCTTTTTTTGGTGAACAAAACCGTCTCCGTCTTTGCAGGGTTAACGGACAGGTTTTTCTCGTTGCACCATTTGTCAAGTATGCCCAGTGCTGTCTGCATCAATTTGCAGAGAACACTCTCAAACTTCCCAGTTAGCAGAATTGTTATATCATCTGCGTATCCAATTGTGTGAAAACCTGCATCGTTGAGGCGCCACAAGAGGTCATCCACTACTATGTCCCATAGCAGCGGGGACAAAACACCCCCCCTGAGGACACCCCTTGCTCACCACACCACTCGAGATCAGATCTTCAACACTAACTTGTACCGCTCTGTATTTCAGCATGTGTTCAATCCAACCCATCAGGGTTGGCAAAACATTACGTCTTGCCAGAGCCAGTCCTATACAGTCGAACTCGGCTATAACAAACCCCCAAGGGACCGTGGAATTGGTTCGTAATATCCGAGCGTTCGTTATAAAAGATCGCCGAATAAAAGTCAGAAAATACAGAAGTCTTTAATGATACGTACCTATTACATATTGTTAAGGAAGATTCAACACGCCGAGATTTTTCTAAAAAGGGTTTATTTCCGCTATTACACCGAATTGTATTTTAAGCGTCGCCACACCACTCGCCGCCATTAACTCTTCACCCGCTCTGCCGTTCTTTCCACTCCGTCGTCTCTGCGCCGCGTTCCTTCCACTCCGTCGTCTCTGCGCCGCGTTCCTTCCACTCCGCCGTCTCTGCGCCGATCTTCTTTCCACTCCGCCGTCTATGCGCCGCTCGCATTCCAATTCTTCCGCCAGGGGCCGATCAGTGGCGCCGTCCCGGTTTGGGCTTCAACAATATTTAGATATAAAAATAAAAACAATAAGTTTAAATTTAAGAAAAAAAGAAATCGGTAACTTTGCTCTGGACCTTTCTATTTCTCAATACCTCTTCATTGATACTGTTTTCTAAACCGTCTGCCACCTTCAGAAAATTTCCATTTTCTGGGTATTTTATCTGCACATAATATGATAAGGTATTCAAAGCAGAAAGGGCTTCTTGTGCTGTTGGTATTACAACCTCGTATCTGTCGGTTTCTTCCTCATCACTTTTTAAATCTATCACCTCGTTTTCTTGTACATTAATTACTGATTGAATAATTTCATTCTCATCGAGAATTTCAGTAATTTTGAAGTTATTATCTATTATGACATAATCGTTCAAGTTTGATTGTTTTAAGTCAGAAACATTATTGTTTTGTGCCCACTGGGATAGATCCATTTCAGTTTCTTCCACATCGCTTTGTGTTAAAATCCACTGTGAAAGTGGAATTTCATCCTCTTTGGTGAATCCCAGATCAACATTGGAACCGGCATGTCGGAAACAGTTGGAAGTAATCTTTTGAGAAACGTTTCTCCAGACTGTATTGAACATCAAAATTGCTTTGCTCAAAAAAATTTTGAATTCCGTATTTTTGCAATTCGCCGACCTTCGTTCAAGATCGGGCAAGCAAACTCATCTCTCGATAGTTCGTTATAACCGAGTTCAATAGTCCCGCTCATTGACAGCCGCGTTATTTTTCTTAGCCTTCACCTGCTCACTGTTTGCTTTCATTTTTACAAGTTTCTTGGGTTTTTGCGATTGCGTGTCCAAGGGAATATAATCCGAATTTGCTTCAGAAACTGCATTTATTTTAAGACCGCACAACTTATCCTTTTTCTTCACCTTACTCGGACCGTCCAAGCTCTCGTCAGCAACTTGAACGACCAGTATTGGCGGCTTGGACAACGGATGAACGACTTCATTCTTGCAAAACTTACAAGTCATTACCTGAAAATTACACCAATTCAGCCAAACTCAGTTCAGCAAAGGTTGAAAATTTAAATAGCGCGAACCTAGATATATTGCATGTGGTGCCAAAAGCCTACATCAACTTCAAGGAGGAAAGAAATTGCTGTCTCTAAAGAGCAACTTAATGCTCAGTTGCATGAGACTTAACGGGTTCAATCGTTCGTTAAAAAATTGTTACAATGGGGTACTTGGGTAGGCGATTTCGTTAAACCCGTATTTTTTTATTTGGTTCTAGGGTCCAAATTACGCCCAGAATTAATTTTTTAATTTTTGGAGTGGGAGATTTGTGACGTAGCCGTTCCCAGCACGGCGTAGTTCTAAAAGAAATCGTATGATGGCGCTTTACTCAGATTTCTTGCTAAATCGAATGCCGCGCCCTGTCAAAAACAAGAGTCTATTCAATATAGGTGTGAGTCTTGGATACGGGGATCCAATACGTCATCAAAAACAAAAATTGCAAATATTTAGAAAAATATGAAATAAAAATATGGGAAAAAAAAATTTAAGTCTCTTTTAGTTATTTGCATGCATCTAGAGAATAAAAAGTGCAATATTTCTTTAGACAAGTACCCCATTTTATTGCAGAAGTATCTATTTATTGGTAGAAATTTGAAGGGTTGTAATGTTAATGTCTATCAAACATCTACGAATTGCAATAGCTAAAAAGCAGTAAAGAGCTTAAAGAAAAAATAACAAAGGATTAAACAACGTTAATTTTCATGCAACTAGGCATAAGAGTGAAACCAGAACTCGTTGCAACGCGAATTATGCAACCCATAGTACGCCATATACGTACTACGGATTGCATAGTTAAACGCAAAAACGCATTGACTAGTTTTGGATAGATTTAAAATTTTAAGTAAATTGTTGAGACTATTAGCACCATTGGAGTTACACGCTAAAAATTGAAGGTTCTCACAAGGTGGTTTGTGTTGTTGGGCTTCAATTTCTTCACATATTTTCTTTGGAACTCTGTCAAACTTTTGCCCTGCTCCACTCTCTTCAACACTTTCCTGGCAAACTTCGACCGTTTCTCTTCTGCTTTGACTCGACATGAAGCGGGACCCTCAGAGAAGACCAGACAGCACCGCGGACATCTAGATTTGTCCTTGTTCTTATTGGTCGGCAAGTAGACGTTACCCCTCTCCCCCAGTATTCGAAATTTGGACCTATTAACTAATAAATTCGGACTAATAGGGAAACTAAATGAGGGTACTCACGAGTAGTATGATTTCAAGATAGGGGAAACTGGCAGGTTACCTGCTATCGCGCGCAGGTATTTGATGGAGTTATTAAATAGTGGTTCAAATTCTGGTTCACACATTGTATAGCTTCCTTTTTGACTTTATTTACTTTCGGGTCCCACGTACGGGACTGTATCCACTTCCAAATAAAATACGTAAAAATGGTTTGACGTGTACGTCGGTAAAGTAGGTGCCGTTGTTATTTCGCGGTCGCGGTCATTTGCGGCCGGGATTTAGCGAAAGTATTTTCGAACGTGGTTCTTTGAAACTCAAAAATCGCGGAAAATGGCGTTTTTTTCGCCATATTGCGGGTGGTTTGCACTAGTTTGCAATTCCCGACGCCAATTGGGACGACATCTGCGCTCTTGGCCAAAAAAACAAATCAACTACCTGCACGGTTCTTGGTGGCTTGGTGGCTTGTTCTTCAGGACCTCTACAATGGCAACATTCCGGTTTATCGTTTTCTTCAGAGATTTGGCGATCTAGTTTGGGTAAGGGTAAACGAAACGCCGGTTGTGTTCATTGGGTGCAGACAGTGGCATGGTGTGTCAATACCAGCTCGCCATTGAAAGGTACCAGTGTACCAATGCTCCATCTATCATGGAATTTGTCGAGGAATATTAAAGTTTCTGACTCGAAACTGTTTACGGCCATCAAGTAAGTTTTTCGATGAAATGTGGAAAGTTGAATGATAATTATGTGAGCTTTTCAGAAGTTGCTTGATGAGAACCTTGAGACAGTGTTCAATGATTCTAGAATTTGTTAAGCAGATTGTCGAAGTGAAATTCCATGGTAGGGGTAAAAATGAAGCGTCTCATTATTGTGGACAATGCCAGGTTTGTTTGTTGTTTTGAGATTTTGATTTTTTTTCATTTCAAATTTTATGTTTTCAGGTTGAAGTGTTCAACATCTTGTTCATTAGAGAGCAAGAAAAACGTCATGTTGTTGCGCTTGCAAACAATCAACAAATTTAGAAGGCTTTGTGTGTCTTGAAGAGTACAAAATGGAGGAACTAACAAACGTTTACGACAATTTTATTTTATATCTTGCATCCGACTGTTAGTACTGTTGCAGAGCAATACCGCCTCATGCAGTGGAGTAACTGATCTAATTTCAACTACCACTACCACTTGTAACTGATGTACAACTTAAATATTAACATTTGCTTATTATAGAATTAAGTGTAAAATCGAGTGATATGTATGTAAAATGTAGATAGCAGTGTACATACGAATTGTCAATAGAGTTTTGTAGACCGACTAAGCTAAATGTTGCACCTTAATACAATGATCTCATGATACTTACTTGTAGGTGTACATACAACTTTGAAATTACATATATTTGTATATTTATTTTAGCAGTAAGATACATCATATTATTTATCATTAAATGTTTTTTGTTAAATTGTCATGGATAAAACCATAATTGTCACTGCCAAAAATTATTTAAAACTATTTGACTGGTTTGTCACGTAATTTTTTAGGTGTATACATGTAATATTTAGGAACTGATACCGAATGGAAAAGGAATTGTTTAAGTAAGTACGGCAGCAGCATTGGTTATTGCGTATGTTCATTCACTGCCACTTTGTGATACACCACTATCCAAATACCGTATTATATGTTCATAGATAAGAGCCTGGGTTCGTACAGTGCCTTCTTCAATACAACTATCTAAAATTATATTGTGAAAAAAGGTAATTCTTTTTGCATTCATGACCAATACAAAGAAACAGTTGATAGTCTTACATCTTGTAAATAAGTATTAGGATTCAGGAAACTAGCTCAATTTTCTATGTAATACTAGATAATCTCCCGTATTTCCCTTTATTACATATATTTTATATCAAGAAAAGTCTGATTTCGTTTTGTGTATTGTATAGTTTTATCCTTAGTAATAGTGTATGACTTGTATTTATATTCAATAATTAACAAAAAGTTATATTTGAAGGTTGGTTTTAGAGTTTTATTTACTGTTGCTAATGTAGTAAAGTCTCAATTCTTGACCATAATAAATACGGGCTTCAAAAACAAAACAACAAAATTGCTCTCCTAAGCAGGAAAACCGCTTCAGAAATTTTCTAAAATGAAATTTTTGTTATTCCGCGCGGAGAAAACAGTTTTTAGACTGGTCTAAAGAAGTAGAAGTCAAATTAGAACTTATAAGTTGCTTTGCAGCATCATTAGTTTTTAAAATATCAGTCCTATGTAATAAACACAAAAACTGTAATGTATTGAAATTCCAAAAAAAGGGGAAGGTAACAAAAGTAGATCTGGGAGATACTTATACTTCTCTGGATTGATATTGTCAGAGACTAGATACAAACACTTACAATACATATATCCGCCGGTTTAGTCCTCAAAAATACTAAACTGGTAGAATACACTCAGTGCACTGTACGGCTGACAGCAGAGATAATGTCTATTGCACACTTTTAAAATTTAAATTTATTTTACAGATATGTACTAGGTAAGCAAAACCCAATACATCTGTTCGATTATTTCATACGCTTCGCATAGATATGCATAATAATGTCTGTGTTTGTTTTATGTGGAAAATAAACGGCTTTACATGTGGACATTATCTATACTGTTGGCTGTACATTTGTAATGATCGTTGGTCGGTCTTCTTTCGAGCCTCAAATTCAAAATTAGCGCGCGCCTTCAACTCGTTGAAAGCGTTGATGAAAGTCACATGACCAACCAGTGGCGCAGCATTAGCCAGTGGCGTGGCATAAACAATGTAATATAAACATTTTCTACAAAATCAAAAAATCGGCATAACGCTGCTTCTAATAATAGTGACATTTTTTTTTAAGTAGTTTTAAGCGACAAACAAATTGCATTCAAATTTTAAAATAACGTCATGTGACAAAGGCTAAATTGAAAATAGATTCTCAGCCACTTCTTCTCGTCTCCGATAATCTCCAATTATTATTTTTTGGCAATTACTTTGTTTTTGTCATTATTTCCGTAAGTTTTTAAGAAACCTCAAAATAGTAATGTTGTTTTTACTTTTCTCAGGTATTGAATACGCTAAAGCGCACTTGAAGGAGTTGCAGAACGCCTTTAAAAACCCCATCGTTAACTTGGGGTTGATCTTTGAGGAAGAGTCAAAGAGAGTGGCGAGATCCGTTAGTTTGTCTTCAGTTCCTTCCATGGACCATCTTGTGACTACGGACCTGGCAAATTCCGCCACGCTTTTAGCTAAGGTTGGTGATTAAATGTAAAAATTGCTCTTAGTTTTGTTAAATTTTTAGAAAGTAGACGCTTTTGGCCAGACCGTCGAAATGGTTTTACTCAAATACGGAAAAAACATTGTCAATGAACAATTCATTTTGAATAGGCTGGCGAATTCAGCTATTGACATTTACACAAGCGCCTGCGTTCTGTCAAGAGCCAGTAAGGCGATTAAAGAAAAGCTTTCGAGTGCTAGTCATGAAAAGTTAATGGCTGAATCTTGGGTTTTGGAGGTAACTAGAATCTGTTTAGCAAATTTTAGTTTAAATTTTGTTATTCTTAGGCCACCGCCAGGATCGATCTTAATCTCCAAGCAATTGCTTCGGGCAAACACTTGGACAACTTTACCAAATTGAAGATTATTTCCAAAAACGTGTGCTATAATGGGGGAGTCGTGCAATTGAACCCTCTTAAAATTTAATTTTAATATTTATTTTTCATTTCCTTATCTGTTATCAGTTATTACCAATAGCTATTTTTCATATGTTCATATGTTTCACATACTTTTAAATACGTTTTTTGAATAAAACTTGCGATGAATCACAAGCTGTTTTTTGAAGATGAGTTTGATTTTTGAGATAAGCTTATTTGTAACTTTTTTTGTGGAGACGCCATATTTTATGTAATTTGACCATTTTCCACAAAATAAAAATCTCGACATAAGCCTACAATCCTTTAGACAATTAGATACGTAGCTCAGTTTATAGAGAGAGCCGTCGTCGAGTAGCTAAAAGGCCCTCTAGAGGAGGTAAGCTGAAGTCTGTACTCTTCCAGCCTCTTTTACTTGTGTAGAATCGTTGATTGAGATAGAATTTAAGAACACACCATGAAAAGTAGGTAATAAGTAGGTAAGTAAGGTAAGGTAAGTAGAGCGATGTTGGATAAAAATTAAAACGTTAAAGCTCAATATCCCGCTTGTTAAGGTGGCCGTTCGAAAGACTCAAAACGAGTCAATTTTGCGGTAATTTTGTTCGTACAAATTGGTTCTGCTAGATGTGATAAAGAAAATGTAAATATAGCACAAGAAAGAGAAAAGATGGTAAAAGTGCTTCTGATGGCTTACTTCAACATTCTCTTTATGGTTACTGCATAAAAAATTCGTAAAAATGACTAAATTTTTCTATCACATTCTTACGCTCTATTTTCCTCAATTTATTTATTTTTATTCAAAAGCTAGCTTAAGCACTAGACAATCATATGTTCAAAATATTATTGATTTTAATTGAGTCGTTATTGAGATTTGTTCGAGATAGAATCAGTGAAGAATTCCTTGATTTGGTAGTAAGAATAATATCAAAGCAACTTATTTAAAACATTTTGTCTATATTTTCTCTTTCTCGCTGTATTTTTGCATTTTCTTCATCACAGTCAATTTGTATGAACAAAATTGCCATAATTGGGATCCAAGTTAGGGGATTGGGTCTCAGAGGGGCTGTCTGTCTATATCGAGTAGGCAGTTGTGCTAGTGGTCCGGGCGGGGGATGTATAAGGGTCACCCACGTGTTTGTGCCGTGCGGGGCGACCTGTGAGGGTGGATGAGGAAATCCTGGTGGTTGAGCCCGCCCTGGGGTACGCCTCAGGTGGTGGACAACACACCACTTTGGCCCGGATTTCAGCCAAAACAGGCGGTCAAGGCCTATCCTGACCTTGATCAATAGGCTGTGCTGTCCCGTCAGAGAGCCAGCAGGGTGAGCTTCTGGGGTGAAAGGGGCACGCAGTCGGCCGGTGGCCTATGCTTATGAGGTCTGCCGGTCCGGCTTGTGTGTTGCTGATCCTTGGAAGCTATATCGGCTATATCCTCCGGGTAGCCCTTGCGTCGAGAACCGACGTCTCCTGGTTGGACTCCATGGTGGGTGGGGAGCCCGGAGGATGAAGCACAAAAACCATGTATGGATACCAGAAACAAGGAAATAAGCGACGAGGTGGTAGCGGGCGAGGTGTATGCCTCACCACTACTGCCTGACGACGAGGTGGTAGGTAGCGGGCGAAGTGTATGCCTCACCGTTGCTGCCTGCAACAAGACCCTGCGTGGGAGAGACGACACCACGGAGGAAACAAACTACCCGGTACCCGCGGAAACGCAGTAGTGAGTGTTGAGAAATTGATGAGTTATAAACTAAAATTGGGCCGGGGTCATGAGTACCTCATATAACTCATATAGGACTTTGTGATGTTTGGAAATCACTTACAGTTTTTAATGAATACAGATGACCATAAAATATTAGCAGCCAAGATCCGGTTCACCACAGCGTATCCTCTTATGCGAAGGCGTGAAGTCCAGGATCTCTTGTTGTATGTACAGCCGGTCAAAGAATACATAAGTACATAAGTTAACTGGAGAATCCCTAGCTGGAGCAAAGAGCAAGTTATGAAGATTGAACCTAAAACAGCTAGATAAAATGTACAATAGAAAGGCGCTAAAAATCCGTAGGCAAAACGAAAAACAGAAATGCAAGTTACTATGTTGCAATGTAAGTTACTATCTTGCCCTTGGAGCAAAAATAATCACTTTATTGTTGTGAAGAGTACATTATTTTCTTTAAAAATGTCTGAAAATTGTAAAAAAGCTTTTCCACCAGTGGCGTATAGTTTTGAGGGGGAGAACTATTCCTACGCCCCTGCCGTACGCCTTTGGTAATAAAGCAAAACTTTATTTAATGTGTCCTACAAAACTCAAACTTTCTGCCAAATATGATAAAGAAATATTGAACAGTATCAAAATAATGGGCAAAAATAATTTTAAAATGTTGAAATAAAACACTTTGTATCTCAGTAAGAAGGCACATTTTACATTTTATCTAGCGTTTTTAATGGTTAAATCTTCGTATCTCGTTAGAAGGATTCTCCAGTTAGCAGTTTACCTCATGTACAATTATTAATTAAACACCCTGTATGAGGTAGTAACCTGTATTCGTGCATTGCAAAAAAGTTATTTGCACTGTAAGTTATCAACTAGCACTGCAAGATAATAACTTGCACTGCAAGATAGTAATTTGCATTTCCGTGTTTTGTTTTACCGATGGCACACCGTGCCGATGGCCTTCCAGATCCTGTGCAGCAGTGAAGAAGTTTTAAACAACTTCGGAATTTAATTTTCGAATTACCGTGGACATTACGATTGAGATTTATTATTATACGATACGTGGCCATTCATTGTGTCATATTATAGTAACCTTGACTTAGTGACAAGCGTCCTTCAAATATTGTATTTGTTTATAAACAGCTGACTTGCCATCTCCAACGACCTTAGAGTCACGGGAAGATCGTTGGAAATCGTGTTTCTTCGCTTCGGGTTTATGATTTATTTTGAGATAATTTAACAATAATAAGTAGATGATAGTTATCAGTGTAGATGTTACTGTTATCACCGTTAATAAGTTGTTGAATTTACTAAAAATTTGGGAAAAGTTGGTGACCTCTCGCGGCTTTTCGGATATACGACGAGGTGCGAAGCGGTTGCATTTTGTGGGGTGTTTCACCGCACCCGGCCGCCCGGACGAGCGCCGAGCGGTGACGTAGAGTGATGCGTTCGAGGGTGGCCTAGGTTACGTACAATACGGTAATTACGGTGAATGTTTTGTGTTTCCACTTTAATTTCTATCGTTTTTGTAGGGCTACAATGACCGTTTCCACTCCAATGCAAATGCAACTTTATAAATCCGAAGCTATTTTCATAGCAGGACAAGAAACGAATTTCAAATCGTAAATGACTAAGCGCACAAAATGAATTTGAACTGGTTTGCTCACATTCTGGTCCATCATCCCTGCATCATTATAGCAGCGGTAGCCGTTTTCTCCGGAACATGCCTCATCATACCATTTACATTGAAAACAAGACCTTTTCCAGACTTCTCGGATCCCCAAGCGGTATTTTTATCAAATAAACTTGACTTTGAATTAATTAGTGTAAATCCTCAGGGTTTTACAACAAGAGGAACTACTATATCTAACCGGCTGACGGCCTGGGAGAATTTGGTGAAGTCAACTGGACCTAGTGGACAATTTGCAATCAACCCCAAAGATATTTTTATGAGGCGGAATACCACGTTCATGAAACCAAAAAGTAAGAAAAACGGCAAAAATAAGAAGAAGCACAAGGCCCAGCACAATGACTTTTCTAAGGTGATGACAATTTGTTTTCAATCAAGGTTTGCTCATTTGGACTTGCAGGTTTACATAAATACCAGTAATCATCGTCCTGACGATAGCTACGGTGATAACAAGTGGGTCGCTTTACAGCACTTACACCCAAAAATTGCCGATAACATTGGCGTCAAACCAGCTGAAACTGATGGGTTTCTCTGTGGATACCCTGGTAAGTTTTAAGGATAATTGATAACCACTCAAAATAAAATAAGAAAATTATAGTGCTTGAACTGATTGTTAGGAAAGCTTGAGAACGCTGTTAGGATGAGTTAGGAGATAGTTTGAACTGCTTATACCACCATGATTGTTGAAGTACCTTCTATACTACATGTGAAGGGAAAAAAGATAGACAGATTTAAAAAACCGTAAGAGTCAACCAACAGAAAAATATGAATGATAGAAATAATTACAGGAAACGTTCTGAAGTGGATGTCATACAAAATTCATAGAGCCACATGAGATAATCACATGTGTGTCTAGATATAATAGCTAGTAAGAAATTAGATTCGAGTTTATTAAGAAAATTATTAATTAAAAATGGGTTAGATATTGTAATTCAATGCTTCAAACCATGGTTAAATAAATTCAGAAATATTGCACTTCTACAAATTATATTCTAATCTTTTTTATTTTAATAATAATGTTTTTACGCGTTTTGATTGACTTTCCAATTCTTAACTTCTACGATCCATGTTATGTGAACTCATGTGACTGTTTTTGACATAAGGTCAATTTTGTTGAAAAAAAATGCTCCTTGTAGTAGGTCAGAAAAAAGTTTGTAGGTATCTCGTAGACCATTCACAATTAGGCATCTAAGTTTTTGATACCTTTAGCTGCAGGTTCAAACTAACTCCTAACATCTCAATGATGGTCCCATGTTGTATGTAGGTACTATGTGGGCGCAAACGATTTTCAAATATCGCAACCAAAAATAGTCAGCCCTATTGCGTATCCAAGATGTTTGGCCTAACATTGTAATTTGCCATTAGAATGTAACCGTCACTTCAAATGTAGGCACAACTGGTCAATGGCAAACACCCATGTTAGGCCAATCATTTTGGATACGCAATAGGGCTTTTCAAATGACAGTTAGTAATTTTCTTGACTTTATTCGCAAGAAAATTGTATTTTAGGATGAGTTATTTAAGCATATCCGATACCTCACGTCATCCCCTGTCGATATTTAAAAATTGCCT
Organism: Schizotus pectinicornis; assembly: GCA_951805265.1. Taxonomy (NCBI): domain Eukaryota; kingdom Metazoa; phylum Arthropoda; class Insecta; order Coleoptera; family Pyrochroidae; genus Schizotus; species Schizotus pectinicornis. The sequence goes on along the minus strand of OX638209.1, from coordinate 10,324,025 downwards.
GCGCCCATATGGTACAATTTGGGATCACCATTGAAATATCAGATGTTAGTCTGAACTTTCAGCTAACTGCTTCAAAAATTTGAATTAACAATTTTGGAACGGTATAAGAGATACAAAATTTTCTCGTGAACTACCACATCGACCATTTTTTTCCAAAAAATTGACATTGTGTCAAAAACTGCTGGATAAGTTTGCATAACGTAAGTCGAAATTAAGAACTGGAAGCCTAATCGAACCATGGGAAAAAAATTGTATATTTTTATTAAATAAGAAAGTTGGTACCGACTTTTGGCACACCTGTAGGTAGCTGGAGGATTTAAAATATTTTAAATAGAACGAGCATGACGTACACCCGGATTATTTGAAAATGAAACACTTGAATCGCTGGTTTGACTGATTTGACGCCATTGTAGACTGCATAGCAAGGTCTGGTAAAATCGAAGGCACCGAACTTTACCGAACCGACTCGAACGCCGGCACTAAATGACCTATGCAGTCTACAATGTTGCCAAATCAGTCAAACTAGCGATTCAAGTGTTTCATTTTTAAAATTTCCAAATGTACGACTACGTACCATTCAAATTTTTAAGCCAACTGCAAGTTGAAAAACTTCTAATCTACTACCTACGTGAATCACCCTGTATAGTTGCACATTCATTTTTTTATCAGTAAAATAATCGAGAAATTATGCTACTAATTGTTTATTTTCAGATGAACGATATGCTCACGTAGTTTTGAAGTCACGAAATAATGATAATCTATTTACATTAAAATCGTTACTAGCTCTCTGTCGAATAGAGCATGAATTTATAGAAGCTTCTTATTATAAGGATTTGTGCATAACGAACCCCAAACTCGGATCCAAATGTTGTAAACCTTGGTCGTTAGTAAATTACATAGCAATTTTACAAAACAAAACGTCATGTTTATCCATAACGGTACCTATTGCAAATCCAGCAGTTATATTTACGTATTTACAATCATCATTTACAGGAAGAAGATGTTAATTCAGCAATGTCGTTGTTGGTCAATTGTTCACAATATTTTCATAATTTAAGTTTAATGCCGGATTGCGTGGATAAAGGTTACTGCGATGCACCATTAGAATGCATCAAACACGACGCCGTTTTTAACGTACTGAATTTTTTAACTAGCACAACGTTTCTGCCCGTGAATGTATGTGATACTATAGTTTTATCTTTAACATTACTAAATTGTCATATTTGCAGAAAACCGTCGAAAATCCAATTCTTCTGGAAACAATGATATTTCTACCAGTAGCATGCAGCACAGCCACTTTACCTTATTATCATCGGCTAGAGCAATTGAAGTTGGAATATGAAGGCATATCAGTAGTAGCAATGGAGTTTGGGATTAAGAGCGCGTTGTTCGATGAGTGTTTACTAAGAGATGCATGGTTGATGAGTTCTGGAGCTCTGTTTGTGTTGTTGTGTATGTGGCTGTACACGGCATCGTTGTTCCTGACTATCATGACAATAATCGCAATCATTTTTTCATTGGGAATTTCTTATTTTATGTACACGCTCGTTTTTGAGCTAAGTTTCTTTCCTTTCATGAACCTGCTAGCTATTATTGTTGCTATCGGTAGGTCAGTCAAAACCTTAATTAATCAAATAATGTTACGCGCTTGTTTCAGGTATTGGAGCTGATGATGCATTTATATTTTGTAAAATTTGGCATACAGTTAAGGAAGAAAACAACAGTTCTATTGTCAAGTTAATGAATGACACTTTCCATCACGCGTTTTTCTCTATGTTTGTCACCTCACTTACTACATCAGTGGCGTTTTTCTCGTCCTATGCGAGTTCCGTTACAGCAATATGTTGTTTCAGGTAATATTTTGAATACTTTGGCAATGTTCAAAGGGTTCTATTAACTAATTTTCAGTATTTTTGCTGGGACAGCAGTAATAACAAATTTTTTATTAATGATCACCTGGTTTCCTGCATGGATCGTTATTTGGGAACGCTCCTGTTGTTCGAACGTGGACTTATTCAAGAGCTGTCTAATGGCGTGCTTACAACGATGGTGCTGTTCCAGAATAATGAAACCCCAGTGGAATTTGTCTACGACGTGGCCTAAGTGTTCTGTTTTGGGAAAATTGTGGAGCGCAAAAGAACGGTTTCTTCTGGATAGTGTTCTAAACTTCCGACACATATGGCTTGTTCTTCTATCATCACTTGCCTTTGCTAGTGCAGTTATTGTCATTTACTATCCGAAGCTCAAACTTCCAGATTCCAAGGAGTTCCAATTGTTCCACAGTTCGCATCCATTTGAACAATATGATTTCGTCTACAAAAACCATTTTTGGTTCAGGCGTGCGGAGACTGTAAGTTTATACAATTATTTTATCTATACATATATGTTACATATGTTATGTATATTACATATAACATACACGTAGTATTTGTATCGTTAAGAGCATGGCATACAGACTATTTCGAAAAAAGGGTGCTCTAGAGCTTCTGTGATAAAAAAAGAGAAAATAGCTCTATAGACATAGGACAAAAAAGCTTTCGGGAGGGAGCTACAGCTCCCTAAATGTGGGCTTCTGTGAGTGGTTTTTATTGAAAAATAATTAGTTTTGGCACAACCTTTAATTTTTTTGTGCGTAATGAGTTGATTTAAAAATAATTTAAAAATTAGGTTCACGGGAAAAGGTTGTGGGGTTAATAAACCCTAACTTTTTTGTATGTAATATTTCTAGTTTTTGTTCTTAACATATATTCTACATAACAAAGGTGCTCTTGTTGAATACCGATAGGATGTACCGCTTTTGAACCAGATCTATTTGCCCTTTCTATCCTTTCCTTATCGTAGAAACCGTAGGTAAAGTATTGCACACTTTCTTCTGGACACCGTGTTCCAAAAAAGGTAAAAAAGTCAAAAAAAAACTGATTAGAAAAATGGGATCTATAAACTTGGGGCAAAATAGTAAATTACACACCGAGGTGAAAAATGTTTCTTTTCTGTTGAGAGCTAAGATAGCTTACCGAGGCCCGTAGGGCCGAGACAGAAGGAAATTTCCAACGAGGTTTGTATACCATTTTATTCGCAATCATTCATTTTTGGCAAATAAACCAAAATTAATTTCTAAAATTTTACTTTACGCCATCTACCGAGCGATTTTCATACCCACAACAGGTTAAAAATGTGCCCATTTTTAACCTAGGGAGGGAAAGTAAGGTCAGGAATGGACATAAGGGGCCAGTACACGGCGTGTGGAGTGACGCGCCTGGCGTGTGGAGTGTGGAGTGCCACTCCACACGCCGTGTACTGGGGCTGGCGTGACAATCTTCGCGCCGCCTGGGGCGTAAACTCGCGTAGAAATAGATCTCGGGGTTTTTAAATTTTTAAAATGTCTAGGCGTCATTTTAAAATGTCTAGACGTCAAGAACGGATGCTCGGTTGCGCAGCAGCTTGTTATATTTTGTTAAACAGTGATGTTTTGTTACAAAAAAAAAAAAAGAAAACGGTGGTGGATGGGGTCGAAGAACAAAAGTTGGTCTATGTAAGTTTTATAATAATCGAATTCTCAATAATAAAAATAAAAATGTACGGCCGCAGATCACGTCTACCCAAGCTGCCCCCACTCTGCGGCTGGCGCGTTTCCTTTGAAGTGTGGAGATTTTACCGCCTATCCACCGATCGAGGCACGCCACGTCAAGGTTGCCGCGCCAGCCCCCGTACACGGCGTGTTGAGTGGCACTCCACACTCCAGGCGTGGCACTCCACACGCCGTGTACTGGCCCCTTTACCTATATGATTGCGAATAAAATTCTTTTTGACTTTATTTTATTTTTAAACCCAACAACCTCTCTGTTTGGACAACTCTATATTCAATTGGTTACACACATAAAGGGTAATGGTTGTGGAAAATCTCATTATTTTACCAATGACAGTAGAGTATAAAATGTTACTTGTGGACCAGGACATTTGGCGTCTTAAAAAACAAGGCAGAATTTTACAAATTTAGCGGTTTGCCCAAAAGCAAACTACCGAAAAAGGCCTAAAACCTCTCAAAAAGCATTAATTTTTATCCACTCCAAAAGTACCCAAATATGTGTAGACCACCAAAAATTGGGCACCCGAGAAAACCGTTAAAATCTCCCAACATAATGCAAAATTACCTCAAGAACGCTCTAAAAAACTAACAAAATACCTTGTTTTTTCATACCCCATAATGGTTTTTTTATTTCTGGACCAAGTCATTTGGCGCATGCAAAAAAAACAACACCAAATCAAAGAGGTGTGTTTAGCGGTTTACAAAACCAGGCAGAATCCTAAAAATTTATGTTTTCTCAAAAGTAAACCGAAAAAGACATGAATTCTTCAAAAATCATAATTTTTTATGAGCCCAAAAAATATTCGAAAATCAATAGACCACCAAAAAATGAGCACTTGTGAAAACTGTGGAAAGTCATCCAAAATCAAACATAATTACATTAAAAGCACCCAAAAAAGCCTTACAAATTCCGTTATTTTCAAACATTCCAAAATGGCTTTTTTATTTCTGGACCAAGCCCATTGGCATGCAAAAAATTCACCGGTCGGAATGGCGACCGGTAAAAATATTAAACAAATAAAAGCTCTTGTTTTTAAATAACCCAAAATGGCTTTTTATTGATGGACCAAGTATTACAATCTACGATTGTGTATATACAAAAATATCGGGTAATTTTGTTTTTTTAATTAACAATTTTAATAAATATCTAATAATTTTTCAATTAATATAAGTTGTTATCGTAGGAACGGCTGTACATACATCGCTAGAAAACTGTCTGGCCTTATTTCTTTCATAGCCCTTGTGCCTAACCGTGTCTAATGATTTTTTACTTTATGAGGCAGGCTTATTGTTGGCGGCCTTTAAACAGGTGTGAAGGGTGGACTGACTTAAGACGGGTATTTAGGGTTGCAGTTACGGGTGTAGTATTCCTCTTTCTTTTTTTTATCAAATTGCTATAAATAGAGACCGACGTCTTCAATTTCAATTACATTTATTTTAAATTAAACAGGTACTTCACAGAACTTTTTTATCATTTTATTTGTTATTCCTGTAGATAATATTGATTGAAAATGGAAAAAAAACAAATTCAGAAATGCTATATTAAAAAAATATGCTGTATGACATTGTGTAGTACGTAACATAGGTGCATTATGCATTAATATCTCTTCATATAATTAATTTAACATTTAATTATCACTAACACTATTTCAACAAATGAATATCTAATGACTACCATGCAATAATTGTTGATTAACAATTATGAAATAAAATTAATTTATTAATTTTTTGTCTCACAAATGCAGCTTTGCCATGCGATTTCAAGTTTAGTAGACTTCCATGGTGGTTCATTCGACATTTAATAAATAAATATAAAATATAATATATACAGGGTGTAAGCGAAATAAGTACATTAATTTTAACCAGTGGTAGAACTTATCATTACAATTTTTTTTCTATGTACCATTTTTTCGAAATCGAACTTTTTAAATCATTTTTTTCCCTACAAATTGACGAGCCTTTTATGAAATGCTCCAACAAAGAACAATAATAATACAATTAATTCTTAAGGTAATCTTGTTGACTAGGTAACGTTGCTTCCAATAGCGTGTAAGAAAATTGTGTAAGATTTTAAAATAATTTTAACACAAAAACTAAAACCTTTTAAAAAAAATATATTAGGAAAAGTTTTTGGTCTTGAAGAGTTCTATTACCAGTTAAAATTAATGCACTTATTTCGCTTACACCCTGTATATCCATAAGCAATACAATTTAAAACCATTTTATGGGTTTACAACACACAATAAATTTAAATTAAAATTCGAGAAAACAAAAATTGTAGTTTTCACCACGTGGAAAACACGTTTCAGCAGTCAAAAATCGAATGTACACTGAACACACCTGAATTTAGAATGGCAACACGCAGGTAAGCCTATCCGGTACACGAGTTAGAAAGTGACACAGATCCTACACGTTCAGTCCCTCTTTATTTAGTTGTCTGGACCCTTCCAGTTACGTATGTATAGAGTTCACGGGGTCGTCTTGGCTAGCATTGGCATTAGTGTTTCTTTATTTGTGGCAGTGTTTTTACGTGGTAAGTAAAATGTCTTGATATTTATTAAATGTTATAAGTAGAGCACGGATCGTTCCGTGTGTGAGCATAGAACGGCTCGTCCGATAGGTAAAATGTATTCGTTCGTCAAATTTAATCGTTATAAAAAGAACCTAACAATTTTACGTGTCGCTCAGCATTTAATACTAATTGTTTACTTAATTTAACGATTTTTGTCTAAGAATAATTGTTATGCTTTGCTCCTGCGAGCTTACGAATTTTTGAACACCCTTTATTGCCAATCCATCACTGATACTTATTAATTCTAATTATTGCAGAACAAAGGCATATTATGGCAGACGGAGACGTAACATCGTCTCTGACACTTTTGAACGAAGAAAATTCCTTTTTAACGGAAAAATTGAAAGTCCTGCAGATAAAATATAATTCTATAATCAAAACGGAAGCTATATTGAAAAATACAGTACAAGGACTGCAGAAGCAGCGAAATGAAGCAGAGAAAAATTATAATTGTCATCAAAAAGAGCACGCTGTCTCGTGTACCGCCACGGTTGACAAATTTGAAGAAACTGCAAGAAATTAATATTAAATATAGAACTTAGAACCAAGACTGAGACTGAGGTCATTACTTTACAAAAAAAAAAAAAATTATAGTAGAAGACGAACTAAATAAAGCACAAAGAGAAACTATTAATACACAAAAGGAACTGAATAAAGCAGAAAGAGAAATTATTAATACACAAGAAAATGAATAATCCACATAAAGTACTAAGCAATCTTCAAGAACAACTTCATCAAAATGCTGATCAATGTCGTATCATCCAAGCAGAGCAGGTAAGTTATTGCTTGTTTTTTTTTGCGTTTTTAATTGCGTTTTAATTTCACCTTTTAGAAAGAACACGAAGAAAAATTAATGGAACGCATTGATACACAAATGATAATCAATGATATGGTAAAAATGAGGGCTGCATTAACTGCGTTTGAGCAACAGAAAAAACCGGATTTTGACCCAAATAAAAGAGGTGAACTTTGGTACGAATATCTAAAAACAAATTATGAAAATGTCACTCTACCACCGAACGTCAAAGGTTGCGTCAGAAGTCTTTTCGATAAATTAAATAAAAAGGTGCATAACTGTTATTCCATAGATGAGATGATAATCCAGAAATCTGGTTTTGATGACGATGAATTGACATTGCTAGACAACTTATGGCAGCTGTCGCCTTTTCGAAAAGGATCACTATCAGTAAGGGAAGTCCTTGATTAATATAAAGGTTTGTTCCAACCTACGGTTGTTGTGTCGCCCTGAAACGGTTCGGTACTGCTTGGATCGGTTTTGCACGCAGGCGTCGACTTGGCACCGTTCTACGCATAGAAAAGCGCTAGATACGGTTGGAACGGCATTTTGGTACTTTACTGCTATATGCGTCGCATCAAGTCAAGTGGTTTGAAATTTTTTGCTTAGGCAATTCACAATTTCCCTTGACAGCCGAAAATGTTCAAAAAATACTTCATCCGTGTATTGTGGTACTATCTCCTCTGAAATTATACAATTACTGCCTGCTTCCTCTACTTTGTAATAAATGAACCTCTTACCTAGATAATTCTGATTTTTCATTCGCGGTTCGTGAAGTAGAAAATCAAAATCATCATCACTACTATTGTTAAGTGAATAGTCACTCTCCTTCATCACTGATAATTTTCAAATTTTCTGGCAAACGAAACTCAATGGGCAGGTTAGTCCAACCAGTCACCAAACAGTTCTTGCTTTCGACCATGGACCGGAGTGATCGTCACAAAACTGTTCCGTGAACGTCACTGTATGGTTGAAACGAATATAACACTGCGCATATGCGTGGCGGTGCAGTGAACGGTTCTGGAAGGGGTTGGAACAAACTTATAGGTTTTTTTTTGATATATTTATGTATTGTGACAATGTATATATCGTGCTCACTTAGTGAAATTGTGCATGTCATGAAAAAGAATGTGCACTTTACGAAAAGGATATCCATTTCGTGAAAAAAATTTTCCTTGCCCTAATGCGTTTCATGAAGTGCACATCCTTTTCATGAAATGCACAATTTCACTAAGTGTGGCCGACATATATAAATGAGTATACATGTATAATATTTTATTAAAATTTTTATTACAAATGAAAATCGCACGACACTCATTATTCACCAATAGAAAAATTAGTTTACGAATAATAACCACGACAAATTTTTTTCGAAAATTTTTAGACCAACCCAAATAAAATTAATAAATGGAAAATTTTCGCTGTCACAGCTGTCAAAATTCATTAAATTACACAATTAATTATTTATTTTAGGGTTGTGACGTTGCGATTTTCTTACCGAATATGCACTTGTGATATTATAAGTGAATATTTCAGTAGTTTGCATTAAATTTATCGTCTATATTTAATTGGTCGTATTGCTGTTGTAAATGTTATGGATTTAAATGAATGAACAAAAAAAAGGAGATTGATGACTTACTGTTTTATTTTACGTCGGCCTGGTTCTGCAGCAGTGGCTTAATATCGACGCCAGGATATGTTACTCATCTAAACAATCCTGGAAATTTTGCTGACGGACTGCTGCCAAATATTTTCAAAATATTTTTCGGTTTTGGAACTCTTCCATCTATGCATCATTTACAGTGATATCGAACAATGACCTGTCCTGTTAATTCACCCAAGGCTTATGAGTCGAAGACGAATTCAGGATTGATGATCGTGTCAATGATTCTCCTCGATAGACACATATCTATAAACGGTTAATATAAGCTGTCGTGAAAGAGGAGATGCTGTAAGAATAGATCGGATTGTAGTCGGAACGAAAACGGGGAATGTTTTGCCCTTTTTTTATTAACTCGGTAAATATTGTGAATCGAAGATTCATCATGAAGGCATGACCGAATATTGGGGTGTCGAAAACTGAAGGATTTGAATAAGAATTTACTAGATTTTTAAAGTGTCTAATTGTCCTGGCCTAAACTAGGATATTATGAAAAAAATCAGATAAAGCTTTCAGAATACATGTTTATGAAGAAGACAAAGTACCTATGGAAAAATAAGCAATATTTATCAATGAATCTTTTATGGGGTAAATTTGGGGAAATCAGAATATGTTACAGATGTTAAGAGATTTTACCAAATTTTATTAGATGACAAACTTGGTAATACATACAGGGCTACGAAGTGGTTCAACTTCCAGTTGGATTAGAAATTTGAAACTTGACAGGCAGTCATAATCAGTCATGCTCATTCTATCTAAAATATTTTGAGCTCTCCAGCTATACAGGGTGTGCCAAAAGTCGGTATTAACTTTCTTATTTTAAATGGAAACGTACCATTTTTTCTACATGGATTGATTGGTCTTCCAACTCTGAGTTTTTGTAACACTTGTTATGTGAATATATCTGACAATTTTTGACATTATGTTAATTTATGTGAAAAAAATGGTTGATGTGGTAGCTTACGAAGAAATTCGTATCTAGCAGACGCTTGAGAATTTATGAAAGTCAATTTGTAAAGTACTTAGTTCGAAATCCAGACTAACTTCTGATATCTTAATGATAGTTCTATTTTGTACCATATGGGCGCAGACAATTTTCAAATATCACAACCAAAAATAGTCAAGAAGTCATTATTTTCAAATGGCATCTACTGTTTTTTTGCACCATTCGATATAAAAATGTATTCTGGAATAAGTTACTTAAGCATTCTCTATACCTAACTTCATCCCCTATTAAATTAAAAATTAAAATCCAGAAATTCTATCAATCTTGCCAAAAGATTTTTTGGTTTTTCAAGTATGCCATAGAAACAAAAGACAATTGCAACAATTTAATTATGAAATGAATACCTTGCTAATTTTATAAAACAACAGCAACAAAAATTATCAAGAACCATCTTTCTAATAATTCTAATGTAAATGTTCAATGTGAGCACTATTTTGATTACTACATTCTATTATTCTATTTTCAACAGATTGTGTAGCTCTTCTTATTTCGTTGGGGTCAAGACTGTCGAATGCTCTTATTATTCTTTCTCTCAATTCGTCTATGTTGCGAAATGGTGAAGTATAAACTAAATCTTTTATTCGACTCCAAACATAAAAATCTAATGGGGTAAGATCTGGAGATAATAAGAGCATTCGAGAGTCTTGATCCTAACGAAACCAGAAGAAGTACACAATCTGTTAAAAATGGATTAATAGAATGTAGTAATCAAAATAGTGCTCACATTGAATATTTACATTAGAATTTTGTTAGGATGGTTCTTGATAGTTTTTGTTGTTGTTGTCGTTGTTGTTTTATAAAATTAGTAAGGTATTCATTTCATAATTAAATTGTTGCAATTGTCTTCTGTTTCCATGGCATACTTGAAAAACCAAAAAGTCTTTCGGCAAGATTGATGGAATTTCTGGATTTTAATTTTAAATTTGATAAAGGATGAAGTTAGGTATAGGGACTGCTTAAGTAACTCATTCCAAAATACAATTTTCTATGGAATGGTGCAAAAAAAATCAGTAGGTGCTATTTGAAAAAAATGATTCCTTGACCATTTTTGGTTACGATATTTGAAAATTGTTTGCGCCCATATGGTAGAAAATGGAACCACCATTAAAATATCAGAAGTTAGTCTGGGCTTTTGATATAAGTACTTTACTAATTGGTTTTCATAAATTCTGAACCGTCCGCCAGATACGAATTTCTTCGTAAGCTACCACATAATTTTTTTCTAATAAATTAACATAATGTCAAATATAGTCAGATAAGTTCACATAACAAGTGTTATAAAAACTCAGAGTTGGAAGACCAATTGAACCATGTAGAAAAAATGGTACGTTTCTATTTACAATAAGAAAGTTGATACCGACTTTTGGCACATTCTGTATAGCTGGAAAGCTCAAAATATTTTAGATAGAATGAACATGACTGATTATAACTGCCTCCCAAGTTTCAAATTTCTAATCCAACTGGAACTTGAAAGACTTCTAATGCACGGGCTACGTGAATCACCCTGTATAGTCAGAGATATATAGTATTAATTTTTTGTTTCACAATATTTTTTATTCTAATTTTAAACTTATTCAGACAAGAGTTTTGTTTTTTTTTTACCAGTTTTCCTGATTCATCAATGAAAAGCCATTTTGAGGTATCTAACCAAATTTTTTTAAAGTGCTCTAACGTCCTTGTCCAGAAATAAAAATTTATTTGTAGGGTTCGAAAACCTGATAAATTTGGATACGATTTTTGGCTTTTTTTCAATGATTTTGGCATGCGCCAAATGGCTTGGTCTAGAAGTAAAAATCCATTTTGGGGTGTCTAAAAACAAAGAATGCTGTAAGGTTTTTTGGTTGTTTTTAATGTAATTATGTTTGATCTTGGATGATTTTCAACAGTTTTTCCATGTGCTCAGTTTCTGGTGGTCTATTGATTTTTAAGTATTTTTGGAGCGCATAAAAATTGATGATTTTAGGTCTTTTTCGATTGTTTATTTTTGGGCAAACAGTCAAATTTGTAAGATTCTACACTGTTTTTAAGACGCCAAATGTCCTGGTACCAACTACCAACCCTCCTTGATTTGTTGTTGTTTTTACCTTTTTTTTGTATGCGCCAATTGGTCTGGTCCGGAAATAAAAAGCCATTTTGGGGTGTTTAAAAACAAGGCATTTTGTAAGTTTTTTAGATCTTTTTCGGATGTTTACTTTTGGGAAAACACTAAATTTGTAAGATTCTACCCTGTTTTTTCGTGTGGCCAATTTTTGGTGGTCTACAGATATTTGGGTACTTTTGGGGTGAATAAAAATTAATGCTTTTTGAAGAATTTTTGGTTGCCTTTAAAGTAATTATGTTTTATTTTGAGTTGTTTTCAATGATTTTTCCGCATGCCACATACCCTGGTCTAGAAATAAAAAGCCATTTTGGGGTGTGTAAAAACAAGGTATTTTGTTAGTTTTTTAGGGCGTTCTTGAGGTAATTTTGCATTATTTTCGGAGATTTTAACGGTTTTTTCGTGTGCCCAATTTTTGGTGGTCTACACATATTTGGGTACTTTTGGGGTGGATAAAAATTAATGCTTTTTGAGAGGTTTTAGGCCTTTTTCAGTTGTTTGCTTTTAGGAAAACAGCTAAATTTGTAAGATTCTGCCTTATTTTTTAAGACGCCAAATGTCCTGGTCCAGAAGTAACATTTTATACTCTACTAATGACGGCTTTGGAAATATTCAATAAAAACTGTTCAGCAGCCCACATTTAGAGGACTGTAGTTCCTTTAGGAAGATTGTCTGTTTTATGTTTATAATCTTTTTTCTTTTTTTTATCATAGAAGCTATAGGTAAAGTATTCAGGGGCGAATTTTTGGTAGCAAATTTTATCAAAGTAAAAAAATTGAATATACATATTATAGAATAACATAATAGTACCTATGTATTAAAATATTTTTTGAAAAAATAACATATATTTTAATCTTTAGCGACCATGCACCGAGTGCTTAGAAGTTTTTGCTTCATCTTAAATACTGACTGATATGTAATGTAATATTTAATATAGTTAAACAAAATTTTTAACAACATTTATATTTTACTCTATTTCAGATATATCATTTATCAAATGCTGGCATAAATAAATTCATATATTCGATGTCCCTCAAAATTATTTATCTATATTAATTAAATCATAATAATAATATATACCAATTTCTTAGCTTAATAAGAGCGGCAAACTTTTTCAAGCCTAGGGCGGGCGATCTCATAAATCCATCTCTGAAAGTATTGCACTTTTTTTTTGAACACACTGTTGTATAACAATAATATTCAACTTTTCACTGATTTTACCCTAAAAAACTATTTAAGATGCACTGGCCCGAACACTTTTACTTTAGTGTTTAGTGTATCCTTATCATTTTTCAACATTCAATCACAAAATAAATCAATTAATAAATGAAGAATCTCCTATTCCAGCCTAACTATTCAATGAAAATTGCTCTTGAAACTGATTTTCTCTTATGGTGTGAGGATTTTTGTTTTGCCAGATTATAATGCTTATTAAAATCTCCTGTACAACTCAATAAATAAGACAAAGAATGACTGGTTAAAGTTTAGTAGAATTCACTCTGTGCATCCATCTCACGACTGACCGAGTCAATCACTTCCTTTTTCTGAATGATTGAAATTTTACCACTTGAAACTTCTTACTTTTTAGAAAAAATATATTCTAGTAACGATTTCTTATATCCCAACTTTTTGCAGATGAACGTGGAGAAGAGCAACTTTCAGCTTCCTCTAAGGTTTGTCTGGGGAATTCTTCCGGTGGATAACGGCGATCATCTGGACCCAGCCAACTTTGGAAAGTTACAACTTGACACTAGTTTCGATATATCTAAGCCGGAATCGCAAGTGTGGTTGCTGCAGTTTTGTCGTCGTTTGAAACATCAACCGTTTTATCAACCGACCTACGGGCCAATTCTTCCAAATTGTTTTATAGAAACGTTCATGAAATCAATGCAAAGAAAATGCGTTGATCCTTTCTCTTCCCGAAATCACACGCCATGTTGTGAAACATCCAAGTTCCCCTACAACAGCATTGTGTTCAACGAATGCATTTTGGACGAGATGAAAGAAATTTACGAAACGCCTAGTCAATATCTAATACCTGGAATGGCCGGTCCTAAATTTTCTAAAGACCAATTTCCGACAATAAAAGCTGTTATTGTAGAGTATGATAGTAACTATAGTTATTCAATGTCTTATGAGTATATGCACGAATTCTTCACCACTATAGAAAGTTGGATGGTGGAAGAATTGAAAACTGCTCCAGACTCGATGAGAAACGGCTGGTTTGTCAGCGATTTGGAGTTCTATGATTTGCAAAAAGAACTGTCAGAAAGTACTTTAGTAGCAATTGCAATGTCAATGGGACTAGCTTTAATAGTGTTGTTTTTATCGTCGTTAAATATCGTGACAAGTTTATATGCAATTTTAACAATAACGTGCAGTATTTTTGTAACTGTTGCAGTATTAGTTCTGTTGGGCTGGAAGTTAAACATTTTGGAGTCTGTAACTGTTTCAACGACCATAGGCCTTACTGTAGATTTTAGTTTGCATTACGTCGTGAATTATGGTTTATGTCCAGTCGCAATAGCAGCAGAACGAGTTACTGCCACTAAATACGCGATATCCAACATGGCAGGGCCGGCGTTAATGGCGGCACTAACTACGGGAGCGGCTGGAGCGTTCATGATGCCTTCCCTCATTATGCCCTACATCCAAATAGGAATATTCCTCATACTTGTAATGAGTGTTAGTTGGATATATGCCACATTTTATTTGGGAGCCATGTTAGCCGTTGCTGGGCCGCAAGACCAGTTTGGTCAGTTCCACTATTCAAAATTGAAATGTTTCCGTTCCAACAAGTCAAAGACTTCCTCCAGCGATAGGGACCGACCAGTTGCTTCGTCCCTCTTGGACACTCATGAATTGGAATCTTTAACTTGCAAGGGCGGAGTGCGGCCGGTTTCTAAAGCCCTCCAGAGGTCGCTCAGCAGTGGGGGTGCCAGTAAAAACAATGCCAATAGGTATGTTTTCACCGATCAATCACCTTCTGCTACTAGCGCTATCACCATCATAATGGCGGATGACAACTAACAATTAAATGTAACCTTAGGACTAAATGTTCTGTGATATGCTCTGTATTTTGTTTTTATTAGTTCTTTTTTACACTTACATAAATGCCGTTTAAACAACTATCATTTTACCTTTGTTTAAATGACATTTAAGTAATCAATAAACAAATATTTAAAATAACAGTGCTTTTTTGAGAATGCATTTCCTAAAGGTGAGGTTCGGGAATTGGACAGAACTTTAACACTTTCAGATCGGTTTTAAAATAATTTAATTCGTGATTTGGCGTTTTATGTTAATTAAGTGTACCTACTGATTACGTGCCAACTTGTAATTCTGCCCCTTAATATGAAAATAACTAGAAATTACCTCCCCACTATTTATTATACAAGGTGTCCAGGAATAACTGTGACAAACTTGAGAGGCGGATATAACATCAAAAAATAAAGGGACTTTTCTTAATAAAAACGCCCTCGAAACTCTTCATAACGGAGAAAGAGGCCTTCAAAAATCGTTTTTTTGGCGTAACACCTAATCCTTATGATCAATTTTCCCGAAAGTTTGCACATGTACAGTGGCGACCAAACAATTAGGCACGACTCGTGAAGCAAAATCGGCGATTTTGAAGTTGTGTAAAACGGGCTATAGGATTGACTGTGTCAGCGAGACCTGCCAGTCTGCCGTATTGGACTCCAAGAAACTCTTATCGCCTAATGGTGCTACGGGTAATAAATATCTCTTTCGTTTGGAGTCTATACCTACCCCAAAGGTTACCCACCTCCCTCGTCCGGCAGCGATTCACCGGGAAATGGGTGGGTTGCAATGCCTGGTTATTCTACCAAATGGAGTTGGTTTACACTAGGAAGAAACATTGTGCCTAATTTTTTGCTCGCCACTGTACTACTGAAATAAGTTATCATGTACCGTTGGTATCCATTTTGATTACTATTCAGTAACATAGGTGTTACGGAGTGTGTTCCCTTTTCTTCTCCCACTTTCGACGGCACTGGAAATATTCAAAATTTGGTTACATTTGTGATGGTTGTCGCAAACAAAGTTGGTCCAGTCACTCAAAAAGTCGGAAGCCGGGCCGTGGGTACAAAATTAGTGATACCTACTTGGTAAAGTATGGGCGCCAGTGACTGGGGCTTATTTCCAGACACGAGGAAAAGGGGTTTGGTCGAGTAAACACAAATTAAAAACAGTAATGTAATATATTTAACAATGAGGCAGTATGGCCCTAAGGTAGCAACTTATAGGACAAGGGCAAATATTTAACAAAAGCTAACATAAGGCGGCTACCGTCCGGTCTTCTCTAGTCTCTCAGACCAGATCTACCACCAAGACCCTATCGTTGGATTTCCTGCCGTTTTTAAATATACAAACTGTGGGTACCTATGCTTAGGACTTTCGCGAGCTCGTTGAAGGTTTACACTCCTGCGGTGGCGCGGATTTTGAGCTACTAAATTTCATTGTTACCTAAAGTTATGGATTACTGTACAACCCTAAATGTTATGTAAAGTCTTTGTGACCACGACCCAATTTTACTTTGTAGTTACTTTGTAACTAATTTCATGCTTTTATATTCTAGTGGATACTTGGGCACTTCAACTAGCACTTTCGCTCTACAATGTATTTAATTCCACTTAAAGATGCTGTTTTGTAATCACTTGACTAACAGACACGTAATGAGGAGCCCTCATATATATTACAACTTCAACCAGATCAAATTAATCGTTAATGTTAAATCTTTGAGAGACTGTTGCTTCTCCGGGTTCAGTGTTGTGCGTAGCTGCTTCTGACGAAATGGTGAGCTCTGTTGCCAAAGTCGCTCTCCCTATTGTTGTAGTTTAATTTGTTTATCGTTTGTACTATTATTGTTTTATTTCTGCTGTAAATTAACCGACCAAATACAAGTAACTTTTTGACATGTAATATTATTGCATTATTACCCGCCCATGCTCAAATTAACCCCAATGTGTGGTGGTACTCAACGGCCAACCTGAGAGGGGAGTTCGCTGTGGAGTTGGTTAATTGTTTGACAAATTGGTAGAATCTTTGAGGGGTGAAAAGGAAAAAAAAACTTGCACGCCGCGAACTTTTTCGGCGTTCTTTTTGCGTTTTGTAGTGGGGAGTATCTAATCTCAGACGCGATGGCAGATGATGAGGCTGAGGACCAAGTTAACCAATTACGCAGGCAGATCGCAAATTTGATTCAAGAATTACAAGACGTTCGCCTACAAAGTTGACCAGAATGTACCTCCAGTACTTCCGGTTCCACCAGTGGCACCCTTTCCGGTAGCCGCTGCAGCTCCGGGTAGCATAACCCCTGATTATAAAGGAGAAACCCCGATAGTAGAGTTCTTAAATATTGTGAGCGATGCCGCTAGGCTGGAAAACTGGAGTGAAGCTCAAAAAGTAGCTATTGCAAAATTAAAAGTGCTAGTTGAAGTGCCCTAGGTATCCACTAGAATATAAGAGCATGAAATTAGTTACAAAAAGTAAAATTGGGTCGTGGTCACAAAGACTTTACATAACATTTAGGGTTGTTCAGTAATCCATAACTTCAGGTAACAATGAAATTTAGTAGCTCAAAATCCGCGCCACCGCAGCACTCCCTCCTCTAACTTTAAAATCTAAGCTTTAATAGCTTACAATTTAGGAAAGGAATAACAGAATAAATGAAATGAAGATTGGTATTCCTATGTATTTCAAAAAAAATGTCCGACTCGAGAATAAGTAGCAAAGTCGAGTAAATTAACTCATACGTAATTAAAACTAAATGTGTTTTTGCTAAGTAAAAAAAAGAAAAACAAGGGATACAGAGGTTTTGACAAAGGAGACACACCGAGAAGTAGTTACGCTCGAGCACGTAACCGAGGGGTGTGCAAAGCTTGATTTGTTAATGTATCTTAGAGTTCCAGACTTTTCACCCTAGATACCAGTTATTTCAAACAACTCTTTCGTCATGTGAACGTGGTCACTCTATCGTAGTACGAAGACTAGCAAGAAGTCGCCCAAACGAAAATGGAAGAACAGAGTTTGCTCAGCTTGCGATTCCTATCCAGTTGTCGTGAGTAAGTTTTCACTAACCTTCCCAACGATAATAGGATTGTGTAAAACTAATAATTTTGTATTGTGCCCATAGTTGTTGGTTCCCTAAGAGGAAAGAGAAATCCAAGAACGAGACCAACTTCTAAACCAAGTTTTACCCATGGGAGGACGAGTAGCCGAATCCACTCAACTCGTCTTGAAACTTACGCAGTTTCTCTCAGCAAACTATCTGAGGAACTCGGAGCACACCTTGAAAAACCACCCATCACGACAACACCTCCAGAAATCTAGAACTCTACTACGATTGACCCGCTTCGCCATGACGTGTCAACTTCTTACGTATCCAGTTAGTGTTAAGTTAGAGTAAGGTCTCCTCATAATTATTGTAAAGCATTTGAAATCCGAAGTAAAATTTTAATTGTATTAGGTTTAAGTGAGTTACTTTTTGCAATTTATTCTCGAGTCGGACATTTTTTTTTGGAATATATGGGAATACGAATGTTTATTTCATTTATTCTGTTATTCCTTTATTAAACTCTAAGCTATTAAAGCTTAGACTTTAAAGTTAGAGGAGAGAGTGCTGTGGTGGCGCGGATTTTGAGCTACTAAATTTCATTGTTACCTGAAATTATGGATTACTGTACAACCCTAAATGTTATGTAAAGTCTTTGTGACCACGACCCAATTTTAGTTTGTAACTAATTTCATGCTCTTATATTCTAGTGAATACTTTTGCGCACGAGATGCTGGTTCGTAATCACTTGACTAACAGATACGTAATGAGGAGCCCTCATATATATTACAACTTCAATCAGATCAAATCAATTGTTAATGTTAAATCTTTGGGAGGCTGTTAGTCCTCCGGGTTCAGTGTTGTGCGTAGCTGCTTCTGAAGAAATGGTAAGCTCTGTTGACAATTGTTGTAGTTTAATTTGTTTATCGTTTGTACTATTATTGTTTTATTTCTGCTGTAAATTAATCGACCGAATACAAGTAACTTTTTGACATGTAATATTATTGCATTATTGCGCAACACCCGCCCATGCTCAAATTAACCCCGATGTGTGGTGGTCCTCAACGGCCAACCTGAGAGGAGACCACGACAATCCTTTAGTTAAATTAAAACAGTTGTTCTAGGCGGTCTAGACTCCGCGAGTGACAATACGAATAAGCAGAACGATCCGACCTTTAGATGTCCTTTTGGGCAGCCCGTGGGTGGAATCCGGGACTCGTACCGGAACGATCAGGCCCTCGCCAGCAGATCTCTTGTGCCGCCTCCAACGCGAGACCAATAGTCGGTCGGTACCTCAAAGTAATAATGGTTGGCGATGCCCCAAAAGTACGGGGCTGGATAATTGGCCAGTAGGTAAAGAAGCCGGATAAGTAGATCAGCAACGGAAACAAATAGCAAATAGACGGCGGTATGATAGACCTTAAAAAATAAACAGTAAGACATTGACAGAAGGGTAATTCGATATCTACCTTAAAGTCGGGAACCCGTGGACACATAATAGTTACCGATGGCTGTTTAGCAAGAAAATGGCGTAAGTGTTATCAGCCAAAAGTGACCAAAAACTATGCTAACACCGATACCCCACCATTCTCCGTCAATGTTAAACGTCGTTCATCCGATTCCAGGCAATATCAAATTGCGGAAATAGAAAAAGACAAGGGGAACAAGCTTATGGTGACCTAGCCAGGGCTAGACAGTCTCTTCCCAGGATGGCTGTCGGTCGTTCCATGTCCCCAAAAGAGAACACCAAATCTCAGGCGTTACACATTTTTGAATTTTGCATTCAGTTTGAGACAAAAAGTTACTTCCATGAAATTCTCATTTGGACAACCGTTTCGGAGAAACTGTCGATTTAAACGATCAAAGCACCTCAATTTTAGAAAATGGACCACCTCTTGGTTTTGAACCTAAATATTCCAGAAAGAAGCCAAAAACAAAAGGGGTTTTGACCATTTAAATTGAAAGTTTCTCCGAAACGGTTGTTCAAATGTGAATTTCATAAAAGTAACTTTGTGTCTTAAAGTGAATGCAAAATTCAAGAATGTTACCAAATTTTGAAAATTCCCAATAGCGTCGAAAGTGGGATAAGAAAAGAGAACACGCTCCCCAATATCTACGCCACTGAACAATTGTCATCAAAATGGATACCACCAGTGCATGATAACTTATTTCAGTAAACCTTCGGGAAAATCGATCATAAGATTTTTAAAACTTAACTTTGAAGACCTCTTCTTCGTTATCAAGCGTTTTCGAAGGCATGTTTATTTTTAAAAAAATCCTTAACTTTTTGATTTTCTATACGCCTCTCAAGTTGGTTACAGTTATTCCGGGATGTCTTTGGGTTCTTGTTTTATAATTAAAATCGAAGCCTCAGTCTCCACATTTTGATACGCACCATTCACTCCCTTAAACTAACGTACCAACCACAAACCTTCTGAGTCGGCAATAGGTTGCAACATTTGCGTGTCAAATGTCGGCCAGCCTGATTAGGTGTGCTATGAATATGTATGCTTTTTATTGGGTAACTTTCATCTGATAGACTAAAAGGGTCAAAATACGAAATAACGATCATCTCCTTCCTTATACTGATTCGTTTAGTTATTAAAAAACAATACTAATATGCGTCTATAGAACCAATTTAGAATGGTCTGCATTCATTGCAATTATTTGCATTGTTGCTGAATTTATCTGACGCATTGCGCAAATAATTTCAGTTTTCTATATTTACCTTAGCGACCGCTTCAAGCTTTTATGCAGATAATATCGAATAATAAATTCAAGCATGCGCCAGAAACTTGATTAAAAATGTGCTTTCTAATTCTAGATTATATCATTTGGAAACAAACAATAGCGGTAAACGGAATCCGGTATAGTGCTGTGCAGTAACTATGGATAATCTACGTGAAATGAAGAGCCCGACCAACGAAACCGTTTCGGCAAATTATAGCAAATTATCCGATCACATCAGACGATTAACTCCTCAAGGGATACAGTGCAGCGTTTTTTGTGGGGGTACAAATTGTAAATATGAAAATCCGGAAAATTGGAAACCTGAAAACTTGGCTGTGCAAGGAATATATTCCCATTGGTGAGTTCAAAGTTTCAACAGGTACAATCAGGGACTTTGAAAATGTCGTGTCGCGTCTAACCTTTCTTATAACTACAAGTTGCATAACGTAAAAGAAGCAAGAAGGAAGGGTTAACGTTAAAATAAAAACGACCTACTTTTATTCGAGTAGAATTTAAGGTCATAAAATCGATCTCATCGAAGAAGTAAATAAATTCAACAAATGTTGCCCTTGTTTCTATGCACTTAGCCAATCATACTTACCGCAATTGTTAGTAAGCTTGTGCAAGCCAAATAATATATAAAAAAAAATATGTAGAAAAAGGTCGTAGGTTCCACAACCAGGAATAAAAGACGAAAAAAATTGTTTTAGGTTAAAAACATTACCAATTAATTAAAAGTTTTGGCCTGATGGTAAGCTGTATAGTAGGCAAATACTGAACAGAAACGTTATAATTTATTTTTTTATTGATTTAGTCTCTCAAGGAAATTTTTCGTATCAATGTCGATGTTTTACAAATTTTAATATGTTCAGTTTAACTGCAACGTGTGTTGGTTTTAGTTAACTGTACATGTATTATTATATTGTTTTTTATAGGATAACGGACGATATTTTAGCAATGGCCCGACCCAGTACTATTATTATAATACAAAAAAATATTATTCAACAATTTGAAAGGTAAGTCTGTCAAAAACGAATTCAAAATCATTTAATTCATGTTGTAGTTTAGGGATAAAATCTATTATAAATCTCCAGTCCCCCAAGGAACATGCCAGTTGCGGCCAACCACTGGAAGAATCCGGGTTTTCGTATGATCCTACCATATTTATGAAGCACAACAGTAAGTTGATCTCAAGGTTTTATTTTCAAATTTACAGCTCAAGTCTGTAGGTATATTACATTTTTCTTTGAGATTTTTATTGTGTCGACTTCTTCAGAAGTCACGTTTCAAAGGTTATTGAAACGTCAAAGAAAAAATGCAAATTACCAAACTACCCAAGTGCGTTATAATCTAATCTACCTATTTCTAGAAGTTTATACCCTTCTATTATAGTAGAGTACACCAACAATCAAGTTAGGTTGTTACCTGCAAACCGTTAAAACCAAAGTCGCACCCTTGTCTTATCGATTTTACTCTACTTGGTAGTTTTTTTTGTTATGTAGAACGCAGCGTACGTGAATCGATATAGCCGAATATTAGATGAGACTACTAAAAATTGGTTCTTTTGCAAAATTATTTATTAGTAGGTACACCTACTTATTACCGTTAAACTAGGTAGATACACTCGCGGGCAATATTTAAGACACGACTCGTGAAGCGAAATCGGCGATTTTAAAGTTGTGTAAATCGAGCTGTAGAAGTAGTTGTGCAGCAGACCTGACAGTCTGCCCTATTGGACTCCAACAAATCCTTATCGCCCAATGGTGCTATAGATGATAAATATTTATTTTCTTTGCTACCCCAACAGTTATCTACCTCCCTTGCCCGGCCGCAAATCACCTGGAAGTGGGTGGGTCGCAATGTCCTTTCCATCTTACCGAATAAAGCTGGTTTACACTGGAAAGAAACACCGTGCCTTAAATATTGCTCGCGAGGGTACCTACTTAGTTATGTGGTATTGGGAGTATTCGGAATTTTGTTATTTACAAGTACCTTCAAGTTCATTCTATTTGACAATTTGACAATTTCACAAGAAACTTATTAACCTATCTGTGCTAATCAAATTCTATTTACAACTCATTATAAGTTCATTGTTGTAGGAATATCTTCATGGCAATAAATTTAGAAGAGTTGCTTATACTTTAACTTTTAAAAGTAGCTTACAAGGTTTTTTTAGAAACAATTTAATGAATTTTGCGTTTCAGTATATTATTATAATTTTGCATGGAAGGATTATGGAGACGCCACGTTAGCAGGGTTGCTGAATATGGTGAAAGTTTTAGCTTTCGCCATTACAGAGGGACGTGTAGCGATTCACTGTCATGCTGGTAGGTAGCTTTAAAATTGTGCACGTTAACAAAATGACCTAACGAACCAAAATTGTTATTGTAATAACGTAAATAATCGTCCACTAGCATTCTATTTTTGTGTATTATCGATCATTTAATGAGTACGTCAACGTAGGTATTTACTGCCAATTGGGTATTGATTTAACACCAATAAATTGCATAAAACCTTTTCTTCAATAACAGTAATATTATAGAAAATAATTCACAGGATTGGGAAGGACTGGGGCCCTAGTCGCTTGTTTCCTTGTATATTCCTTAAGGGTGACGGCGAACGATGCTATTCGTTATGTTCGACTGAAGAGACCCGGATCGGTACAAACTAGAGGCCAGATTCTATGTGTTCGTCATTTCGCTCAATTTATTCTTCCCCAAACAATAACTTATTACCTTAAGTACAAAGTAACTACATCTCTTAACACGCAGTTAATAAACTAGTTTTCTAGGGAAAATTACAACAAAGACAAGTATATGAACGAATTTACCCTTGCCAGGTTTTTAAGGAGACAAAAGGTCGTTCTTCATGGATATGAAGAAAGGAACTTTAAACATTTACCAAAGGTGAGATACGTAATGTCGAGGGCCCCTAAACTACGTTCAATTTCAGATCATCCACTGCATCTGTGAAAGGATTCTAAAACTATGTGGCTGTTGGATAGACGAGTTTCCTCAGTCAAATATCCCTTTCACTGTAGACTTCCTATACTCAAAGCTAAACGTAACCATTCAAAGACATGAAAGTGCTTACAGTCTTTATAGCAACAATTCCGAATGTAAGTGGTTTTCGAACTTATTGTTAATTATTTAATTTTTAACCCTACTGATACCCGATTTAAAAATTTAAAAAGTATCCTTGGTAAAAATGGAAAATTGGGGCAAAAATGAAACGCTCATGTTATTATTATACAAGTTATTACGAAGAGAACCACCGGCGCCTAGTGAAGCGTATTTCTAGTTAAAAATTTGAAATTCTCCGCTAGAACATGACGTCATGGTTTGTCTTGTAATTAATGTCATGCACCGTTGAGATGCTGTAAAGTGTTTTGGTCAAAAATTTAATATTGCCTTTTTAATTGTTACGTATGTAATACCGCCAGGTGCACGTTCCTGATATTAAGAATTTGAAATTCAAGTATTATTAATTGTAATTTTGGGGAGCCCCTGGAAATTTTTAGAAGTTTATGCTTTATTTAAGCAGTCAAATTGCATGACAACGACGGCTAAACGCTTCGGTTATTTATGACTTAATAGAGGTACTTTCAAGTAGGAATAAGCTTCAGTGAAGACAACGGACTACCATAAACATAAATGGAGGGTGGCTATAAAGACACTCAGTAAACGACCCATAAAGCTGTTGAAGGGATCGTGTGCAGGTATAGCATATAGCGTAGCGAAGATAAAAGTGTTATTCTTCAACTAGGATTCGAACCTGGGTCTCCCAATTGCCGGTTGGTTACTCTGACCGCTAAGCTATCGAGGGAACACAATCAGCCTCGCCACGCGTCCATACTAGTGCACCGCCACATCACTCCCCTCCAAGAGACGTCGTTCGTCTCGATATGCCTATGACTCGCACGCGTTCGCCGTTCTTACGGACCGTTGTTCGGTAGCCCCCACCTAGGGCGACGGATAGGACGGGGAATCTCTGAGGTGTGTGGAGGAAATATTTGTTGTTGTTTCTGGTCGTAACGCGGCGTTAACTGAACCAGAAAATCTGCGGAATTGTTCTTTGTCAGGGTAACCAATGAAGGGATCGTGTGCAGGTATGGCATATAGCGTAGCAAAGATAAAAGTGTTATTCCCCAACTAGGATTCGAACCTGGGTCTCCCAATTGCCGGTTGGTTGCTCTGACCGCTAAGCTATCGAAAGAACACAATCAGCCTCGCCACGCGTCTATACTAGTGCACCGCCACACTGTCATTGCGGAAACCCCTTGAGCGCTGAAATTTAAAAATCCATCCAAATAGGGGTTAATGTAAAAATATTCCACTTCCTCCTTATCAATTTGGGAGGTCGTGATCATGAGCTTGAAGAAAATCAAAGAGATGAAGTGAAGACTCACACGGGAATAAATTCGGAAAAACCGATAATACTGCCACCTTGCAGTGCATTATAATTTATTTCTGCCGAACTTCAAATTTTTAACTCTTTTAGGCGCCAGTTGGCAGTTGTTCATCTTGTAACATCAAATTTGTTGACCGTTCATTGTAAGTTTTTCTGCAATTGTAATAATTAAATCACTTAATTTCAGTTAATGGCGATCTTAAATTTTCCTCTGAACCGCCTTCTTTGCCGGCTAGCCCAAACCCTTCCGAAAACGAAGATCCAAGCGATTCATTTTCAGAACTGAGTACTTTAGATGAAGAAGAGATAAGGGAGGAATTATTAATTGAAAACAGATGTTTCCAAGAGTTAGAAACTGAAAAAAACTTTAAACAAGACCTGATAGAAGAATCGCTTATTGTACAGGATATTAATGTTGTTACGGATGCTCTTCTAACCGACGTTGCAACATTAGACTATGAGACTAAAAGAAAAATACGCCAGTACCAAATGGAGATAAACACATCACGAATGGGATGGTCAAAACTTATTATTGAGTCAAATTTGAAAGTATTAGTTATGCTACTTTTTGAATGGATAGAAGGTCTGAAAACTCCCATTATTAAACGAGAAAATTTTGAAACCATAGTTGTGTTATACAAACAGCCTGAATCCTGTTTTCAGAAATTTGCTATAGTAAGAGTGCAACCTCAGTTTTCATCACAAGGATAAACAACGTGTTTTAGGAGGATGCGTTCTTGATTGAATACTTATTGAGATTCTTAAGCAAAATTCAGCCGATTACCAAGGAAACTCAAGATGATCTTTTAAAGCGTTTAATAGGAGCTTTATCAAAACAGTCTCTCATCATTCAAAATAACGTAATTCCTTCAGGTAAGTTACGTAACAATTTGCAGCAGTTTTATTTAACAATGAGTTGCAGAGAAAGGATTCAAAAAAATAGGAGATGGAACTCTAGCTTGCGCCATGGAATTCTTTCAGGCGCTCTATGAATTAGTGGAGACGCAACACAACCTTAAAGCGGCCGCGTATTTAGATGGTCAAGAATACCAGGAATCATACAATGAAAATGACTTCCAATAAATTGCTATACCTATTTGTCTATCCATAACAGATTTTATTTTTTTATGGGTAAAATTTTCTTACATAATGGTAATTATCACATTAAAAAAAATGTTCTTCCACAAAACTTTGATTAAAATAAAGTAACATTTTGTGAGTAAATGGAACTCTCAACAGATGCTCATCCATGCGCAAGTAAAATGTGTTTCTTTCAGACTGCGTAATTAAGTTAGAACTATTGCAGGCGGTCAGTTTCACATCATGAAAATGTCAACAACTTTGTAAAATTAAATAAAGTCGATTGCAAAAAACAACACAGGAGTTTGTATGAAAAATCTTTAATTATCAACGAAAGTTAAAAAACGGTAAAGAACAAGAGCATATTAATTAACGTCAAATACAAAGTGCAACGTTTATGATAACACTAAAACATGGTAATCAAAATAATTAATTCATTGAATCGTAATACACAAATTGACCAATCATGAAAAAAATTTCATAATGCATGTAGTCGGGGGGCATTACTAAATGATCGAGAACATCAATAAATCTCTCCTGAAACGTTTTGCTATCCAATTTCTTAAATAAAAATTTAAAAAATAAAGCGCATCTCCTGGACAGTTCAGCAATACACAATTTTTGTTCGTCGTTCTGCACAGGAAATGCGTTAATTCTGTGGCAAACCGAATTGAACATGGTAGTGATTAAATTCAATTGGTCGGAAGTAAACACTACATCTTGCAATTTTAGGAAATCCTGGAACAATCCACCTTGACTCTTCCAATTTAGGAGAGTATGAGAAGCTGGTTGTAGTTTGGTTATGAATTGTTTTAAGGAATCGTATTGCTCGTTAATGAATAGTTGAGGGAGTATGTGTTCTACAAAAGTGGAATTTGCTTGTTGCCAATCTTCCATGCACAGGAAATGTTGGAAATACTCGTAAGGAGAGCCTAGATTAATGGCTACATACGCTTTCACTTCATGAATCCAAGATGGCGGAATTTTAAATACTTGCACCAGTTTCTTCTCAACAGCCAAAGTGTCATTGTGTGGCAGGAGGTTGTGCTCTAATATTTTAATAACTAAATTCTTCTTCACCAAGTTGTCTTCGAGGAATAAAAGAACGAAAATGGCCCATTCCCAGTGGCCCTGGTCCTCCAGTTGATTGGAAAATGTTACATGCAAATTGTTAATTTCGCCCTCTTGAATCAAACCGACGTTCAAAGATAAAAACAATTGCAACAGCAACCAACTAGAACACGTGTGTAAAAAAACATATTCATTTTTTTAATACTTACATACCTTATTCGGTAATCCATCAAGTTGTCAGTATGCGTCGCGGGATGCAACACGTAGCAAAGCTGGTAAGTGCAATTTGTGTATAGCATTAAGATGTGATAAAGAAGATCGTGGTCTGGGGGATTAAAATCACCAGTGAAGTAAGGTGGAGCCGGCTTCACAGCGTATTCAGATGTTTCAAAAGCGTTTTGGTATAAATTGACAGCCACATGGATTGGTGCTGCAGATGGGGCAATATACCACAAATGTAACCCAAAAGATCTCATCCAGTCAATGTTCTCGCAAATATTGATACCAGCATCGATCGGAATACCAGCCAGAAGCAAGTAAATCTTTTTAAATTCACCTGTTACAGCTCCCATTTGCCACGCATATGTCTCAACATATTTTTTCAATATGGCTTTAAATCTTTCATTGCCGCTCATTTGACTTATGAGTAAACTTAGACGATTCATGTTGTTTTTTATGGCTAAATTTGCAGCTTCTTCGATCTTGTGGAAGCTCAAGAGTGTAAATATCTCTTCAACTACCTTGTTTTTCACTGAAAAATCAATAAGAGGCTCCTCAAATAGATTATAACTGAATCGTTCCAGCCTGCAATTTAGTTATGTTACGACAAAAATTAACAACAATAATTATACACTACCAATCACTTAAAAATTGTCTTCTATTGCAATCAGAATAGTCGCCTTCTTCCCAAAGAGCCGTACATAAGTTCCAAACTGCGCACAAGTATTGTTTCTTGCCTCCAAGTCGTTCAGTTCTTGCGTGTTTATTAAAAAGATTGGTTTGTTTCTTCAAATACGTACAATTTTCTTTAATAGTTAGAGTTGGAATGTTCTGACTATCAAAACTAAATGCGGACTCCTCTAACACGATTTGCAACGTATCTTCCAAATTTGGCTGAAATTGTGATATATTAAAATTATTTACGTACGGCCGACAGCAGAGATCTCACACTTTTAAAATTTAAATTTTTCCTACAGATGATGTACTAACTAAACGAAACCCAACGCATCTGTTTTATTATTTCATTATGGCAAGCCGTTTTACTATTTAGTCTCTATAGGTATCAATGTGTCATTTTAATTCCATTATATTCCTATGCCACTTGCGATAACAATTTCCATCCCAAATTAAAACTTAAATACATATTTTTACTTTAAACAAAGACAAAATCATTTGTTACTAATTTTAAAAATCCATTTTACACATTGTATTTAAATCGAACAAACATTTTTGGGAGATTTCAATTTTTCTGCATTTTTGATTTCCATTGAATATGAACTTCTATGGATGTTCTTGTGGTGTTTTTATTTAAATTTGTTGTGTATTTTTCTTGCAATTGAATTTTAATGTCATTTGAATTTATCATGACATAGATGTATTTTCATTTTAATGTGATTTTCTATACCATTTGATCTCTTTGTGTGGTATTTTTATTACCATTTGTTGTTAATTTCGTTTGTAATTCAATTTCCATTACAATTGAATTAAAATGAGAGATTGAGAGCGATGTCGCATGGCATGTGGAATGGAAAAGAATAGATACTACACCGCCCCCAATATTATAGTAGATATAATGATAATTCGGTGTTTCCGCTTCCCTTCTTCATTCTCCAACTTTGGTGGTGATTGTTTGTGTGTTCTGTTCATGTCATTGGTTGAGACGGTAGTAAAATTTGACGCCAAATGTGCAAATTATGATCCATTATTATATCTACTACAATATAGGGGGCGCTGTATTAGCGGCCCCTACAGCGCCTACAGCAGATTTTATATATTATTATTTAAAATAAAAACATGTATTTAAGTTTTAATTTAGAATTTAATTTCTTTTTAGGGAAATAAGATGATTATTATTATCGCAAGTGGCATAGGAATATAATGGAATTAAAATGACACATTGATATCTATAGAGAATAAATAGTAAAACGGCTTGCCATATTTCATATACTCAGCATAAATACGAACTTTAATGTCTGTGTTTGTTTTATGTGGAACATGAAAGAGATTAAAGTTTAACAGGTGGACATTATTTCTGCTGTGAAAGAGAACCTCAAAAAATATGAATGTAGAGTTTTTTGTGAAAAGAGGTCATGAAGAGTGTTGGTTTGGCAAGAAACGTTAGCAAGATAAACACTTTAGCAGCGTTCAGTAATATGGAACTTACCATCATTAAGTTGTAACTGTTCCTTGTAGTTTTAATTTGACACTCTAGCAGAGCATTTGACACAGAAGTATCCAAAAGTATCTCTTCATTCCGGTAAAATTTGCCCCCTCTCAACCAACCAACTTTATACGAATTTCCTTTAAACAATCCTAAATCAACGTAACATTTTTGTTTCGTCATAAATTTATCTGATGCGGTCACTAAAAATTTATCGCGTTTAGAAATAAAAAGAGAAAATTAATAATCAAACAATTACAAGATAATTTTGATAAAGCGTGTACACTAGGAGTGCTGGCAACATCACATTCAGTCTGATATTTTTGAATGTCAACAACGTCCTCGGATTTCTCGATTTCAGGTTTAGTTTCCTCGTTTTGGAACAATGCAGATTTCAGGACTTGAACAAACGATTTTGATCGAATTTCTTCTTCCTTAAAAGGATGGTATTCTTCCGGCCAGAAATGAACCAGAGGATCATTTACAATTTGAGAACCGGATTCAGCTGGTGGTGGTGGTATTCCCGAAACGGCAGTTTTTATTGCAAATTGACCACCCAAGCCAGTATTAGGAAATTCTTCAGATTCCTAAAAATTATATATTTGTATAGTTGGCTCCATAAGAGCTTGTTACAGGGGCTGTCAGCTTATTGAATATTCAATTCAGCTGTCCATAGAACACGTAACTAACCATTGTCGGCTAATTATCGTGTGTGCAACCTGATATCATTTTCGGCCAAGAAAACCATTGACGAGTCAAAGAAAGGTTGATGGTTTATTATTCACGTGATTGATTTTCTCTCGGACGCTAGATCACTTACCTCGATTTTCTTTAACGGAGCTTCCTTCTTTTTAAGTGTTGCTTTTTCAGGGGTAATTTCACATTCCTCCTCATCGCTGTCGGTAAAGGCATATTTGGAGAAATGTTGAACTTTGAAGACCCATGAGCCGGTTGCCGGGCGATAGTCAACAAATTTGCATTTGTGTTTTTGCGTAATGTTTATGAGGTTATCGAAAAATTTACTTTGGATAATTTGGTCAACATCTGTGATATATTTATTAGTGCCTGTTTCACGTGGATAAATCTTATCCAACGTAACTTGGGCACGACGGTTTAAACCTTCACCTACAGGTGGTTTTTTGGAATCATCTGGATAAATAATAACTTCTCGGTGCCGAAAATGAACAATTTCATCAAAATTCATGTTTGAAATATCAATCAGATCTGGAAAATACACGTTTCCGTAACCTTTCCGCCCAATTGTTAATCCTTGAACTATGCACTCTCCATTTTCATCAATGTATTGATGCAAATCTTTCAAGGGTGGATGCATGTAGTATTCTGGTCGGGTCAAGGTAACACCTGCTGGATTATCGTTGACTTCAACCTGACTGGTACTCGCATTTGTGGACACTTCAACATCAAGGTCATGCACAGCACTTTCATCATCTGAAATACCTGATTTATGGAGTAAAAGTTAATTAATTTGGATACACTTTATCCGTACTCACCAAAACTTCTTCTAGTAGAACTGAAAGGTTGAAAACTAGCGTCTTCAAAAGTAAGAGTTGATTTGTTTGCTTTAGGTTCTTCATCCAAACTATCTGTGCTTGCGGAACCAAATTGTATTTTCATTGCAGTTCTCCTTGGAATTTTCTCAATCGGATTTTCAATAGAATATTCAGATGTGTCAGTAGAGAAGCTTTTATGACTCGGAATATCCGAATGACTCGGAATATCCGAGATTGATTCAGTTAACAGACCCTCTGCTTTCAAACATGCTGCAGCCTCTTCCAACAGTTCATTATTGAATTTATTGTAAACTGTAGTGGGATTTTCGTGAAATTTCCTAATCACTAAACATTTATGTGAACTTCTCATTGATCGATTAGCATCGAAAAATTCGCGATTGGAATTGCTTCCCTGAAAAAATTAAACATGCAGAAAATTGGAGTGAATGCTGCAGGAAATTAACTCACTCTCTTAACTTTAGGATAGTTTACTTTCATTTTAAAGCGGGTATGCATAAAGTCGTCCCTTTTCCTGGAACAATCCAACAAACGCTTTATGTCCTTGGGATTTGTGGTGGTGGTGCTGCTGCTGCTGGAAGATTCAAGCAAGATGGGTTCCAATCCGCAGATATGCGGACCATCTGGAAAACTGTCAGTTGCGAGCAGAGAAATGTTTCTCATGCCATCAGACGGCTCGGGAGGAAATTGCCTAGAAACAAAATAATCTCTAATTAACAATAATTTCTGCTTCCTACACATTCAAATATTTATAAACCGTTAAATTTCGATCTCCATTTTTTGAGAGTTGGTAATAAATAAGATCAAATATTTAAGACTGGGGTCGCACCCGCCATCTTGACAAAACTTTTGGTTACCTTGTAACTCCTGCCCACATCAACCACCCCATAAACTATTTAAAGTAAGTGTTCAAACTTAAACAGTTTTTCGTTCCAAGATATTTAGAACCCCTCAGAGCAAATCGTTATGAGAAATAAGTAACCTTGCTTTGAATAGAGAACATATTTACGGCAACCATTATGCTTAGACACGGTACTGGTGCTTCTGCATCAACTCCAGTGTAGGCCTGCGACATCAAATCAGTAATAATTTTGTTAGCCGAGAAAGGAAAAAAAAGTTTCTATACAGGCTGTCCCGGAATAAGGGTGACAAACTTGAGAGGCGGATAGAAAATCAAAAAATAAGTGAACTTTGTTCAATAGACATGTTCTCAAAAACGCTTTATAACGGAGAACGAAGCCTTCAAAGTTAAGGTTAAAAAGTTGTTTTTTGACGTAACTCTTAATTCTTATGATCGATTTTCCCGAATGTTTGCACATGTACTACTGAAATAAGTTATCATGTAACGTTGGTATTCATTTTGATGACAATTCTTCAGTGGCGTAGATATTTGGGAGTGTTCTCTTTTCTTCTCCCATTGCTAACTTTCAAAATTTAATGACATTCTTGAATTTTGCATTCAATTTAAGACAAAAAGTTATTTTCAGGAAATTCTCATTTGAACAACCGTTTCGGAGAAATTTTCGATTTCAATGGCATGCTCCATTTAATTAATAAAAATTAGAACAGTACTTTGAAAGAGTTTCGAACGCTAATAAAATAGTTGCAACTATGTGTCCCTTATCATTTCTAATCGTAAAGAATAGTCCAAGACATTCTGTATTAAAAAGAAATATTGCGGATTTTTAAAAAATTACTAGTAAAAACCAGTGTCAGCAACGTTACGTTTCGAGCGAGTTTTGGGTTTCCCAAGGAAGACATTAGCAGCGCCCTCATCAGGTAAACTGATTACGTTTATGACAGGGATTCCCGTTCGGCCAACAAGTAATTACAGAATTTAGAATTTTGCATCGAATGGCAGGCTGGGTACTGCCGGACAACCATCAACAAGTGCGCCCCCTTGCAAGTAATACCTGAACTAAAGTCAGATAATTTCGGTGCCGCGGTCCCTTTATAATTAATATTTTTGACTAGCCTCAGCACCATACTCTCTTCTTTAAAACTTAACCAAATTTTTAGAAAAGATTTTACATTGTAGAGCCAAAAATTATCTTTTAAAAATTACGTTATTTTCTACGGATGGTGCCATCTATTGGAGAAACAAAAATTTACACACCTCATCAATAATACAATACTGAGGTAGTAAGTTAATAATAATTCTGCTACTGTCGTAACTAAATATACTTACAGTTGCTGTTGTTGTTGCTGCTGGCCAACAGGTAATGTAAACGAAGTAGGTGCTTGTTGAAAAACATTATTTGTAAATAAATTGGCTCCAGGAGTTGTAGTTCCAAACAAGCTTGTAGGTTTTGAGGTTGTATTTCCAAACAATGGCTGTTGCACTCCTGAAATAATGCTTCATGTAAATACGTAACTCAAAAGTCTTCAGTTCTTTCACTAAGTTTCTACTGAGGGGAATCAGAAGAGAAGAGATATAAAAAATTGGTCTACGGTGGGCGGTCTTCTAGTATCATAAAATACAGAGAAAATCTACGGTTTTGTGAACATGTCGTGATTTATGATGCACCACAAGTTGGAGCCAAACGACTCGATATCCGAGTCTAAGATTAACAATTATTACCTTGAACCAAATTATTACGGTATAAAATTCCGTAAAACCAAGCGTCCGAAAATTAAGATATGTACACCCAGCCAATTAAGTAATGCACAGGGGATGCACAAATAATCTACGTTTACCACATTATCATCCAGCATAACGTAGAAAAAGTTGACAATGGGGTACTCGCTTCATGTTCGGAAAATATAATATTTAGAAAATGTAGGCGATTTTATTAGATCCGTATTTTTTTATTTGGTTCTAGGATCAATATTACGCCCAGAATTAATTTTTGGACTGAGAGATTTGTGACGTAGCCGGCCCCTGCACGGCGTAGTTCTAAAAGAAATCGCATGATGGCGTTTTACTCAGATTGCTTGCGTGCTCTATTTATAAATCGAATGCCAATCCGCCGTACACATGTCGCGCACTCTGGTAGCAGCGCAGCATAGCAGCCAAAAACAAGAGGCTAACATTGGTGCGAGTGTTGAGCACGGAGGGCCAATGCGTCATCAAAAACAAAAATTGTAAATATTTACAAAAACATGAAATAAAAAAATAAGAAAAAAGTATTTAAGCCTCTTTTAGTTATTTGCATGCATCTAGAGAATAAAAAGTACAATATTTTTTTAAGCAAGTACCCCATTTGTGATTCCCTGTGTTTTTCTAATGTCGCCTACAAGTTTTTCTATGTTACACTTGATGATGACGTGAGAAAAGTAAATTATTTGAGCACCCTTGAGCACTCTTTTGAAAAAAGGAAAAATTTGCCAAGGTTTCCATAAAAAAAGAAAAGCTAGTGTCATTTCCGGCTAAACCGGAAAGCATAAAAAATTATGAAAGTGGCCAAAAAAGAAACCATTTTGTAATAACCAACATTGATTAAAAGCTTTTTCCTCTAAAAAGAATAATTTTTGAGTTATTACTTGTGGCCATTTTCAGTGGAACAGTCTGTAATTGAAAAAGACGAATAACTCGCGAGTTTCTCTAAGAATTAGGAAGATGGGACGTGAAACAACCATAATTATTTATGTTGTCGTTTAATTCCGTTTACAAAGCACTCACCTCCAAGATTAGTGCCAAACCCAGGCTGAGTTGGTTGTCCAAAAGATGACGTTATGGGTTTACCAAAATTAGACCCAAATGCTGGTTGACTCGTTTGCCCGAAAGCGGTAGTGCCAGTAGTGGTTTGTCCAAATATACTAAAACTGGTGTTAGGTTTCGAAACTTGAAACAAATTTGAAGGTTGGGCCATTGAAGGTTGATTGAAGCTGAATCCAGATTGTCCGGTATTGAAGCCTGTTGCAGGTTGCGCTGGCTTTTGGAACATATTACTAGTGGTGTTCTACAATGAAACTATTACAACACCCAAAACATTTGTTATACTTCTCACTACCTGGGTGTTTGTTTGACCAAAAACTCCGGTTCCAAAGGCGGTTTGAGGTTGTTGAGGGGTATTAGATCCAAATATAGGCTGAGAGAAAGGTTTTGATGCTTGACTGGCACTGAAAGGATTTACGTTGGAAGGAGCCGGATTAAAACCGAAAGTGTTATTAGTGCTTGTAGGCGCTCCAAATCCGGTTGGTTTCCCAAACAAACTAGAGGGTGATTGATTCGACATTCCAAATCCAGTAGTATTTTGACCAAAAGTCGGTGTTTGTCCAAAACCGGTTGTTTGGGCAAATCCGGATTTGTTATCAGTTTGTCCAAAAAGTGAAGAAGGTGGGTTCGCAGCTGGAGCTCCAAACGGTGTAGCAGCAAAACCAGTTGGTTGTTGAGGCCCCTTGCGATTGCAGGAATAGTCTTCAAAGCGCAATTCTTCCAAAGATTTATTCTCGTATTCTTTCATGCAAGTAATACAATGATGTTTGGTACTAATTGATTGGGCTACACCATTCTTTTGCATGGTATCGGTACCAGTTACGGGAGAAAATTTTACTACAGTACCTGATTGAGTTTGGCCCCCAAAAGCATTTGAACTACCAAAGAGATTTGAAGTATTTGACTGGAATAAAGAGGATCCAGGTTGCTGCTGAGGTTGTTGCCCAAACAACCCACTTTGGTTCTGAGTAGCTCCAAAACCAAATGTAGCTTTGTTCTGTCCGAAAGCGTTGGTGTTACCAAACAAACCACTTGTTGAGGGTTGTTGCTGCTGTTGGCCAAACAAGTTGGTACCTATAAATACTTACAATTAACTACTTGACAATAACATACCTACAATAAGCATAGAAGAGCACAAGCAAAAAAAAAATTAAAGAATTGGAAGGTCATCCAAGGAAAATACAGGATTTATCTGCTTACCACGTTTGCGTTTCATATTTATTAGGATGGGATTAAGGGAAGCATCTGGGAATAAAATAAATAAAATTAGTAACAGGAAATGCAAAGTGTAACCCCCAGGAATCTATATTGAAAATGGTAATCAAATTGAAGCTAAGCGAAAAGTTTGCTTAACACTAGACTTTTAGGATTTACTTAATTTAACCTCATACATTTACACAAAGGACAATAAAACTAAAGCATAAATATCAATAGCCTGCCCGCAATCAAAAGTAACCCTTCACCCTTTCTTACCACCACCACTCTAGGTCTAGGAAAGTGTTAGCATGGATTCTAAAAAATACTGTAATGTAAACATTTACCAAATCCGGACTGGGTGGACGGCCCAGGATTGAAAGTCGAAGTATTGGGTGTTTGAAAGATGTTTGCAGGTTGCATTGACGAAAACATTGGGGCATCTGCTGTTGGTGCTTGTCCAAAGGCCGATGTGGAAGCGTTCGGAGCAAATCCAGGGGTGTTGGTTTTACCAAAAAATTGAGGCTTATTGGCAAAGGGTCCATTTCCATTGTTCGTGTTTCCTTAAAAGTTGATATAAGCTTCAAACTGATAATTTGCGGGTAAACTTACCAAATGTTGGAGGGGTTGTATTTGTCATAAAGTTTGGTTTGATGTAGTTGCCGTACATTTTGGTTTCTCAACTACACTATCGCAGTTCGCGGTCACTTAACGCTTATCTAATAATGATTGTTTTTATTATTTGTTCTGTAAGTTTATAAATATTCAATGGATTACGCAGTTATTGCACCACAAGTCACAACAAAACGCCATTTTAGATGAAACCATAGAGAGGAAGCAGAGTACTGGATCATTCCATAGATGAAAATAGAACGCAAATGACATAAACTACCCGGAACTTTGGGAACTTTACACTTTGGTTGGCCAACATGCAGATTGCCCCAATTCAAATGTTGCCGCCAAATACCAACAATTCAGTTGATTCTTACTTTCTTTTCTTTGCTTTTATATTTATATCGTTATTTGTCTATTTCCATCAGCATCTTGTAAATTTCACATATTTAAAAAAACTTTTGTACATTCTTATATAAAATTTGAAGTAATGTTACATTAATTAGTTTGGGGAATTATCTTTTACTTTATTACCGTACCTGACTGTCATGACTGACACAAATACTACTAAATAAAATACACACACACTCACACACACTCACATGAAAGACGCAAACGTGACAGAGCGATTTACAGTTCAGAGCAATTTTGGTTGTTTGGAATCCATAAAATTCGCTGTTTCTGCAGAGTGCAGGTGAATAAAACGTTTTTAAATTGAAAATATTTTATTTCATTAACAGTTTTTTACAGTTCCTAGATTGAGTATTACTTACAAAAAATGGGTGACGCCAAAGAAGAAGTACCCAAAACTGAGAAGAAGGACAATGAAGATGACAAAAATGAGCTGGTAATTACAACTAATTATTATACGTTCTACCTACTGCGTTTAATACCATAAAATATAATTTCTGAGGTTCTTTCTGCATGAGCTATCTTATAAGTAGCATCACTAATCTTTTTAACTTGATGCTCCCCTCTCAAAATATTTGTATTTGAGAAACAGAAATACAACTTTTCTTTTATTGCTGTAGGTTGAGTGTTAGCGAGTTTCAACTGTCTCGCCATCCTTCTAGGAGAGCGTTGTTCTCTCAGTTTTCCTTCCAGTGCCGTGCGGACTATCCTGTTTGCCTCCATTCTTTTTTTTTATGCATGCCAGCATCTCCGTTGTCTTCCCCATCTTACTGTGTCTTGAACTCCGCATGTCTGTCTAATATCATCGTTTCTTACTGGATCCCAGAGGGTTTTGCCTGCTATTGTTCTCAGGGACTTCATTTTGGACGATCTCATTATGCTTTTTGTCTTGCTACTATTCGATCTTTCAGGTTAGTAGTGGTCTCATACATGTCTTGTAAATCCTGACCTTGCTGTCGGTTCTCATATGTTTATTTTTCTATACAAGATCGCGAAGGCTTCCAGATATCGTGGCTGCTCTATTGATCTGGTTTGTGAGATTCTTTACTAGATTCTGGTGACTAGATATTTGATTTGCATTACCTGTTCTATGGGTTTGTCTTGAATTACCAGCTTGCAATTAAGCATTTTGTTTTATTGACAGATATAGTCATGTTGAGTTTTTGTACAATTTTATGAAAAGCGAACAGTTATCTTTATATTTCGGCTACAATAGTAGCGTCGCCTGCGTAGCAAATTATACTTATGGTCCTAGTATTCAGTCTGTATCCCATTTCTAATTTGGTCATCTCCTTTATTATCATATTCATCAGCAGATTGAACAGAAAGGGACTCAAGCTGTCGCCCTGTTTGATGACTCCAGGCGTGGGTATTTCTGTGGATGTCTTGTTACCTATTCGGATTTTTGTTGTGTTATTCTTATTAAGCTGTAATATTATCTTGACAGTTTCTGATGATGTTTGGTGCTCTTCCAATATTCTATCTACGTCTTTTAATTGTACCTGTGACGTGTGGATACGTCCGCGCATGGATATCATTCTCGCTACACACTATTGGCACACATGTGTGCAGATTACTTCTCTCTGATCTTAGAATTTGTATTCATTTAAGTGGTATAGCTGTTTAAAATTTAAACATCTTTTTGTTAAAAAATTACTACATCCATAATCAGTATTTTTTTAGATACTAAAATTTTTCTAACACTTTTGACAAGTGATGTGGCTAAAAAATTAAAATCTCAGCGACAGCTAACGACAACACATTGAAATTTTTATGCGGGTGACACATGACGTTGAAGCTAATGATGGTCTAAACAAATTACCAAAATATTATAGGGCAAAGTTTATAAGCTCTTAAGAATCTTTCCGATGAGAGCACATTAAAGGGGCAGTAGCTTCTTTGGGAGGTATTTGAAGGAAAAACTATCTAAATTTTCGTCATGATTAAACGTACTCTAAACGTTTACAGCATTTGCGAGACCAATATTTTTAAAAAAGTTGGAACTTTTTATTTTATTGAGCATGTAATAAAATTTTCAAATCAGCTTTACTCGAAAACGGTGTAACCTAGCGAAATTTAACAAGAGGATCTTTATCCTTCAAAAAAACATGAAATTTCTTAATTTGGTATTAAAAACTGCGAAGAAAGACATACAAAAAAGTTTGGGACAAAATTATCTCAACTGAATTACAGTGTAGTTTCTATAACGTCTTTATAACGTGAACTAATTAAGGACAAGCCTATTCACGTTTTCGAGGAGTTTACGAAACTGGATAGGTACATAAATTTTGGTATTTAGGTTTATTTACGCGAGTTTATGCCATAAATACTTCAGCAATCATTAACACAAGCACAGACATAAGTATGTTTATGAACAAAAAATAATAGAATTTGACACATTACATTTTATACAAGGTGTTTCCAAAATAGGTGGATTTTCTAACGGTTTTAAACTTAAAAATATGAAATTTTAATTTCATTACAAAAAAAAACTGAGGGAGTGTGGAATAATTTTTTCTCTAACTTTTTTGTATGTCTTTTTTAGTTTTTGATATCAAACTATGAAATTTTATGATACTTTGAACAAAGAAGATCTTCATATTACATGTCGATAGGTTGCACCGTTTTCGAGTAAAACTTAAGTATTTGAAAATTTTATTACAGGCTCAATGGAATAAAATGTCCCAATTTTTCTTTTATATTTGTCTCACAAATACTATGAACATTTTTAGAGCACGTTTAATGAGAAATTTAGATACTGTTTTTTTTTTTTCAAATACCTCTGAAAGAAACTACTGTCTCTTAGGAGTTTTTCCCATGAAAGCACATTTAGGGGGCAGCAGCTATTTCTTGTCGGTCTGATAAAAGCTCAACTTTTTGTTTGTAATGTCAGTTAGATTGGTTTTTACCGCAACGCTACATGTTCACGTTTTAGAATACTTAAATATTTGGTTATTCACGTTTTGGGATAGTCACGTTATAGAGACTACACTGTATAGTAAAATTCAAATTTTATCTTTTTAGGCTTGAAACCATTAGAAAACACAAA
The DNA here is from genome assembly GCA_951805265.1 of Schizotus pectinicornis. Taxonomy (NCBI): domain Eukaryota; kingdom Metazoa; phylum Arthropoda; class Insecta; order Coleoptera; family Pyrochroidae; genus Schizotus; species Schizotus pectinicornis. The sequence goes on along the minus strand of OX638209.1, from coordinate 10,284,110 downwards.
TTTTTGTCTCTCTATCTTGAAAGACTCGGGAGGAATCAGCATGTCATTAAAATTTTGACACCTATTTCTGATACACTTTGTATAATGAAACTAAAAATGTGAATATTTTTTTTTTAAACAATTGCTCACCAATATTACATTACATTCTTTACAAACAGTATATTGGATGGTATGAGGTTTGACCCGCCTATGAAATTTTGCTCATTCTTTTCCTATATTTTGCCCACTCGAAATTAAGTTCAACAAATCTCCCGACCGAATTATAGTAAAATTCTATCTTTTTAGGCTTAAAAACATTTGAAAACTCGCAATTTTTATCTCTGTATCTTGAAAGGTTTGGGAACAGTCAAATAAAAACGATTTGCCACAACGTACTGTCGAGGGGCTGCATCTTCTTTAGGGGTCACTTAACGAAAAAATGTTTCTGAGGTTTTCTTGATTATTTAACCTGATTTGCATACTTTAAAATTTTTGGCACCTATTTTGGAAACACCTTGTATAACGAGGAATTTATTGATTGTCCAATAAATGCCAAAAAATAGTAACCTGCTATTGTGAGCGATGACAAAAAAATATCGATTGCCAAAGCCTATTTCAGATTTTAAATTCAAAAATATTGAACATAAAAGCAAATGCGCTCCACTATTAATATTGAGTGCAAGTCCCTAACGCACTTTGAAAATCTGCAGTCTTGTTCGACTTTTTTTGTGTTTTTACTTCTTATTATAGGTGGGTATCTACTAGGCGGGGTGTTTGATAATTTTTACGTAGGTACTCTGACCGTTAGTAAATAGGACACTACTCATAAAGCAAAATCGGAGATTTTGAAGTTGTGTAAAACGGGCTGTAAGAGTGACTATCAACATAGGCGTCGTGCCAGCGCCATGGTAACAAACGATCTATTTTGTTCTCACCTAAACTGTTCTTAGTTGTAAACTATTGAATTTCACTGCGATGAAACGGCGTTCCCTATTTATTGTCGGGAACCGCACACATTAGTATGACCTTAAATATAATATTGTTATGGATGATAATTAAAGAAAATCTTAAAGGTTCAATATCCGTATCGTTTTCCCTTAATTAGTTTCATTTAAACAAAAATTGCAATAAATTGATGTTTTTCAGTCCGAGGAGGACAAGCTGCTGATGGAAGAACTGAATTTGTTAGTAGAAAGGCTGCAAGAAGACATTACCGACTTGTATCGCCCCGCATTGCAGGCTTTAGGTAACCACATTCGGGCTTCGACCACTTCGATGACGTCAGTCCCAAAGCCTCTGAAATTCATGAAACCTCATTATGCCACCATGAAACTAGTTTACGAAAAGATCGGGGATCCCGAAGTGAAAATCGTATGTGCCGATGTCATATCAGTTCTAGCAATGACCATGGGAGAAGGCCGAGAATGTCTCAAGTACCGCTTACTTTCTAAACTTGACAGTATTGGCGAATGGGGCCATGAGTATGTTCGCCATTTGGCTGGTGAAATTGCAGCAGAATGGGGTGAAACCGACATCGCTGAAGACAAAGACGTCAAAGATGTTTTAATTGAATTAGTCAAACAAATTGTTCCGTACAATATGACCCACAACGCCGAAGCAGAAGCTTGCGATCTGTTAATGGAAATTGAACGGTTAGATCTTCTGGAAAAATACGTAGACGAAAATAGTTACCAAAGAGTTTGCCTCTATTTAAATTGTTGCGTTCCATATGTAGCAGATCCTGAAAACACGACATTGCTACAAACAGCACTGTTGTTGTTCAGAAATTTTGATCAGTACCCTCAGGCTTTACGGTTGGCGATGCAATTGAATGAACGCAGTTTAATTGAAGAAATTTTTACTTCATGTCCGGACACTACTATTCAGAAACAATTGGCTTTTATGTTAGGTCGGCAACAAATCTACATCGAAATTCCGGAAACTACACCGGAATACGAGGATTTAGTTGAGATAATGGCGAATTGCCATTTGAACAATCATTTTCTGAATTTGGCGCGAGAATTGGACATTATGGAGCCGAAAACTCCAGAAGACGTATACAAGTCGCATTTAGAAAACACCCGGCCTCAATTTGGAAGTAATCAGGTTGATTCAGCCCGTCAAAATTTGGCTGCCAGTTTTGTGAACGGTTTTGTGAACGCTGCTTTTGGCCAAGACAAACTCCTGATGGAAGACGGTAACAAGTGGTTGTACAAGAATAAAGAGCATGGCATGTTGAGTGCTACCGCCTCTTTGGGGTTGGTATTGTTGTGGGATGTTGATGGAGGTTTAACTCCAATCGATAAATACTTGTATTCGTCTGAAGATCACATCAAATCTGGTGCGTTATTAGCCTGTGGCATCGTCAATTGCGGAGTACGTAATGAATGTGATCCGGCCCTTGCTCTATTATCGGATTATGTTTTGCATAACACCAACATCATGAGAATTGGGGCAATCGTGGGTCTTGGATTAGCTTACGTCGGTTCGAACCGTGAAGCCGTTTTGACTTTATTGATTCCTGTGTTTTCTGATCCTAAATCCAACATGGAAGTGATTGGAATGGCTGCGTTAGCTTGTGGCATGATTGCAGTTGGTTCTGGTAATCCCGTCGTCACCACAGCGATAATGCAAACTTTAATGGAGAAATCGGAGAATGAACTGAAAGACACTTACGCCCGCTTTCTTCCTTTAGGGTTAGGTCTATGCCATTTAGGCAAACAAGAAGCCGTCGACACAATGATGACTAATCTCGAAGCAATACCAGAACCCTTCAAATCAATGGCTATAACAATGGTGGATATTTGCGCCTACGCCGGAACTGGCAACGTTCTAAAAGTCCAGCATTTACTCCACATTTGCTCTGAACACTACGAGTCCGGCGACCGTGAGGAAAGTCGCAATGATAAAAGCAAAGATAAAACAAAAGAAAAGGAGGACAAAGAGAAAGATTTATCTTCAAGACAAGCGATAGCGGTTCTTGGCATTGCTTTGATTAGTATGGGTGAAGATATTGGCAGTGAAATGGCATTCCGCACTTTTGGACATTTGTTGCGTTATTGCGAGCCAGTTATTCGACGGGCTGTGCCCCTAGCTCTAGGCCTGATTTCTGTTTCCAACCCCAAATTGAGTATTTTGGACACCTTGAGCAAATTCTCGCATGATAGTGATGCTGAAGTTGCCCATAATGCAATTTTTGCTATGGGTTTAGTTGGGGCTGGAACCAACAATGCTCGATTAGCTGCCATGTTAAGACAGTTGGCTCAGTTCCACGCGAAGGATCCAAATAACTTGTTTATGGTACGAATTGCACAAGGACTTACGCATTTGGGAAAGGGAACACTCACTCTCAGTCCATATCATAGCGATCGGCAGTTGATGAGTCCCGTTGCTGTAGCAGGTCTTATGGCCACGCTTGTAGGCTTTTTGGATGTCAAAAATAGTGAGTAATTTGATTAACGTAGCGCCCAATTAATTTTTTTCCCTTACAGTTATACTTGGACGATCCCATTATCTGCTTTACACTTTAGCCGCTGCAATGCAACCACGTATGCTGGTTACATTTGATGAGGATTTGAATCCTCTTCCTGTACCTGTCAGAGTAGGACTGGTGAGTAAATATGTTTCGATTTAATTTTAACTCGCAGCTCACAAGATATCGTTTTATGAGAATAAATGACTAAACAAAATAAAATACTCCAACAAATTAAAAAAATATTTTAAATCACCAGGAGCTTCCAACGGAAGGGCCTTAAGTTGTGACATGTGAATCAGGAATACCTAGACTTTCTCAAGAGTTTTTAATTTGTTGGTGATTTTTAATGTTAAATATTGAAAACTTGCCGTTTTACAGGCTGTGGATGTTGTGGGACAAGCCGGCAAACCGAAGACTATCACTGGATTCCAAACACACACGACACCAGTGTTGTTAGCTTATGGTGAACGAGCCGAGTTAGCTACTGAAGAATACATCGCACTTACCTCAATTATGGAAGGATTTGTCATTCTTCGCAAAAATCCCGATTTCTATCCATATTAACATCTTCAATAAGCATATTTTTTTTAGAGTGTTTCTTTACTAAAATCTTAAATATTTTAATTTGAATAAAACTTGTATAATAATATCGGACTGTAACTTTATACTTTCACCTTTCCTCTCTGCTGAGTCTTAGCAACTCAGCTGTTCTTTGCTGATCGGGACCTAAAATAAAGATCCTCAACTGTCGAGGTGCGTTCGCCTCCCATTCTCTAGAATGCCTTGCAGACACCCAGTTCCCGAGGGCGCGTTTTAGCTGGCTTGGAGGAATGCCCAGTGCCAGCTCCGGGCCAATCAGGCCCATTGCTGAACCCTTCTTAGCCAGGGCGTCAGCCCTTTCATTTCCCCATGCCCCTGATGACTTGGGATCCAGCAGATAACAACCTTGTTGTGCTCCGCCAGTCTCTGGAGTTTCACGTGACAGTGCCAGACAAGCCTTGATGAGGCACTGAAAGAGCCTAATGCCCGTAGGGCAGCCTAACTGTTCGAGAAGATGCAGATACGCCTATTCGCATAGGCCCTCTCCAAATTCTTCGCCGCACATGCTGTAATCGCAAAAATTTCGGTTTGGAAAACCGTAGCCAGCCTGCCAAGTGCGAAGCTACGCTCTACTCTTGCAGACTCGCCAACGATTCCCGCTCAGGACCCCTTGTCGGACACCGAGCCGTCCGTGTACCAGACGAGGCCGTCGCGACGCAGTTGGTCCCGATACTAGTCATCCCATTTTTCTCTTGAGGTGAGTAGAATGGTGAAATCTTTTCTATCATGAGGCGCGGGACCATGGCATCGCTAGCCATCTGAAAGATGGGCGACTCGGCCAACAGCCTGCTGGCCGCGACCGCATGTCCTATTGTGCGCCCCCAATCTTGCCACTGTCCAGCGGCCCGCCGCCTTAGAAAAGCCGTGCCCCTGGGATTGACCCTCTGCTTCCCCACACAGTGTGGTGAGCATTGGCGTCGCACCCTACAAGCAAGGGCCACCGCTTGCCCCTGCAAAATTCGACAACTTCCGCCAGCTCCCCGGAGGGGCTGCCGAGTCATAAGGGAGATAGACCGAGCAGACTACCAGAGTCTACCGCGTTTTACCGCTTTCGGGACGCCACCGAACTCCCCACCGGCTTTAGTTTTGCCCGTTGTGGGCTTTTTGGGGGTTGTTCTCCCTTGGCTTGTCCCGGGCCGGGCCTGCCCTGAAAGGGCCCCGCCCGATTCTAGACTTGCCTGCGTCCTGGAGGCACCGGGGGCGCCCCCAGCCTGAGCCTGCATAGAAGTTCTTATAGCCAGGAGACGAGCCCTGCGCTTCCGCTTTTTTCCAGCTCCGCATACGCTTTTCTTGTCTGCGCGGGCCATTGTTTCTCGACCTTGGTCGGAATTCTTGGAGGTCTCTGGAGTTTCGTTAGAAGCTCCTTTGACCTCCGAGGTGGTAGTCTCGGAGTCTCCGTGAGGAGCCTCGGTAGCCACCAGCGTGGTTTTTGTTATTTTAAAGTCTGCCATGAAAATTTCACGAGCAGCTAGGGAAATAAAATCGACTGCGGCAGAGTCCCACGTACCGCAGAAGAGGGAGAGATACAACCAGAGATCTCCGGATATCTGGAGGACATCGTTCGAGAGTCGAGACTCACTATACGCAGAGCCATCCATCACGCATCCATCCCTTACCCTTAGGCACGATGGTTCTCAGTGGCGGCTGGCCCATTAGGTCATTCCCCACCTGGAAAATGGAGAAAATATTTTTTTCCATATTAATTGCAATTATTTAAACACCCTTAAAAGTTATTTGAAAGAGCGCGTCGAAGTTGGAAACTGCGAGTCGCGAGTCTCAATTCCAATGATGATGACGAACTTATCCGAGGGTCAAGCCGAGCAAATGCCCTCATGTGCTTATATGTAGCCGAATGAATCCAATACTGCATGTAGGTGCGAATGAAACAGACTGATACCAGGTTTTGTGCAAGTTAGAAAAGGAGATTTACGTCGTATTCAATCCTTTGCGGTCATAAGCCCAAGATTTCAGAATATAAACCTCCAACCTGCCAACGCACGGAAAATCAACAAATAACTAAAAATAAACGTATCGTATTTCTTAATTAAGGCCTGCAGTGTGAAAATTTTATCGGACTGCTTTCTTTAGTCGATGAATATTATTGTTTGCTGGTTAAACATTAGCTGAACTTTATTTCCGATTTTCGGGTCGCGTGCGGGGGTTGTCGAGTTTCATGTTTATTGCTGCGTTTGTTTTTATGCATTATATCTATGCCGGTAGTGCCAAATATCAAAGAACTAAAGAGGAACAATAGTTTAAACATGGAAAAACATTTGTCTCTCCGTTGACCCCCCGTACTAAATTACCACGAGCCGCCACTGATGGTTCTTACCCCGGGATTGCGGATTTTGCGTCAGGGTGTACTCCCCTAGATCCGTTGTATTTAGTAAAAGCAGGGGCACCTCGCGCAGATTGTGGTTCTTCACCACGTACAACGGTCCTAAGTAGTTTACGCTACTCCTGTAGCATTTAATCTACTTACCCCCCTGTTGTGGTTTGCAGTGAATATCTTCAAAACCAGTCAAGTTAAAATAATAAAATTCTGGACAACAATTACTGTTTTTATATGTACAACCTAACCAGTAGAAATAAAAATAATTCAAAAAATGTTTACAGAGGTGTCTTAAGCGCGGAGCCTGTTAAGTGAAAATAGCCGTAACTTTTCTGTATGTATGTACCATTTTCAAGTTTTAACTCTAAAATTTTAAATATCTATAGTTTTCTACATAAGAGAGGTACCCTTGTTGAATACAGATAGGGTACACTGTTTCTTAGCCAAATTGATTTAAAGATTTTGTTACACGGCAGGTATTGCAAATGAAATGACATTTATTATTGTTGCATACAAAAATAGTAACGGTTAGGCAAATTTTTATTATTCATCATTATTACCTATCATTATCATTATTTTACCTTGATTGGCTTTGAAGATATTCACTGTAAACCACTAGCAACACTTTATTTAATTTTATTAATAATAAAAAAATACATGATAAATTTTACTCTTCTCTGAACCTGGGTAGCCCTAGCATCACCTCATCTCCTGATGAGATTGAACTTTGAGATCTATGTGACGAGGGGGACGACCAAATGAATGAAGAATTTTCAAATTCATTTGATGACGATGACCTGGGTGACTCTGAGCTTCCCAGTACTCTTCGGAATTCATTTTTGTCGTCTACACTGTAAAACTTCATTCTTACATAGTAAAGAATGTTAATAATTTTCACAGTTGTTTCATGAATCTCGGCGATGACTTGCACTGGCGGACAATAGAGGACAGAATGAGTTATTGTGAGCCTTCTATAGCTGGTCTTTATTGTCATTTCTATTTCGCCTCTGTTGTTTACCGAAACAACAGCAGGTCTCTCAAACATTTTACGCTTCTTTCGATTTAACTGGCAAAACCTCAACTCTTTAATTAAACGAATATCAACCCCGAAAAGTTTTTCTGCCATTGTTTATCTGTAACTGATAAATGCATAAAAAGTCATGTATCCAGCAACATAAAATAAGACAGCTGCTTCCATGAGTTTTGAATAAGTTTAAATAAACCACAGAAGAAACCATGAAAACACACAAAAATTAATAACAATTCTTCTTACCTAATTTTGTTTTCTACAATACAGGGTGATTCACGTAGCCTGTACATTAGAAGTCTTTTAACTTCCAGTTGGATTAGAAATTTGAAACTTAGCAGGCAGTCATAATCAGTCATGCTCATTCTATCTAAAATATTTTGAGCTCTAGCTATACAGAATGTGCCAAAAGTCGGTATCAACATTCTTATTTTAAATGGAAACGTACCATTTTTTCTACATGGTTTAATTGGTCTTCCAACTCTGAGTTTTCGTAACACTTGTTATGTGAACTTATCTGACAATTTTTGACATTATGTTAATTTATATGAAACAAAAATGGTCGATGTGGTAGCTTATGAAGAGATTTGTATCTGACAGACGGTTCAGAATTTAGGAAAACCAATTTTTTTGTAGTTCGAAGTCTAGACTAACTTCTGATATCTTAATGGTGGTTCTATTTTGTACCATATGGGCGCAAACAATATTCAAATATCGCAACCAAAAATGGTCAAGAAGTCATTTTTTTTCAAATGGCACCTACTGATTTTTTTTACACCATTCCATAGAAAATTGTATTTTGGGATGAGTTACTTAAGCATTCCCTATACCTAACTTTGTCCCCTATCAAATTAAAAATTAAAATCCAGAAATTCCATCAATCTTGCCGAAAAATTTTTTGGTTTTTCAAGTATGTCATGGAAACAAAAGACAATTGCAACAATTTAATTATGAAATGAATTCCTTACTAATTTTATAAAACAACAAAAACTAATGTAAATGTTCAATGTGAGCACCATTTTAATTACTACATTCAATTAATCTATTTTCAACAGATTGTGTAGCTCTTCTTATTTTGTTGAGGTCAAGACTGTCTAATGCTCTTATTATTCTCCCTCTCAATTCGTCTATGTTGCGAAGTGGTGAAGTATAAACTAAATCTTTTATTTGACCCCAAACATAAAAATCTAATGGGGTAAGGTCTGGAGATAATAAGAGCATTCGACAGTCTTGGTCCCAACGACATTAGAAGAGGTACACAATCTGTTGAAGATGGAATGTACCTAGTAATCAAAATAGTGCTCACATTGAACATTTACATTAGAATTTTCTTACGATGGTTCTTGATAGTTTTTGTTGTTGTTATTTTATAAAATTAGTAAAGTATTTATTTCATTATTAAATTGTTGCAATTGTCTTTTGTTTTCATGGCAAACTTGAAAAACCAAAAAATCTTTCGGTAAGATTGATGGAATTTCTGGATTTTAATTTTAAATTTGATAAAGGATGAAGTTAGGTATAGGGAATTCTTAAGTAACTTATCCCAAAATACAACTTTCTATCGAATGGTGTAAAAAAAATCAGTAGGTGCCATTTCATCATAGATAAGCTAGAAATCATGCTATAGCAAATTTTTCCGTGGCAATTGTTAGATAACATCCACGCACATAATTACCATGGAAAGATAGTTAACATTCAGATGGTTTTCAAATAATCTAAAATTTCAGGAAATGGTCTTACTATGCCATTTTAGACTTACATGCGGGTAAAATGACATGACTATAAGAAATATTCAAAAAAATGCTAAATATAAAAGAAAACTTATTTATTCACAAAGGAATTATATAGAATACTTATACAGTAGAGCGCCGATTATCCGTGGTAACTGGGGCAACCGTGACCCCGGATAATTGAAAATCACGGATAATGCACATTCAACTTTATAATTGGTAGATACAATGGTAAATATGTGGTCGGCTGACCGAGGTGACATCATCGGTGCATAACGGGCACCCGATAAGAAAAGTCGCGTATTGTTTATATTATTATGCGTTCGCCAAACGAACATGTATTGACATTGGCAGTTCCGTGGTTCCACAATGTAACTTGATCGACTTATTTAAAAAAAAAAAAAAAAATGTGAAAGCCAGCACGGATAATCCAAATCACGGATAATTGAGCCCCGGATAATCGGCGCTCTACTGTATTGAATAACATATATAAAAATTATATAGAGTATTGAAATAAAAAATTAAACACAAACTTCACAAATAAAGACTTTGCAATTTGGAGAGGTATCAGCACACTCACAATGCGCCCAGTTGTTGCATTTCATGCATTTAATCCATTTTCTTTATTTTTGGATCTCGAAAACAGTGAGTTGCAATAAAGACAAGGCACATCTTCATCACCATCTTCTTCAAAACATGGGTCTTCTTCAGAACCAGACTCACCTACTAATTTGGGCTGGACAATTCTTTTCTTACTTTGTCTTGCTTGATTTTCGTCAGAGGTACCTGGCTCCTGGCTGTACTAAAACTAACTTCTTCATTTCTCTTGCTTTGCGCCGTAATTCAGTCGCTATGTCTTTTTCGCTTTTCGCTAACTGTTTTGCCTTGATTTCTTCCATATTTGGTGTGCTTGTAAGCTCCTCGGCTACATGCGTCTTTCGTTTCCTTGTAGTGGTTGATATTGCCATATTGCTTATAGAATCGGAGAAATCTTAGCCACAGAAAATAAAAACTGTTTTTTTCCGTGGGCTAGAGATGCAGCTGCTACTGGTTTTTCAGGAGTTTGTTGTTGAGATTCAGCGGTTATTGCCATCTCTATCATTAACGTTAGTTTTATTTTTTTCATCAACATCAGTAATGTCATTGATTGTTATTAGCTCTATCATTATTAATCTCGTCTTGGGTGATGTTCGTAGTTTCTGATGGTGCGAATAGATAATCTGGGAAAATATTGGGGTTTACTGGCCAGATTCCAGTTTTTAAAAAACCGTTTTTGGCAATTGCAGTTTGGGCAGACTTGGAATAAGCTGCTGCAAATAATCGAGGTATTTGAAATTGCGACAGCACTCTATCAGGATGTGTCTTAAGCCACAAAGATACTTCCTGGTCGTAATAGGTTTTCATGGGTCCATAAAATGCTACATCCAGTGGCTGGATACGATGAATACAATAGGGGCGTAAGCTTAATATGACGATCCCGTTCTCTTTGGCAAACTTTAAAATTTCAATTCCCTTATGGCTTGAGTGTTCATCGACAATCAGGAGTACTTTTTCAGTCAACGTGGGATTGGTGAATTTTTTTAAGTGTTGTAACCACCTTACAAACAGTTCACCATTCATCCACCCATGGGAAAATCAATGCAGGAGAGACGAAGTGGCCTGTAGTACTCATACAACATACCATGGTGACATGAATTCCGCGTTCAGCACTAGTAAGAGCACCAACTTGTTTTTTTCTTGTTGGGAAAATACCTTGGGGGGCTTTTGTACCGTGGAAAGAGCACCAACTTGTTTTTTTTCTGTTGGGAAAATACCTTGGGGGGCTTTTGTACCGTGGAAAGAGCACTTTCATCTACATTATAAATCCTAGTCGGCTGAATGTTATGTTTTTCCAAAGTTGCTTGATATGCAGCAAAAAAAAATTCCACTTGCGGTTTATTAAATGCCATGGCACGTGCTTTGGAAGTAGATTCTGGTTTTCTTAAGCAAATATCTGGATTTTTCTTCCGAAAACCAGCCAGCCATCTTCAGAGTTTTGCTGAAGCGGTGTTGGGGTCAATCCAAATAGGCGTAATTCGAGAAGTTTAATGTGGTTTACCATCTCTCTTTCCAAATTAACATCAAAAGTGGCTTTTTACCGCCCTAACTGCTTTTCGATACCCCGAACACTTATATTTTTATTTTGGACTCTTCTCCGAAGCGTAGCTTGAGGAACCCCGTGGAGCTTAGATGCTCTCAATCAACCTGCCTCTTCACGGTTGACGCAATCCATAGCGTGCTGCATTGCATTCTCACTCCAACTTTGGCGATCACTTTTTCTTTTATATTTTCCAACCATTTATAAAAAATATTAAGCATAATCGAATGTTTTTTTTTTCAGCTTGAATTGGATTCTTCGATAACTCCGAAAATACTAACGTGGAAAAAAATTGTTAAATACAAAAGTTACTCGTGGCAATGTTCTCCACGACCTAAAAATATTTTTGCATATACAGGGCGTCCGATGCTCGAAATTCTTGGGATCACTCCGTATTTTTAAATGGGATGATATGGTTTTTCTTGCAATTTTGGATTCCTTGTAAAAAATTAAGATAATTTTATTTACCATGTCCTATGCCTACAATGTACAGTTTTCGAGTTATTCATAATTTTTCAAAAATTTTGACATGTGTGAAGGTTTACTAAAATCAACGTTACTTCGGTATGGTAGCAGATTTTTTAAATTTCTTTTTTTAGTGTTAAAGGCGATGAAATGGAGCTGTTACTTCGTTATTTGGAAGTTGAAAAAAATTATTGGAAGGGTCTCACCGGGATCCCTAAACATACAAAATTTCAAACGTCAAAATCTCGCGTTTTTCAAATGAAACACTCCTATTATTTTTATGGTGTCATTATCCAAATGCAAGTCTCTTTCACCTTTATTAACATGTTTCTATGACTAAATGCCGTGGTTTTTGAGTTATTTTACATTTTTCGGTTCTATTTGAGAATCTGCCACAAACTAATCAATTTTGTTATCAAAGAAGGCGGAAAAGTGACATTTTATTCTCCCTTGAGTCGCAGGATATTCTGATCGAGCAAAAATATTTCTTTAGGGCCAGCACTTAAGTCATGGTTTGACTAAATTTGTGTTAGGTACGTTTGTTTTCATTATTACCTAATTTAAACTTTAAACCACGACTGAAAAGTTGGACCTAAGAGTCAAATACCAAAATAAATAAGAGAACACGTCAACAGAAAACAATGATTTATGGTAAAAAATGTTCGAAGATATTTTCATTTCGTTCCATACAAAGTTGTAAACGTCTGAGAAACGATATGCGGACATGGGACAACATGACTCCGTCAACTTTCAAAAACGCTTCTCGAATTCGAGTTTTCATGTTGTCCCTTGTTGTAGGTGCAGTTGTATAAACGATGTTTTTGATAAATTCCCACAAAAAAAAATCCAAACAAGTTAGGTCCGGGGACCTAGGAGGCCAAGCAACTGGACCACCACGTCCAATCCAACGATTTGGAAACGCAGTGTCAATGTAGTTACGAGCTTGAATGCTGTAGTGGGGTGGAGCTCCATCCTGTTGAAAGCACATTTCTCTGATAACATTCAGAGGAACATTTTCAAGCAAGTCCCATAAGTCATTTCTTAGGAAGTTCTCGTAAATTGGCCCAGTCAAATTGCCTTCAAAAAAGTAGGATCCTATTAAATAGTCCCCCAATATTCCAGCCCAGACCTGGTGTTGGTGGTCAAGTTGTCTTACGAATTCATTAGGTTTTTCTGTGGCGTAGCAGTGAAAATTGTGTCTGTTCATAATTCCACTTTGATTAAAATTAGTTTTGTCGGAAAAAAACAATTTGTTGATAAAACGTGGCTCATCCCAAACTTTATTCAAAGCCCATTGACAAAAAGTGGTTCTAGCCTCATAGTCGTTAGGACTAAGCGCTTGATGGACATTAAGTTTATAGGGATGAAACTTTTCCTTTTGGATCACACAATTAACCGAAGCAATCGAAATATCTAGTTCCCTACTAATGTTCCTTACGGACGTGTGCCCATCTTCTACGACAGATGCAATAATTTCAAATTGGGCGTCTTCATCGAGAACAGTCTTCTCCCTGGACGGCGCTTTAGGAGCCACGCTTCCCGTTGCCTCAAATCTTTCCTGTAGTTTTTTAAACTCTACAGTCCGGGGATGTCTTAGGTGAGGTTAATTAGCCGCATACACCCGAGATGCTAACATGCAATTTCTGTTGCATTCACCAAGGACATAAATCATGTCGATGCACTCTGCTTAAGACCGATTCATTTCAAATAATAAGGCTCGATAAGAATACTTTTGAAAGTTTAACTCAAAGAAAAATGAAATGTCACTTTTCCGGCCTTCTTTGATAACAAAATTGATTAGTTTGTGTCAGATTCTCAAATAGAACCGAAAAATGTAAAATAACTCAAAAACCACGGCATTTAGGCATAGAAACATGTTAATAAAGATGAAAGAGAATTGCATTTGGATAATGACACCATAAAAATAATAGGACTATTCCATTTGAAAAACGCGAGATTTTGACGTTTGAAATTTTGTATGTTTAGGGATCCCGGTGAGACCGTTCCAATAATTTTTTCAAGTTCCAAATAACGAAGTAACAGCTCCATTTTATCGCCTTTAACACTAAAAAAAGAAATTTAAAAAATCTGCTACCATACCGGAGTAACATTGATTTTAGTAAACCTTCACACATGTCAAAATTTTTGAAAAATTATGAATAACTCAAAAACTGTACATTGTAGCCATAGGACATGGTAAATAAAATTATCTTAATTTTTCACAAGGAATCCAAAACTGCAAGAAAAACCATATCATCCCATTTAAAAATACGGAGTGATCCCAAAAATCTCGAGCATCGGACGCCCTGTATATGCAAAAATATTTTTAGGTCGTGGAGAACATTGCCACGAGTAACTTTTGTATTTAACAATTTTTACCCACGTTAGTATTTTCGGAGTTATCGAAGAATCCATTTCAAGCTGAACACCCTGTATAAGGGTAAAATGGCATGGTATGCCATCTTAGCCTAATAAATGGTATGTTGTTTTACCCCGAACTCAAAAAATTTCATAAACATTATGCATTCCGCATGCATATACAATAACGGGGAAAATTTAGAAGGAAAATGGAGAAGAATGACCAAACTACCATTAGCTATAACTACGGTTCAATATGCCATTAACAAATTGACAAAATCTTGGTTCAATTTAATGGAAAATATTACATTGGATACTTATAATTCTCAAATACACCCACTGCAGGCAAACCGTTCGTGTCAGAATTACGTTTTCTTCATGCATGGTTAGTCTCGTCATTGGCCTATCAATCAGCAGGACGCAAGAATATAATATTTTGAAAATCACTTCTTCCACCTTAAACTTCAAACGCTTATTGCTACATTTTAGCACTTTTGTTAATCACAGGACTCATACTTGATCTTAGCTAAAAAAGAAAAATTAACAAATATACGAACACTCTTTAATTGTAAGATCAAAAATAAAAAGTAAAAGAATCATCGCATTTCATTTTAAAACTTCACAAACTTATTATAACACTTGCTGCTTATTAAAACTTCAATAACATTTTTAACAAATCCACACCATCCCCTTGAAAACCCCAATAGTGGGGTGTAAGGGGCATAAAGAACACGACAATCAAGCACCGTTTTGCAGATTGCTTTCCCCCAAACCATAATTCCAGATTTAAAAAAAATAAAAATAAAAAAAAAATGTAGTAAATTTATTTATAATAATAATTTTTTAATGTTAAGATTATATTTGTCAAAATTACAATCCCATTAAGCCAAATCTTTCTGATTCTCCATCAAACTTTATTTAGACCGGGTTTCAGCAACACCATGTTTACGTCTTTGGTGTTGCCTCAAAGTCTGCTTATCTTTTGCTTTGTATTCGCATTTCTCACATCGGAACCAGTTAATGTCAGAATCTAACGTGTGCTTGCGGAGTTGGTGTCGCCTCAAATTCTGCTTATCTTTTCCTTTGTATTCGCATTTCTCACATTGGAACCAGTTAATCTCAGAATCTACAGTGTGCTTGCAGAGTTGGTGTTGCCTCAAAGACTGCTTATCTTTTGCTTTATATTCGCATTTCTCACATCGGAACCAGTTAATGTCAGAATCTAACATGTGCTTACGGAGTTGGTGTTGCCTCAAAGTGTCCTTCGTTTTTGCTTGGTATTCGCATTTCTCACATCGGACCCAGTTAATGTCAGAATCTAACGTGTGCTTGCGGAGTTGGTGTCGCCTCAAAGTCTGCTTATCTTTTGCTTTGTATTCGCAGTTCTCACATCGGAACCAGTTAATGTCAGAATCTACAGTGTGCTTGCAGAGTTGGTGTTGCCTCAAAGTCTGCTTATCTTTTGCTTTGTATTCGCAGTTCTCACATCGGAACCAGTTAATGTCAGAATCTACAGTGTGCTTGCAGAGTTGGTGTTGCCTCAAAGTGCTCTTCATTTTTGTTTTGTATTCGCATTCCTCGCATTGGAACCAGTTTACTTCGAAATCTGCAGGGTGCTTATTTATTTGATGGTTTTTTAAATTGCTCTTGGCTCCTGTCTTATAATCACAGTGATGACATTGAAGCCACTTTCCTTCAGATCCTGTTGTGTGGTTACTTCTTTGATGTTGTCTCAAATCGCAATTCAACTTTGTCTTGTATTCACACTGATGACATCTAAACCAATTCGGGTTAGAATCTACAGCATGCTTACGATCTTGGTGTCGTTTCAAATCTTTCTTGGCTTTTGCCTTATAAACACACTGGTGGCATTCAAACCATTTAATATCAGAATCTACAACATGCCTACGAACTTCGTGTAGCTCCAAGGTATGCTTGTGTTTCGTCTTATGATCACAGTGACGACAATGAAACCACTTCATTTCCGAATCTGCTGTGTGGTTATGCCTTTGGTGTCGTTTTAAATCGTACTTGAACTTTGTCTTATAAACACACTGATTGCATTCAAACCAGTTAAAGATGTCTGACTCGACAGTATGCTTACGGATTTGGTGTTCATCAAAATTTCTCTTGTATTTCGTCTTATAATCACAATGTTGGCATTCAAACCATTCGAGTGTAGACTCCAAACCATGATTAGAAATTCGGTGCAGTTTTAAATGACCCTTGAATCTTGCTGTAAAATTACAATCAGGGCATTTAAAACACTTAGTTTCAGTGCTAACTGTAATTGCTTGATTCTCTATTAGCACTTTAGATTCATAACAGTGTTCAATTTTGTCTTGGATTTTAAATATTCTACAATTTTCCACATGTTTACATAAGAAAATTTTCGAAAATGTGGAAAATCCACATTGAAAACATAAATATTCAGGATTCTTGACCTCTCCTATTTCCACTTTTATATCAATGTTTTCTTGTATCATTAATTTTGTTTGAAAAACGTGATTCCTCTTCTGATGTTGGAAAAAATCTACCTGAAGTGGGGTTTCAAAACCGCAAATTTTGCATTGATAGGGTTTAAATTCAGCAGCACAATCAAAAGGGTCCGATGGAATCTGTTGATGGCATCGTTGTAAATGGTTGATAAAGACGAATTGCCTCTTGAACTGGGAGAAACATTGGCAGTTGTACAACGTGTAGAGATTGGGACTTGAAGACATTGCTTGTGGAAGTTTTAGAATCTAAAAAGGAATTAAAAAATGTATCTCACGCAAGTCACTGTCTAAGATTTATACCTGTGTTAAGAGTAACTTTGAACTCCTAATTCTGTATTCTTCTAACTTTTCAAAATTTGCAAAGTTAGGTTAAAACAAATCTAAACATCAAACCTAGGGATATTCTGATTTCTGGTTCTGCTGACCGTTTGTCCACTTCAATGGTGGCAATACTTACTAACTTCGCTAACACTGTCTTTTCATTGGTGAATCGTGGTCATGTGGTTAGTCGTGCCATTGGCGTATCAATCAGCGAGAAGCGAGAATACACATATTTTGAAAATCACTTTCTCCACCTTCAAACTCTTATTGCTACATTTTAGCACGTTTGTTAACAGCAGGACACATACTTAATCTTAGATAAAGAAAAAAACATTAGCAAGTATGCAAATAGCAAAACACTCTTTTATTGTAAGTTCAAAAATAAAAATAAAATGCAAAACAATCATCTCATTTTATTTTACAAGACAAAATTAACTTTACGAACTTATCATAACACTTGCTGCTTATTAAAACTGCAATAACTTTTTTAACAAATCTACACTATCCCCTTGAGAACCCCAATGTGGGGTGTAAAGGGCATAAAGAACAAGGCAATCAAGTACCGTTTTGTGGATTGCTTTTCCCCAAAACGATATGTTTCCTAATGATATGCTGTTTCAAATTAGATTTAAATTTTGCTTGATATTTACAATTGTCACATTTAAACCACTTGATTTCATCATTTGAAACATGCTTACAGAGTTGATGTGTTCTCAGGTGGCATTTCCGTCGCGTCTTATAAACACATTCATTGCATTCAAACCATACAACTTCATTCCCAACATTGTGCAAGATTAGATGGCTTCTCAAATCGTTCTTACATTTCGCTTGATACTCACAATTGTCACATTTAAACCATTTGATTTCATCGTGTGAAGCATGCTTACGGAGTTGATGTTTTGTCAGGTTCCCCTTTAATCTCGTTTTATAAACACAATGCTTGCATTCAAACCACACAACTTTATTTCCAACAGTGTGGTGCATCGCTAGATGCTTTTTCAAATCACTTTTACATTTCACTTGAAACTCACAATTGTGACATTTAAACCATTTGTTCGCGGCTTCACAACTTTTCAAATGTTCTAATAAGAAAAGTGCAGAGAAAGCCACTAATCCACACTGAACACATTGATATTCTTCTTCATCAAACTCTTGTGTTTCGAGTTTGATATGCAGCGGTTCTTGGTGGATGAAGCCATGCTCGATGTCAATTTTTACGTCTTCAGGTAATGGGGTGCAGCAATTCCTTTTTCGATGTTGGAACAATTGCAGAAAAAGTCCGGTTTTGCAGCTGCAAATTTCGCATTGGTAGCCATCAATTTCTGCAAAGCAGTCAAAGGAGTCCTGGTTCTGGAAAATGCTTTGATGGCATCGCTTCTTGTGGATGTTGAATGCAAAGAGCCACGAACATTGGGAACAGTGGTACTTAATGTTGGAATCGCACCTCCTTAACAACATTTTTGATGGATAATGGTACAATTCTAAAATCCTTATTATAAACAAAATTTAAATAATAGGAAAAAATGTTTATTTACCAATGTCAGAATATATTCTGACAACCTTAGGAGGACAAACCTCAGGATACTTAACAGTTGTGTATTATAATACACAACTGTTAAGTATCCTGAGGTTTGTGAGACCACCAAAACTTGCAAAATACAATCAATCAACAATGTCGGAGTTATTGCGCCTTTTTGTTTTTGTCTTGTAGTGCTACCAACACAAGCTCTGCTAACCATAAGCAGGGGACTCGCTTTGAGCGGCAAACTCAAAAAATGAGCGATATGTCGTTTTACCCAAATGTGTTATTTTAGGCCAAACTCCCCTACTTTACAAATTGGTTTTCATAAATTTTAAACCGTCTGCCAGATATGAATTTCTTCGTAAGCTACCACATCGCTCATTTTTTTCACATAAATTGCATAATGTCAAAAATTGTCAGATAAGTTCACATAACAAGTGTTATGAAAACTCAGAGTTGGAAGACCAATTGAGCCATGTAGAAAAATTATACGTTTTCATTTAAAATAAGAAAGTTGATACCGATTTTTGGCACATTTTGTATAGCTAGAGAGCTCAAAATATTTTAAGTAGAAAAAGCATGGCTGATTATGACTGCCTCCCAAGTTTCAAATTTCTAATCCAACTGAAAGTTAAAAAACTTCTAATGCACGAGCTACGTGAATCACCCTGTAAGCAACTCAATACCTATGCCTGCATGCAACTTTGTATTTTTCAAAATTTAAAATATTAGGAATTTTTCATAAATAAATTAGACTTTACAAGTCTTCAGTTACTATTTATATATTAAATTTTTAATTTGTATTGTAACACGAGCCTCTACTTAATTCCCCGACCGACCTCGCCCACCGCTTGAACCGCCAGTTTCGCGCGACTCCGCTGGACGATGCAGCGCCGCCAAGCGTCCGGGGACTGCATCGTCGCCTCGCTCGTTACTGCGCCCCTCCGTAGATGGCGCAGCATACAATCGCCCGCTACCCTGTCCTCGGTATAATCCTATATATGGACAGGGCCTCGATCACCAAGGCAGTCTCCCGACCCAAAATCCCCCCAATCATCCTTAGGGACAAGTCCATGTGGACCTCTGTCTCCAAACTCGCCGCAATGAAGGGTGTCGTCATCACCCAGGCGAAAAATCTCCAAGACGGAGTGAGGATGCAAGTATCCTCAACTTCAGACTTTCGTGCTCTGACCCGCCTCCTCGATGACCGGAAGACGCAGTACCACACCTTCTCCTTGGAGGAGGAGAAGAACGTGCGCGTTGTCTTCCGGGGCATCCCCGTTGAGGTTGACCCAGAGGACGTGCGCGAGCACCTGGTCATGGGCGGCTTTCACGTCGTGAAGGTTAGCCGCATGCTGCGCTCGCGCGGCAAAGTTCCGATGCCACTGATCCTGGTCGAGGTTCCCCCTACGGAGAGAACCTCCATCTTCCAGGTCAATCGGCTCTGTGGCCTCGTCACCGTGGCCGAAGTTCCTCGCCGCGGGCAGAACGTGGGGCAGTGCCACCGCTGCCAGCGCTTCCGTCATGCGCAGAGGAACTGCCACGCAGACCCCAGGTGCGTCAAGTGCGCGGAACCGCACATGACGGACACCTGCACAAAAAGACGGGAAGAAAAGCCCAAGTGTGCGAACTGCGGCGGCGACCACACCGCCAACTTTAAGGGCTGCCCGAAATTTCCCAAGTCCGGCAAGGGGGGACAACCCCCCAAACAACAACCCGCCAAAAATTCCCCGGCGCCTTCTCCTTCCAAGAAGACGCTCTCCCCTCCTACAAAGGCGAAGCCAAAGGCCGGGCCCAAACCCGCCCCCGCGGCAACGCCCACCCCAAAACCCGCCACCCAACCTCCTAAACCCCAAGCGGCGCCGTCCAGTGCTGCTCTCCTCGGTGTTTTGAGCGAGCTTCTCCTCGCTCTGACCACCGCCAGTGGCGGCAAGGACGCCGCCGCTAAGTTAGCGAGCGTCATTCCCGCCATCATGGCCAACTGCAGGTAGATTTTTTATGAATCTACAACTGCACCGGCCAAGGTCTCTTCAGACTATTTTTTGGAACGCAAACGGCCTGGCCAACAACCGTTACGAGTTAACGGAATTGGTACATCGGCTGGATCTCGACGTTGTCCTGGTGGTGGAAACCCACCTCCAGGCTGGCGATCGGGACCAAAAGATACAAGGCTATGACTTTTACCGAAATGATCGGGCAACCAGAGGTGGTGGCACAGCCATATATGTAAAACACAACATCAGACATTCTCTCGCGATCTTGCCGCCTCTCCAACAGCTAGAGGCCACGGTCGTGATAATCCACACCGCCAACGGCCCGATTCACTTGTTCGCCTGCTACCACCCCCCCGGCCTGGGGCTGGTAGCGGATGACATCCAACAGGTGCTGGATTCTGGAGTCACTGTCATCGCTGCTGGTGACTTCAACTCCAAACACACCGACTGGCGTTGCCGGCGCACTAACGCGAACGGCACCATTTT
The DNA here is from genome assembly GCA_951805265.1 of Schizotus pectinicornis. Classification (NCBI taxonomy): domain Eukaryota; kingdom Metazoa; phylum Arthropoda; class Insecta; order Coleoptera; family Pyrochroidae; genus Schizotus; species Schizotus pectinicornis. The sequence continues at coordinate 10,263,186 of OX638209.1, read as the reverse complement.
GTCTAATTTTATTTCAAACGTAAATTTTGATGCGCATGTGTTTGCACCGGCCGAGCCTACGCATTTCAGCGTCGCCAACAGCTCCGCTGACATTCTAGCAGTGGCGGCTGGTCAGGGGAGGCAAGTACGGCCCTGCCGTACCAAAGAATTCAGAGACAGAAAAAAACTGTTTCTTTTTAATTTTTACTTTAAAATTGTAATACATATTTGAAAATTTGAAAAACTCGTGCCGCGGAATGTAGATACAGGATTCGTGGCGGCTCGGAATAATTCGCTTCATTCTCGGAAACGCTACGGCACGGCGATGTTTGGCCGATGCTGAGCGTCAAGAACACGCGTACGTCTTTGACCCAGCTCCGTGTGTTTGAGCAGCACGTATGTCGAAGAATACTCCCCAGAGTCGGCCAGGGCCGAGAGTGCCGGCTTAGGTCACGTGTTTTCCATTTGTTTTAACGATAAAATAACAACAGGATTTTAACTGCATCCAAGTTCACCCGAAATCAAGTCTCCATCAAAGGGAATTTTAAAAGGACATCCCAGAATTCGAGAACTTTTTAACAGTAATGAATTAATAAATTTTCTGAATCAACGATTTTAGCAGCTAGGTCCGGCACGGCGTCTTACATTTAAACTTACCGCAACTTCTGGACATTTATTCGATTGGTCATTGAGTTCACCAATGCCTGATTGATATTGAGAAATGACAATCCTGGCAAGAAAACTCTTAGACCTCCCCGTTGGTTCTTGCTGGACAACTTGAATTTTTGGTAATTGTTTACAATGCCCACTATTCGCTTTTTGCGGTGTTTTTTTTGGAAATCATCGTGAAACATCATTATAATGCCATTTTAAGCAATAAAATGTACAAACGATAAATAATTTTATACAATATTTATAGATGTACCTAGATGTGCTAGGGCAAGGAAAATAAGAGTAAAAATAGAAGTGATTTGCACAAAAAAAAGATTTTGATTTTCGTAATGTATACATGGTGAGGAATGCGTTGGTGTAATTAGTTTTTTGAAAATTGAAGAGTAGGTAAAGTAAACAATGACCGAATTTTTTCGCATAATAGAAAATTCAAGTTGACAAACTAGAGAAAAAATAGGGGTATTGTTATTACATATTATTATTATTGGCCGCCTCAACTCTGAGGGCCACGGGCCGCCACTGCATTCTAGACATTGCCATAGTCAAAAATTTGAATTTCCAAATTGAGCTGAGTTCCCTTAACGAACTCAGCTCCGACCACAACCCCGTTCTGATGCACATCGGGGACGAGGTCAACGAACCAGACCTTTTCACATCAAAAACCACCGACTGGGCAAATTTCAAAATTTATCTAAATCAAAATTTCGGGCAGATTCCAGTGATTACGACACCGCAAGAACTGGAAGATGCCGTTTTCAGCTTTGAGGAGAAAGTCACCTCCGCAAAAAGTGCATCAACGCGAATTTTCAGCGCTCCGCGTGAGCGCAATCAACTCCCTGAGCACATCATGATTCTAATTAGACAAAAAAGGTGCGCGAGACGCCGTGCGCACCGGTCCTTCAACCGCCACGACGTGGCCGAGGCGAATAGATTAATTCGGGCCGTCAGGGACGCTCTGTCGCAGTTCAGAACCGAACTGTGGGAGAGGCGTCTCGACGAGCTCGACACGACTGATAACTCGCTCTGGAGAATGGCAAAAGCGCTGCGCAGCGACAGGCGCCCTCTCCCACCCATTCACGGTGCACGCGGTCTCAAATTCACCGACGAGGACAAGGCTGAAGCCTTTGCCGATAGTTTGGAACTGCAATGCAGAACCAACCTGGCAGAGGCGGATCTTGACCACGTCGAAGAAGTTGAGAACTTTGTCGGGTCGACGCTTGGCGACAGCGAAGTCGATAGCGACGACGAAAGCGATGATGACGATGACGACGAGAATGCCGACGTGCTCCCCGACGAGCCAGTCATTCGGCACACCTCCCCGGAGGAAGTCTCGGAAATCATTCGCAACCTCAAAACGCGGAAAGCTCCGGGTAGCGACTCAATCGGCAACCGCGAATTAAAATCACTCCCGTTCAAAGCCATCATGGCACTCGTGTGCATCTTCAATGCCATGTTGCGACTCCGCCATTTCCCGTCTCGGTGGAAATGCGCCAACGTAATTTTCTTGAAAAAGCCAAACAAGGACGGCAAGTTCCCTCAGAACTACCGCCCCATCAGTCTACTCTCGAGTGTCAGCAAGATAGCCGAGCGAATCATCCTGCGCCGCCTTTCGGAACACGTCGCCGAAAACCATATCCTTCCCGACGAGCAGTTTGGCTTTCGTCCAGACCACTCTACCTCACTCCAACTTCTCCGCGTCACGGAGTTCTTTTCCACGTCCTTAGAATGGCGTCATTGTTCTGGCGCTGTTTTCCTCGACGTATCCAAGGCCTTTGACACCGTCTGGCATGATGGGCTTATTTATAAGCTGATCAGGTCGGGGCTGTCACTGCCCTTGGTTCGTCTTATCCGGTCCTTCCTCTCGAATCGCTCCTTCAGAGCGAAAATCGGAAACTCCTTATCTCAACCCCACCCGATTGAGGCCGGAGTCCCGCAGGGCTCCGTCCTGGCACCCACCCTCTACTCCATCTTTACGGCGGACATTCCGAAAACCGCAGGCGCGTCTCTCGCGATTTACGCAGACGACACCGGTGTCCTTGTTCGCTCTCGTCAGCCCTGGCTCGTTACCTCGAAACTGCAACGTGCAGTGGACGAGCTTGAGCGCTGGTTCAAACTCTGGTTGATTGCCGTAAATCCAGAGAAAAGCTCGGCTCTCTTGGTCACGCGACGAAGAGTTGAACCCCACGGTCGGATCACCATGTTCGGTCGCGAGATTCCTTGGAAGGCCGAGGTCAAATATCTTGGGGTTATATTTGACCGACGCCTCAACTTTCATGCGCAAGTCCGCAACACCGTGGCCAGAGCGAAGCAAGTTTCGGGGCAGCTGGGCTGTCTGATGTGGCGCAGGAGCAGGTTGTCCGCAAGGAACAAGCTGCACTTGTTCAGGTCAATCATTCGACCAACGATGACGTATGGTTCTGTATGCTGGGGACACGTGTCCAAGACTCGTTTCCACGGCCTACAGGTCATTCAGAATCGAGCTCTCCGATACGCGTTCAACGCCCCGTGGTTTGTTCGTAATGAGCAACTCCACCGGGAGGCGAACATGCCAACTCTGCGAGATTTTGTTCGAGACCAATCGGTCAAAATTTTCGAGAACGCGGAATCACACGCGAATCCGCTCATTCGTCAGGCTGTCGACTACGATCATGCACTGTACAGGGTAAAGAGGCCGAGAATGGCACTCCACCTCTGAGTCCGACTTTTCCGTTGAAATTTTTGCGTTACAGACAATAGCTGCGAACCAGGCGCGAATGTGGTCCGCAACCTTTCCTCCTCCCCCTCAGATCTAAAGTCTTTCAAGGTCCGGGAAGGCTTTACTTTGCACCTCTCGTCCGCTTAGTAGTTAGTTTCTTCTTTCTACTTGTTCTCATCAGACACAATGTTTGATTGAATGCACAAGTTCTTCACCGGTGGCAGTGGGTTTTTCGTTCGCAAAGAGGTGCCAGTTGGTCACTGCCCTGGGGACTGGTGAACATACTTGACATTCTGTGTAGAAGGAGGTCGCCCCATCTGGCGGCCTCTGCTGCTCAGATCGAGAGTGATAAGGTCGAAAGACCGCACTCAGTTGAAGTCAGACAATCAAACTACTACCAAGGCAGTCTCAACTCACGCAGTCTACAGTCACCATCCATTCGGACGACTACTAAGACGATTTCCTTGGCGGAACAACCAACCTACAATTATGGTGCGGCCCGTGTGCCCCGACTAATACAGTAGTTTCTCTTGTAACCGCCTGATGTATTGTTTTACTACTTTACTGAATAAATCGCTCTTACAACTGACGCCCAAACGTGGAGCCCGAAACCCACGGAGTAGTGCCGCAGCCCGAGTGCTCCACTAACCCCTCCAAGGAGACGACGACCAGTGCGCAGCCCGAGTGCTCCACTAACCCCTCCAAGGAGACGACGACCAGTGCGCAGCCCGAGTGCTCCACTAACCCCTCCAAGGAGACGACGACCAGTGCGCAGCCCGAGTGCTCCACTAACCCCTCCAAGGAGACGACGACCAGTGCGCAGCCCGAGTGCTCCACTAACCCCTCCAAGGAGACGACGACCAGTGCGCAGCCCGAGTGCTCCACTAACCCCTCCAAGGAGACGACGACCAGTGCGCAGCCCGAGTGCTCCACCAACCCCTCCAAGGAGACGACGACCAGTGCGCAGCCCGAGTGCTCCACTAACCCCTCCAAGGAGACGACGACCAGTGCGCAGCCCGAGTGCTCCACTAACCCCTCCAAGGAGACGACGACCAGTGCGCAGCCCGAGTGCTCCACTAACCCCTCCAAGGAGACGACGACCAGTGCGCAGCCCGAGTGCTCCACTAACCCCTCCAAGGAGACGACGACCAGTGCGCAGCCCGAGTGCTCCACTAACCCCTCCAAGGAGACGACGACCAGTGCGCAGCCCGAGTGCTCCACCAACCCCTCCAAGGAGACGACGACCAGTGCGCAGCCCGAGTGCTCCACTAACCCCTCCAAGGAGACGACGACCAGTGCGCAGCCCGAGTGCTCCACGAACCCCTCCAAGGAGACGACGACCAGTGCGCAGCCCGAGTGCTCCACCAACCCCTCCAAGGAGACGACGACCAGTGCGCAGCCCGAGTGCTCCACTAACCCCTCCAAGGAGACGACGACCAGTGCGCAGCCCGAGTGCTCCACGAACCCCTCCAAGGAGACGACGACCAGTGCGCAGCCCGAGTGCTCCACGAACCCCTCCAAGGAGACGACGACCAGTGCGCAGCCCGAGTGCTCCACGAACCCCTCCAAGGAGACGACGACCAGTGCGCAGCCCGAGTGCTCCACGAACCCCTCCAAGGAGACGACGACCAGTGCGCAGCCCGAGTGCTCCACCAACCCCGCGCAGGAAGGTGACGAAGCGTCCCTGTCCTTAGACGAACCCGACAGTGCTCCAAGTGCAGCCAGTTCGTGTGTGCCCCAAGAGCGGCCAGTTCAGTGCGCCCCAGGTCATTCGAAGACCCAAAAACGTCACAAACACCAGTGCGGCGTAGCCCCCGGTTTACCATGGCTCTTACACCAGAAGCTCTGGAACAAATCTTGCGGCGAGTGACGCCCAACCCCCGCACGTGTCACATGACACAGTGCCCGGCCCGGTTCGACGGAACCCGGGATCCTCACCTAGTAGGGGCCTTCATAAGAAGCACAACCTTCTTCAAGGAACAGGAGAACATCCCAGATGGCAGCGCTCTCTCCGCCCTGGCCATGCTCCTGGAAGGTCCGGCCAACACTTGGTGGGAAGGTGCCAAAAACGGAGTGACGACATGGGCCCGAGCCATGGCCCTCATCCGCGAAGAATACGCGCCTAACAAACCCAGATACCAGGTTTTTATGGACATCTTCACCTCAGCCCAGTCCCCCGATGAAACCACCGCCGATTTCGTCTCAGGCAAGCGAGCGCTGATCGCGAAGATCGACCCCCTGCCTGACGAGGATTACCAAATCGACCTCATCTACGGGATGCTGAAGCACGTAATACGAGACCGTGTCCCCCGCACCGAAATACAAACTTTCGCAGCTCTCTTGAAACGAGCCAGGGAAATAGAGGCAAGTCTCACCGAACGACGGGAGACACGCAAGGCCAACGAAAGTACCAAGAAGGAACGAAGCTTTGGGAAAACCGAAGCGCCACGCCAGAAATGCGAATACTGCCGACATTACGGACACCTGGAAACGGATTGCCGAAAGAAGGCTGTCAACAACGCTGCAGATGGCACCACAAGAGGACCAGCACCTAATGGGCGTTCACAGGCTTGTTACGGGTGTGGAAAGCCTGGGGTATTCCGGAGGGACTGCCCAACATGTTCGCCAAGAGTTCCGGCCGTCGGACCACCAGGAAATCTGGGATTCTGCGCAGTAAATTGCACACAGCCCAAATACCGCCCGGCCGTCATAGTCAGTGTTTGCGCCACCGAAGGTACAGCCTTCCTGGACACTGGTGCCCGAGCCAGCATTGCCGGTCAGACGCTGTACGCCCTCCTACAACAAACAGGGCACGTGTTCAAAGAAGAACAGACCGTAATCACCATGGCGGACGGAAAACCAACCACGTCCATGGTCAAGACAACCGTGGCCCACATCCGGTTGCAGGGAAGGATCATCCCTACCCGGCTGGTGGTACTTCCAAATGCCAAGAACGCGCGAACCCTTTTAGGGATCGACTTCATTGAAGCTGCACAGTTAGTACTGGACTTCGCTACCCGTACCTGGCACTTCTCCGGGACATCCACAACCTACCCCTTTGTCCGCAAAGACGAGGAAGAAGGTAGCACCTGCGACGTCCCCGTGGCAAGCCAGCCACCAAGTGCGAACTCCGCACCACTTCCGATCCCCACGTTGCTCGCCACAACGAACCGCCACAAAGAGGACGTGTAGATGGAAAACTATGGGCCACCTCCACCCATCCCATGGAGATCCCCTGAGGTAGTGGACAAGGTTGAGAGGCCGCAGAAATGGTTCATGGCCCTCGACGCCACGACAGCCATTGATACGGCATGGCCAGACCTCAACCCCGAGCCAAACCACCTCTTCCCGATACCGCCGGTCCGACACTACGACATCGGTACGATCGACTTGCGGTCTGACGAAGGAGTCCACCTCGAACCGAGACAGCGAACCCTCGTCAGAGAGGTCATGCGAGAGCACCACGATCTCGTTGGAAAAATCGACACACCCACGCCCTATGCGGAACACCATGCGAACCGACGCCAGCGGATATGCGCTCAGAGCAGTTCTCCAGCAGGGGGAGACAGACAGCGAGCACCCTATGGAGTAGGCCAGCCGCTTGTTGTTAATCGCTGTCGAGAAGAATATTCTTCGAAGTTCGCACCTCACCAGGATGGCCCCTACGTGATAACGCCTCACCGAGAGTCTACCCTACGATACGCGATACGAGATCGCGCAGCCCGATCTGCAAGACGACCATGTCTTCGCCTTACGCCCCTATCAACTTGGTACCGGCGTCTCTACTCCCTCGCCAGTAGCCCCACCCGCCGTCGAGGACGACTGCGGAAGCACCAACCCTAGGTGCAGCTCGTGTTTTTAAGATTCAGGCTTAAGGACGAGGGCGTTTCCTTAATCCTGAGGGGGAGTTTGTAACACGAGCCTCTACTTAATTCCCCGACCGACCTCGCCCACCGCTTGAACCGCCAGTTTCGCGCGACTCCGCTGGACGATGCAGCGCCGCCAAGCGTCCGGGGACTGCATCGTCGCCTCGCTCGTTACTGCGCCCCTCCGTAGATGGCGCAGCATACAATCGCCCGCTACCCTGTCCTCGGTATAATCCTATATATGGACAGGGCCTCGATCACCAAGGCAGTCTCAACTCACGCAGTCTACAGTCACCATCCATTCGGACGACTACTAAGACGATTTCCTTGGCGGAACAACCAACCTACAATTATGGTGCGGCCCGTGTGCCCCGACTAATACAGTAGTTTCTCTTGTAACCGCCTGATGTATTGTTTTACTACTTTACTGAATAAATCGCTCTTACAGTATTTAAAAGTAGGTAATAAAAACTATAAAAAAACTTCTTCAACACTAAAATTTTTTGTATTTAATATGTTTCAAAACCATAAGAAGTTAATTTACTATGAAAGGATTAATATTCAAATGGTATTGTATTAAAGTTTTTGAGAATAACTCTCTTGCTATAAAAAAAACCAAATTCTTTTTTTTCTATTTTATTTAAAAGTTCTTTAGTTTTTTTAGTATGTCTGGTAATTCGATTTTACTGCCGTTGTTTTCTAAAATATTATTTATAGTATCGGAATCAATCTTCTCGAACGTTTCATAGTTTGTTTAATGTAAAACTTTTTATTTTACAAACTTGTAATAAATTTGTAACATATTTTTATTTAATTTCCATTTGTTGAAATTACATAGTTTTACTCTTTCCCTTCTTCTATTTTTTTTCTTGTTTTTTTCTCTCTTTTTCTTACCATCTCTTACGTACCGCAGAGCCCTAATCGGTGGTTAAAATCGCCAATACGCCAATAATTCAACTTTTGCACACCTGTTTCAAATATGCACATTGCTCAAACGCTTCTCTTCCGTGGCACTAAATACTAAATGTCATAAATATGTAATGGGGTTCTTATTTAAAAACATATATATTTTTTTATAAATCGTGAAAAAAATAAATGATACACCAATGGAATCGGTTCGAATTTAGGCCCGATTGCACCAACGTCATTTAAAAATTTAAATGGCATTTAATTTTAATTGACTGTTAAAATTGCTATTTAGAGACTTAAATTCTTTGCGCATGCGTAGTGAGTATCAAAACTCACAAAACTGTCAAAGTTATATTTAAGTGCTTATTAAAAGAAATGCATAAATTCTAGATTGACCGTAAACCATAATGGGTACTCATACTTCTTCATCTTCAGACTCTGATGAGGAAATTATTAATATTTTGCCACGACCTCGCATCATAAGAAATCGAAATAATCTAAAGGAAATGTATGATGTAGTCGATTTCAAGATGCGGTTTCGCTTCAGCAAGAATACAGTTATGGCGATTTTAGAAGTAATTGGCCCAGGGCTAGCAGGGCTAGCAAGAAACATGCCAGTCTCAGAATTAAACCAACTCTGTGTAGCATTACGACTTTATGCTACAAGATGCTTTCATCTTAGCTCGCTTTATAAACAATTTTTTACAATATTACAGATCATTAATTGGGCGTAAGGCTGTTGGGTATTGTAATAAATTATTATTATTATTATTATTTACAATTCTTTTCCCTCTCAATTTTCAGCTCCAACAATTCTAGCTCCTTTTGTTTTAATTGCTTTTCAATATTTAGAATAATGAGCTTTTCTTCAAATTCTCTCTTCTTCTGTTCAATTTCCGTTTCTAAAAGTTGAATCTTTAAATTTTGGCTTTTTCCCACAGAATCTTCTTCTTTGCGCGTGCGTGTTGAAATATTTTTAGGGACTTTTCTTTCCACCAACATTTAAGTAACAGAGGATTTTTAAATGGCATTTAAGTTGGTGCAACAAAAACTACCCTTACTGGAGATTTAACTTTAAATAACATTTAGTTAAATGACATTTAGGTGCAATTTAACTAGCGTTGGTGCAACCGGGCCTTAGAAACCACAACACAAGGCGTATCAATGTTGCCAACATTGACGATATGAAAATTGAAGTTACTGAAGCTGAAGTGGTGGAATAGTTAAGTGGGAGCAGTAAGATTGTATGATTTGTGGATTTTGTGTGGTAATTTTCGGATTTATAAAGGAAATTAGGAATTAGGGCTGTTTAAGCTCTTAATTACAAATACTGATAGTTATTGCGACTTTACTGTCGTCAATATGGGTGACAAAATTAAGGTTGATACAAAAATTTTATCTTTCCTTGTAATACTTAATTGCAAATGTTATAGAACATTCCCGAACAAAAATTAAAGGCATTTTCCATCGGTACCATGGGAAAAAGAAGCTTGTCGAAGAAAGAGTTGGAAGAACAACGCAAAAAGGAAGAAGAAAGAGCAGCGGCTCATGTAAATCATTGAAAATTTCAAGAACATAACCTCACTTTTCTATTTGTAGGTTTTTGAAGAATTTGTAGCGACTTTTCAGGAGTCACCTATCAATAGTTCTAGCAAAGTTTGGGTGAAGGCTGGAACTTACGATGCGGGCGCTAGAAGTAATTTCTTTTATGTGTAAACTTTTTATGTAACTGCTGTTTCTAGAGGAAGATACGAAGGATAAAGGAAAATTGTATAAGCCACAATCTCGGATTGCTTCCCAGGAACTGATGGCGTCAACTGAGAGGGCTCAGTTTTATGCTAAACTAATTTCAGATAAAAAACCAGAACGATTAGGGAAGAGAAAGCAACATACAAAAAGTAACTTGGAGGCATTCAAAGAAGAATTGAGACAGTAATTGGAATCAATTGTTTTGATCACAATAACAACGTTTAATTGCAGAATTCAAGAAGAACGTGAAGAGAGGCACAAATACAAAGGGGTGGTGCGCACACCAATGGAATCAGAATTGGATATGTTTCTAAAAAGCGGCGATTTGGGCTCATTTGATAACGGCGACCCTACTACAACCAATTTGTACCTGGGAAATCTAAATCCTAAAGTTGAGAAATATTAATTTTTCTCAAAAAGTCACTGACTTTTTTTTTTAGATTACAGAACAGCAATTGATGGAAATATTTGGGCGGTATGGACCCCTCGCCAGTATTAAAATAATGTGGCCGCGATCTGACGAGGAGAAAGCTCGAGGTAGAAACTGCGGCTTTGTCGCTTATATGAGTAGAAAAGATGGAGAAAGAGCTCTCCGCAATCTGAATGGCAAAGAAATTTTGGGATATGAAATGAAACTTGGTTGGGGCAAATCTGTTATTATTCCTCCACACCCGATTTATATCCCTCCAGCACTCTTAGAACTGTCCTTTCCACCTCCCCCATCCGGTCTCCCTTTCAACGCCCAACCAGCTGCTAGAGACAAAGATATTTTGCCAAAATCCTCTGAGGAACTCAACGAAATCTTGTCAAGGAGCATCGTGAAAGTTGTTATTCCTACAGACCGAAATTTGTTGATGCTTATACATAGGATGGTGGAATTTGTTGTTCGTGAGGGACCAATGTTGGAGGCTATGATTATGAATCGTGAAATGCACAACCCCAATTACAGGTAATTGAATAAAAATTTATTCAGTTAACTTTATTTGTTTTTGATGTAATAGATTTCTGTTTGAAAACCAAAGTCCTGCTCATATTTATTACCGATGGAAACTCTACTCTATTATGCAAGGGGATTCGCAAAAAGAATGGAAAACTAAAGAGTTTAGGCTTTTTACTAGTAAGTCGCTTTTTGGTTAGATTATCTTCGAATTTAATATTGTTATTTTTAGATGGCTCAGTTTGGAAGCCTCCCTTGATGAATTCATATACAGCTGGAATGCCAGAAGAGCTAATCAATGATGATGATAGTAAAGAAAGTACTAAGGGTTCCCTCTCCAATACGTCAGTATAAGTCTTTATTAAAGTCAATTTTATAATATATTATGTATATATAGTCAGAGGGATCGGTTGGAAGACCTTATACGCAGTTTAACGCCTGAAAGGAACAAAATTGGGGAAGCCATGGTTTTCTGCATTGAACATAGTGATGCAGCGGAAGAAGTTGTTGATTGCATCACTGAAGCTATTTCCAACGATTCTACTATAATTACCAAAAAAATTGCTAGGTTCTATTTATTATCAGACATATTACATAATTGTGGGGTAAAAGTGAACAACGCCTCAGCTTACAGAAAAGCGTAAGTTAGCGTTGTTATCAGATATTTTCTTAATTCCCATTTTACAGATTTGAATCTAATTTATTAGAGATCATGACCCAACTGAAAAAAGCTTATGATAAGTTGGAAGGCAGATTACAGGCAGAAGGATGCAAGTTGCGCGTTTTACGAGTCTTGCAAGCTTTAGATGATTCAATTTATCATAAGGATTACGTAAATAGGTTGCGTACAATGTTTTTAGGCATCACTGAACAGGTAATGATTACATTTATAACCACAACTTAATTGGAAACTATCAAAAAGTAGAGCCTATTACTAATACAGGGTGTTAAAACGAAACCGCCGGTGCCAATTTGCGTATTTCCAATGACGTTAAAAATTTGAAATTTGGCAGAAATAAACTATAATTAATGCACTACAAGATGACATTATCGTTTTTTTCTTTTTTTAAACGGTGTGAGTTTTCACTTTCGATCGTGATTTTATATCGAAATATTCGCTTCATCTCTTTGATTTTCTTCAAGCTCATGATCACGACCTCCAAGATTGATAACGAGTAATTGAAATATTTTTATTTCAAACCGTTATTGAATTACATGGATTTTTAAATTTCAGCCCTGAAGCATTTTTGATTGACAGCTTTGTGGCTGGTTTTGCGGTTAACCACATTAGAATAAATGATGGTCTCTGTACTGCAAAGATCTTTGAGTAGGTACCGCTTTTAAGTCATAAATAACCGAACCATTTATGGCCGATTTCTTCACTGCCAGATATCCTGCAGATAAATATATCCGAAAGATATCTGTTGGATAAATGGGACTTTGCTTTTCTTCATCTCGAGTTAGGACATATCTACCGGCTAGAGTCATCCGGAGGTTGAAGCTCGAGTTATCTGGCGGATGGAGCTAACGCATGCGCATCAACATAACCTCCGACAAAGCGTTAAAACCGCCATGTGCACGTCCCCCTCTTCTCCTTCAACACCTGCGAGGCTGCGCCTAGACCCGGTGCGCATAATTTTACACCGTTGCCATATCTATGCATCTGCTGTCCGTGTAACCCGAAGTGGAGGTGAAGAAACTCCAACAGTATTTATCTACCAGATAACTATATCTCCAAGATGGCTATCGGCAACTTGGCGCAAACGTGAAGAAATCGGCCATTAGGCGGTCTTTGTCATGAAATTTGACTATGTACTTCAATAAAGCAGTCGTGTCATAAATTCTTCAAAATCCCGCAAACTTCTTAAAAACACAGTTAGCGATACTTCAACTAAAAATTTCAAATTTTTAACAACAGGAACGTATACCTGGCGGTATTACGAACATAATAATAATGAAAAAATATATTGAAATTTTCTGAAAAAGCACTTTATGGGGTCCCGACGACGCATGGAATTAATTATGGACCAGACAATGACGCCACATTGTAGTGCATTCATTAAAGTTTATTTCTGCCAAATTTCAAATTTTTAACTCCATTGGAAATACGCAATTTGGCACCGGCGGTTCTCGTTGAAACATTCTGTATACAGGGTGCTGACTTCAACTACAATAAATTTAGTAAGAGGGAGCTAAAATTTTGTTTAATAAACTTATCAATGCCAAGCAACTTGTATTTTATGTTTGATACATTCTTTTAGTATTATTTGAAATTTTTCGTAACGGCGGTGCTGACAAGCACACTCAACTTCTTTTGAATCTAGTTGTATATTTTGTGACATTTCTTGAAGACAAATTTGGCACACCATTTACTTTAAATTTACTTATTAACAGATGACTAGCACGTATTTTAAACCCATTTTTAATTTTCGCCATAATCTTCCCCAAGTTAGGTTTTTATTATTTAGCCACATATTCCCTTTCAAAATACTTAAAGTAAATGGTGGATCGTATTTGCTTTTAAGGGACCTATTTAGGTGATACATTAACATTTGAAAAACAAAGTTGAGGGTAGTTTCCAGCGCTTCCGTTACGCAAATTTTCAAACATAAAATATAAGTTGACCTGTTTTGGGAATTTGTTAAAAAGAATTTTAGTTCTTCTTTACTGAATTTATTGTAGTTCTCCTGACTAAACTATTAGATGCTATTAGACTTAGAGAAAAAAACGAAAACTGTTAGGTGACTAATTTCATGGCATATTAGACTTATTAGAGCATATTTTTTTTACAAAATGGCCCAAACATATTTGCCGCGAGCCACTTTTCTTTTTTTCTTAAATGGCAACATACTAATATTTCTATTTAGTCCAACGTAGAGAATAATTTTTTTTCTACATCAAGCCGTTTATTTTTTAATAAAAAAATTTGCGTTGTTGGTAGGTAACTGTGATACCTTGGTTTTAAGCTCTACCCACCCCCAAGTTACCAGAGAAGCAGTGCCATTAATACGACTCGTCACTTGGAAGTGTAGGCCCTGCCGGATATTTTAATGACCCTCTGTTATAGGTAACTTGGGGGTGGAGCTTAGAACAAAAATGTCACAGTTACTTACCTACAACGCAAATTTTCTTTATGTATTTATTTAAAAATAAACGGTTTGATGTAGAGAAAAAAAAATTACTTTTGTGTGGAGAATAATTATCTACGACGGGCTAAATAGAAATATTACTAAGTTGCTATTAAAAGAAAGTTCCAGCAGACAAAAATTGACTGGCGCAATTTGTAAAAACATATGCCCTAATATGCCATGAAATAACAATTTTTATTTGTTTCTCTAAGTTTAATAGTTTAGGCAGCAGGAGAAGCTTTGGCTAACCTTTTATGTGGCCATAAGTATTACCATCAGTTGTGGCATGCACCAGTTGTTTTGATTAATTTTCTTACATAAGATAGTTAGAAAATCTGGCAATATTGGAAAATTTCAGGAGATTAAAGAAGAAGCATCTGCTGACACTGGAATAGACATCGATGGCGATCCTTTGCAAGATCATCCTGAAACGGACGATGACGGTCCCTTGGATGGAGCTGCGTTGCTGAAAAGCGCAATGAAACGGTACAAAACTACAGTTATCGCCGCAGATGACTTGGATGGTAAGTTTTTAAATAAATTATTTCAATTATAAATTCCTTCAACCATTCAGGTGAAGAAATCGTCGAAAATGTCGGTGATGCAATTTTATCAAATAAGAAAAGTACTGGGGTTCTCTCGGGATTTATAATGTCAAAATGGGAAACGGTAGACCCTGAACAAGTTGAAGCCCAAGCTATGACGACAAGTAAATGGGATTTGTTGGGGAGTAGTGCAGATCCTAGTCAAGATAGTTCGTTAAACGACAACCAAGATTCTAGCGACTACACGGATTCAAGGTAAAATGTATATGTAATTATACAGGGTGAATTCTTGAAGATGAAGACCGGATTTATCTCAGATCCTATTTGTCTCAGATAACGCGGAGAAAACTCTATTGACACCAAAAATTATTTTAGTTCTCAAGTTTTTTTGTGGGGAGGCACAATCGGGGAGGTAAACTTTTTCTGGGAAATTTCAAATGATGGGGTATACAGAAATGTATTCAAATAGAAAGTTTGTCCAATTTTAAATAAGATGGGTTTATTAAAATTTCAAAGAACCTCATGATCAACTGTTGAGCGAAGATATCCTTCCAAGGATCAAAATAATCGTATCTTTGTTTTGAAAAGCGTTTAAAAAAACCTCGATAGTTGTATAAAGCTCTTGATTGTCCTCAATTGAAAAACACTAGTCAACACGTTATTCAAAATCAATCAATTTTAGTAAGAAGTTTTTATTTGTGCTATTTTTTCAATTAATTGAAATGGGAACCTCAATCAATTTTACTGTCATCGTAAAGAGGACGAGAAGATGAAGCAAATGCAAAAAATCTGAAGTCTTTAAATCATCTTATTTTGACCTAAGGAATCTGTGGTTAGTCCGTGTATACACCTTTACATGACACCCTGTATAATATGTGTGTTATACATTATGTAATTTAAAAATAATGATTTGGTGATCAGAGGTATAACTGAGGAAAGGCGTAACAAATTGCGAGAAATTGAAGTAAAGGCGGTTCAATATCAAGATGAATTAGAATCAGGTCAAAGAGCACTAAAAACAGGCTGGACTCTCCCACAACAAGTTGAACATTATAGGAGAAAACTATTAAAAAAGAGTGAAAAGGAGAGAAAGGAGAAAGAACCGAAAAGCGAGAAACACAAGAAGGATTACGACAAATCTGAAAGAAAAGAAGCAGTTAGTTCTGAAGACGAAATCTACTACAAAGACCTGTAAGTAAACCAACATTTAACAATATCTTGTAAATTATAATCATTAGTTTATATTGACATGTGGTATTTGTAGGAAATCTAGAAAAACTAAAAAGCTAGCACGAAGCTCATCAAGCGGCTCAGCATCAAAGCACAGGTACCTAACATACAGATAGTTCATTTTAGTTCTTTGTGATTTAGGAAGCAATTTAGCGCAGTTCTTGATCTTTAACGAATATTTCTAGGTCAAAGAGTCGATCGCCGCCTAGAAAAAAGGCTTATAGAGCTCCAAGTCCGCCAAGTCCTCCTCATATTAGACGACATTCCCCTTCGGCCCGTTCTCGTAAGTCCAAAGATTCTCTCTCCCCTCTGAGTTCTTCAAATGGTAAATATGGATCACCTATTCGTGTGACAAAATCAAGACGATCACGGTCACCTACGCGTTCTCAAATTAGTCGAAAATCGGTGTCACCTCGCAACCGAAGTTCCCCATCTCCAAGGAGCCGGCGTGAAAGTACGTCGCCTTATCGCTCTAGGTATCATTCGCCGGATTCCTCCAGAAAGCATAGACATAAGCACAAGTATTAACCTAATCCATTTCTTTTGATTACATTTCTCTATTCGCTTTATAGCACTTAGTAGTTGAGGTTGTAATTATTTCTATGTATTCCCTTCAATAAATATTTTC
This sequence comes from Schizotus pectinicornis, assembly GCA_951805265.1. Taxonomy (NCBI): domain Eukaryota; kingdom Metazoa; phylum Arthropoda; class Insecta; order Coleoptera; family Pyrochroidae; genus Schizotus; species Schizotus pectinicornis. The sequence continues at coordinate 10,246,848 of OX638209.1, read as the reverse complement.
TTAGAAAGCTTCTATCATATTCCTGCGCTTTACAGAAAGGTTAGAGGAGAAAAGTGTCATACGTCGAACGGGTTTGTAGAATGATTTATTTGCACATGAATGATAAATGAAATTCAAACAAATAACTAGAAATTAATAACAATTGAGCTGTTTGCAAATCCGACAATAAATATAAAAATTAAAGAAAACTGCGTATTAATTAAGTTTGAAGTTGGCAGATAACACACTCCTGGAATCTGTTGGATGTTATTTAAAACTATATTTTTTTACAAGTTTAAACAAAGCTATAAGGTGGTATACAACATTGCAGTATTAGGAGCACACAATTAAGTAGTTACACTCATTTCTTGGACTTTGACTTCTTTGAAGTGCCACTGCCTTTTCGAGGAGGCGGGGTGGGAGTCGTAGTTCCAGCACCTTCTGGTTTTTTGGAAGATTGCGGTGCGGTTTCAGTTTCCGGAGTTTTTGTAATTGGTTTAGGTTGTTCGGCTGCAACAGCTTCACAGACTGCTTGCGTTTCCGTCAACGTTGGATCAGATTGGGGCTTAACCTGCTCGACAGTAGGTTGCGGCTTAACAGGTTCAGGAACAGATTGTGGCTTAACAGGTTTAGAAACAGATTGTGGCTTAGCAGGTTCAGGAACAGACTGTGGCTTAACAGGTTCAGGAACAGACTGTGGCTTAACAGGTTCAGGAACAGACTGTGGCTTAACAGGTTCAGGAACAGACTGTGGCTTAACAGGTTCAGGAACAGACTGTGGCTTAACGGGTTCAGGAACAGACTGTGGCTTAACGGGTTCAGGAACAGACTGTGGCTTAACAGGTTCAGGAACAGACTGTGGCTTAACAGGTTCAGGAACAGGCTGTGGTTTAACAGCTTCAGGCACAGACTGTGGTTGAATAGGATCTGAAATAGGTTGCGGTTTAGCCGACTCTGAAGCAGATTGCGGTTTAGGAGACTCTGAAACCGGTTGCGGTTTAGCTGGCTCTGAAGTAGGTTGCTGCTTAATCGACTCTTCAATGCTTTGAGATCTTTGTTCAAGGATAGGTTCGGATTTCAGTGATTCTGAAACAGGCTGTGTGGGGCTCTTCTCTAACGCAGGTTGTGGAGCTTCTTCTGCAGGTTTGATCGATTCTTCAGTAGCCAAATCTGACTGTGTCGGTGTTTTTTCCGGTTTCGTACTTTCAGGAACAAATTCAGATTTACCAGCGATAGTTGCTGCTAGGGGACAGACGCTAACTTCCGGAGGGCTGTCTGGTTTGGGAGTGGCGGGTAAACTGCATACTAAAGTCGATTCTGCTTTTTTCTCGCATGTTACTTCCATCGCAGTTTCAGGTTTATCCGCCACAGTACATGCAGGATCTTTAGGAGTTATAGCAGGACATTGGGTAGGCGTCGGGACATCGAGATCTTTTGGTTGTTCATCTTTAAGAGTTTCTTGTGTCTGTGTTGGTATAGCCAGTACAGGTTCTTGTGTTTGTGATGAGAGTGGAGCTTCACAAGACATTGAGGTTTCTGTAGGATTGACTTGTGGTGGCGATTCAACTGATTCTTGAGACATTTCGATTTTTGTTGCTGTAACATGTTACCGAACATAATACAAGGTTTATTTTGTTTTAATGCCCAATTTTTGATAAATTAATTTTCATGCATTACCACACCACAATGTTAATTGTTTAGTTACTATTAATAGATGTTAGTTTGTTTAAAAAAAAATAAAAATCTTGGCGCACCTAAGTGTACATACATTGGCCTTTTGTAAAGATGCGGCTAAATGATCTAACTTACGAGTTCGCTCTAGTCGCATCTTTACAAATTGTACTCAATACTAGCACGAGGGATGGCGACTCTCATAGTAATTGCAAATCATTTATTAATAAAATTACAAATTTTTTATATTATAATTTCAAAGTTATTATAGTTTGAATATTCACATACAAAACAAAGCGATGTTATCTTCTTAAGCAAATATGGCAACTGCTTTGTTAATCAGCACCTAACTGACCTTCGGTGACAGTTTGTTCAGATGCTTTTACTTCAGTCGGGGGCGGTGTTGGCTCTAAATTTACAAAATATGAATAACTGTTTTAAAAATATCAATTATTTCGAGACAGCTAACGAAATTAAAGGAAATTGCGAAGAAAAGAAGTTCTTCAAGCGGAAAGCTACCAATACCAACAAAAAAGACTTAATGTAAACGCAATAAATATCAAAAAAAAAGTTTATAAATAAATAAATAATATTTTCGAGACCATGCAATTGAGAAAACAAGCAGAAGCGTTTAGTTTTCCCTCACACCTTTTGGTTTAGGTGGTATGGAAGCAGTAGCGGTTCCGAGAGTTTCGCAAATCTTGCTCCAAATATTATCAAAGGAGTCCTTTCCTAAGTAATCTATGTTGCCGACCTCCCAGCCTTGCCTTCGTAAATGGTCGTCAAGAGCACTTTGTTCTGCAGTTCTTGGGACACCCAATCTCAGTTGAGCAAAAGCTCCGGCAAGACCACTCTGTGCATAAAAATACGTATTAGCATTTTCGGAGAAATAAGTTGATTGACGTGCAAAGATTGACTGAAAACAGTTTACTTACATTATTTTTGTCTTCGTGTGAGTTTTTATGCAATGTGCTCGCTTTAGTTACAGTGGTGGTAGCTTCGCATTCACTTGCCAGCGCAGGAAGGGCCGGTTCAGTGTGTTTAAGGGTAAGTTCAACTACTACAGGAGGTGATATTCGATCCAGTTCAGGAAAATGTTGGATTTCTGACGATTTCTGGGAGGAGTCTACGGGAGGAACTACGGGGATATTGACATCATTATTCAAATTATGTTGAAAATCGTCCTCAATAGAGGTTTTATGAAACTTGATTAAACTACGTGGAAGAACATCGTCAACTTGTGTTTCATGAAAACTTTTGGGATCTGATAGGAGAGGGGGTTGAACTTGTTCAGGAATAAAGAGGGAATGCGTTGGTGGTTCAGGAACAAAGAGGGAATGCGTTGGTGGTTCAGGAACAATTTCATCAGCTTTATAGCTACATGCGTTTGTATTGTGAGATTCAATAGGCTTTGTTTCTAAAGGCTCATTCTCTTGATGATCAACAGAGTTTAAGGTATTTGAGGATTGTCGACTGTCATATTCCTCCCAAGGATCCCAAATTTTCTGGTAATCGTCTTTATTGGTTAGGATTGGGTCTGGGAAGGTACTATTGTGAGGAAAATGACGGAAATAATTAGTAGGCGTAACGTCTGAACTGCTTCGAGCCTGAGCAAACAAGCATGCAAAAGAGAGAAAAATAATTCGATCAGTTTTGTGCTTAGCATCGATTTATCATCTAGATAGTCATCTAGATAATGCACGTCACTGTCAAACAAGTGCAATTGTGACTAAACATGCAGACAAAATGCCAATCAAAACTCAAAATACAAAGGCAGAACTGAGCTGCTTCATGCAACGTTACGTTAGCAAGCATTTCAATTCACACATTGCAACTTACTGTCGAAAGACTAGACGCACATAAGACTTTTTCTCAAAAATTGCAAAACAATCAAACTCAGTACGTCACTTTGTAGGGCCAAGACAATATAACAACCAATTGCTTGTGACTACTAATTACGTACGGCTAACTCACCTTAACTTCATCACAATCATCATTCCTCTCGGGCTTGTAATATTGTGATTCAGCTAATTAAAACACCACAATCACCAAAAGAGCCAAAATGAAGCATTTCACGGCATAAACTGACACTTTTAAAATGTGTTATGTCGAAAAAGTTGCATTAAAACCGGATAATAGGTCAATGAATTGAAATGTTTAAAAAATAACATTTAAACGATTCCATAACACTTCCTTTCCTTTCTGCTGATCAATTTTGGTCAATACCAATAACTAACAATTAATTTACTTAGCCCAGATCTATATGATAATATTATGTTGAAACACACAGTCAGTTTACTTCAAATGTGCATTAAGAACATTTTACAATTGTGAAGTGGATTTAATGCTAACTTTTCGATACCGAAAATATTTTTCGTTTCTATTCGACAATATGACCGGGAAAGCTTCGAATTTGAAGTGGTCTGTTTAATTGGTTACCTATTTAAGCAATGAAGAAATCGAAATTACTACTTACCATATCTGGGGTCAATTTGGGATGGATCAAACTACAAAATATGTTCCACCAATGCTGCAACACAGTTTTCAAATGTTGCATGTCTTCACTCGGACGGACTTGTTTAGTTTCAGTGTCAAAATATTGCAACCAGGGCTTCATGGCGCCAATGAAATGTATAATTTTCGCGTTGCCGCCAAACCTGAAAAATTTTCAATAAATATATGAAGTTTAAACAGTTTGACTCACTGTTTGAACGCAGGCAGATACGAGTAGCAAGCCGTTGAGCACATGTTGTAAATGAAAGGTAAATGTTTATTGATGTCCTTGTAGGCCCAATCCGAAAAGTATAGATTAAGCAAACCTTGATCACCACCTAAATCGTAACAAATATTAATTAACAACTTCAACGCCATTGAATTGATTTAGTACCGTCAAAACTGCCTTTATCGAGAGCAAACTGTATAAGATTCTCGTAGGTTTCGTTGGAGGGACGGTATACAAACACTCCGGAATTGAAACAATCAGGCCATCCTACGTCAGGAGCGGCTGATAACTCATCCCGATCGAAGAGCTCATCACAATTTTGTAACACCTGAAAAGTAACATCCATCAGAATTCATCAAATTAATATACATGTGGAGCAATAGTGCGTCCCACTTCGATAGCTCAAGTTCTATGATAGCTAGAAATTTGATTTAAGAACACAAATAAGCTAGAAAAAAAATCTATAACCGGAAATTATTTTTTAATATACTGGGTGAGCCAAGACAAGTCAAAAATCTCCCACCCTCCCACAGATGCTTGCTAACTAGTGCTTAATTTTAATAATAATTAATTAATAATAATTAATTAATAATTAATAATAATTTTTTCTTAAAACTCGTAATTGTGACTGTAGTGATTTTTTTAACATGCATTTGCAGATGCCATTATTTGACAAAAAAAATCACTACATCCAAGTGGTTTGGAAATAGTCAGTAATAATATTGGAGTGAAGAGTCTAAGAAAAGGCTCCAAAAAAATCTTTTTCTTATACAAAACATTCGATTTAAAAAAATGTCACTTGGCCCTGTATAATTGTCTTGGTTCACTCTGTATGTTCAAAAGTAGTTTCCGATTATAGATTTTTTTTTCTATTTGTGTTCTTAAATCAAATTTCTCGCTATCATAGAACCCGAGCTATCGAAGTCGGACGCACTATTGCCCCACCCTGTATATTAGCTGATATTCATGATTACCGGAACCGGGAGTCCCACTATTTGATTACGTTTTGTTAAAATTGCTAAGAATAATTGGTTGGACAATAAGTTGATGGCTGGTTAACTAACAATTAATAATCGAGAGCCTCTGGTAAATTGTATGTTGCAGGTGTATCCCCATATGTTAAATAACTTGTGGTACCTAACAGAAATAAAAACATCTAACATACCAATGTGTCTGCATCCAAAAATACACATTTGTCGAACTGCGTAAGACGCCAGCAATGCAACTTTGTGAATGTTACTCCTAGTTCAGGCCTTTTCAAAAGTCGAAGGTTAGCTTCGTCTCTTGAATCTAAAATATTGACTTCTTGTACAACATTGAAAACTGTTGCTAATTTTTCTCTAAAAATGAAGTTGATGAAAACATTAAAATGAAAGAGTGGCACGCGCCAAATTACCTCATGGCACTAGTGACGCCTGGAGTGACTAAAACGGCAAGTTGTTGATTTGTCTTCACTTGCTTCAAGGAGTGCGCCAGGACCAAAGCTCCCAATGAATATGAATCATTGGTCGCCAACGTAACCCAAGCGTAACCTGAAAATATTGATAATTAAACATTTGTTGAAATACTATCGACTATTGGACAACAGTCAAAAATTTAGAGGATGTGCTGGAACAAAATTTGGACTTGGCAAAGAAAACAGATAATACGCAGCATTTTGAAAGTTTAGTGAGTCGTTTAATAATTCTGTTCATAATAAATTGCATTTTGGATCTTTTCTATCCGCATTCTGTTGTTAACTTGAGCCAGGAAGAATTAAATACGTATGTGTGAAAAACAAATTTTATAGCGTGAAGGTTTGCCAATGAATGTTCGTGGGAGAGCTTGTGGATTTTCTAACAATATAAATCGCATCTGCTGCACCCACAGTACTTACAAGTTTCTATATATAATTTCGAGAGAAAAATTGAGCCTAAAAATAAAGTTCCGCAGGCACATGGCACATGTGGATATACAACAAACTACGCCGCTGTCTATGAATTAAAAATAATTAGACGTAGTAAACTTGACTGCAAGTGTCTTATGTATATCTATGTATAATATAGATTAACCCCCTTACAGCACAGCAAGTGTTGAATTGAACGGTTGTGCGGGCGAATTACTTCATAAATAAAATTTGCCTTATCCGTATAGGGTCTTTTTGAGAACCACCGGCGGTAATTATTTTCATACGCCCTAGGGACGTAATAAAGTTAGTGTTTTCGTCAGCAATTTTCAATATTTTTTTCTTATTATTAAGTTCGTAATACCCCCAGGTACACGTTCGTGGCAATAAAAATTATCCATCAAGTAGGTGAAGCTCTAGTAACAGTAAAACACATAAATGGTGGGTAGCCACAAAGGCACTCGGTAAAGGAGAAATAAAGTTGTCAGGAAAAACGCCTTGAGCATAGAAATTTAAAAATTCGCGAGCTTGATATAAAAAATATTTCAATTGTTTGTTATCAAGTTTGGAGGTCGTAATAATGAGCTTGAAGAAAATCAATGGGATAAAGTTAATATTTCTATAAAAAATCGCGATCAAAAGTGAAAACTCTCATGAAAATCAATTCGGAAAAACCGATACTGCCATCTTGTAGTGTGCCTATTAATTATAGTTTATTCTGCCAAATTTCAAATTTTTAACTTTATTAGAAATACGTTTTTAGGCGTCGGCGGTTCTCTCAGAAAAATTCCGTATGAATAAAGTTATAATTATGTGTGCTAGATTTTTTTAGGCTTGGTGGGCGGCAATATTGGGTCACTTAGAACCGAAAACAGCTACGACTAACAGATTCTAAAAATACAACTAGGAAATGCCTTGTTAAAAATTTCGATTCACCAGAAAATCAAGTTTCCTGATAAAATGTTAAACAATTTATTTTTATCGCGAGCAAATATTCTCTGTAATTTATTTATAGGCCCAAAAGCTTGACCTGTTCAATTGAATATTTTATCTGTTGGGAGTAAAATTTATCCGAGGCCAAAACTGATAAGTTTCAATCTTTCACAAATCCATTATAATCGTTGTGTTTATCTTTCTGTGTATACAAAAAATAATATGAAATAAAATTTGAGGAAAATCGGCAACAGGTGCCGCTCGTGTCAAAATAAACTTATTTGCTGTGTACTTGACGTCATCAATAGCCAATGGCTTATTTGTCCTTTACATACGAGAATAAAAAAAGGAGTCGTATTTTTGTTTAATTCGTCTGTTTGACTATCTCTTATGTTTTTTTAAACATAATTAGTTATACATTTTTTGGAATTTTCTATGTTGTTGGGTCTATCCTCAAAGATTACAATACAAAGTGTTCTCTGCACCCTATCTATTCCTACCTATGCCAGTATCAGGTTTAGTTCAATATCAAATAATATGTAACATTAGATACGTTTTGCAATGAAAATATAATAACGGATAAAAATAAATCAAGGGCAAGAGGAAAAAGAGTTGCAAATTAGTAACGACATCGACACCGAAGGGAATTAAGGCCAATAACAACTAAAAATTAGTTGGTAAAATTAAAGTTGTACACCCTAAGATTTATGTTTTTTCTGAACATAATTGGAGTTACCAACTATATTAAGATTAAGGGTGATGAAGATACAATTATGTTGGATTTTGGTGGCGGCGATTTGAAATTGGCTTCGTCTTTGGAGCTTTATTTTTCGTCGGTTTTTTAAATGTCGGACAAGAAATTGACAAGGTCGATGGGTCAGTGGGCCAAATCGGAGAGATTAAATGCAAAGGTTGCTCACCACCCATGATCCTGCTAGCTGCTAGTTGAAAACCTGTGGTGGACGCAGCACTATAGATTTACAATGAATGATGAGATGTGAAATGAGATGAATGTCACCACGCCACGAGACGACTATGCGATGCGACTCGAAACGAAACAAGTCTGCAACGTGCAGTGACGGCTCGAGCTCGTCGTAGTCGAGAGTCGAGACCAAGCAGCGGTCAATCGAAAATCGAAAAAGGGAGCAAAACACTGATGAATCGGCCGTAACCGAACGAGTGTACGCGAACCAGAGAAATTTTAAAGTCTACACGACATGCAGATGGGTCCTTGCACTACTCATACTCGTACTTACACGCTAGTGAACCGTGTACTAAAATACTAAATTATGTAGAGTAGAAGCAATAAGCAATAGAGTTTCAGAACGACGAATTGTGCGCTTGCGGCAGGACCGGCGCTAGGCGTTCTAACCTTCTAGCGCTCAATGCATATCAAATTTTATCGTTCTTAGCCCAGAGGCGCACTGGCACAGGCACTAAGGTATTTTTGCACCCTAGGCACAAATTGTTTTGCCGCCTTCCCTCTTTAACAATTTTTATAAAGTAGAACGAAAGGAGCGGCCCCATATGAGAAGGCGGCAAAATCAACATTCAGTTAAAATACTTTTGGACCTTTCGAGAAGTATGAGGGGGACCACCACTGTTTTATTGCTAGCTCTACGGTTAGTCGCGTATAAGATTTATTACTTCTCGGAAAACCCATGCTACCCAATCATGCATTGTTTTTTGACACATCCTAGATGCTAGAAAAGTCGTCAAAGACATAAAATACAATAAACCCCAAATTAAAAATATTACAAGAGCTCAAGAACGTAACAATTTGATTTTGATAATAATTGTAATAGATTTGTTATAAAATAATGAGTCTACTTGCTATTTTGCCGTCCTCTCATATGTTGCCACCCTAAGAAGTTTGCCTTTTTTGCCTAATGGATAAATTGGCCCTGTTTTAGCCAGAACCATCCCTAGATCCCGAGCTTGTAATCCCGTTTGCTCAGGGCCGGCGCAAGTAAACTCGCCCTTGCTGCTACCCCATCCCCCTTTAAAAAATTTACTCACTTTTTGAAACTCTTCAAATAAAATTCATATTAGAAGTTGTATACTTGTTATATGACAATGCCCACTTCTCCACTTTTGCGTTTTTTTTCTTTGGAAACCATCATAAGACATTATTATAAAGCAAATGATAAATAGTTGTATACAAAAATTTATAGATTTAGATGTGCTAGGGCAAGGAAAATAAGAGTAAAAATAGTAGTTAAAAAGATATTGATTTTTGTAATACATATTATAGGATGGGCAATAGTGCATCCGACTTTGATAGGTCGAGTAGAAATTTGATTTAAAAACACTAATAAACTAGAAAAAAAAAACTATAACCGGAAATTATTTTTGAACATACAGGGTAAGCCAAGACGATTATACAGGGGCAAGTAACATTTTTTAAATAGAATGTTGTGTGTAAAAGTTGATTTTTTGGAGCCTCTTCTTAGACTTTTTTTACACCAATATTATTACCTACTGACTTATATTTCCAAACCACTTAGATATAGTAATTTTTTTTGTTCAAATAATGGCATCTGCAGATGGATGTTAAAAAATCACTACAGTCACAATTACGAGTTTTAAGAAAAAATTATGTAAGTACTAGTTAGGAAACATCTGTGGGATGTTTTTGAATTGTTTTTACTTTTGAAAAATTATACAGCGTGGCTAAACTTAATTTTTCAATTTAGAACTTTTTGAATTAAATTTTTTCAATTTTTTTAAATTGAGCACCCTATATGTTTTTTAACGATATGATGTAAAAACTAAAAACAAACATTTTTTGTATGTACCCCCTTATGGCTATTTGTAACCATTTTCGATTTATTGGCCAATAAATAATTATAAAGTTCAAGGTAATTAACATCTTCATTTTCTGGAAGACTATCTGACGCAGTTATTGATGAACTTTACCGACAGGATGGAAAACAGGATATGGTTTCAACAAGATGGTGCTCTACAGCATTCTTTGAACGCAGTAAGAGATCACTTAAATAATATCTACCCAAAGCAATAGATTGGAAGAAGTGGCCCCATTAAATGGCCTGCTAGATCACTAGATCTTACAAAAATGAATGTTTTATGGGGATACGTTAAAGAAATTGTTTAAACAAAGATCCAGAATACGAAGAAAAGAATAATAACTGCTTTTCAAAGTATTACACCGGCAATTTTAAGAAAAGTAAAACTGTCATTTCAAAGACGTATGGAGATGGGTGTCAATCAAAATGGGCAACATGTTGAGCATTTATTATAATTTTATCTGTTAAGTTATTTAATAAACGATTTAATTTTTTAAGATTATTCTTGAATTTTGTAATTACATATTGGTCAATAAATTGAAAATGGTTACAAATAGCCATAGAGGTGTACACCCGGATTATTTGAAAATAAAACACTTGAATCGCTAGTTTGACCGATTTGGCAACATTGTAGACTGCATAGGTAATTTAGTACCGTCGTTCGGGTCGGTTCGGTAAAGCCCGGTGCCTTCGATCTTACCAGACCTTACTATCACTTGCTATGCAGTCTACAATGTTGGCAAATCAGTCAAACCAGCGATTCAAGTGTTGCATTTTTAGATAATCCGGGTGTACATAAAAAAATGTTAGTTTTTAATTTTAACATCATATCGTTACAGGGCTATTGAAGGGCTATTGAATTACAGGCTATTTAAAAAAATTGAAGAAACACAGGAACTGTCACAATTAGCTGTCAATTTTGTTTTGTCAACAATGCTGCAAAAGTCAAAGCCTTCCTGAAGTTGGTGTTATTGAATTTTCTTCGATCAATGCCAAAAATCTAAAGAACCATACATTTTAGGGATAGGAACATCGTACATCATTAGAAGCGCATTACTTTTCTCTACCAAATGATGTATGTAATTAGGTATCGTACTATTTGAAAAAATTGACTTTTGGCGGTTTTTGTGAGGTCCGACGTATGTGGTTCATTAGAAACTTTACTGTTCAAAATTTTTAAAATTTTATGAAACCATCTAAAGTTTCAAAATTATTTCTCGTCTACATAAAAAATTCAACTTTTTTTTATCAACTGTTGCTGAGATTTTAATTTTTTAGGTACACCACTTTTATGTCAAAATTTTCAAGAAAATTTGAATATCTCAAAAAATACTAATTTTAGGTATTGGGAGTTATTAACGTAATGATGTTCAAATTTTTTATAGAATTCAGAAAAAAATTAAAATCTGGGGTATTCTATTTAAAATAACAAAGTTAATGTACGTATTGTATAATTGTATTTTGTAAGAGTGGATGGTGTATAATATGCTGCGTACTCGCACCTCGCACCCAACCCTGCCCCCAGCAGTTCGCTGCTGAGCAGGCGCCTTGGCTTTCGGTCCTCGCTCCTTCAAATCATCGGATTGGGTGATTGGGTGTTTGGTTACTCACTTTGGACTGTTTGCGTTTGGTGATGTGGGGCCGTGAAGCGTTGTTATGGAAGTGATCCGTGTTGCATTAAAGGACAGCAAATGGGGTCAAAAGAGGTCTTTCGGGCCGATTTGACGTAATGTCAGTGTGGTGTTTATCAAACGAGACATTGTCACGTCGACGGTATCATGGCCGAGTCCAGCTTGGAAACTCAAATCGATTGCTTCCTAGAACAATTCAAACGGAATGCCTCGAAAGCCATGGAGGAGCGCACCAGTTTAAGTCGATCACGGAGCTCCTATTTAGATGGGGACCCGCCTGGTGAGCCCCAAATTTAGGCAAAAGCGCCATGTAAACAAAATGACCACAAGTACGACTAACTTGACTTGGTCTCCAGTTATATGGAGAAGACGTCCATTGTCAATTACCCGCTCTTTACATTGCGATTCTATAATGTAAATGCAGTTCAATGCACCTTGGCGCTCTGGCTACTTGCACTGTTTTAAATAGTTACGTTCCCAATGTGTTACTGTATTTATTTTCAAACCTCCCAGCAGGAATGTCAATCTTCAACTCTTAATTTACCATTCACGTTATCTTATTTAGGTATGGATTGTTGAAGTTTTACAATACACCTAACACCGTATATAACCTACTACCTCGTGATTGAACTTGACAATGAAAACAATAATAATTAGTTTGTCTGTACAAAACAAACTGCCCAATTACTGAACGCAGGATGCAGCTCAACCACGCTCAACGCTTAGTTGGGGACAAGTTGCTTTATTTTTAGTTGAACAAACTGAACACACTCACATTTGAATATATATTTTTGTTATTATTTGCATTTTTTCTTTTGGAAGACGTTTCAGTCATATCACGACCTTCGCCACTAGATTTAGTGAAAGAAATTTTAATTGAACTCCCCATCTATTATTAATTTTTTTAAATTATAGATTGTCAATAAATTTGAAATGTGGTGTTAAATATTTGCCAACTTGTAACGACGTCATTAAAATCGAAAACATTTTCTTATCAAACTAATGGCAAGTTAGTTTAGAAGTTTTATTTTTAAACATTTTAAAAAATGGTTCTGTTATTATTTAGTAGATAAACTCGGTTCCGCACTTACCTAACGAGATTTCCTTGTTATCGACCGGTAAGTATTCATTTTTTTATTCAAAAATTTCTGTAGACGCGTACAAATTTATAGACAACTTCATTGTTGCAAATCAGCTATTGCCAATTACGCAATTCTACCCGTTCAGCCAATTCCACAACTTGTCAGCGGAATTAGCAATGCAGGTTGAAATTTTTCCATACTCCGTCTAACCGCTATCAATTAAAAACATCCTTGAATGAATGATTTTTTACATGATTGAATAGGGGTTTTCAAATATGTATGTAGATCACCTGGGTTGAATTGTGACGTATTGAGAAGTATTTTATTGCATAAACCGGAATCATTGTAGCTTTTAGCTCCGTTTAGCTGTTTCTTAAATTTCCTAAGTTACTAGTTTGATTGATTATGATTGTTCGAGACGGCGTCCGGTGATACATAAATTGTCTCAATAAATCAAAATTTTGTAAATTCGGGTTTTGGCAGACATTGGGGCGAAATACGTCCGATTTGCCGCATTTTTAAATTTGAATTTGGTGCATATGCGCAGCTCCTCGGCGCTTGCGCACTTTCGGTTGAACTATGCGAAAGTGGGGTTGTTGACGACAGCGAACATGGCGCACGAAGCGTCCCAATAGTTTTGATTTCGGCAAATGTTTTTGGACGAATTTTGGCTTGAATTGTAGATGAGTCATTGAAATCGTGCAAAAATCAACAGTGAGGTTAGTTTCCGTCGGGTTTCGTACCGAAAATTCAGTGGTTTATGGCACAAAATCGCGTTAAAAGGTAAAACGTCTGTGAGTTCAATGGATATCAATACGGCCCAGTTTTGTATGGCCGTGGCGGTTGTCAAACGAAAATGATCTTTTATGTAATACAGTAAAGACGGTTTTCGCTCAAACTGGCGGGCCCGCAATATTTATATCTTAATCTTTTGTTTATATTTGCCGCGACCACGTTTTTGTATCGAAAAGAAGAGACCATCGAGCTCTTAGCAGTTCCTGAAACCAGATGAAATGGTTTGTTTCATTTTTATTGTCGCAATCAACGCCATAGAAAAGTTTGGTTGATTATTTACGCGACTTGACGATTTCAAAGTCTATTCACACATATTAGTACAGTGTCGCGTCAGTTCGTTCATTTATTTATATCCGTGATTTTCGTATATACAGGATGTCTCGGAATAACTGACAAACTTGAGAGGCGGATATAAAATCAAAAATTAAAGGGACTTTTCTTAATAAACATATCCTCGAAAACACTTGATAACGGAGAAAGAGACCTTCAAAGTTGAGTTGTTTTTTTTTACGTAACTTCTGGACCTTATTATCGATTTTCCCGAATGTTTGCACAGGTACAATTAAAATAAGTTATCAAGTACTGCATTCGTTTCGATGACAATTATTCAGTGGCGTAATTATTGGGGAGTATGTTCCCTTTTCTCCTCTCAGTTTCGACGCCACTTGAAATATTCAAAATTTGGTGACATTCTGGAATTTTGCATTCAATTTGAGACAAAAAGTTATTTTCATTAAATATAAATTGGACACTCGTTCCGGAGAAACTCTCAATTTAAATGGTCAAAACACCTCAATTTTAGAAAATGAACCACTTATCGCTTTTGAGCGCAAATATTTCGGGAACAAGGCAGCAAACCACAATTTTGCAAAGGCAAATTGAGGTGTTTTGACCATTTAAATTGATTTTTGTTAAGTTGAATGCAAAATGCCACCAAATTTTGAATATTTCCAGTGTCGTGGAAACTGGGAGAAGAAAAGAGAACGTCTTTCCAAAATGTACGCCACTGAACAATTGTCATCAAAATGGATACCAACGGTACATTGAAGGCCTCTTTCTCCATTCTCAAGCGTTTTTGAAGACATGTTTATACAGACTGTCCCGGAATGAAATGAATAAACATATCTTTGAAAACGCTTGATAACAGGGAAAGAGATCTTGAAAGTTGAGTTTTAAAAATTGTTTTTTTGACGTAACTCCTAAGCCTTATGATCGATTTTCCCGAACATTTGCACATGTACTACTGAAATCACCGATACAGTATATTATAAATTATAATACATACAGGTGTCCCGGCATAACTGTGACAAACTTGAGAGGCGGATAGAAAATCAAAAAATAAAAGAACTTTTCTTAATAAACATGCCCTCGAAAACGAAAGAGACCTTCAAAGTTCTATTTGTAGTAACTCTTAACTCTTATGACCGATTTTCCCGAATGTTTGCACATGTACTACTGAAATAAGGTATCATGTACTGTCGCTATTCATTTTGATGACAATTGTTTAGTGGCGTAGATATTGGGGAGTGTGTTCCCTTCTCTTATCCCAGTTTCGACGCCACTGGAAATATTGAAAATTTGGTGACATTCTAAAATTTTGCTTTCAATTTGAGACAAGAAGTTACTTTCATGAAATTTTGATTTGGACAATCGTTTTGGAAAAACTCGATTTAAATGGTCAAAACACCTTAATTTTAGAAAATGGACTCCCTGTCGGTTTTGAACGCAAATATTTCAGAAACGTGGCAACAAACCACAATTTTGCAAGGGCAAATTGAGGTGTTTTGACCATTTAAATCAAGAATGTCTCCGTAATGGTTGTCCAAATCAAAATTTCATGAAAGTAACTTTTTGTCTCGAATTGAATGCTAAAATCTAGTGACGTCGAAACTGGGAAAAGAAAAGGGAACACACTGGCCAATATCTACGCCACTGAACAATTGTCATCAAAATGAATACCAATGGTATATGATAACTTATTTCAGTAGTACATGTGCAAACATTCGGGAAAATCGATCTTAAGAGTTACGACAAAAAACGATTTTTTTAACTCAACTTTGAAGGCTTCTTTCTCCGTTATCAAGCGTTTTCGAGGACATGTTTTCTAAGAAAAGTCCCTTTATTTTTTGATTTTATATCCGCCTCTCAAGTTTGTCACAGTTATTCCGGGGCACCCTGTATATGTATTATGTATATATATGTATAGGGATATGTATCAGTGATACCTATCCCTACTATTTGATCAGTGATTGTTGTGATGTACTTGCAATTGGCAATGATCGCTGTAGTAGATTAGGAAGAGCATCAATCGAAGAAACGTATGGGTGCATGAGGCATGGAAGAAAAAAAGAAGCGAACGAAATGGTGCGACACTCTACAAGGCGTTCATGAACAATTGAATATTTTAGAATGCCTGAAAATGGTTATTTACTTATATTTTTCAAAACATTGAGTGTGAAACTGCTGTCCACATATTTTAAGAGCCTTTTATAGCTTCCCCAGCATAGAAGATTTTTGTTACAACGGGCCTTATAAAACGGCCTTATAAAAGATAATATTGTTTAGATGACGATGGTAAAATTTGGAAAAATTTACCCGGTAGAAATGGAGTAGGTAATTTGAGCAGAAATTGGGTTATTTTGAAATTAATATAAGGTTTGGAAAAAATCCCTCGACCTTAGAATTGAAAAAGCTTCATATTTTTGATGTGTACAAAAAGTTTTGAATTATTAATTTTAATAAGGCCCGTGAAGGCCCGTTGTAATAGAATCTCCTAGGCCGGGAAAGATACATATAGAAGACTCTTAAGCGAAATTAATCATAAAGAATAGAATAGTTACAAATTAATTCTATTATTTGCTCATACTATAGAACTCCAACCTTTCCATCCGTGAAATGACAAAATAAAAGTATAGTCGACCACTGGGACAGATGTCCGCGTGAATTCAAGAAACGGTCTTATTTATGACTTTGAATTTTACGGAGATGATGGGATATGTGGGAGTAGGTATCATATCATTGATTTTGAACTGACGCGCCAGTGGCACTGATACGTGTAAATAGACTTTAAAGCGGTCAAAGATTCAATCCGACAGTGGGTATGAATGTTGACAGCATTCAAACTACCTGTCAGGATGAATGTTGCAATTGCACGTTTTGCAAACGAGTACCAATAGTTATTTCGTTTCACATTAGTTCAATATTAACAGCAGGCTCGATTGACATGTTGTGACAAAAGGCAAATTTTAGATGGCCCAAGTTGACGAAGCCGAAAAGGAAGCTAGTGAAGTGTTACATTCGTTGCTTTCAGTAGAAAGAATCGAAAAAACCGAAGTGATTCTAGAAAACGAAAATCAGTCGCCCTCATCACAATCGTTTCCATCCAATCCTGCGACAGGGGGTGATGGGGTTGAAACGGAAACACAAATGCAGTGGAGCACCCCAGTTACGTTGACGGCGCATTCAATATTCTCAGCCATGGACGGCAACAATCACTTTCAACAAACTCAGATGGAGGACCAGCAGGTAGTTGTAAATCGTCCAATAATTTGAGTAATTCTGTCAAGAATTTTTGTTAAACCTTCGAATTTTGCAGGTAATTTGGGAAGGTCATGCGATTCAAGTGGACCACGACAATCAACATATTAATACGATTTACACGACAAATTCGATAGAGGAACAACAACAATCGCCCAAGAGAGAAATCACAAATAGTGACGCTACATCAAAAGTTAAAACACCCTCAAAGTCCAGTACTAACAAAAAGAAACCATTAGCAAAGAAGAAAAAGAAAGGACCGTTAGAGGCCGGGGGTGGTGGAAATGACGCCACGAAACTGGAAGAGAGCTCACAACAAGTTAAGGAACGTTTCAAAAGAGGTTGCGAATGTCAAGACGAAAGTTGTTTTCGCGGACTTAATCCAGATAACGTTTATAAACATCGACTCAACATTGCCGAATTAACCAAAGGAGAACATGACATGTATTTAATGGGTGTTACTATGGCTTGTCTGGCGAATCCCGATACCACAGTGAGACATAAAGAAAGAAGACGATTGCGAGCCCAGTATGTCTACCAAGGTCGTAGAGTTTGTTTAGATGCTTTTCTATACTTGGAAAATTGTACTCATTATCAATTGAAAAGGATACGAAAACACGTAATGACTCACGGAGTAGCTCCGAGAGTTCACGGAAACCACGGCAAAAAACCTCACAATACTTTCCCTCTTGACATTTACTATCATGCTACTGAATTTCTGAAACAGTACCTGGAACAGTATACAGGGGAACGTGATTTAGTTAACACCAAACAACCGATTCAATTACCATGGGACGTAACTAGAAAGAACCTTCATGACGCTTATAAAGAATATGGGCAAATTTTGGAGCCGGGAATCAAACTAATGGGTTACTCGACGTTTAGACATTTTATGAAAGAACAATTTCCGCATGTCAAGTTTTGTAAAGTTGAACCAAAAAGTGCTACAACAACTCAACAGGTCTCTGTTCAACAACAGTCACAACAACAACAACAGCAGCAGCAACAACAACAACAACAACAACAACCTCTGCAAGAAGCTCCACAGCAAATACATGCGCAACATGCAATGCAAAAGTCGCAAATTATTGAAAGACCAAGGGAACAAACGATACAAAAATGTGTTATTAACAATGAAGTGCAACAAGTTATTCCGCTGGTGGTAGCGCAACCTAATGACGGAACGGGACCGCAACATCACCAACAGACATTTTTAGTAACGCCAGTGTCTCAGATTATCCCTAATGGTCCTCAAAATCCCAACAGTCATACTCCCGGAAACGCCTATTCATATCAACTCACAAACGCTGGTTACGTAATTAACGAACAGGGCAATATTGTTACTACCATGGCAAATGCCCAACACCATACTCCTTACACTTTTAGCAGAATGTAATTTTAACAAACGTCAGCGTGTGGTGGCAACTATTTTTTTGATTATATAGTTTATTAACTTTGCAACCATGAGAAAGAGATGCTGTAATTCTTATGGTACTTTGATTGATTCTTGTACTGGATACGAATATTGAAACGTTTTTTGTTAATTTAATGATTTAAAGTTGATTTCGTTTAGTTAACTTCCAAATTAATATATTTTTAATCCATTCTGAAGTCATTTATTGTTTTTCTTAATCCTAATCTGTTTACAGCAGAACGTTTTTGCTTTCTTAATGTTTCACACATTTATAGGTTACTTTGTATATTGTGTAAATATCAAAATATACTTTTGTAAATTGTCACTCATTCATCATAAGTCACAATATGATAATAATACCATTGTAATCAAAATTAAAGGCTGGTTTAACTAGTTATTGAACACAAGTATTTTTGACATTAGCTACCTCTTGTATTGGTATTTGTATTTAATATTTATATTTCAACATTGTATTTGTATTGCTCAGAATGGTTTTGCATTTTCATTCAAAAACAGTTTATCGCAGTTTTGCATCATTAGGAAGTACTGTTTAAATAACTTTATAAATATTTCACATTCTGATTGGCTGTCAAACATATTGTAATTTTGGTCAACTTAATAAATTTTTATGTTTTGAGTATTAAAAGTTGTTGAATATTGGAACTTTTTTCCTGTTACCTGTGTACATGTGTAGGGCTGGGCAATGATACAAATTGTTTAAAAATACCGATTTTTCTCAAAAATTACCTGCTGTACGGAATTGACATCACTAATCATGACTATTTGAAATGTGCAAGTTGGCTTTTTTTTACGGCGCCGGTAGGTGGCCAAGTGTTGGGTGCAGTCATAAAGTATAGATCATTTTTGTTTATAACAGTGTTGTTATAACCAAGTATTTGTTTTTAGATGAGGCTGGTACGCCTTGTGAAGAAATTGAAATGCTGAATACGGTACAGTTAGAACCCCTTGGACTTAGTGACGTTGCTGAATTGTTACACTCCCAATATGCACTTCTCTCAGGTGGAAAGTCAAAGGATGGCTGTCCTATAATTACATTTCCAGATAACAATAATTTTAATACGTTAACTGATGTCGAATATCAACGATTGATGTTATATTTAACTTCAGTGCCCTCGTAAGAACCTGTAATATACTGATCATCCTCTACCTTATTTGTGGTTACTTTTTAGATTACAAGAGGCGGATATGGGCTTCCATTTAATAATAGACAGAAGAAAAGATAGGTGGAATTCAGTTAAAAGCGTACTGTTAAAAGTTTCTGTAAGTCTCCAAAGTTTAATTAAAGAAAATACTAGACTCTTGTTATAGGTATATTTTCCTGGTCTTATACATGTAGTTTATGTGATAAGGCCTGCCAGTTTTCTACAAAAAGCATTGTCCGAAGTAAGCAATAAACTTTTTAAAGATGAATTTAAATTCCGTATGATAGTATTGAGCACCATCGAGGAACTCCATGAATACATAGACTTAGATCAAATAACGCCAGACCTTGGAGGAACGCTACAGTATTCCCATGACGAATGGATACAACAACGGATAGAACTGGAGAAGTTCTCTGTAGTCACCCAACAAGTTTCCAATGCCTTAGATAAATTTACAAAATCTATTGAAGAAGCTGAGTTACCAAATAATGTCGATTTAACACAGCAATTACTAAACCAACAAACAATCGCTTATTCCGAATTAAAAGAAGAAATACTATCCACCGCCAGACACGGGGAGTATTTGTTGTGTAGTATTAAGGGCAAATCATCAGTACCTGAGAACACGTTTTCAAACAGTTCCGACACCGTTGGTAACGTTTTCGCCGTCGAAAGACTTTTAGTTCAACTGGAAGAGACAGAAAGAACTTTCGATGATTTTTGGCAACAACATTCTTTCAAATTGCGGCATTGTTTAGAATTACGAAGGTTCGAACAAGACTTCAGAGAGCTTCAAGTCAACTTTAACTCGCATCTTAAAGTGACTTCTGAAATGACTGAAATTGGAGAAAGTATCTCTAGAATGGAGCATTTATTGAAGGAAACGATAGCCTTCGAGAAACTTTGTTTGGTTGACATAGAGAGGGCTGAAGAGGTTGTATCGTCTGGTCAAAATTTAATGCAGAATAAATCACTTTATCCGCTGCAATGTGTAGAACCTAAATGTTGTGAGTTGATTAGAATGCGAGACGGGTTAGTGCGACAGTTATCTAAAAGAAAAGATGTTCTTGTTTGTGCCAGAGATTTGGTAGAACGAATAGAAAAGGTATTTTATTTAATTTTAAGATGAAAATTATATAAGGTGCAATTTATAGGCTAATGAATGGTGTAGAAATGGCATAGATTTGCTAGCATCGCAGAAAATTGGAATGTGCTCCACTTCGACAGAATCATCAGAAAAATATTTGTCTGAAATGGAGGAATTTACCAAAATTGCAGAAGAATTTAATTTGAACAATCCAAAAGAATTGAAAATAATTTTCCAGGATGGGACAATGCCAGAACTGAATGATATGTTGAATCAAGTGAGTAATGTTGTTAGTTTTGCAAAAGGAATTTTTTTAGCTCTAGTGCACCCCTAATTATCCACCTTTACAAACACTTATTTTCTGCTCTACCAAATACCTACACTAGTTATTAAAAAAATATTTTTGAAATCTAAGCAATCATTCGGTTTTATGTAAGCTCTGTATTTCTCACGTAGGCTTTAGAAAGGGTGAAGCCGGTGGCCATTATGTGTGACAAGCGCATTACCTGCTTAAGAAAGTTAGCTGTTTCTTTCAAGAAGTCAGTTCCTGAGCCAACAGTTCCAAGACAACCACTTGGAGGCGCTCCTCATCCTAATAAGTCTGTAATTAAAAAGTGTACCAAAATACCAAAGGTCAGTATTGGAATTGTTGCATATTTTTCTTTAACCAAATTTATGATCAGAGCGAATCCTGTGAAAAGCACGTAGAATTGGAAGACCACCACCGCGGAGATCTTCACTTGACAACGCCTGAAAGCGACGAGATAAACAAGGTGAAAATTGGTCATGTTTTGACTGAACTCATCGAGACCGAAAAAGCTTACGTCACTGAACTATTGTCGATTATCGCTGTAAGTTAATTACAATTAAAATTTGAAGCGTTATTAATCTTGAACTTTAAAGGGCTACAAAATGCAAACGACGTCCGAAGAAATGCAGTGTTTTTTAACCCCAGAATTAGTGGACAAAATGGATATTATTTTTGGAAATTTGGACGAAATCTACAATTTTCACGCCAACGCTTTCGTGAAAGATCTCGAAAACTGCATAACTTCGACGGACCTCGTAGCTTTGTGTTTTGTACAAAAGGTAATTTTTCGTCTTCATCAAGGATTTACGTAAAAGATTTTTTTTAGCGGGACACGTTTCTGCGTTTGTACAGTTCTTATTGTCAAAATATTCCAAGATCCGAACAATTGCGCGAAACTCTAGTTGGAGCAAAAATGTTCTTTCAAGCTTGCCAGCGCAAATTAGGACACAAGCTACCTCTTGCAGCTTATCTGCTTAAACCCGTTCAGAGAATAACCAAATACCATTTATTATTAAAAGATTTGCTCCGCTATTCAGAAGAGAAAAAATGCTGTAAAGAACTACAACAAGCGTTAGAGTGTATGTTGGTGGTGTTGAAGTGCGTCAATGATAGAATGCACCAAATATCCATAACAGGTTTTCCTGCTGACATAACTCAGCAAGGCGAGCTTCTTCTTCAGGGATCCTTTTCAGTTTGGATGGAAAACAAAAAAGATTTGAGACTTCGCTTGAAACCCATGAGAAGACACATCTTTCTGTATCAAAAATCAATGTTGTTTTGCAAGCCCGCTTCTAAAACCACCCACAATAAGGCTACATATCAATTCAAACACTATTTGAAGATGTCACAGATTGGACTAACTGAATCGGTGAAAGGTGATGCGAGAAAATTTGAAGTATGGTTGCAAGCTAGACAAGAAGTTCATACAATACAGGCTGCCAACACCGAACAGAAGCAATTATGGGTTAATGAAATTAAGCGCGTTCTTCTTAATCAACTGGAGGAACTTAAGGGAGAGAAAAGCAAACAATATTCTTCGTTATCGCATAAGTTAGCTGTAATTTTTCTTTAAATAGAACGGATCTAAACAAATGATTTCAGACCTCTTCGCCAAACTATTTCATGGGAAAAACAGAAAAATAGCTCTTCAAACGCAAGTTTAATTGATAACCACACAGCTATGAGTTGCGATGCTGACTCCCAAAGCCATGTTTTAGTTGATGAAAGCATAGAATGCTTGGAAGGGGAATATTTATCATCTGATTGTAGCAATAGTGATGAAGAAGAGCTTCAAAACCATCCTGCTGTTCCTGTGAGTGTTTTTCTTTCTTTATAATATAGTCCTGAAAACTTATTTGCTTTTTAGCACCTTTTTAGATATTGCTTTTAAACGAGAGGTTTACTTACTTTTAGTGGGTAACTTTCACTTTTATATCATTTTATATTCTCGCTTTAACATCTGCGTTTGTCAACTATTTACATGTCGTTGAATTGATTTTATTGTATGCTAACTAAACAGGGTTTAGTACGTACTCGTAACAACCAAAGAAACGCTTTGTTTATGTACAAACGTCGTGCTTAGCTAGCATCGTTTAAATCTAACTGCAGAATTTGGGCAATATTAAAGAAATGTATACAATTTTAGTTGTTCTTTAATTAACTGTTAAACATAAACGATACCTGCGTCTAAAATCGACATTTAATTCTATTTTACAGTTGGCAGATTTAGCAAAGGGGGTGCAACGTGTTTTTCATCACTATTTTGTTGGCAGCCCAACAAATACATCTACATTTTATGTTACGCATTACTAATTCTACTGTTCCATTCTTTCTTTAGTTCTAGTAAGTTGATATTGCATTTCTTTTCCGTTTTTACTTTGTTGCATGCTAGTAATTTTCTTTTATACATTAATGGGTTATTGATCTGCCTGAAGAAGGTAGAGATTTATAATGTATCGAAACAGCACAATTAATATCTATCACCAGTTTACTTCTCAGTCAACTTATTTGTTTAATTAATTGGTTATACAAGGTGGGGCAATAGTGCGTCCGACTTCGATAGCTCGAGTTCTATGATGGGTAGAAACTTGATTTAAGAACATAAATAAACTAGAAAAAAAATCTATAACCGAAAATTATTTATGAACATACAGGATGAGCTAAGAAAATTATACAGGGGAAGTGACATTCTTTTAAATGGAATATTGTAGGTAAAAGTAGATTTTTTGGAGCCTTTTTCTAGACACTTTACACTCCAATATTATTATTGACTATTTCCAAATCACTTGGATGTAGCGATTTTTTTTTGTTCAAATAATGGCATCTGCAGATACACGTTAAAAAAATCACTGTAGTCACAATGACGAGTTCTAAGAAAAAATTATGTAAGTACTAGTTAGGAAACATCTGTAGGATGTTCCTAAATTATTTTTACTTTTGAAAAATTATACAGGGTGGCTAAACTTAATTTTTCAATTTAGAACTTTTTGAATTTAATTTTCTCTATTTTTTCAAATGGAACAGCCTGTATATTTTTCAACGATATGATGTAGAAACGAAAAACAAACTTTTTTTGTATGTACACCCCTATGGCTATTTGTAATTATTTTCGATTTATCGCCCAGTAATTACAAAATTCAAGAAGAATCCTGAAAATAAGATTGTTTTTTAAATAACTCGACAGATAAAATGGTAATAAGTCCTCCAGATGTTTTGCTTATAAAAACAGCATAAGAAGCAATACACATTTGGCGCATCAGACGACTTTCAGTTGCTATTTGGCAGAACTTTGTCTTTCTACTTTGGCTTGATTGTCTGAAAACCCACCCCCTACGTCATGTAATTCAAGTTACTCAGATTATTTGTAGGCAGCTGTGGAAATTTTTTACTTAATTTTTTGGTCTTAATAAGATATAATCAAATCCTATACAAAATAAATAAGTGAAGATAGAATTGTCGGGGTGAAAGGGAAAGAGTGAAATGTCTTTATTTGCCACGAGAGATTTCAGGGTGATACACAAATAATTCACTTTTAGGGTTTCGTGGAAGAATTCATTTAGACATACTGTAGATAGATAAGAAATTTTGCCTGCTGGGGTTTTCCAAGTCTAAGGGTAAATCCCTCCCCCAAATGCATATAGTCCATCACATGACCAGTCTTTGGGGCAAAACGCTATTTTTATTTCAAAATTTGTGTTTCAATTGCAAGTAATAAATAAGTAATATAAAAAAGATTTTTTTATACAATCGTATCGAAATAGTACCATTTTGAATGTCATTTTCACGTTGAAATGACGTGTTTTTTTTTCACTATACTGTCACTTTTTCGCACTAGATACAAAATGTAAAATTAACTGACAAACACCTCAATTATCAATAAAATGTTGATTCTGTTATGTCGCATTTCCTAAGAAACGAAAAATTGTGCAACTAGATTATGCAGTAAGAATGTGCAATTTTATTCTTTCTTTTTACATTTTTAACAATTCTGGCCACGATTGTATAAAAAATCTTGTATGTAGTACGTTGCAAAATTCGTGTTTTTCGCACGCGACGTGTTACCAAACTCGCTTTGCTCGTTTGGTGTGAAAAACACTTTCATTTTGCAACTTACTACATAAATAGCTATTTCGGAATAGCCCGAAGGGACCGTAGTTTTCCAAGTGCATTGAGATTTCCATTAAATTGTTCTCTGATTGGTCGAAACTGCTAAATTTTATTAGTTTTGATATAGTTATGATTATGTTAGTTGAATTATTGTCACTTATAATATCCCTAGTGCATTGATTATTTCCGGAAATTTTTTCGAATGCATTTCCAAAACGTATTAATTAGCCCGAGTGGAACACGAGGGCTAATTACGTTTTGGAAATGCATGAGAATAAAATTTCCTGATATTAATCAATGCACGAGGGCATATTCGGTAAGAAAATCGCAACGACACAGACATTGGCCCATTATGTCATTATAATATCATTATTAATAAATAAATAATTTCGATTGGCTGAAATAATTTCCACTTATTAATTTTATGCATGGTGCAAAAATTTCCAGGAAATTTTTACATTGTCATACAAATGACAGCAAATTCTATTTTTCTATTGGCTACTTTTCAGTGTCGTGCAATTTTCATACAAATTAAATAATAATTTATAATAAATTAAAAGCAAACTTTCGTTAAACACACTAATTTTCCCTTTATTAGTTACGTAACAGAAATTGAAATTTGATATTTAGAACTTAAATCCAAAAAACGTGTCGACGACTTGTGTAATTTTCGTTGGTTCGAGGGAGCCTTCAAACCAAACAATCCCGTCCACGTGCGTTTCAGTTTCAGAATTTTGAATAACGGCCTCCGTCAGCTCTGTCACTCCGTGCCTACGACCTTACTATCTACTTTACAGTGTTGTCAAATTTCTTGGGTTACAAAATAAAGATAGACAACCAGTTATTCAAGTGTCTCATTTCTATTGAATTCCACTGTACACCCCTATAACTATTTGTAACCATTTTTGATTTATCGCTCAATAATTACAAAATTCAAAAATAATCCTAAAAATTAGATTGTTTTTCAACTAACTCGACAGATAAAATTGTAATAAGTGCTCCAGATATTTTGCCTAAACAAACAGCATGAGTTTTTTTAGTAAGTTCACTTTATGTTTGTATCTTGATCATTTTTTGCTTTTTATATTATCCGACTAGAAATACACATTTACCGTACTTACCGGTCGTCAGTTGTCATTTTTGTGTCAATTTTGAAACATTTGAAGTTTTTTGTCGAGTTATTTCGAAAACGATTTAATTTTTTAGAATTATTTTTGAATTTTGTAATTATTGGGCAATAAATCGAAAATGGTTACAAATAGCCATAGGGGTGTATATATAAAAAATGTTCGTTTTTAGTTTCTACATCATATCATCAAAAAATATAGAGGCTGTTCTATTTGAAAAAATGGAGAAAATTAAATTTAAAAAGTTCTAAATTGAAAAATTAAGTTTAGCCACCCTGTATAATTTCTCAAAAGTAAAAACGATTTAAGGACATCCTATAGATGTTTCCTAACTAGTACTTAAATATTTTTTTCTTAGAACTCGTAATTGTGACTGTAGTGATTCTTTTAACATGCATCTGCCGATGCCATTATTTGAACAAAAAAAATCGCTACATCCAAGTGGTTTGGAAATAGTCAGCAATAATATTGGAGTAAAAAGAGTCTCGGAAAAGGCTCTGAAAAATCTTTTACACACAACATTCTATTTAAAAAAATGTTACTTGCCCCTGTATAATTGTCTTGGCTCATCCTGTATGTTCAGAAATAATTTCCGGTTATAGACTTCTTTCTCTAGTTTATTTGTGTTTTTAAAACAAGTTTCTAGCTGTCATAGAACTCAAGCTATCGAAATCGGACGCACTATTGCCCCACCCTGTATAAAATTTTTGGGTAAATACGTATCTTGAATTAATGAACGTTAGGTGTGAACGAATTGTTGTATTAAAATGTAACTCGAGCTATCCAAATGTTTCAAAATGATTTGTGATTACAGAGTGGACGTTACATTGCATTAGCCGATTACTGTGCGGTTGGAAACAGCGAAGTCAACATGAGGGAAGGAGATGCGGTGGAGCTTTTGAAAGTTGGATGTGCTGGTTGGTGGTTTGTTAAAGTTATCGGTGCGTTTCCATTTATTGTCTACGATTTATTTTTGATTTATGACATAATTTTCAGGCAGTTCTTTGGAAGGATGGGCGCCTGCCGCTTATTTGGAAAGTTTGCATCGTAAAACGTCGCATAGTGGTAGCAGAAGTCAAGATAAATTAAGCGACTATTAACATAGGCAGTTAATATAGTTTTTTTAATTTTTCAGTGAAACATCTTCAACAATTAATTCATTTAATTTAGGTAGCAAGTGTTCATATGTTGTATAATTTTGATCCAACAAATTTTGTAATTGATAGTTTAAGAATCAAATTTTTCCAATTAGAGAAAGCGACAAAAACAAATAATGACCAATTAGTCTTCTGTTTTGAAGAGCATTATTTATTACCATTTTGCAACATTATATTTGCTGTAAAAGTAATTTCTTGAAGGTTTTTTTATAATTAATACCAGAATAATCATAATTGTGTAAAAAGGTTGTTTTATATTGGGAGAACAGTTGTATCAAATGAAGTTAATATTTGTTATGTGAAAGCTGAGATGTCCTGGAACCAAGTTTATGTATGATTTAGTTTAATGGAGATGTAGGATGCATACATGTACATTTAGCATAATGGCTGTAGAATCCTTTTAAATTATTGATTATTAATTTATGTTATTGTTCAAAGAGCGTAATGCTTGTTTCTTACTTTGCTTGTACCTGATTTGTGACAGGAGGTTTGAGGTGTGCAATTATTGTAGAAATTCCTAAACTAGATACACCTACACACATTTTTGAATTATATACCCAATATACATGGTATGTGCTAAAGTAAAAGCCAAATGTCAATTTTTTATTATTACTGAGTTAAGGTTAATTATATATTTATACAGAAGTGCTAATATTCTGAAATCAATAAAGCTCAAAGATTAATGCAAGTGTTATATTATCTGCTCGGTGCTGTATCTGTAGCAGCATATTCACGGCTCAAAAGTTACACAGTGAAACCTTAATGCAGTAATGACAATTTTGTTGTACTAAAATGGAATTTCAAAAGAAATAATTTATTATACACGATGCTTTTTTTTCTCAGTCCCTTGTGTGTTCCCTATTTCACTGCAAGCTGCATATTGATATGTACTGTCAGAACAACCTTATATCGGAAAAGAAGAACCAGACTAATAACTAGGTACATTTTCTATAGGTGAATTCTTATCAAATTCCGGAATTCTTTATAGTATTTGATTGATAATTTTTATTGGGAGATCCGACCTGCAACTTGTTTATAACAATTGTCAGTGTATGTAGCACTGAGATGTAGGTAGTATGTATGAGTAGGTATCTTATAGCGTAACGTTTTATTGGAAAAGTACCCTGTTATGGTCGTCATGGTTAACGTCAAATGTGATCTGTTGGAAACAGCGTCATTATGGAATGGTCCTGTTGGGAATTGAACGTTCTCTAAGCGACGAATTCCCTGGAGGATGAAATCTAAGCCAAGACAAATTTTGTGCTAGGCATTAGTTGACACCAATTAATATCAGTGTTATTAGTAAATCGCAGAATTAATGAAATGGCAGTCAATTATACTGATAACGAGCACGACCTAACTTGAAACAAATTTTAGAAATTCTCATGTGTATTAAACCATATGCTACGAGCGGATAACATCGATAACCATGTCCAAAATATCACATCAGTTGGACGCACCATCTCATGTAAGACATAGATACTCTTGTAGTGGTGCTTCAACATACCACAATTCATTTTGATATAAATAGTAGTTAAAAACCGTCTTAGGAAAGTAAGAAATTGTGAGTATAATTCTATTCTTCAGTCTACCCTTAACTTTCAAAATTTTATTGGGAGTATATTTCGTATTTTTGTTATTTAACAATTTATATTTAGTGTAGTGGCACCTGACATGTTTTCTATTCTTACGAGAATGCACAAACTTCCTACAAATAAAATTGTTTTTGCCTTAAATGTTTACGACCAATTAATCTGCTAGCCCGTATCAGCTATGATGGAGAAAAATGCAACATCTTCCGCTTGTCTGTCATCCAACGCACTTTCCTGTAAAAATGATAACTGTTCAGATTTACTCCAGTTTAAATGTATTTACCTATTTATGATTGTGCTTCTGAGTTCCATTGGTCCCTCTGTTGGTATTTCGGCAGTATGATCACTTACTTGTGTGTTATTTTTTTATTTTTTTTTAGGTAAATGAAAGAGTGGCGGTCAAGATGAAAGCGTGTCCCGAAAATAATGCGAAAGATAAATGCAACTTGCTGTTTCTCCAGGATTCTGCACCAGTTGAAGATATTTCGCTTTCCTATTGCAGTCATTTTAACATAAATAAGTCATCAAATGGTCTTCACGACACCAAAAGTTTTTCACCAGATGAAATTAATCGTCTCAACTTGTTCTCTTCGGATAACGATATTTTCAACAGTTTGAACGTTTTAGAAGTTCAAAACGACGACATTTTAACGAACGTCGGTTTAGACGACTTTCTAAGATCTGATGACTTCTTAGAACAACAATTGGACGGTTTTCTTAACAACAACAGTGATAACTGCATCACCGATTTCGAGAGCACATATGATACTGGTTATTCGGTTTTGGGAGTAGACCTTCATTTATCATCGACCACCGACGATAACAACGAAAACATTTCATTAACAGAGAATCTCGATTCTTGGGTTATCGAAAATGTTGATAATTGGTGTTATAAAGATTTACTTAGCAGTTCGGACAATAACTACGAAAGTGTTCAAGGAAGTGAAATTATCGGACTTAATTTACAATCAACTGAAACATTAGAAATACTAAACAAGTTTCCCCACATAACCGATGAGAAAAATATTAAGAGAAGATCGTTGCTCTACGAAAGCACTGCTAATGTGAGTAATCTTAAAAATATTGACAGGGTAACGTCTAATAAGTCGTACAGGAAGAATTTCAATATACCCCCGCACGACTATGCCAACAAAAAGATTGATGAAGAAAAATATTTTCCATGTTCAGTTATAAATTGTGATAAAGTCTATTCGAAGTTGTCGCATCTTAAAGCCCATTTAAAAAGGCACTCGGGGGAGAAACCGTTTGTATGCAATTGGGAAAATTGTACGTGGAAATTTTCGAGATCCGATGAGCTTGCGCGTCATAAGAGATCTCACTTGGGCATTAAACCTTACAAATGTGAACTGTGCGAAAGGGCCTTCGCCCGGTCAGATCATTTGGCGAAACATACTAAGGTACACAAAAAGAAGATGGCCCAGTTCGGAAATTATCACATCAAAAGAAGAATCAGATAATAATGTTCTTTTTAATAAGTCGCGCTTAATACTTTTTTTATTAATAAAAATAACCACCACATGTTTTTAATAGGGTCAAATCCGGCGGAAAATACCGTATGAATTGTCTTATGCAATAATTTTGTATTTTTGTATTTAACACCAAACTCAAAATTGGAAAAAATGTAATTTTGTTCAGCACCAAATTATCTTAAAAATTTCGTAAACCAACGTCGAATTAATTTTATAATAAAGAACTATATAAAAGAGAAACGTATGTATCTTCCACATCTCCCACAGGACTTTATGTGGAGGTCCGGAGCTTTAGCCCCTGCTGCTTTCCCAAGTCCGTTCCTGGTCCCTGCCACCCGTGCACTCGTAAGTCAGCGACCTCTTTGTACCGTGTTTAGAACTAATCATGGTCAAATACCGCGAAATTTAAAATTTAAATGCTTGTGCATTACAATTGACCATGACATTTATTTATGCGTAAAGTGTTGATGTAACCAAATCTCCTTTACGATCACAGTTTTTGGGAAACAAAGAAATTATTATTTCGATAGTATAATCTCGCTCGCTTCTCTATTTAATAATTCGTACATTAATCTAATTTTATTATTATTATTTATAGTTTTGATGCTGCTCGTTGGTTGTGTGGTAAGGCAAAAGGTAATATTTATGTATGTAGAATTTAATTGATTACGTAATGATTCAGTAAAGTACACGGCAATAAAATTTGGAGGTTAGCTTTTAGGTTAGGGTTGTGTGGGTGGGGTTCGCGATTTTCGACCGAGCGACAACAATAATAATACAGGGTGGTTTGAATTTTAGACTTTATTGCCGATCCTGACCAACCACGATGTCTTCACAATGCAGGATACACTTGGAAAATTACACTGGGACTTATTACCCAGGCAGCCCCATTGTCGGAAGAGTTGAGTGTTATTTCGATGATGAATGCACCCTCAGAGGTATTTTTTTCTTTGTAAATCAATTGCGTGAATTTATCGTTTTAGGAATTAAAATTCGGGTGAAATGCGAAGAGCACAACGAGTGGTTAGATTCTGAGGAGTATTTGGACCCTAGCGACAACAAGTACAAATCAAGAGATGTCCTGTACACTGGTGACAAAGATGTGATTTACATGGAACAAATGCTGTATGGATCTGGTAATTAACCGCTTTTTTGTGGTTCTTTATTGATTATTTGTCGATTATTAGATTCAGGGAGTATGGGTCTTTCTAGGGGAAAACATGTTTTTCCCTTCAGTTTCAACTTGCCCGAGAAATTACCGTCAACTTTTAACGGTCCTTACGGCTCTGTAAGGTACAAGATGAAAGCTATAGTAGACCGACCCATGCGAACAGACTATGAAGACCAATTTATTTTTGTAGTTATGGCCCCAGTAAACCTCAACACACTTTCAGATGATTGTTTTGTATTTTCTTATAGTCTTATAATTAAACTCAATAATCAACGTTGAAATTTTAGCAACCAGTTAACTATTCTGATGACAAAACAGTATGTTGTTGGTGTTGCGCAGGCGGAAACATAACTATGGATGTAGAGCTGCCCAAAAGAGCGTTTGCAGTTGGTGAAGTTGTCAACTTTCGAATTACTATTAGCAATTTGTCGAACGAAAACGTCGAATCGTTGAAAGTTGTGCTTAATAAAGTACTACATAATTTTAAATCTGGTGACCAATTCGATCTTTGTTTATTTTATTTTTTTAGCACATCAATTTTAAAGTCACCGATCCTTCATGGAAGTCCAAAGCAACTGTAGATCCGATATTGACCTTTGATGAACACGGGGTTGGTGCCCACGGAGAACACACCTATGATTTAGAAATGACAATACCAGAATACTTAGAAGCTCCCAATTTTGCTCTTTGCACTCTTTTTGACGTTACTTACGACTTGATTGTAAATATTCTTTTTTATGTTGCACACATTTGCGACTGAACTTTTTTATATAGGTAACTGCCAAAACTGGCTCCTGTTCAACGGATTTGTCAACAACAGTCTATCCTGAAATTGGGCACATCCAGAAAGGACAGTTGCCTAGTTACCCTCAAAACGACCAGCATTATCCTTCGAATAACGGAACTTATCCGTCCTCAGTTGGAGGTCCTTACTCTCCTCTACCATCAAACATCGCTAACTATCCGCCACCACAAGAAGGCACGTACGGGCCTCCTCCTGGTGGTGCATATCCTCCTCCAATCGGAGCTACATACCCTCCACCTCCAGGAGCCTATCCGCCTCCTCCTGAGACTACACATCTACCTCCGCCTGGAGGTGCTTATCCTCCACCCATCGGCGCTGCTTATCCTTCACCTACTGGCGGCGCTTATCCTCCACCTACTGGCGGCGCTTATCCTCCACCAACTGGTGGAGTTTCATATCCACCTGGAGTCGGATATCTGCCATCCAGTGGAGGAGGTCCACCTCCAGGACCGAGTCCATATGCACCTACTCCATTCTTGCCGCCAGGTAAGGTTTAATATGTTTAATTGTTGTATTTACTCAGTTTATTAATGTTATGACAGGGGACAAGGGTCAAGAAGCTGGTTCAGCTCTTTCAACACCTTCTGCGCCATCGTTTGAATTACGTAAGTAGTCTGTTGAATGGAATTGATTAATAAAGACTTTATTTCAGCACCACCTTCATATAACGAAATCCAAAAAACTCCGTATCTGCCTAAATAAAAAAGAAAGTAACTCAATTATTTAGTGTTAATTTTTCGAATGTGGAAATCGAATTGCGATTTAAAATTGAAATTCCAGTTTATATGAATCAGTGAAAATGCTTAAATTGTGCTTCTTATTTTATCATTTGTTTAGTAAAGCTTGAATTTTATAGGTAAGGGTATTTATGTTACGATTCATCTATGTTGTGAAACCCTGGTTATACATTCTTCAACTGAGTTGGTTCCATAATTTTACTTCAAACTACAGCCGTTTGCAGCTAAGTTGAGCGGTTGAAAAAATGCAGAACCTCTACAAACTTTACGTTTACCAGTGCATTAAGATACCTATGTGCACTCCCTTTCCCCACTGGTCAACTTAGCTGCAACAGACAATAGAAGGTGCCCTGTGATTATTTTTTATCTTCTGTAAAACTACACAAAGAATTGTTCAAGTCTTTATTATTGGCATTTATTACTACCTCACATATAGATAATCGACCTCAGGTCAAAATAATTAAATTAAAAGAAATTTCTTATTTCTGGTCTCTGCAAAACCTTCAGAAACATTGTCACATTTTTCTTAAATTCTTAAATAAGTTTCAATTTGAGTACTATAAAAGTGAATATTGGAAGCAAAAAGTAGTAGGTATTTTATAAACAACTACTAATGTTTCTTTAATTGTTTCATTGGATCTGACAATCGCATGTACCGTCATTAATTTTGAGCCAGCATACAAGATCAATGGGTAAATAAAACGAATTTTTATATCTTTTCTAAGTGTGACCTTAATGCAATTTAGCATTTTCAAACGCTTAATAATGATAACGGAAAATCACAGAAGTTACTATGCAAACAATTAATTATTGTTCTAGCCTTAAAACGTTGTGCCCTAGCAACCAATTTAGAAACAAACCCCTTTTGAACTGCTTTAATATAGTTTTTAATTATATAATCGAAATTTAGGCTATATACAATTAAGATATTTTTATAATCAAGTTATACAACTATACTAATATTTATAACTTTGAAGAAAATAATTGGCTGGCTTAAAGTAGAATGGTTAATAAGTAGATATGTAAGTAAGAAATTTAAATTTGCACAAAACGCTATAATTCTCAAAAACAATACGGCAATACTCTGCAGAAATAGCTTATGAAATGTTCACCGAAAACGACATTTTATTGTTATCTCTTCTTCTTTATGTGATTTTTTACTTTAATATATGTTAAGAAGCATATTGTCCGATGTTTGCATCTTTTGTACGTTTAACAATTATATTTGTAAGTAGATAAAATTGTTCAAATTTTTCTTTAAGCTATTATTGTTATAAGTTAGATTTGTAAGCCTTTGTAGTTTAATGAGCAATGAATATTACGCACATAACTATTTAGTTACAATTGTTTTTATTTTACTGAAATAAACGCTTAGTGATAGCGGCTAGTTTTTTACTGGGAAGATCTTTATGTTAATTTTAAGCTTTGATGGTTTACATGTAGATCTATTCAAATGTTTTTATCTGGAATTATCACTTTTATCCGAAGAAATGAAATTTTCCTATTTTTGTGCGTAATGAAGCTGTATTTGTAATAATAGCCTCATTTGCTGATTCAACAGCTATAGCGTTTATTGTTCTAATATCTGTAGTTTTCAAGAAATTTTTTAGTTTTTATCAGTTTTCAGAAAACTCTGAATATAATTCCAGAGGTATAGAGAAACCCATTCGATATCTGTCTTTCAAGCTTCTATCTGCATTTCAAATTTGAAAACGATTGGAACATTTTGGATTTATTATGCTTAAATAATAATGAGTTTTTGCTGGACAAGACTGAACTAATAAGTGTGCGTTGTTATGGCGTCCATATCCAAACGGATTAGTTTTTTGATTATATTTTGAGTGTCCTAAAAGACACTTGACGAGACTTAACAAACAAATCAAGCAATCGAAGTTAACAAAACTACTTGGGGCACAGCTCCGGCTGTTCATGTGAAGATCGCCCTTGGCATTCGGATAAAGAAATGAAAGCAGTTTTTGTATTTAGAGATAAAATATTGGTATTATTGAAAGTTTAGTTGCATCCTGGTGTTGTAACAGCGCGGAGCATCTAATTTTATCTTGGAATTTATCGTAATTTATTTATTGCCGTCAATATCTATCCGGTTCCGACCATGGTCCGTGTCTTTCTTTAGCTCGATTATAGTTGAAGAAGAAAATGGTTCTTTTCTCATTTTTTTAATTTTTTGTATCGACATGCATTATTATTGAGTTTTCTGTGTTATTTATAATGCATAATTACAAATTCTTGCAAATATAGGTACTATGTTGCTACCTGCAGTTGACGCACTTGAAAATTTATAGAACATACGTCAATTTCACTTGTTCCATTTAGGGCCGGACCTATGGAAGGGCAAGAGGGGCTGAAGCCCCGGACTTCCACATAAGGAAGGTCTCCGCAGAAATTTTATATTTTGATAAATGAAAATAATAATACATAAAGAATGAACTATGGACAACAATTACACAAAATGGTCTGTTGTATTTATCGTTATTCAGTACTGAAAGTGGTTGAATTTTTATATTCTATATATTATGTATCTAATATGTTGCTTATTGTAAACTTATTCTTTGGCAATAATATATTTGATATTTCTATAAAAAAAAATTGTTTTATTTTGCTCTGAAATAATTAGAGATTAATGAGTCTTATTGACTTTGTCATTGGCTCCACTCCTTTAAATCCGATATCCGGTTCTGGTTTAATTTTAGAGATCAACATTAGTTTTTCGTTATAAGAGATACAAATCGGTATCTGCTTACTTAGGTATACCTACTTACCTATTAAATAAATTTTGCAACAAATTAAATTATTAATATTTAAATTCTATAGAAAGCGTAATTTTTAATATTGTATTCCAAACACTCAGTACCTATTATAAAATATGGTTGGTAAAATTAATAAACGACCGGAAATAGTTGATAATAGTTCTAGGCCGATATGGGTAGGTATAAACAGACAGAAAAAATTATCTATTACAAAAGAATAATGAATATCTATATAGCAATAATAATACCCTTACAAATTTATATTTATTATATACAGAGGTTTCAGTGATGTTGCGCCAAACTTCAGGAAGTAATTCCTCTTATAAAATTAAATTTAAAAAAAAAGCAAAACTTTTTATCTACAATGTTTTCTAAGGGAGTACCTACCGACCTTTAAAGATGAGAAGAAAGTATGTAGATACAGTCATCTTTAAAAGAATCCGGAAAGTTTCTTTGTTCGCGCAGATGCTTTTTGGCGCTTAGAACGATGTAGTAGATTGTCCCAAAAAATGTCTATGAGTGTAATAACAGTTCAGGTACCTCCTACATAGCTACAGGCTACAGGTGCACATTACTTACCTACTTATAGTGGACGAGGCAGTTTCAAGCGCCAAAAAAAATCCGGATTCTCTTGAAGATAACTGTATCTACCTATCACTGAGTTTATATTATTTTGCTCAAGAACAATTAAAACTTCAAACTTGATGCAGGAAAACTTTACATTACATTTCATTGCAACTTTACATTTACATGCAAAGTTGCAATGAAATCTGGTCATTAGTGTCAAAGTCAAGGGGGGTCGAGAGTCGAGGGAAGTTAAAAAACTGTCAGAAAAAAATTGGTTGCAGGTTAACGGAATTTTTATTTAAATACTCATTTGCTGTGATTTTACAAATTTTTTACCGGTTATTGCATAGTAGCTTATTTTTATTAATTCTTACTGCCTATTATACAGGGTGGGACAATAGTGCGTCCAACTTCGATAGCTTGAGTTCTATGATAGCTAGAAACTTGATTTAAGAACACAAATAAACTAGAAAAAAAATTTATAACCGAAAATTATTTCTGAACATACAGGCCTGAGACAAGACGATTATACAGGGGCAAGTGACAGTTTTTAAAATAGAATGTTGTGTGTAAAATAAAATTTTTTGGAGTCTTTTCCTAGACTCTTTTCACTCCAATATTATTACTGACTATTTTCAAACCACTTGGATGTAGCGATTTTTTTGTTCAAATAATGGCATCTGCAGATGCATGTTAAAAAAGTCACTGCAGTCAATGCAATTACGAGCTCTAAAAAAAAAATATGTAAAGACTAGTTAGGAAACATCTGTGGAATGTCTTTGAATCGTTTTTACTTTTAAAAAATTATACAGAGTAACTAAATTTATTTTTTTAATTTAAAACTTTTTTAATTTAATTTTCTCCATTTTTTCAAATAGAACACCCTGTATATTTTTTAACGGTATGATGTAGAAACTAAAAACCAACATTTTTTGTATGTACAATGCTATGTTTATTTAGCATTTTTGATTTATCGATCAATAATTACAAAATTCAAGAATAATCCTAAAAAATAAATTGTTTTCCAAATAACTTCAAATGTTTCAAAATTAACACAAATGACAATTGACGACAGGTAACTGCGCCAAATGTGTATTGCTTCTTATGCTGTTTTTATAAGCAAAACATCTGGAGGACTTATTACCATTTTATCTGTCGAGTTATTTAAAAAACAATCTTATTTTCAGGATTCTTCTTGAATTTTGTAATTACTGGGCGATAAATCGAAAATGGTTACAAATAGCAATAGGCGTGTACCTACAAAAAATGTTAGTTTTTAGTTTCTACATCATATCGTTAAAAAATTTACAGGGGTTCCATTTAACAAAAATGAAGAAAATTAACTTCAAAGAGATCTAAATTGAATTTTGTCACCATGTATAATTTTTCAAAAGTAAAAACGATGCAAATACATCCCACAGATGTTTCCTAACTAGTACTTGCATAATTTTTTCATAAAACTTATAATTGTGACTATAGTGATTTTTTTAACATTAATCTGCAGATGTTATTATTTACCATATTTTGCCATATTTTACAGACTATTTTTAAAGTTATTCGACGTAATAAATCTTAGCTATATGGGACAATTTTTTATTTTAAAATCTTAGAAAGTTATGCTTTAAATTTTTTTGTAAATATTAGATAACTAAATCTTTTTATAAATTATATCTTTACTTATCTTCCAGTTTCTTATATGTACATATACAATTATTTTTCGTGCTCGATCCGTTGGTTTTTCTTAACATATTTTTTTTATTTCTTTGAAGCCTGTTATTAACCAAGCTGGTTGCTGGTGGAGAACATTAATTTAAAAAGAAATACGAAAATTGATCAACGGTAAAAAAAGTAACTGATAAAAGCGTGGGCATAGCTAGAACATTTGCTTATCTCTAAAAATAGCATTTGCCTTTTTTATTTCTTTTTAATTATTTGTTTGACAAATTTTTATAATAACTTAACTATTTTATAATTGTGGGTAAACTATAAAAATTCAAGATGCACGGCACTGGATTTATTTGAATATAACATCTAGCCCGCTGCCACATTCTATTTTTAAGAGTAAAAAAAATGAATGATATTAGAAAGTTTTCAGGCGGGCTTCCCTGCCTTTACCCCCTGCTTGATGGTTACGCCCTAAGAATCGGTTTTCATTTTTGGATAGTTTATAATGAGACCCAGATATAAATTTAATGAATTTTTTTTTTATTGTTATAAGATCCTTTTTGTATTAGGAATTATACCTACTTAGGTACCTAGATTTGTACACTTTGGAGCGTTTATCGAAAACGACCATATTTTAATTATTTCTTCATTTAGGTTAGGTATTATTGAGCTATTTAAGAAATTGTTACTTATAAGTAGGTATGTTAAGTAAATTAAAAAAATCCGCAGTTTATTTCCGTAGAAAAATAATGTAGATACCTATATGCGTTTTAATAAACTTATTATCTATACTTAGTTATTTCGAAAACAGTAATAAATGAAATAAAATCAGTAAACAATAATTAATTTCGGGTTAAAAAAAAGGGCAAAGCTTTGTTAAAAGAAAAATAATTTTTTTAAATATTAAATTAGTCCAGGAAGAAATGCAAGCATTTGACCCTTCAATAAATGAAGTGCATACACTCACTACCTATACCTAACAGTGGCAGTACGCTTGCTGCTCAACATTTGAAATAAATCACTTTGAAGTGTTTTATTGCTTGTATAATCAATCAGCATTCCGTCTGCTCGCTGTAATATTCAAGTTATAACCTGCAGTACTTATATTTTTAAGAGGAACATTATTAAAAAGTTATATTTGAATTCCATTGAATTCCAAATCCCCGCGGCTGCCTGATGCTTATCCAATTTATTAAGTTTGATGAACTTGATGTAATAAACGCAGGTCTTGTTTAAATGGATATCTAATCCAAAAAGTATATTATAGATATGTACATAGTATTATAAGTGTAATAAAATGGAAAAATACTGCAATAATTAATATTATTTAAGTACAGAAAATTGTGCAGCTTGTGGCTTCTGAAAGTCAATTGCGTGTTGTTAATTTGTGATCTTTAATATTCAACGATGAGAAGCTAATAATTCGTCCTATTTATGCAGTGATATGAATTGGATTTTGACATTCGCTTCAGAACGTTTGAATTCCTTTGTATGTACATGGAGAGGGCAGCACTTAGACGTCGGTGCTTTGATGCCGACGCCGACGTCGTTATCTTTGTGTTATACGTTACAACCCCAGACCACTCGATATGGTAATGTGGATGGAAATCGGAATCGGCATTGCATACAGTCTTCGCCACTTGAACATCACATTTTTATTTTTCTTTACCATCATATTTGTTAGATACGTTTTTGTCATGCGAAACGTTTTAATTAATTTTGCCATTATACAGTGTTTTCTGAGTAAGTATTATGTATACCTATAAATACTGATAGTGGCTTTTCTTTTCATCTTACTTGAGCAAATGTTGTTGAATTGAGACAACGAGGCGTCTCCAAAAATAGGTGGTTTAAATTTAATTTTACATTGAGTTCTAATGCTTTCCTGAATGATGTCGGTGTCGTTTCATCCCCAATCTGCCTCCCCCCTCTATCGTCGACGCTGCCGTTTGTTGCTAATCAAAGGAAGAGCAACTGCGCTGAGTCTCGGGTCATATCCGTGATCCGTTCTTGATAACATCGCACCTCGTTTACCAATCTCTGTGCTGATGCTTGCGTGACGGAAAGTCACAAACTTTGATTAAACACGAATAAAAGGATACTAAAGCACATACACGGCACTCTTCAAAGGGGAATCGAGAATTTGTTTGCTGAATAAAATACTTTTAGCAATTTGCACGAACACTTTTTCAGTTCAATCCCTTATTTATAGGTATTGATTAAGTCTCTCCTCATAGAAATTTTTGTATTTATATAATAACCAGTTCTACTGTAACCTAATTTGTCTAACCTACCTATGCTTACTTATTAGTTAAAACTACCAACTTTATTTACTTACCACCGGAAAACACAAAATTATGAATATACCTATTTTGTCAAACAAAAAGAACAAACAAAGAATCCCTAAGAAAAACTTTTTTAACTTGAATCGTTATTCAAAAAATTAAATTAAAATGCTCTGATTGGTCGAATTAAGATGTTATTTTTTTATTATTTGCTTGTCTTTTTTGGAGATTTTTTCTGTTTTCTTTGGGGCACGAGTTCTGGGACACCCTGTATTATATTCAACCAAAGTTTGTGGGTCTAATACGAAACACTTTGTATAAATTAAGTACCTAGGTAGGTACATCGATCTCAAAATCTTGGAGTTATCGCTTAGTTGAGCAAAAAGTGCTGCATTATGTCTACAGTTCTACAGGGTCTTTCTGAGGGAACAGCCGGCGCCTAAAACGTATTTCTAATAGAGTTAAAATTTTGAATATAATTGAATATTTTTATATCAAACCGCTATTAAATTACAGGGATTTTAAAATTTTTGTGTTTAAAGAGCTTTTCCTGACAACTTTAGTTTTTGTTTACTGAATGGGTTTGTGGCTACCCACTATTTATTTTTATGGTAATCTTTTGTTTTCACTAAAGCTTTACACTATAGGTATTCCATCAGTTTAGTTCTAGTTGTAAAAGCCCAGACAGCATAAATGCGCTCGGACCTGCCGTGTGGCGATCATGATGGCCAACGAAATCGTACATTTGCACCACAACATGTTACTCGCTCCCGTGTCGGTATTTTCGCGGGTATTGAAGATGATTGAAGCCGTGGTTCTAAAATATTTTGCTGCATCACTCCTCGTTTAGAAGGTAAGCTCGCCCCCTCTGCTCATTTATTATTTTATTTATTTGATCCTTGTTGGCGCCATGGATAAAAGAGAGATCGAGAAACAACATGACTTTTGCGGTCATGAGATTTGCGTTGGAGAGAAATGGTAAGTGTAGCCGTCTGTCGTAACTGATTTGATTGCTTTACAATCTAGTTAGAGGAGAGGACTAAACAGATGAGTTGGAGTGTACCTATACCTACTTAAAAAGTAGGTGCCTACCTGGATTAAGTCTTAAATAACCAAAGTACCAAAGCGTCATTGCAGGAAATTTGAATGCTTGAATAAAGTCGTCTTGTAATAAATTCCTCCAAAATTCCAGAGACTTCTTAAAATTACAATTAAAGACACCAAAAATTTCAAATTTTTATTACCACAAACGTGTAAGTACCTAGCGGAATTACAAACGTAAATAATAATAATAATAAAAAAATATCCTATTAAAAAATTCTGATCAAAACTGTCCCGACGGCGCATGAAATTAATTACCTACAAGCTAGACGATGACGCCCATATGGTAGCGCATTAATAATTAGATAAAGTTTGTTTTTGGAAAATTTACGTATGCATTCAGACGGCGGCAGTTCTCTTCGTATAATATAAGTGGATGCATCATTTAAAATTAAACTAAATTGAATTTTAGCATTATCGTTAGGTAACTCGTAACTCATAAAGTAGGTATAAATATAAAACATAGGTAGGTATTCGTAGCCTAGTAAAATAGTGAAAAAAGGTAAATTTTTAAAAATGTGAATAATTAAGGTAAAACGTAAGAATACGGTTCTTAGCGCGGCGAACGTGCGTTCTTAGTTTGAGTGTTGCGTGTGATGCTGTCATCGAGATCAAGAAACAAGAATAAGAGTAATAATTGCATTTGGGGTAAGGATCAAACAAGGGTCGAGTTTCGGAATGAGTCGGCAGCACAGGACCAAATGATTCAAAGACCATCAGTGAGTATGCGATACTGCATGCATGGGACTTCGGGGTATGGCCGTCGTTCGTTCATGAACGGTCCTGACGGCAGGTGAAGAAGTGCCATCCAGCTGAGAACAGAGCAAGCGCGGCTCAGCTGGTGTCGGTTGAAGGGTTTCCCGGGGGATTATTGGGATGTGCTAGGACGAGCCTATCCTCCAGACGCTCTTTTCCATTGGTTGCCCCCAGCGCGCGCCGTCCCTATTGGCCAGGATAATGATCATGCAGCCTCTTTGCTCGTCCTCTGCCGTGGCCTCGTAATTATGCAAATGGTCCTGCTC
Source organism: Schizotus pectinicornis (assembly GCA_951805265.1). Classification (NCBI taxonomy): domain Eukaryota; kingdom Metazoa; phylum Arthropoda; class Insecta; order Coleoptera; family Pyrochroidae; genus Schizotus; species Schizotus pectinicornis. The sequence goes on along the minus strand of OX638209.1, from coordinate 10,204,238 downwards.
ACCTACTGTTACCGCCGCCGCCAGTCTCTTGTTTGCGCTTTTACAAAACTACCAAACCAAAGTTCATATACCTAGATCTCGCAGCTTGCCCTTTGCTGCTCCTGCACCTTAATTTCTCGACACCGCACGAGAAATGTGATAAGTGACTATTTACTCTCAACGATACTTAAGTGATTTTAACAGGACTACACGTTTATACAGTGATCCTAAATCAAGTCAAATGAAGACGGAAATTTGTGATATTGCAACTTATTTTTGTTGCTAAATAGGAATGGGGTTATAGACCATCAACTAAGCATTGGTAAGCTAAATTTTTTACTATGAAAGATTCTGACTGCTTTATCTTTTATAAATTATACGGCTATATACCTGCCTACCCCAATTATGACGCTATATTAGGGGTGAAAACTAATTACAGCGGACACGCAGATAAATTAAGTTATTTCTATAACAACTTAAGGCTTAATATCATTAAATTATCTTATAGATAAAAAGTATATACTTAGGTACGGTCGACTGCAAAGATAATGTCCATCTCATACTTTGGAAATTTAAATTTTTTCTACAGATGATGGTGTAAGCAAAATAAGTAGGTACATTAATTTTAACTATCTAGTGGTATAGAACTCGTCAAAACAATTTTTTTTCTATGTACCATTTTTTCGAAATCAAATTGACGAGCCTTTTATGAAATGCTCCAACAAACAATATTAATACAATTAATTCTATTTTTATGAAATTGATTGAAAACGGGCGCTTTCAAACTTTTATGTGTATTGGATTATTGTTTAAAATCGACAATAATAGTCGCAACCAATGGTAACCGTTTCATAAGGTAATCTTGTTGACTAGGTAACTTTTCTTCCGGTGGCGTATAAGAAAATTGTGTAAGATTTTAAAATAATTTTAAGACAAAAACCAAAACGTTTTAAAAACAAATATATTAGGAACAGTTTTTGGTCTTGAAAAGTTCTATTACCAGTTAAAATTAATGCACTTATTTTGCTTACACCCTGTTATCTCTGCTGTGGGTTGTACCTATATGCATACATTATAGTTAACCAATTTCTATTAAGTAAGCATTTAATCAAAATATTGCTTCAATCGTATTTGATAACAAAAATCAGTAGGTATAGGTAATACAAATTCTGCATAGAATCAAAACCAAAGCAAGAGTGTTCCGTGAACTAACAGAAAACATTAAATAAGGCAGCTATATCATATGCCCCTACTTCTACACTATGTTACGTCTTATCTACTTACTTCCTCTTAATAAAACTCTTTCACATTAACCCTACAATTTTAAAACGCGGCCTAACTTTAGACCAACTAACTTCTATTTAATCATCGATATCTATAAGTTTTGTTTGATAATAATACTTCGACTTCATCGATTTCATACCAAAATGACGTTTGCAAATGATAGAATCAAAATATTCAAAACACTATCTGTCAGAAAAGGATAATTCTTTACGAAACAAAGCAGAAAATGTCCAAAACGATGTAGGTATTTACCTAATAAGATTTATTTCAAGAAATTGCGCTTTCAAATACCTACAGTTAAACTTTGATAATTCAAACAGTGACTTGCCACAAAAGAAGGTTTGAGTTATCAAATTATCACAGTAAAATGCAATACATTATGGTTATGGGTACAAGATATAAGTATGTAATAAGTAGGTATTTGGTAGGTAAATTCAAAATTTATATAAAGACAGCTATAGCAAATCCAACAATGACAAAAATCTTTATAAAGTTTTTCTGTTAAGTTACCCTAAGAGAGCTATAGTCCCCTGATGGGAGTTCTCTTAAGATATTTTTTATTTAATATCTAAACCGTTTAAAATAAAATAATTAAATTTTAAACGAGATCACTAATCTTTTTATTCCCAATAAGACAAAACGAATAAAATTTTAAAGTTTCAATCAAAGAAGAGTAAAATTGGAGATTGATTGTTAAAAATATCCATTAACTTTTTTTGTATGCAAGTACCTAATGATTTATTTTATGACTTTTGACATAAAATTATAAAATTTCACACGTTTTTACCAGATAAAACCTTCAACATCAATAGGATACACCGCTGTCAAGTAAAATCCATTTGAAACTTTTTGCAGTAAAACGTAATTTAAGAGTTAAGAAAATTAAGCAACTTTCTCATCAGCGGCCATCTCCTATAGACGGACAAAAACGTCGAACGCGTAGGTGTTCGGTTATGAGAGCAACAGAGGGTTTTCAAAATAATTCAACTTATTATTTTATTGAGTTAAAAAATTGAGTAAGTTAAGTTTGAATTATCAAGGAAAAATTACATGAATTCTTACTCTTGCATGACACTGTTGCCAACTAATTTGTTCGAGGTATTAAAAATTTATATTATTGAAGTTCGAGTTATAAAAGTTCGACTGTCAGCTTTGAGGATGTTTTATCTCGTATTGTCGAAATGGAATTGTGATCCATTGATTTCCAGTTGTAGTTAAAGTCATAGAAAATATTTCACTAGATACCTGATTCTTTTTTAAATTTTCTAAATGATTCTTGACCATCAGTTTTCCCGATTTTGGCCCGTTTGGCAACGTCCAAAACTTGAGTTTTTTAGAAACTGCCAAAATTTTATAATTTTGTTTAGACCCTTCGGCCAGAAAAATGATCTTCTTTTATACCTGCATGGGTGTTATCGTTTAGGTATTGTATTATCATTTGATTTGGAGGTTATTAATTAATAACATTGCCCATTAGGTATATAAATGGAAATTGACGCGTGAAAGGCCAGACGCATTGACGTAATTTATCATTCGTAAAATACCTAAATATGAAGTATCTCTTAAACTTTGAAGTTTTATACTGCCGGTTCAGACCGGAAATGGCATAATTTTTGGTTCTTAAACAAATGACATATTATTTTTTTACGGAAATAACATGCAGATTTCTTCTCAATCCAATGGTGCATGACACACAATTTTCTTGGAAACTTGGAAAACGACCACATTTTGGTTTTGGATAACACGATGTAAGTGGCCATTTATTACCCAAGTATTTAGGAAAATGGCAAGAAGGGGGTACACACCACTTATTCCCAGAGCCGACAAAATAATGTAATTTACCTGTAATATCTTTAACGGCCGGTTAGGAGAAACGGGCATGCTTTTATTTCAAGCTTTTTGAGACGTTCTCTAAAGATGCCCACAGACTACCAGCATACATTTGCGTCATACATATATGTCATACCTAACCTACATGTATGACGTACATGCATGACAATAGAGGTTTTTCACAGACCTACACACTTAGCTTGCCAAATAAGTTATTTGGAAGTGCACGATATATTCTATTAGCAGTATAAGCAGCGGCGTACACTGCTTTAATAAAAAAAATCAGTACAACAGAGACAAATTGAAACAAAATGAGTGAAAAATGGGTTTTGGTTAATTTCTTGTATTTTTTCAAATAAAACTGTATAAGCTGTATAGATAAGTATCTTCCTTATTTTGACATTATTTATAATCACTACTTAAAGTTTTTCATAAATAAAAATAACTTTTGGAGAGTTTAATAAAATCTGCCATAACATCAATTGTGAAGGCAGAAAACGTAGTTAACAATACGCGAAACATTGCACGCAAAATGTAAGCGTATGAAATATGAAGCGTGATATTTGGCCATACATCGATAATCTTTGCAAGTTCATATTGTGCGACGCAAATGTTTGCAACTTTTTGACCATATATAAATATCAACACGCGAGCACCGAGCCCGTATGACATACCTATACATGTATGACGTACATACATGATGTATATTAGTCTGTGGGCATCTTAATACATATCTATGTATGTATACTAAAAAGTCAAAGATTTCTGTGAAAATTTTTGATAAAGTAGCAGAGACGTCTTCTTGCCCGAAACCTTGTCCATTATTGAGATCTGACTAAGTTTTCTAGTATTTACATCATGCAATGCAAATTGCTCCTGAGAGAAATTGCCCTTTTGGTCATAGCTTGATGTTAATGTAATTTTTATAACATTATTTTGCGTTCTCGAAACAAACTATATAAACAACCATAATCAAACTGGAACAGACTTGAGGGCTCTTATAACAAGCAAAACAAAAGCAGAATATATTAGGGTTAGATCCTTTCATTAAAAACCCCAACAACTTGTAAGTACTTGATATCGTTTCATAACCAATCAATATTTTTATTAATAATTTAGGTACAATATAAGCAAACATCTATTGTCCCCAATATAACAACGTCGCCCATTCAGCTGCAAGCACAATTATTTGTGAATTTATTTCAACAGACCTATAGTGCTGATGGATGCTGGGTTTTAAAAGAAACATTGGAATAGTTACCTGTGCTTAGTAAGTAGTAAGTAGGTATATATCGCAGGTATGCCCTGTTTTTAACTCAATGTTTTATTTAATCATATATAAATTTTGAGTTATGCTAAAGTGACTAATGAGATTTCCAAACACCGTATAGTAGAAATAGACCATTCATCAGTTGCCTATGGTATTACTACAATAGGTACACATTACAAAAGTGACAATAAAGTTCTATCAGAGATTTTTTCCAAAAGAAAAAACTTACAGAATTTGCCTGATGGAAAGACGGGCGGTTGGTTATCATTTTAAATCGAGTAGCGTTATTGTTAAGTATTTATATATGGGCGCAGGGCAAGTTGGTGAATGCCGTATAAAGTTAGCCCCTATAGCACGGTATTCAGCTGATTTAACCCTATTAGGTATTATGCCATTTCCGTTCACGCTCCCCGATCCTTTCAGATACGCCCTTTTCGACATCGTGCAAAAAACAGTCATCGAAATCGTTTAAACTTTCCCAACTAATTATACAAAATTGAAAAAAAGCTTGTCACCGGAAACGAAAACACGTAAATTTCAAAGTTTTAATTGCCTCAATAAATAAGAGAGAGTTGGCGCGTGGCTGTTACTATGATTACATAATTCTTGTTTAAACAATTAGCTATATAAATTGGTTATAATGAAAACAAGCTTTTCCGACGTAAGCCCTGAGTGATAATTACAGTGGGAATCATGCAATAAGGGAGGGCGGCGGTTTGATTAGCGGCTTATAACGGTTAGGTAGTTACATGTGTTTTAACATCAGCAATGAAGTTAAGTGTGCGTAGGTGGAGCCGTGAAGGGCATTGCGTACGGGCACTACGACAGTAATTTGTAGATAGATATGCTTCGATAATTTCAAATTAAACCACTGGGGGAGTTTGACAAACGACGTCTTTTTAAAATAACTGAAATCTCCCTGTTACCTACCATATCAAGTGATCAGGTCAGGTCAGGAAATATGTAATAATTATATTAGGTATAGCTATGTGTGTTGTATCTACAACATATGTATACATAGATACGTTCTTAGTATTTTTTCCAAATCTTTATTTTTATAAATTCTAGAATATTAGAACTTTGAAATTTTACTTAAACTTTTCACATCTTTGCAATAAGCGCAGTATCTAACTGTTTTCTTTTTGTAAAGCTCAACTGCTTAGATGTTACAATAAAATTAACCAATGGAAAACAAAACAAATTAAACGGGTGGCTATTTCTAAAAAAAAAATTCTAAAAGTTATTGACTGATAGACTAGTAGACAGATAGATTAATATCAACGGAATTATAAACATTTTCTATTTATTAGTATTAATTAATATCAATATTAATATTTATCCACGTTATGCACTGGGGCGTTTATGGACGAACGCATAGTACCAATACAGGGTAAATATATAAGATCGTTCATAGAGTCTGGAAAAAATAATAAAAAAATTTCTAATTTTATCGAAATCTGAACAGGTAAAGTTAAAAATTCTCCCTTAGTTGCTTTCTTAAATTTTTCAATAAAACACAATTTTTTATAAAGAGTTACGTTTCTTTTATTGTTTTCAGTAGAAAAAGTGCAATAATTACCTATATATAAGTACTTGGTTTTCTTTTTATATTTTAATTTACAAAGTTACTTTTTTTCTATCAAGGTTGTAACGCTTTTCTTTTCCGGGGAAGGCTTAGTTTGGGAGCCAAAAGATATGACGGTCAGATTTAGAGAGAGGTAGTGCGACTTGCAAAGATGCCCACTATAACGTTTTCCTATTCCTTGTGATTGTGAAATATTCCTCCTTCGTTGTTTTTTCCTTCTTTCTTTATTTTCGATTTTTGCCTGGTACCTTGTGGAACGGTTTTGGGGTTTTACTAGATAATAACCTTTCTTTTAAGGGGTATTGTCTATCCAGTTATTAGTTTATATCATTAGTCCTCTATCTATTCTATTGTCTGTCTGTTACGTTAATTCTTTTTTGGCATGAACAAAATGCGCCTTCCTACTAAGTACATACGATTATTTTTCTCATTTATCACCGTTGATCTTTGGATGTCGCTTGGCGGTTCACTAAATTTATAAGCCTACATGAGTAATCAGAAAGTAATCACAGTCTGGTTTAGCAGAACTTTCTACCTTCTACTAGACATCACGGAGAGCCATTACCTTAGCTTTCTGGACCACTGATAGCAGAGACTTGCTGTGGCTGGAATTGGGCAAGATTTAGGCCCAAAAATCTTCCAGCTTATACTCTTACCTCCAAGACTTCAAGGGGACCGGGATGATCCATCGTATCTCAAAATCAGATTCTTTTATATTGACAAGTTTATCCGAGTTTATTTAAACGCGTGGTCAACTGGACGCTTCCGTTGGTGACATTCTTATTTATTGAAGGAAGCTAGACGAGACTATAAACATCACCTCGGTGTAAATCTATTGTTTCGTTCATTTTAGTGAATTAGAACGAGACACCAATAAGAGTGCAATTTAAGGGATGCAACTTTGCTGTTAGCCTACACTCACTGAAGCACATCACGTTGAGAATAACTCTGATACACTTGTCGTTTTCTGCGACCAATAGGAACAGCCGATAATACGGTTGCTGGAGCTTACATTCTGACAGTTTTATGCGCGATTGTATAGTCTGCGCTCAAGGCCGACCGTCAGGCTATGTGACTACGACTATATTTATGACAACTGACAACTTTAACGTTAACATAGATTTGAGTAATAAATTTGAGATGTACATAAACATAAACTGACCGTTGTTAAATTTACGATTTGTAAAAAATAGATAGACATTTTCAAGGCAGAGTTTGCAATTTTATTGTTAGATTATTATTTCTGACTTTTCACGTTTTTGTTTTTCCTACCATAGAAATAGACAATTATTCAAACAAGAAAAAAATTGTTTTTTTTACCAAATCAAATCTAGTATTTTTGCAGATTTAGTTTTAAATTTAGTTGAAATTATAATAACAAGTAAAAAATCTATCACTTGAGTAATTTAAAAATTATGTCAAAAAAATCAGAATGCATTAGGAAATATATCTACAGTTTACTTCCGCAAAATTTTGTTATTTCCGGTCTGGACCGGAAGTAGAAAGAATTATTGGTTTTAATTTTCAAATAGTTTATGATGAGAAAAATAAAGTTAATAGAAAAAGAATTCTCTATTGCTTCAAAAACTATTGCGTTATACTTCAGAACGTTTATCAAAAACGACCACATTTTGGCTGTTTTGAGAAACATGATTTAAGTCGCCATTTATTACCCATTTGCCTTTTAGGAAAATGGTAAGTGTGATACACCATTGGATTAAGAATTTATTTTTTTATTTTGAACATGGGTGGCCCGGCTGGTTGCCGAGTCGCACACTGAGGCCATTAAGAAAGAAATTTGCAGTTAACTTTTGAAAAAATAATAATGATAATTGGGTGTATGCCAATTTTTCAAATTGTTGCTTAAATGCAAGTAAGCATTGTAAAATGTACGTGCGTTTTTTTATTTTTAAATTTGATGAAGTTTTACATATTAAATTTTCACTTAAAGTTTGAGCGCGCAAAAACGCTGACTGGCTAGCAACGGGGAGCGCTGACGTCACTTGTTCGTTGGTTACGCTTGGTTGCATTTGGCGATGCACGTGCTCGAAGTCTAGGGCGGTTTAAGAGTTGGTTATGGAAAAAAAACTGGGTATAAATGGTGTTTTGTACCAAGATGCAGTAACACGACTGTTTCTGCACCTAATAAAATATTTGTGACAGTGTCCAGAAGTGAGCCCACGGCGAAAACAATGGTTCAAAGCTGCTAGACGCGATTTACCAACGAGCAAATCCATTTTTTTCTGTTGCGAGGATCATTTTAACTTAAGAATTTTGTTTAATGCTTTGGTTAATATTTAATACTGACTATGATAATTTACAGTTGGAGAGTGATATGGAAAATTACTTAAAAATTAAGTTAATGGGCTGTACGATAATTATGAAAACCCACGTGGTTCCTCATATTTTTGACTGTTAGGAAGATAGAAAACGTGCTGTAACTACAGTTATTCGTCTTTTTTTTGCAAAACGGCTTCGAAAATTAGTTCAGGAAGCTCAGAAGATTTCTTCAGAAAAAAAAATTCATTGATTGAAAAAAATCTCAAGGCCTATTTAGGAATAAATAGTTGTTGGCTACATTTTTTAACAAAATTAATAATACTTAATTCACAAGACCTAACTCTTCAACAAGTTTATGTAGTTTTAATAAAAATTAAATTAAATAACTTATTTGAAAGATTAGGAGATCAATTAATTTGGCATGTCACAGGGTAACGTGTCGAAATTTTTCAATATGAAACTTCCTATTTTGAGCCATTTATTAAGAGAGTTAATTTATTGGCCAGATAATTCTTTAATAAAAAAATTATTGCTCATTCCATTTAGGGCTAAATGTAACAAAGTTAGTCAATTATGGATTGTTTCGAAATTGTACTTTAAAATATCTTGTATCGGCCACTACTGATGGATTCATAAATTACATTTCAACCGGGTATAGAGGACAAACTACTGATGTATCTTCCAGTAAATAGCTCAATCAACGATACTGGTTAAAACTTGTGGATTTCTAGACATTCTACCTTGAGGGTGCGCTGGTATGGCTGATAGAGGTTTTAAACACTTAAATCAAGTTATGGAAGAGCGGGATTGCGTTCTTATTAGACCTCCCAGTGTATCGTCATTAGAAAAACCAACTAAATTAGAAATAATTAAAACAAAAAGAATAGCTAGGTTAAGAATTCACATAGAGCAAGTCATCCCCAGACTAAGAGAATACAAATATTTAAAGCCACATTCAGTAATAGATCATAATTTAATTAGTAGTACAGATAATGTTGTAATTATCGCTGCAGCTCTGATTAATTTACAATCTCCAATAATAAAGTAGAATAGTACCAAATGTTTTTAATACCAAAAATAAAGTAGTCATATTAAGACTTTAGTACATGTGTTTTAATCTCAATCCTTAATCTCAAACTTTAACTAATTTGGTTTCTCTGGAAAATATCGCCAGCTTAGAAATTAGTCATGGGTTACCTGTAAGATCGAGCCGATATTTCCTGGAAGGTAACCCTCCAGGAGCTGACAGCTTATTTACGATATTGACGAGATTAGCAATTACGATCTTACACTCAGTAAGCACAGAGTAGGGTAGGGACCTGACTCCCGACCGAACAGTTGACGTCATTTCGCACTCCACCAATAGCAGCGCGTTTCGGCATGAGCCAAACTTATAAGTTAAACAATTTCGGAGATACCAAATATTTTGTATTTATTTCTTCAAATGTCAATTCTAAACATAAAACCGCATCTATTGCAAGGTAATACGGGTAAAAATAAAATTTAAGCATACACCCAATTATGTTTATCTAAAAAAAAACAATTTTTGATCTGAATCAAAAATATTTTTTTTATAAAAGTTATTGACGGATGATAAAACATCATTGTTAATAGATAAGAAGTTATAAATATTTTCTATTTATTAATATTTATTCATATTAATGTTATACGCCGGGGCGTTTATGGATTTATGGATGCGCAGGATATAGGGCTAACTACCGCTTCAAATAACTAACGTTGTTAAATACATAACTACTGATAAAGGCAATCGATAATACTCTGTGGCATTTACCTACAAAATGTCTAGGTATACCTCGGGTTGACCTATAGCTACTTAGGTATACATACCTATATAGCTGACCAAACTTTAACTTTTCAATTTTAGTGAAAGTAGGTACATATAATAGGTATAATATGTATACCTAATGATATTACTCTAGTCCTGCAAATTTAATCAATTATTGGAAATGTAATTCGATTCTACTAAAATCTTCTTAATCGGAATTTTGAGTGGCGCATGCCAGGCATTTCGGTTCCCGCCGGCTCTGGGCACAGGGAGAAAACAAATTTAAAAAACGTATGGGGACGAAAATTGTATGCATGGGGGAGCAGAGCAATACGCACATGATCGTCCGCTTAAAGTCGATCCGAATGGTTAAAAGGTAAATGCAGAGTAAATATTTGACATAGATAATTACAGCCGCGCCTAAGAGGCGTGCCGAAGTGCGGAGTGCGTGGGAGGCGGCGGGGGCGGCGTAGTGGTGGTGGCGGCTACCGTGCGTCTCTAGGGGTCGCCTTTCTGGCGCGGTTCAATTCGGTACGCCAGATAACAGATATCCCTCTTTATGCAGCTATTCACTATGCCAATTATATTCCCAGATGGTTTCACTACAGATACGCGTTTTATTGTTTCACCCAACCGGAAATAAAGCTCTGCAAACACCTACAATGTTGTCTTCTCCAAACAATGCCAATCGATTTTTCTCATTTCGGTCCCCAGCTTTGAAGCCGCACATCTTCTATCCACGAGAGCTAAGAAACATACAGGATGTTCTATCAAAAGTTGTGGAACACTCAGAACCGGCTGCATAACGCTGACGAATCGTTAACAAACGAATACTATAGTCCAGGAGGCAGTGGATTTTGTTGGTACTTATTTTCCAAGTTGGTGTATATAATATCAATTAATTTGTTCTATTACTGACACTTAGGTATCAACAACTTTTGAGTCTGGCAAAAATTTTCCGATGGGTTCAATAAAAAAAAATAAAAATGGGGCGACTTATTTTCCCCGTTATTAATCTTTCACATTTACTCAAAAAGATCATAAAGCTTTACGAAAAAAGCAATCTGACTTATCTCAAGTTGAGGAAAGTAAGTATGGGTGAAAATTTGCGGATCGAAAAATTTGACCGATTTTTCGGATCCTTAACTCTTATTGTTGCATGCTTCAAGCTCAGTATATACCTAAATTGATATTATTATAAACTATAATTAAAAATAAGTCTGGCCTATTTTAGGTTACTTACATTTTTGTGGTATAATGTAACTATATACCGTATGTAGGTACTTGCATAATAATAACAATAATAATAATGTTAAAAATATCAATTTAGAATGTCGGGTTGATTTTCGAGTAGACCGAACAACGAGTTTATTGCGAATGTATTTGTTCTCAGACTAATATAACCCTCACAATAGACAGGAGCATCTGCGAAGCCTTCCGGCAAACAACTCAACTTTTTTCGCTTTCTATTGTTGCATCGAGACGCGACACGCGTCCATACCCTGTAATAGTTGCATGGGAGGATGAAGGATATTCTGATATATACGATCGTCTTACAACTTACTACACCACTTCCTCACATCTGCATGATCGCAGACGGGTCGTGTTCTTTATTTATTACCTCTGTAAAAAATAACCTAAAACTGTTTTTGCTTTTATTGCATGTACTTAGGTCCTACATACACATATCTACTGGTGATTTTTGTTTATTGAATTTTGAGAATTTTTTTCTCTTTAACGGTCAATTTATTTCAAGTATAATGAAGTGGGTTATTAATTAATCAAAAATCCATCAATATCGCTGTAACTCGTTTGTTTTAGGCTTTTCGGATGAATGGATTAAATTCTGAAAGGTTTATTGATGTTGATGCGTTATTGCGGCTTTAGATGTCTTTCGCGTTGATGATTCTGGTTTAATCAATCAGGATCTAGTTGTCTAGTTGTTAAATCGCGTTTAACAAAATTTAAAATTGTCTTTAGAAACGCCGTTAAATTACAACAATAGGTCTGGCTGGTCTCCACTTCGGTAGCTTTTATATCGCCCCTCGCATCTGGACCGGTGTTCGAGTATAAAATGTGTATAAATAATTAGCGAGTACTTTATATAGCGTGGTCTTTTCTCTTTCCGGTGAATGTCGGAAATGTGATTCCACAGCGGTACACCTCGGTGGAACAGTCGAACACGTGCCCGGATGTTAAGAGAATATAAGGAGTCTAAAAGGCTCGATCTTTTGAATTAAAGGGGGTGTGTGTAGGTCACATGTCGGCCCTTTATATCAAACGTTTTAGCACGTGCTCCAAACCGGTCATACCCACAACCTGGATATTTTGACAAATCAAAATCTTGAAATTCATACCTACACCAATTTCAAAATTGCGAACATTAGTTCTTGTTGTCTTAATTTGAATTAATGTCGGTAATATGTAGTATTGGGGCGTTCATTTAATTGTTTGCGGTGTGGCGATGGTTTGGTGCGATTAGCGGTCACGTGAAAGGTGATAAATCTGGTGGTTTATTGCGTGATTTAGGCCATATCGGGGCGTAACGGCGCTCAGGTGAACACCGACTCACTGACTGTCAGGGAGCTTCTATCTCCAAGATAAATGCGAGTCCCGATGGCCAACTCATGATGGTTTGACTACCACCGTGCCGGACATGAATATTTTAACTCGGCTTTGCGGCTGATCTTGCGTGAGTTTAATTGTGCACTATCTTTTTATGGTGATAGGGCAGTCAACGTTATTATATCCAAGCTCAAGTTGGGTTGTTACTCAACGTTAATTGAACAGTTTATCTCCGACTATGGACCTAGTCTAATTTTTTTTATTTATTTTTACAACCAACGGAAACCGAGACATAAACTAATAACCTAATTATATTGCATAACTACCAAATATATTATACAAGGTGTACCTATCTAAAATGTACCTATATTTAAAATTTAAAGGTATCTAGAACAAATTACGATGACAAAAAATTTTGTTACATTTTTTAGTTTTAGTTTTAGTTTTTTAGTCTCCTAAATAAGCTACAGCCCTCTGAAAATAGTCTCCTGCGACCAAGATTTTTATTTAATATCTCCCAAACCGTTTAAAATAGAATAATGACATTTTGAACAAACACTAGTCTTTTTATGCCCAATAACACAAAATAAATCAAGTTTCAAAATTTTAATCAAAAAGAGCAAAATTGGAAGTTGATTGATAAAAATACCCATTAATTTTTTTGTATGTAAACTTATTTAGTTCTTGACATATAAAATTGTAAAATTTCACAATTTTGAAACATAAAACAACTACTGCGATGTTAGCAGTTCCAATTATCCACAAATTTCTGAACGGCTTACAAGATACAAAATTTTACGTAAATTACCGCATCGCTTATTATGTCAAAAATTGTTAGATAAGTTTACATAACATTGGTGGTCAACATTCAGAATTGAAAGGCCAACCAAAACATCTAAAAAAATGTGTATTTCTATTTAAAATAAGAAAGTTGGTAGCGACTTTTGGCACACTTGTCTAGCAGGGAGACTTAAAATATTTTAGAAAGAACGAGCATTACTGATTATGACTACGTATCAAATTTTCAATTTCTAACTCAACTATAAGTTGAAAAAACTTCTAGTGCATGTTCTATGGGAATTACCCTGTATATTAGGAACGATAATGTTTATTATACATTACAGGGTGATTCACGTAGCCCGTGCATTAGAAGTTTTTCAACTTTCAGTTGGATTAGAAGTTTGAAACTTGGGAGGCAGTCATAATCAGTCAGGCTCATTCTATCTAAAATATTTTGGGCTCTCTAGCTATACAGGATGTGCCAAAAGTCGGTATCAACTTTCTTATTTTAAATAAAAACGTACCATTTTTTCTACATGGTTCGGTTGGTCTTCCAACTTTGAGTTTTTGTGACACTTGTTATGTAAACTTATGTTAATTTATGTAAAAAAATGGTCGATGTGGTAGCTTACGAAGAAATTCGTATCTGACAGACGGTTCAGAATCTATGAAAACCTATTTGCAAAGTAATTGCAACAATTTAATTATGAAATGAATACCTTGCTAATTTTATAAAACAACAACAACAAAAACTGTCAAAAACCATCTAAACAAAATTCTAATGTAAGTAAATGTTCAATGTGAGCACCATTTTAATTACTACAGTCTATTAATCAATTTTCAACAAATTGTGTAGCTCTTCTTATTTTGTTGGGGTCAAGACTGTCGAATGCTCTATGTACAATCGAGGAATTAAGTAATGTGCAAAGAGTGCTCAAATAATCTTCTTTAGCAGCCTTATCATCAAGTATAGTGGGGAAAAGTTGACGATTTGTGATTTGTTTATGTTTCCCACAAGTTTTTCCACATTACACTTGATGATAACGTAGAAAAAGTAAACTATTTGCACACCCCCTGTGCATTCCCATACTGTATGTTACCTAGCCATTCATGTTCCGGCCGCCGGCCGGTCGTTGCCGGTAGTCGGCCGGCCGGTCGTTATCGTTGTTGAATACACACACACACAGCCACACACACATACAATTTGATTTCCTAATTGTGACGGACAGTTTTTTGTCGGTTATTGGTTACGATGTTGGCCGGACATTTACATCAATTTCAGTACACACGATCAGTCTGCGATCGACAGTTCGACAAATATATCTCAAGAAGAATGTGCATCAATTGTCTCACAGGCAGAAAAAAAAAGAATTTGGGTGAAGAAATGATTACAAAAATCTAGTAGTTTATCTCACATGCAGCTAATTAATACAAATGTAACTAATTTAAACAGTTTTCTCAGAATGAACAATGTTTGTTTTGAGCATTAACTACGTTTAGCTTAGCAAAAAAGACACGGTGGTAATGAGTCAAGTCATTTTGACATTTTGTTATTTTGTATAAAATTAAGCTGGCAGTCCAGTAATGTCAAGCCATGACTGGAATTGAAGCACACGTTGGGTTTTTAGGAATTGACGACCGCCGACTGACTTTGAGTAATCCAACTACACGTATATGTATCCAAAACGGTCTGTCGAAGACACCACCTTTAGAGAACTACACACACATACAGGTCAATCGTCATTATGCGTATACCTACTTGTCAAAATAGATTCGGATTACTGAAATATTAAAATTGGGGGGTGTTTGTGCTCAATATAACGAGCCAAAGTCGTACGTTCGCCAAATCGTCCATTGCTTTATTAGCAATGGAGCATGCTATAAGGCCTATGATGGAAATTATTCGCGAAGCGTTCTAATGACGTATGTGTAGTTCTCTACGTGGGATCGTTGTACTTGTAGTATAGCATGTATAAGTAATGTATCTTCTGACTAACAAAGATTTTGGCATCCTTGTAAAATGTAATGTAACAAATTATCTGAATACATGATACATAACTGATAGATTAATTACCAATTTTTTTTTATTGAACCATAAGAAAATACATAATACCTATGTAGGATACGCGCTAGAAACATCGAATAAACGTTTCGCAATAGCGCTAATGCAATTTACTTTATTCATGTTGGTAGTTGTAAATGTCATTAAAACATCAAATAAACATCATAACGAGACGATACACTAATAATTTTGAATCTGACATCTAACTAACCTTGGTAGTATGTACCAACAACAACCAAATTCCTCAAATTAGTTGCGAATATTTATTTAAAAAAGGTTTAAAGTATAAGCAATAGAAATATAAACAACTCGTTCATAAGAGAATTATATATGGCACTTGTCCATTAGAACTCGTGGCTGCGCCACTCGTTTTCTAGACTTAAGACTCGTGCCATAAAATGTGCCTTATGTTACTCGTTATGTTATGTATGTACTATTTGACTACTATAGTATAAAATAGAAACAAGCCCATGTTATTTGATGGTTGTGTTTAGTCACAAATTATGCAACGTCAAGAAAGTGTCGTCTGTTGATGGGCATTTGGTTATGTCCTAAATGGTCTACGTCTACAGTGTGTATCTAATAATTGTCATCTAGCAGTTTACCATTGCATAACGTTGCAAATTTTTTTTTTTAATTTCTGTAGTTATGTAACCAGATACATATTTATGTATGGAACTTGAGCCAAAAGTCAAAGGCGGTAGGTATCAAGTTTCTTATTAAATAAAAATATATAATTTATTCTACATGGTTCGATTGCCCTTTTAATTGTTAATTTCGACAACCCATGTTATGTGAACTTATCTGACAGTTTTTGATATAATGTCAATTTTTTTTAAAATAATTGATGTAGTATACCTATATGTGTACTTTGCGAAATAAATTGTATCTCGTATTAGACCATTTAGAATTATGAGTCCAAATTTTTGAAGCAGTTAGCTTTAGCTAACAACAAATAATGTTCAGTATAATAACTATTTTGATCAAAACATTTTATTTTATTTTTAACAGATTTTGGGGCTGTTTTTGATTAGATCGAGACTGGCGAAAGTATATATTCTTTGAAATATACCATAGATTACAAACAGGTCTAAAACAAGTTAGTTTGGGTAGTTTTTTTAATTCCGACTCAATTTTAATTAAGATTAAGAATTATTTAACACAACTTGTTCTTTTGACAAAATGCTACTTACTTAATTGCAATTGTTTCCTGTTTCTATGGCATACTTAACTTACTTGAAAAACCAAAAAGTCTCTGAACAAGATTGATAGAATTTCTTGATTTTTAATGATAATAATCGACAGCGATTGCTTAAAAGAAACTCATACTAAAATACAGTTTTCTTTTGAATATTGTCAAAAAACTCAGTACTTTTTGACCATTTTTGATTGCGATATTTGAAATCGCTTGCGCTCACATAATACAACATGGGACCACCATTGGGATATCAGGCGTTAGCCTAAACATCCAACTGACTGCCTCAAAAATTTGAATTCATAATTCTGTCTGCGAGATGCAAATTTCTCGTAAACCACAACAACAATTTTTTTCAAAAAATTGACATTACAGAAATATCAAAAACTGTTACATAAGTTCACATAACATGGGTTGTCAAAATTAAGAATTAAAAGGTCAATCAAACCATATAGAAAAATTTGTAAATTTCTGTTTAAAAAACAAGAATGAAGATAGGCGCTTTCTTGTCGCTCCCAATGTCAGTCCATGATTGCTTCTTCAGACTTCAAAACTAAAGCAAATTTTCAGTATTTTGACCAATTTTTAAAATTTGTAAACATCATTCTCGGAGGTGTTTTATTTTTGAAGTCGATGGGTCAACTGCTTTTAAAAATGCTGTCATTTGAATTTGATCTTCGATTATAATTATAATACGCACAAAATTTCGAATTTCTAATTCGAGTGTATGTTGTAAAACTTCTAATGAGCCCTGTACTATTAAACCACAAGCCCGGTTTTTGTTTGGGGACGTCTCTACGAAAATATATACCTACATTTGTTCCACGCCAGATCAAAGTGAGAAAAATTCATTAAATAATTAAATTGCACATGAAAAGACCACCAAAAATATTCTTAGTTTCTAATTCTTTTGAGGATGGTTCAATTGGGAGATAGCTACCTAATAAAATTTTCCTCAATATGAATGTGTATACTCAAATGTAATTCAATCAAAAGCTCGTTCAATTTCATTCATTAGGTACCTACATCACTACAAGTTTTCAGAACCTAATAGTATTGTTGAGTAAAGCTATAGCTTCTAAGGAGAAAAATATTTGTATCTTTGTTTCTACAATATGAAAAGCAAATTTTCTTCTTGTGTTTTTTTGGCGTCAAAATTTGATGGTTGTGCAGAGGTTGGAGGCGTCTACATCTGTTCCGTTGATTTCTTAACTGACATATTTGCAAGTGAAGTGGTTTGAAGGGGTCGAATCGTTGTTTCCCGGTGTTGAAATGTTGACATGCCTTTAACAATGGCAGGCGGGGTGACAGCCGAGATCGTTGGTTGTTGGATCGACGAGGAGTGATCACTGTGTCGTATACATAGGCAATGTTCTATGAAGTTCTGGACCTGGGGGTTGCACTTCCCACTACACCGTAATTTCTGACTCACAATTATTCATTGTGTTCGGGTTTTGTGCCGCAGGATTTCTCCCCTGCGGTTTTCTTAGATTTTCTGACATATGTCGTAATTACTGCCGGCTCCAGCCTCACTTTGTCATTCTAAACCGCGCTAAATCGCCCCAGCTGCTTTTTTCACCCGCGATTCTCTTCAACAAATCGGATTTTAACGGCGATTTTACCCCAATCGACCGGCGACGCCACTTCCGGTTCAATTTCAATAATCACCACCTATTGAAGACCATGCAGCACCAGATTTTTCTCGATATTTTCTATACTAAGTCCCCAAATTATTACATATCTATAATTTGCAATTTCTTGAAGTTTAATTAAGTGTGCAAGTTACCTATAACTTTTAAAACTT
Source organism: Schizotus pectinicornis (assembly GCA_951805265.1). Lineage (NCBI taxonomy): Eukaryota > Metazoa > Arthropoda > Insecta > Coleoptera > Pyrochroidae > Schizotus > Schizotus pectinicornis. The sequence goes on along the minus strand of OX638209.1, from coordinate 10,185,818 downwards.
ACTGTTCCTGTTTTGAAAGAAACTGAATGGATTTGTTATTAAGAATTTCAAAAACTCTTGCAAAATCTTGTGACAGAATTTATAAAAATATTAAACTTATTAAAATATATTTATAACTATCCTTTATTATCTCCTTAATCTCGTTTTTTAAGTTAAGTTTTTTAATCACAGTTAAACCCTTTACCTACTTATATCCTATTCACTTTTCTGTATCGCAGAGAAACAACTTTTTCGCTTCATCCATAATTGAATCCTTCTGCGAGATTTGTTTTCTGCAAATGGGTTCCTGATATTGGGCCCTCGCTTAATATACAAAATGTAAATTAAAACTGTTTTCCTTGCGAAACATAAAAGTAAATAAATTCAGGACGAAGCAACCCCGAGTGAACTCAAGTGGTCGATTTGAATATGGCTACATAATGCGGATAGAAATTAATCGTTTAAAGACGGTGATGTTGCCTTTCTAATTTAAATATTGAACTGCGCACAACCTGAGATCAAAATCTGAGATTATAATTAAGCTATTAGAAAGACTTTGCCGATAGTTATTTACCCAAATTAAAGATTATCTCAGGTCATCAGCATCAGGCCTTGAAACAACTATAAATTAATAGATGACATAATATACCTACGCATCCTTGTCCTAGAAAGTTACTCGAAAAAAAAATTAAAAATTTCAACTAAAACAATGTTGCAATGGTGCCAAAACGCAACAGCGACCAAGCAACATATAAGAAGAAAAAACTTTCAGATAGAAAGGATCTCATCAATGTTTCAAGAATTATGATGTAAACTTTTTTGTATAATTTTTCTTTTTTGTTGGTCTGCATGTCTAAGGTTTTTTCATAAACAAAGGAAACCGCATCAGTGCACTAACATGCAAACAGAGCTCGGTAGGTAGTAGGCACACAGACATTTGTTTATCTTTGTTTTTGTTTGTTTGTATTCGTTTTCAAATACATACACGATATTTAAGGGTGGAGGAAAATTTTATGGGCGCCGTAAAGGTGGTGACCCGCTGAACTGATCGGTTCTTAACGAAGTGATTTAAGTGAAAGACATGTAGGAGGGTGACGATAAACACGACACGACGCGGCGGACGGCGTCTATTCCAATTTCGCGTCTCGACCATTTGCGGGGGCGTCGCTCGTTGGTTCTCAATCAATGCACCATGTCAGGAAAGCGGTTTACGAATTGATGCAATGGGGCGTTTTCTTAAAAGAAATTGTCACGACATAAAGCACAAGTCTAATCGTTTTAGATTTTCTTACAGACTAACAAAATGTACTTACCAATAAATTTTGATTATAAGAAATTTCTGTCAATTTGATTTAGGTATTAGATATAGATATACGAACAAACCTCAAATCAGATTGTGGCGATAAAACAAATTTGTACAAATATTTACAAACAAGGGTTGAGTGCGGGTGCATCATCACTACCTCGATATAAGTGAAAACCAATCTGAACCGCCCCTGCTTCGTTTCACTTCCCGCGTAATCGTTATAAGTGACAATGGTTATTATATCGGAGGCAACGCGCACACGAAGGGGGAGAAGGGTAGTAATCATGGTCAATTAACAAGTGAGAGGTATTTGGTCGTAACAGGATCTGGTGCTGGCATTGTCAAGCTGCGTCGGATGACATGCTGGGAGATTTTTATAGAATGCCCTTCGACCACAGGCTTGATCGACGATCATTTCAATCACGAAGAGAGCGTATTAGCCAGCACCTTCTGACTCCCGATACTGCTAATAGCGATTTCCGAACAGATTACTATATCCTCCTCCTCCCTTTTTAGGGTGCATCGGAAATTGCTTTATTAATTGCCGGTTTCTCAAATAGAACTGTTTCTATCATCATCTGTATTATAGTATATAGGAACGTAATTGGGCAAATGTCACCAACTCATTCTGAGGCGACTGACACGTTAATAAGTTTCCTTCGATATAACAAACTCAGTGATTCAGAAAGTTTCATAATATTTTTGTTCCAGATCTGGCCAACCATTGAAACTGATTCAGAATGGCAGCTGAAAATTCTACTAACCTGCAGCCGGACTCTTCGGAAGCCAACAGAACCTCTCCACCGTCAAAAAGTCTCAATTTCTCAATAGCAAAAATAATGGAACCAGACAATAAACTGCGAAAGGATTGTGAAGAAAATAAATGTAACAAAGTTATAAATATGACTTACCAGACTCCTCTAGAGTCAGCTTTTAAAAAATACGTCCCTAATGTTTTACGGTCTCAAGACTTACTCCAGCAATATCCTCTAGTTTATTATCATCCTAGTCAACTGATGCTCAGTTCAGTCTCGGTGTATTCAGCGGCTAGTGAAGCTAGTACTACCTCAAATTCTTCAGGAATCACCAGCACGGTGCCTGCACCCTTCACTGCTGCATCATCAACAAAACCTTGTCCAATAAGCAATAAACGCAGCGAATCCAAAGTTCTAGTAACAACAACGTCAACATCATCAGCAAAACAGAAAAGTTTCGAATGTGGAGAATGTGGCAAAGTTTTCAACGCTCACTATAACCTAACTCGTCACATGCCAGTCCATACAGGAGCACGTCCTTTTGTTTGCAAGATATGCGGAAAAGGTTTCCGTCAAGCTTCGACTCTTTGCCGTCATAAAATCATCCATACATCAGAAAAACCACATAAATGTCACACTTGCGGGAAAGCTTTCAACCGATCTTCTACCCTCAACACCCACGCACGCATTCACGCTGGATACAAACCTTTCGTTTGTGAATACTGCGGCAAAGGTTTTCATCAGAAAGGTAACTACAAGAACCACAAACTCACCCATAGCGGTGAGAAGGCTTACAAATGTTCAGTTTGTTCTAAAGCTTTCCACCAAATCTACAATCTCACCTTCCATATGCATACTCATAATGATAAGAAGCCGTTCACTTGTCGGGTTTGTGGCAAAGGATTTTGTCGAAATTTCGATTTGAAGAAACACATGAGGAAACTGCATGAGGGTACAGCTACAGTTGAGACAGATTTTGTTGCAAACGCCGCCCCATCAGTGGTGTATCCGAATGAAAGGAATCTGCACCATTTCATCAGCCCCTTTTTGCGACCACCGGTTCCAGTTTATTCTAAGCTTTTGTGACCGTATTAAATTGATTAATTGGTAAAAGAGTGGCGGATTCGCAGTTAATCATATACATAATATAGTGTACCTATAGGTATTACTTGAAAGTTTTCCCAAATTATAGTGCGATTTTAGCGCTTATTTGATCTCCTTATCGATGTGCAATATGTGCAGAGACCTCTTCTTGTCGCATCATCCATCATCCCACGGCAACTGTACTGCTTATCAAAAATGTAACATAGTACTGATGTAACCAAATAAATGTTATTTAATACAATGCCATCACACTTTTATTTCAATTTTATTTGTAATACATTTGCAACACCCAAATTAGCTTAATTGCCTGGTTGAAAAACGAGAGGTGTTTGAAGAGCGTTTTGAAATCGGTGGACTGGATCATGGAGGGGTGTTATTTATCGTAAAGCCCTAGGGTAGGAGTGTAACAGAGCGGTCAGCTCCTCTCGGTCGTCGGTTTTGATTGCGTAAATATTTGCCGAGACAGAATATGGGATAAAGAAACGACCGCGACCGCATGAATTGTATCCTTCGTCCTTTGCTATCCAGCCTCTATCGAGCATATGGCTCGAATCCCAGGATCGGCTTAACTTTCCCATATTTAACTGATTTCTAAAAACATAGAAATATTTATTGACACTCATCTATTAAGTGTAATAACTCGTAAGTAGTACATATGTCGGTAGAACAAGTTGACGTTTCACCACTAATAATTATTGTGTCAATATGTTTCTGTTTCGTGATGCCGGCCCTGCACACGTGTAGTGCCCGTTCACCGTCCAGTAGTAGCGAGATAGATGTTTCTGTTCCCCTCGAATGGTCAGCCACAACAGTTTGTCAGCTAACATCGTTAAGCAGATTACATCCTCCGGTACTGTTGCATTTCTTGTTGCCGCTGCACCTTTGCCCTTTGCAATAAATGCCGCTTTCGGCTCTGAGCGGAGCTCTGTCTATGCTTGTTTATTTTCTAATAGCTTCTTATCCGGCCGGCTATTCTCCGATCGCTTTAAATGGTTTAGCCTGCCTACGAAGTTCCCCGTAAACTTGCACAAGTGGAATGTAGGCATGATTAGCCAAATATGAGCCGACAGCCGTCAATCTCCTTTGGTTTGCGGTTGATGCTCCAGTTATCCTTAATTCGCTCACGCATGCATTCATGCATATATATTTACCTATAGGTCATCTAATAGGTACTTACCTAATTTAATAGGTTTAGACGTTCGAAGTTTTCAAATTCTTTTTTAATTTAACAAGATTTAAAGTCAATAATTGGCAAACATTTCTAAAACAAATACAATCATATTGAAATTTATTTTCAATTTAGCTTAATTATTGAAAACGTAAATCTTAACTGGCTGATACAATTAATTCAAAATTCTCACAAATAATAGAAGCTTTTGCAAAATAGCCGGGGGCTCAAAATCCCTATATAAAGTACACAAACTGTGATCATCTCTCGATATCACGTTGATTTAATGGAAAAGGCGCAACAATAGTTTCATCGTATAAAGAAAGCAAATACTTGTAGGACATTCATAGGTTTGTTTATAAAGAGTAACCTAAAGGTGAAACGCTATGAAAAGATTCGACCGACAATTTCATGTTTGATAGAGCGAACATCCGTCTTGAATCCGCCGCACCCCTACTACACCATCATGTGCAGTATATTAGCACATCTTACGTATAGGTACTTGAAATGTACCCTGCCGAACTAATCCTCTTTATCAGCCATTTTTATGTAAAGCTTTTGTGTTGAAACGAAAGCCGGAGGCTTTGCTGTTAAAATTTTATCTGCAGAAATGTACGTGACGTAATTTTTATTAAACCAAAACGAACAAAAATTATCGTTCCAAGTTTCGTATGTAAGGCGCGTATACCAAAGAACTAACATTACTCCTGCTACGCAACGTCGTAGATAAATAATAGGGTCATCAACTAGCAAGTGTCATCAGTGCCATCCACTCGATATAATCTAATATCCTGGATAGTTAAATAAACAGATATGTAAATAAGTATACATACATGTAGGTATGTACAATCGGGGACCTTGATAATTTTCAGTCGTATTTAACCTTTTAGGTTTATTTTATTGTAAATAAAAAAAAAACGTAAAAAAGCCAAACCCGACTAGACATTTCCAAAGTCTCCAACTAGGAATATATACAGGGTGTCCCAAAAAGTCCGCAATACCTTGAAGGTGATGTGTTATCTAGGATTAGTGTAGGTACTAGTGTAGAGTACTGAAAAATTGCAATTTTTTTTTGTCTCTTAGCTTTCAAGTTATGGTCCTTCAAGGGAGGCACAATTAATGTTTAAATTTAGGAGTACAGACGATTAGCATGGTCGATACACCTAATAAAGGTAACAAACGGTTTTTAGAGAAACAATATTGCACGATTTTTCTGAGAATAGGTGAAAGTTTAATTTCAGATAACAGTGTTGCCTTTTTCCTAACTTTAAATTGCTTACAATTTCTAAATTGAAAGAGTGGATGTTTTTAGCAATTATTCAATACTCTACGCTAGTCCTATGATAACGCACCTTCAAGGTGGTGCGAACCTTTTCAGCCACCCTGTATGTACACCTACATAGTTATACATTAAGCTTGTTAGAATGTGACAGTTGATTCCGATTCTGAAAATAATAGAACTTATACATATACAAAATTATAATATAGGTACAGGGAGAGTCTTTAACCTTGAACACCGCATTGATCTCTTGCCTTACATGATTCACCTTATCAACAAAAAAAAAACAATTATATAATCCTAAATCACTCAGAAGATAACCATCAAAAATATTTTTAGTACCCAATTCTTCTTGACGGCGATGCAAGATGCAATTCGGGGGGGAAGCTATTACATAAAATAAATTTTTTCTCAAAATTTATTAATTACAACAGGAATGCAAAATCAACTTATTAACCTAAAATGGTACAATAAATAGGGCCCAATAATAATACATAAACCCAATAAAGTGATTCATGTACCTACCTATACAGGGTGATTTACGTAGTCCGTGCATTAGAAGTCTTTCAACTTCCAGTTGGATTAGAAATTTGAAACTTGGGAGGCAGTTATAATCAGTCATGTTCATTCTATCTAAAATATTTTGAGCTTTCCAGCTATACAGAATGTGCCAAAAGTCAGTATCAACTTTCTTATTGTAAATAGAAACGTACCATTTTTTCTACATGATTCAATTGGTCTTCCAACTCTGAGTTTTCATAACCCTTGTTATATGAACTTATCTGACAATTTTTGACAAAATATGGTCGATGTGGTAGCTTACGAAGAAATTCGTATCTGGCAGACGGTTCAGAATTTATGAAAGTCAATTTATAAAGTACTTAGTTCGAAGTCGAGACTAACTTCTGATATCTTAATTGTGCTTCTATTTTGTACCATATAGGCGCAGAGAATTTTCAAATATCGCAACCAAAAAATGGTCAAAAAGTTATTTTTTTCAAATGGCACCTACTGATTTTTTTGCACCATTCGATAGAAAATTGTATTTTGGGATGAGTTACTTAAGCATTCTCTATACCTAACTTCATCCCCTATCAAATTAAAAATTAAAATCCAGAAATTCCATCAATCTTGTTGAAAGATTTTTTGTCTTTTCAAGCATGCCATGAAAACAAATGATAATTGCAACAATTTAATTATGAAATAAATACCTTGCTAATTTTATAAAACAACAACAACAAAAACTATCAAGAAATGTTTAATGTGAGTATTATTTTGATTACTACATTCTAATAATCTATTGTCAACAGATTGTGTAGCTCTTCTTATTTCGTTGGAGTCAAGACTGTCGAATGCTTTTATTATCTCCAGACCTTACCCCATTAGATTTTTATGTTTGGGGTCGAATAAAAGATTTAGTTTATACTTCACCACTTCGCAACATAGACGAATTGAGAGGAAGAATAGTCTTGACTTCTTGACCATTTTTGGTTGCGATATTTGAAAATTGTCTGCGCCCATATGGTACAAAATGGAACCACCATCAAGATATCAGAAGTCAATCTGGACTTCAAACTAAGTACTTTACAAACTGACTTTCATAAATTCTGAACCATCTGCCAGATACGATTTTCTTCGTAAGCTACCACATCGATCATTTTTTTCACACAAAAAATCAATTGAACCATGTAGAAAAAATGGTATGTTTTTATTTGCAATAAGAAAGTTGATACCGACTTTTGGCACATCCTGTATAGCCAGAAAGCTCAAAATATTTTAGATAGAATGAGCATGACTGATTATAGCTGCCTCCCAAGTTTCAAATTTCTAATCCAACTGGAAGTTGAAAAACTTCTAATGCACGGGCTACGTGAATCAACCTGTATAGACAACTTTAAAATTCCATATTTTACGGAGTATTTTTAATTATTTTTATACTGCGACTGATTACTCACAAAAGATTAATGGTTGTGCAAAATTTTATTATTCTACCACTGACGGCTTTGGAGATATTTAATAAAAACCGTTCATAGAGACCCACATTTAGGAGGCTGTAGCTCGGCTAGAAAGGATTTTTTGCCCTATGTTTATAAACTCTTTTTATAGAAGCTGTAGATAAAGTATTGCACAGTTTTTTCAAGACATTATATTAGAAATAAGTATTTAATATACAAGGTGGCCCAAAAGGTACGCACTACCTTGAAGGTACGTTATCTACGATTCGTGTAGACTACTGGAAAATTTATCTGAATTTAAACTTTCATCTATATTCACAAAAGTCGCGTAATATTGTTTCCATAGAAATCGTTAGTTACCTTTATTAGATGTATTGGCCATGCTACTATCATGTTTTCCCCATAGTTATATTTTTTTTCTCCCACTATATTACATTCTGTCCTATATTTGGACATTCAGTAATTTTATAACAACAAATTGGTTGGCATGTAGGAGCCGGCCCATTGACCTGCTCCTTTACAAAGTGCTTAATAAAAAATTAATAAATTATATCTCCTAAGTTTAAAATTAAAATCTATTCAGTAAGTCTTCAGTGTCACAGTTATATTAAAGATCTTATTTTATAATTTTGACCCTATACGCATAAATTCTCCGACTTTGTCAACTTCAAACTCTTAAAAGGAATAAACTATAAAAATATAACTTCAAAATATTTTTTTTGTTTTGAAATAACTGTGTGTACCCCTAAGTTTAAACTTTAATTGTGCCTTTCTTAAAAGGCCGTACTTAATTCGAAAACTAAACGACATAGAATTTTTTAAACTATTTTCCAGCATTCTACTACAATTATAGATAACGCACCTCAGCTTCAAGGTGGTGCGGACTTTTTGGGACACTGCGTATACATACGTGCTCATATGGGCTGTTGCTGTTGCATTGGCTCTATTGCTGATGTTCAGTGAGTGAACTTTGTAGCAAATCCTTGTTCGCGCGAATTAGCAATTGCACAATTAAAAGTGTCAACACCTGCGAACTCTCACGAACAAGGTGAATAGAGGCACAGTCGTCCATTAGGATGGAATGGTGAAGGAAGAGAGAGTAGGGCGTACTGTTCGCAATTTACAGTTCGACACCCCCGTACAAAGCCTTTACAGTTCAGCTTACTCCAATATACGGCTGCATGGAGAAAGAGGATTCAAAATTCAACAATCGACACCAATGAGCGACCTCCAATTTTTATCTGAATGCACTGTTATTACCGCTATACTTTTTAGTTAGAAATCAGGTACCTACATTTACCCGCATTAACCTCATTCAGATAACATGCGCCGCATACTTATGCTGTACCTAATTGTTGCAAGTTATATAATATAAATAGTTATAAATACACATCACACACCATGTGTTTGTTCATAACCGTCCCAGTGTACCTGAATAAATGTTAATAATTCAAAAAAAGTTTTTACATTTTTGCCAGTGATGACTTTCCTCTCCGATTAGACGGAAAATGATGGCAAAACTTTTGTTTTTTTTTTTAATTAGCATATGCATGCTTTTGGCGCACTAATACGCTGTGAAACTTAGAGATGCGAATAAAAATGTTTTAGTCAGTTCATTATTCCAAGTTATCTAAAATAGAATTTTTGAAAAAAATTCGTCAATAGGGAGTGTCCTGATTTTCTGTGAATACTTACAATATTTACGGTTCTTCTGCAAATCATATTTGGAGATATAACAAAAAAATAAACTATTGCGGAGTGCTTATAGGCAAAAAATTGTTGCGTTGGTAACCGATAATCACATCGACAGTATTTTTCTTATTTTATATGAGTACCTACAACTATAATAATTGCTCTTGCAGCCATTTTTATTTTTGACTAACATTTGAGCAGCAAACAGATTTCTCCAAATCGCGTTATGTAGAATTCTAATTTGGTTGAAGTAACCAAATTTGTCCACATAAACAATAAACGGCCCACTGTATAACTTGAATACACACAAATAAAATTTTAAAAAATCATAAAAGGTGCGTAAACTAGAAGATTATAATGTGCAACAGCGCAGTTTGATTACCAACTTAGTTTTGGTTTTAACTTTGGGATAATTTATGAAGAGAAACATAAAGTTATTGAAGAATTTTCTTTATTTCCTAAAATCTCTTTGAGTTGTAGTACCTATACTTACCTACCTTCTTGAATAATATGAGTTTAGTCCATGTACTTACCTATTTATTACTCAGTTTTTCAAGAAAATAGGTAAATGGAATACTGGGGTATGATTCAGAAAAAAAAAATTGCATTTCTGCAGAGAATAGTACGAAGGCATAGAAAGCACATACTCGAAAAAAAATATTAAGTTGAAATTTCAACTTATAAAAAAGGTGAAATTTAGGCATTAATGTAAAACAAAACTATTATGTGTGATACATCATTGTATTCAAAAGAGGAAACTTAATTAAAAAATGCAAAAATCCAATATGGTGCCCATAAGAAAAACCAAAGTTAGACGTTGTAGCTTCGCGTCTAAGATGTTGTTGCTTGTGAAAAAGTGCCTGCACAATGCCTTAGTTAAAAACCATTGGCAAAAACCAATGGTTTTTGCTTAAAAAAATAAAAACAAATATGTATCAAAATTTCTATTTTTTTGGCAATAATTCAAAAACTAAAAGTGGCAGGCCAAACTTTTATTCAGATTAATATTATGCGTAACTTTGCCCTAATTTAACAGACTTTGTATCTCTGAAGATAAGCGGGATCCGGATAGAAAAGAAAAACGGACATTCTATGTTGATGTAAGTATGTACCAAAATTTTAAAGGCATATAAATCAAGTCAAATAGTGAAGAAAACCTTTTTAACATTTTTTTGATAAGTGGGCCCTAAGGAAGATACAGAGTTCTCTCGATTGTGGGTACTGGCAAATGGTTTTTATTTGATTGTGGGTCTTCTAATCATTCCCATAAAAGCACTGCTCCATAAATGTGCTTTTAAATGAGAAAGATTCTTAGGGTGCAATAGCTTCTTTGGAAGGTATTTAAAAGAAAAACTGTAGCTAGATTTTCATCATCATTGAACGTGCTCTAAATGTTCATAGTACCTACTTGCGAGACAAATATCAAAAAAATCAGTACATTTTACTTTATTGAACATATAATTAAACTTTCAAATCAGCTTTACTCGAAAACAATGCAACCTATCGAAACGCAACAAAAGAATCTCTTTTGTTTAAAAGCCATGAAATTTCATAATTTGATAACAAGAACTGCGAAAAAAGACGTACAAAAAGTTAGGTGCAACATATTTATACTCTCCTCGTGTTTAAAATTAACCCACCTTCACCCTCCCACCCAACCTGAATTATACTAAAATTTAAATTTTATTTGTTTAGGATTGAAAAAACACAAATTTTCATCTCTCTGAAAAACCAACATTTCGTAGGAGCCACGTTGAGTAACTGCATCTTCCTTAGGGGCCACTTATCGAAAAAATGTTGCAGAAGTTTTCTTCATTATTTGACCTGATTTACATGCCTTTAAAATTTTGGCACTTCACTGTTTTTCGAGTGCCAACATGGGGATCTCGCTTATCTTCAGGGATACAAAGTCGGTTAAATTAGAGCAAAGTTGCGCATTTTTATACTGAATATTAATCTGAATGAAAATTTGACTTACCTCTTAGGTTTTCAAAATTATTGCCAAAAAATTGATAATGTTGATTTTTGTTTTTTTTTAGGCAAAAACCATTAGAGCTAGACGCTTTTAACTAAGGCAACTTTAACGTCCAACTTTGGTTTTTCTTATGGGCGCCATATTGGATCTTCGCATTTTTTGATTAAGTTTTCTTTTGTGAATACAATGATGTATCACACATAATAGTTTTGTTTTACAATTGATACCTAATGTTCACCTTTTTCGTAAGTTGAAATTTTAACCTAAAAATTTTTTTCCCTTTTTCTACGCCTTTGTAGAATAATGTTTATTTTTAAAAACAAAAATTTTGTCATTTTTACCGTAAGTGGAGATTGTATTTATTTATTTTAAAAATTTAATACGTGGTTCGATGTTATTAGCAGATCAGACGGGAGATATCTCATCATTCTGAGTTGAGAGGTATTTGTAAAGAAGAGCTTAAAAAGCATATTGCCGACGATTAACATGATAAGTGGGGGTGATGGGGGATTTCCAGACCAGACCAGAGTTATCAGCTGGAAGAATACAATGGTCGCGATGCTGATAACACATGCCAGACGTGATGGTGGATCGCGCGCACCCACATTATCTTTGTTCGAAGTGACAACGCGTCGTTTGCAGATTGCGTATGAATGCCAAAGGTGTTGATCCGAGTAAGGGGGAGATGAACAGCAATTAATGAACTTCGACCCTTTCTCATCCTGGACACCTTCTCAACGGCTTACCCTCTCTCGCACATCCCTCTCGAACTCAATTAATTACATCTACACTAGAAAACTCGACTGATTTACTAATCACTTTGAGAGAGTAATTAAAGTTATATTTACTATGTTTAGTGAACAAAGCAAATCTACCACTTTCCTTAACACAAATGACCTTTGCAAAATAATGATTGTTTTTGTTTTAATTTAAAATATATATTCTGAAAAATGCAATAGATGTTATAGTATAGGCAACCAATAAAACAGGATGCAGTAAATTTACTTGTATAAACAAGAAGCGGGAGCGGCAGAAAATTGATAATTTGAATTTAATGAAAGCCAGCAACTTTGGCTTTAAAGAATGAATGCCCTTGCATATTAATTGAACGATTTGTGATGCAAGGGCGCAAATTCGCGCCATCTATGAGGTGGCTGAAATGGGCGCAATACCGAGTCCTGCGCTTGAGGTTTGAGCTTGAGCTTTAGTCCGATAAAGCCATGAGCAATGTTTGTTGTGTGGTGTTGCAGTCTTAGTTTTGAATAAATACCCATAGACAATAGAGCTTATAAAACCATAAGTCTTTTGAAGAGACACGGTTTGACAATGCACCTCCACTAATAACGCAAACGCCTTTAGCAACGTTCCTCAAACATGAAGCACATTTAATAGAAACGTCATTATTCAAGAATTAGTTAATAATGTTGATTGTTTATATCGGAATATTAGCTAAGTATACATGTACGATATCGACAAGTCATAGGTAAGTTTATTTTAGGCTTTATTTGAACGAATTTCTGCTGATCAATAAATATGTATGTAACCGGCTGCTAAGAGGCTTCTAATACATATGTAGTAAATTTCTATCGCCCTTACCTTTGTCGGTGCTCTACAGTACACCATTTTCTCCAGCGATTATTATGCATACCGATGCCGATGCCTAAGAAAATTAGCAACATTGAAAACTACTGGCTGTGATTCCGATTCTTCTGTCAAAACCCCGCAATTATTTATCTGCCGTCACATAGTACCTCAATTGGGATGGAGTGATCTTCATCCAAATGGGCCATAAATTTAAAAATTTAAGCATTAATAACATAACACGTAGATCATAAGAGAAATTCTTGTTATTTTCGAAAAATCTTACATACCGCTTTGCTATTACAATCGAAAACTTTAATTCTCGTTTACACACATAATAATAGAAGTCTGACAGTTTTATTATGAAGGGCGGGAGTTTCTATACTAGAAAAAAATGATATTAAAAATATTATTTTTTAAGTTGATATAAAGTCTACATTCTAATATACCTAATACAGACGCATGATATAATAAAATATGTAATTCACATAATCTCGCACATCGAAAAAAAAAATCATTATTTCAATGATCGGAAGACAAAATGTGCCAAATTAAGCTTCAGTCAGTCAATTGCCAACAACCTCAAGTTAACAGTAGGAATAGGTGAGGTAATTAAACGCTCCTTACATAGCTGAAATTAAACATTGATTTTTTTTATGTGTCCTTCGTCCTGTTAGAGTGTTTTAAACCGATTAGTACCGTTTAGGACAAATACACATATTTTTGTACATAAGAAAATGCAATTTACAATTATCCCTTAATTGATGTTGTGTAAATGTTGTGTAAATATTGGGGTAAATAGAAACGTCGCGTTTCCGTTTTCTTGGTGTAACAGGAAAGTCTAATAGGGCAACTGAAAACTGAATGTGTGGAAATATCTCAATTGTGTTAGGTTCAAAGTAATAAATAATGCCGAAAATTGGTATTTTTGATAATAAAAGATTAAGTCTACACGGGAGTGCGCCGGTTCCTTTCTTTTTTGTATAATTTTATGGCATTTTCTTTAACTCTAGACAAAAAATTCAGTTAATTTTGCAAAAATCGACTTTGTTTACAATTACCCAAATACATGCTTATAATTACTCCTCATGCAAGTTTAGTTGGGATAATTGTAAACACTGAACTTCTTTTCGCGACGTTTAAATTTGAAATTAATGTACCTAACCAAAACATGCTTCTAGTAGTTTCTTGTTACCTTTTCAATAGCAAGGAATATTGCCATTTATTTTTTAAAAGATAACATTTAAACCAAACCAAATATTATAAAAATGAGTTTTCCGCTTTTGGATGTTCACCGCATGCGCTGTTTCCTGGGATACCACGCAATCTATTGAAGCGTAGTAACCGCCATCTGTTGTTAAAACTTCCAAGCTGCCACAATATTCGTACACAATTGGATGTTTCCAATTACCCTTACTTTACATTTACTTCACTTAACTTTACATAGTTTGGCTTTAGCGGGAAGAACAAATGTGGTGAAATTTTTTTGAGTTTCTAGGTTTTACAAAAAATCAATTTTAGTACACTGGCTTGCAATAAAATAAAATAAAAATACAGAAAAAGTGTAAGTTTACAGAAAAAGTGTAAATTTACAGAAAAAACTATATACATATACCGGGTGTCCGTTTTTCCAGCATGGGGATCTCGCTTAGTCGGTTAAATTAGGGAAAAGTTGCGCATTTTTATACTGAATTTTAATATTTGAATGGAAATTTGAATTGACATTTTTAGTTTTAGAATTATTGCCAAAAATTAGAAAATGTTGATTCTTGTTTTAATTTTTTTAAGCAAAAACCATTGGAGCTAGACGTTTTAAACTAAGCCATATGGTGAAGGCACTTTTTTACAAAAAATCTAAATCTCTCATCGTAATTTCCACAGCACCGCAGACACAAAAGCTACGACAACCAACTTTAATTTTTTTTATAGGCGCCATATTGGATTTTTCCATTTTTAATTAAGTTTTTTTTTTTTGAATACAATGTTGTATCACACACCACCAGACCGTACGTGTCGTCAGTGGTGTCATAAAACCTTTTCGAAGTCAAACTTTTCAAGCAGTTCGTTTACATTGGGTATCAAAATCGTCCCTTAGATTCTTCTAGTAGCTGTACCTACACAAGTACACAACACAAAAGAAAAAGACATTGGTTGGTAAATTTACATTTTTTTCTGTAAATTTAGTTTTTCCGTAAATTACGGATAAAATTGTTCGAGAAAAACTATGGCAGCTAGACGCTTCAGTAAGTTTTCACCAATATTGTGTAGCGTAAATGCGGCTTTTCTAAATTTTGATTTTATATTGTCAAATAGGTTATTGACAGTGACGTTGTCACTCTTTTTGCCTTTTTCTTCTCACTTTTTTTGCCCTGAAGTCATAATGGTCATAGTTGTGACAGTATGACGCTGACAGTGGCAAGTGTACATACATATCGATGCTTCTAAAAATAGTGACAGAAAGTAAAAGTTATTGTCCAAAAATTATAATTGCAGATTGTCATGGACGAGAGAAATTTTAAATGTGGCTGCGGATCTATCTTAATTTAGTATTTGTCTGGTGCCGGGTTTTGTCCGATTTTCTTGTAGGCAGTTTAAAATTTAATTTGGAATAAATTTCAAAACTGCTTTCCTGAAAACAGATATTTGAAATATGTCACTATTTTTTAAAAGCAGCGATATGTGATATGTGCTTGCTTTCGATCATAGTTCAATTATTGGACTATATCAAACGATTCTGGATCTTTCATTAGCTACATATTACGAAAGGATATCAATTAGCATCTAAATTTAGATTAGATATTTAGGTATATTTATTAAAGAGAGCGTCCAATAGATACTTACAACTAAACTTCTTATGCCGTCTCAATTTAATACAATTTAGAACGTAGAGTAGGCATATTCAAAGTTTCCATCTATTTTTTAAGAAATACCTACCTCTTACGTGTGACGTAAGTAGTTGTCGACAATACGACAATTCATTCACGAATTTCATTCCAGCTGATAAATTTATCGTTGACTTGGCCGTAGTCGTTATCAACTTCCTCTTGTTCTTTTTTTCGTCAATGGGGGGACATAATTTTATCGTGTACAAAAATATGTATGTATATTATTGTTATTATTATGTATGTTTACTTTATCCGGGATGTCAAAGGACCGTAAAAATATTCACGCTGCACAGTTGTTATTTTTAGCACATTGCAATCCGGCTCAACATCTAATTCGCTGCTCCTGCTTCAATACAAGAGCACATCCTCTACGAATTCAGCGTTCTAAATATAAGTCAATAAAAAAAAAAAAACAGAAATTTTCCCGACCAATGAGTGATTTTATTACAGTTGTGTAAATATCTTTAATTTAAAATTCAATGATTTGCTGATCGTAACTGGTTATAAATAGAAACTATATTTTTGTAATAGGTAATTGAAACGGAAATGAAATGAATCAAGACAAAAGTTTTTTGGCAATGTTTTGTATTTAAGCTAAGTTTCAGAAAGGAAAACAAGGGGGTGAATTCACCATTAAGAAATGCATGTGATAGGTACTAAAAAAAATTGTGGACAGCAGAAATGTGACTGTTAACTGAAAAATAGTTAAGATATGAATAAGAATACTATTGGAGTTCTTACGTACCTATAGGTATACAAACGGGGTTAAGTTGTCAATTCGTGAAGTGATCGATATCGCGTGACTTGTTCCATGAATCCAAATACAAATGAATCGCGTGAATCACTGTTAAAATTTGCGTGATGCCACAATTGATTGAACGGAGAATTGTTAAAGTCGCTTTTGCTTTTCGGACGGTGATTCAAACACTATCTGAGAAACGTAGAAATTAATCGAACCGTCTGTTTCTATGAGTTTAAACTGAACGTAAAATTGCAGTGTTTCTTTTTATCGCAGTATTTAGCGTCATTAGTTGAGATAACATTTCCCTGTTTTTGTAATTTATTAAACATGCTGGTAGAATGAGTAAAATTATTTTATAATGTTAATTAATGTAGTTCTGTGAGTTGAACAAAATGGAAAAATAACTGAAAGTACTTATCTTTTGGTCAATTTGATGTGAAAATTAATGATCTTTCAGAGTAAGATAGCTCGAAAAATAATGAGGCTTCCTATCAAGATGTACCTCATAATATTCGTAAGCGCATCTTTGGTGCTGTACCAGTACCATCTCTCAAATGCCTGGTTGATCTCGAAAAACTACCCGCAGGAATACAGAGTCATGAATGTAAGGAACGAGAGGAGTAGTGACAAAAACAGCACACAAACTAATGCTTCCAATAACAGTACCGTAAACACAAATTCAACAGTTTTAGTAAGTATTAGTAAGAGTAGCAATTCCTTGTAATCCATTACATAATTACAGTACTTGCAGTCAACGCCGGTTCCAAGGCAAGAATTGCCACCCTTATACATAATAACCCCGACATATAGAAGACCTGAACAATTGGCCGAACTAACAAGACTTTCCCACACGCTAATGCTGGTTGAAAATGTTTATTGGTTAGTAATAGAAGATGCGAGCAGAACAAATGTTTTAGTTTCACAGCTATTAGAGAGAACGGGGTTAAGATATCAATATCTCATAGGTGCGTTATAATATTGAATGTAATTACTCTACCAATGCATCATTTTCTTTGCAGCTCCAATGCCTGAAAGATATAGAAATAAGAAGAAGGGTCCCAAACCTAGAGGAGTTTCAAACCGAAATGAGGGCCTGTTATGGATTCGAGCCAACGTTAAAACAGGCGTTTTTTATTTCGCAGACGACGACAATACCTACGACCTCCAATTATTCAAAGAAGTAAGTATTTAATTGGAATTCTATGTAAAAGTATATTCCCACTAACTATTACCAACAGATCCGATATACGAAACAAGTGTCCATGTTTCCAGTTGGTTTGATAACGAAACTAGGGGTGAGCTCACCAATAGTTAAAAACGGTACTTTCATCGGTTTTTACGATGGATGGGTTGCCGGTCGAAAATTTCCCGTTGATATGGCGGGTTTTGCTGTTTCCGTTGAGTTCTTGTTAAGCCGACCGAAAGCGAAAATGCCTTTTAAACCCGGCTTTGAAGAAGATGGTTTTTTGAAAAGTCTAGAACCGTTTGAACCTCGCGACATCGAACTGCTAGCTTCAAACTGCACAGAGGTATGGAAATTCTCAGACATTTGCAAATTTACCTATTCTTTTTTTTAGATTTTAGTGTGGCATACGCAAGCTAAAAAAAATGAACCGTCGCTGCCTTTAGATTCCGCCAGATATAATAACACAAATTTAATTAAGCTCAAACAGATTTTAGTATAGCTGAAAGAGAGAAGGATTTAAAGTTCAAGTACAGTTTATTGCGTGTACAAACTACAGATAAGCCATCAAAAAGGGTATTACTGTATATATTACTATATATCAATTATCACTTAACTTGAATTATACATACTTTACGCGCATTGATTTTAATATCATTTTGCTGTTGAAACTTTTAAATTGTGATACTTTTTATATTAATGTGATTCTTATTTGTGTACTAAGTTTTTCTTTGAAGAAAGGGGCTGTGGAAGACTTTTTTTACCGTCACTCACTATTTAGAGTACCTAATGTAAAATATACACAATCATGTAGACTTACAATTAAACAACAATTATTAACTCAGTGATTTTTTATTTCCCTGCAATAAATGTGTCTGATTACAGGGTTGCTACTGAATAATAAAAAGTCTAGCATAACACGAAGCTTCCAGTGCCTAACTAAAGTCTAGTAAGAATTTTGTAACTTATTTTTTACCCAAAACAAAAATAACCAAAGACAATAACATGATATAAATTGTCTACACATTGAGGTACATAATTCCGAATGTTTAGGGGAAAGAAGTAATAAGAAATATTTTTACCTCTTTTGGCGTGGCTCTATTGACAGTTTCAATGAGAACAGACATTTTATCGTGGAACGGTTTGGAGTATATAGATTTTACGATTTAAACATCGTTGGAAATTTAATACATTCATTAATTTCTTTAGACAATAATACAAATGTTTCTTAACAAAAACAGTTGGCAACAAAAATTTAAGTGCTCGAAATGAACTTAATCTATTCCACTGGAAGCTTTGATAATTTAATTACGCCGGAAAACAACAATTCTTTTGGAATAAATAATACAATTTACAAACTGAACAATTCTAGGAAGCAAATAACTATCATGCTTTTAGGGAAACTCTGCGTGGAATCATCAAACTACATATGGACACATGAAATTTGAGATAATACGGTTCAATTCCTTTAAACATAATTATCAGTACATCTTTTCTAAGCATTGTACACCAATATTGTGAATATTTTATCCAATATAATTAAATTAGGAAAATACACTATGCATATAACGAAAAATTAAGATAAGAAAATGTCTTTTTTGGCAATTATTTTTATGTATTTAAACATACTTGGCGGTCAATGTACACGCTGGAATTGGTGATTTTATGTTAAAAAAAAGCGATTGTGCCCCTATTTTCCACCTAACGTTACTATAATTAATCTGCACTAAAACTGAAACAGGTACGATTTCGCCTCAATCAAAATGTGTTTCATATATGGCAGTGTCTTTCGCTAAATGACCAAATGTGGATTATGCATATACTGCACAGGCTTTATGAAACAAATAAATATCAACAAACGTAACCAGAACAATGTAACAGATACAGTGATGCAGCATTTATAAACTGAATGAATTAGAAATTTGTTAATAATATATACAAATAGTACAAAGTTTATGTTATAAATATATATTTATTTATTAAAAAAAATTAGTTTGTGCATGTATCACACGATTTTTTATATACATAAAATCAGTTCTGCTTTTAGATGTTGTGGAGCTTCTTACTCATATTTACATGTTAATACCATTTGAAAGTAGCAACCCCACAAGAGAAATATTTACTAATGACCAAACTTAAAAAATAAAACTGCATCACTGCATCTGCAATAAATAGTTCCTTAATTACAATAATATCAATTTTACGTTTCCACCATGTAAATATCAATTTACTAAATGCTTTCATGCACAAATTTCTTCCAAAATATATATACCTATACATATAATATAGAGATTTATTTGGAAGTGAACAGAACCATTTACAACTATTATGTTTTTCATCTTCCTAACAATAAACAAGTAAATCAACAAAAATTCTGCCACTTGCAATACTTGTATTGTCGATATAGATGAACTTACCAATTTCGATAAGTCATAATTATAATGAAATTTTGAGATTCATTTAAATGTTAACTTAAGTTATGTTGTCCTTGCGCGCCGTGAATGACACAATCGACCGAATTCCTTTCACAGATGTCTGCAAACAAGAAGGTTTATGTTGGGTAAAGTTTAGAAAGCGAACTTACTTTTTTCTTTGATCCGTTTAGAAACTCCTTGTACATTTCAGATCTTAAGTATCTTGAATAGCTGTCGCTTTTCATAAGGTGATAAACGTGACCCTAAATTTTTGTAATTAGTAGAAGAAATTGATAGAAATAACTTACCGCTGCACAATCGAAACTCCATCGGTCTGGATTTTCCATATTTTTCTTAGTAATTTCGTACGATTTGCAGTCAACATTAATAGGACAACTGGCATCGGGGGCTAAGAATTCGATCCAAATTTCCGATACTTTACTTTGAACTTCACTTTGAGGTAGAGCTTTTAGTTGTTGAACAGCTTCCCAAAATCTAAAAGATTTTAGTTACATTGTGAAACCAATAACTGTTGGAATTACTTTAAATTTTCGCCACTAAATTCTCTATCAAGAAACCTAACAAAATGTTCCCGTCCAATGGCGTCTTGAAGTAATTCCTGTAAGCTAAATGCCCATCGTTTCACTCTACGGGCTGATATGTCTTTGGCCAGTTTTTCCTGCTCCCACAATTCAGGACTATCCGCGGCCCAGGGATTTGGGTATTCAGGTGCCACAAAAAAACTGTCATACTCTAAATACTGCTCGTAATATGCTATAAAACTGCAGAGAAAAACGATCAATACCAATGGAAGATTAAAATGACTAAACTCACGATTCTGCAGCCTTTGAAACCTTAATATTTCGCCTCTCCAGTCGAGATTTCAAAAGTGCTATTTGCTTCTTAATTATGTCTATGGAAGTTTTACCACGCAAGCCCGACGTTGAAGGTGACATACGAGGTGGTGGGCCCACATGCATGTTTTTCAATGGCTTGTTTATCTGGCACGCTTTCTTTATGTCAATTTCGGTAGTGTTCACGCATCCGGGCTGAGGACAAAATTAAAACTAATAAAGGTCAAACAATACTTTTGAGCTAAATCGTCTTAAGAAAATAATGAGTCACATTCAGAATTCCTCATGTATAAAAAAAATTTACCTTTCAAGTATTTTACGTTAAAATATCTGAGATTATATTAATTACATAATGTTAAACAGGATGTCCCAAAATTAACTTGCAATATTATGCAACCCCTTCTATGAATAAAAATAATAAGAAAAAAAAGTTTATATATTCCAAAACTATTTCAGAGAACACTTTCTCTTCACAATACATTCATGCTTAAAACAAGGTAAGAAGGGGAAATATTGCCTATACATACAATCAAAAGATAGTCAGGGATAGTTAAAAGTGTGGAACCAAGCTTCTCCTGCCTAAACTATTAGAGTTAGAGAAAAAAAGAAAATTGTCAAATGACTTTTTGAGGGCATATTAGAGCATATTTGTTTACAAAATGTAGCCAATTATGCTTCACACAAACGTAAAAGGTTTTTTGTTCTACATCAAGCCGTTAATTTTAAATAAAGAAAATTCGCCTTTTAGATAAGCAAAAAAAGTGATACTTTGCTCTCCTAAGCTCTGCCCACCCCGAGTTACATGGAAAAAGAGGCTGGATTAAAACACAATACCCAGTCAACCCTACTGGTAACATTTCAATGGTGTTGCCGACTGTCTATTATTATACCCCGCATCTTCAAGCAGCCCAAAATGGGTCGACCTTCAAAGCTAAAACGCAAATTTTCCTTAATCACTTAAAAATAACCGGCTTAATGTAAGAAACTGTGAGGTTTACTGCACTGCGCATGCTCCCAAGAACATACCCATACGAATCACTAGTAAAAGGAAAAAGTGCGAATTATTAATATGATCTATTGTGCCTCAATCTGCATAAAAAAAAAAACCCGCAGAGGTTTAAATACAAAGTTTAATTTACCATAGGGCGATGCACGTCCCAGAAAGCTCTCTCTTGACTGTCCAGCACTTTTCTCTCTAGCTTGTCTCTTTTCTTATCCACTTTGCTCTGCGCTTCTGCTTGCATGAAAATGAATTCCCACTTTCTGGAGAACATTTTTTGTAACCTTGCTAAATTTTCAGCTTCGTAATCTGCCAGTTCTAGACGAGTCTTGTTTTGCATTGTTCTCTTACAGAGATACACAGCTAAAAAAGATTTTGTTAAATGGGTTAACAATAATGAAACAGCCATACCGTAATCAGTATTTTCAGGTTCCCAACAGTTTGACGGCCAGAAGTATGGTGTTTGAAATCTGTAGAAAGTGTTATCGTTTTTAACTGTAAGCATATGATCATCAATTGGGAAAAAATATCCATGTGCCGCCATGAGATGGGCTAAGTGTAGGGCTTCTTGTTGGTCTTCAACATCCAGATTCTTCAACATCCACATTATCAAATCAGAGCCAGTGAACACTGAGGGAATCTTTGACATGAAGCTCTTGACTGTACGCACTGGAACGCCCGTTGTTTCGTCTTGCATTTTCTCAACAATCTTTTCCATCTAATAACAAAATTCGTACTCAAACAACCAAATTAACACGTCAACAATAAAGAAACTTAATGAAAAGATAAAAGTTATTTTAAATACATTTTTGGTTCAATTAACAACCAGTCTATATAATTTAACTACTGACAAACATATTTGTTTATCAAAAAGCTTTTACCCGAAACCTTTAATTTATGGAAAAAAAGAGGTGTAAGTTACTTTGAGGCAGGGTTTTGGCTGACAACAGTTGTGGTAAATTAAGCTAAAAGAGGGTTTGCATACCTTTTTGTACAGTAGGTGATTTGGAGATTCTTCTGTGACTGACGTTGGTTGTGTGGTGATGGCGTCCTCATTGGTGCTTGTTCCGGTGCAGCCCCCATTGTTCGGCTCCGGCTTGCGCTTGGTGGCAGCCTTGTCAGAGTTCATCGTGACCATATCACTGGCTTAGGAGGAACACTCTCCTCCTACCTCTAATACGCCACTTAAACAAATTGAATGAACACCAGCAGTCAAGAGGGTTTAAAATTAAACCAAATGCATGCTACAACAACAGATTCGGATAAGGTACAAACTACTGGTTAATCAATGCAAATATTTGTTGCTCTCTTGTGTGTTTATAATTGTGTTATTATTATTAAAACTTACTCCATATTTTGTAACCAAAACTGTCGCATACGAAATCCAACTTTCTTCATTTTTTCCTAATTTAAAAATACTGCCACCAGTTAATTTACGTGTTGTTGATGTCAAACAACATTTTCAACAAAGGTTTGTGTTCAATAAAGCCAAGCTATTTGGCTATTACAGAACTTACGGGACGGGGAAAACGAAAACCAATTATTTATTTTTTACACCACAGCACAGAATCAGAAATCACTGAAATTAGACAGGTCCAGGGTGTGGTAGCACTGTATCGAGTGTCAACTGTCAATGGCTCGACCATCGAATATTCCATGGAGAAATATTCGAATAATGTCGATCCAGCTCGGCCATGTCGAATGGGACGAATCTTGGGATGGGACATGCTACATAAGTACATACTTACCTTATACCTGCAATCAATTAAAAAAAATAAAATGTAATGATAAAAATGGAACCCGCCAAATTTAAAACCGACAGTAAGTTGCTTAAAAGAAATAGGGTCAGAAATCGGTATTGTTATAAATATTTTCAGCGTTTATTGTTTATTCAGCAATAATACATAGCTCTACAATATGAAGTTAAATAACATAACAAAATATGTTAGATACGTAATTACATTATTTGTAAATTGTAAACTAATGGGTTCTAAACAAGTCATATACTCAAAAGATAACTTTAAAAATTATTTTTCTACTTTGGTTCTATGTACATAAACTTTACGAAATAATTTTTTAAAGACTACAAAGTGTTTTTTTTTTTGTTTAGCATAGGGGCCCGGCTGACCGCCGAGCCGCACACTGAGACCAAATAGGTGTGCACCCCTGTTTGGTTTCTAGAGAACTCTTTAGAGCATGCCTGTGCTCCTGATGAAGCCCAGTAGCCTGCCCATAGGAGCCCTCCTGATTTCACTCACCTCTAAGAAGAAGAAGTCTAGATACCTGGATCTCTGTGCAGCAAGAGCCGTACAATGACACAGTACATGAAGGGACGTTTCTTCCTCCTCTTCACACCTTCTACACATAGGGTCCTCAAGAGGTGTCTTCTGAGGGGGCAGTGTCCGTGAGCAGTCCAACCGCGTTCCTTAGGGGTTCTCTGTTGAGTCTCAGCAACTCAGATGTTCTTTACTGATCGAGACCTTTTCGTTTCCCCCATGCCCCTGATGACTTGGGATCCAGCAGATACAAAGTACTGTGGTGGACCGGACTTTGAGCTACTAATATTTTATTGTTATCTAGATTTATAGATTACTGTAATTGATTTTCAAACACCACTAAATGTTATGTAAGGTCTTTGTGACCCCGACCCAATTTAACTTTATTAATGTTAAATCTTAGGGAGGCTGTTACTCCTCAAGTTCAGTGTTGTGCGTAGCTACTTCCTACTCTTTTGTTAAAGTCCCTCTCTCTCTCTCTCTCTCTATTGTTTTAATTTAGTTTGTTTTATCTTTTATCATGTCATTGTTTTATTTGTGCTGTAACCTAAAACCGACCGAATAGAAGTAACTCTTTGAGATGTAACGTGTGAATTTATTTAATACTTTAATTTGATAAAGTATTTTTTTGAATGCAATAATGTCTAAAAAGTTGAATTTGTTTTCAACGAAATGATTAAAATATTTGTCAGAATCACGTCAAATTTCTTGAAAAACTTTCAAGCGCGCCGTGAAAACCAGTCACAAAATACAATTTGAACAATATTTGTCCTCAGTAGCTTGATAGCTTTGTTTAAATATTTTTTGTTATTTCGATAAAACATTTGTTTACCAGGGTACAGTTTCTCAAGAATGATTTCGCAAAGTTCTTTGTCGATTCAAATTGGATAATAACCAACGGAGTTAAAGACTAAGTTTTTTTTATAGAACACTCTGTATACAACCATTGATTTGGACCGCAAGGAAGAGAAAACATTTGCTTGCCAACTTTAAATTGATTTTTTCTCTACCTGACAAAAAGAATCAACAAAAGCTATAATTAATCATTATTATTGTCACAAATTTAGTTGTTGTGCCATATACAGTGTGTTCAGAAAAAGAATGTTAAAACATGGAATTCTCAATTATCTGAAAAGTGGCAACTTTCGTCAAATTACAAAAAAGTTTTCCTAGTCAAGAGCAATTCGAGCTTGATCTTCAAATTTTTCTTTCATGCGGAAATTATACAAACATTGTTTTTTTATGAACTATGATATATTTAGGTATTCTGAAAACATTTTTGTTCTTTTTTACACCAATGTATCACACATGGGTATTTAAATTATTTATTTTAACTTTAACTTAATCGTTGATAGAGATATTTACTGTAAATATCTCAATCAACAGTTTTATAATAAACCTATTGCGACCTCCAAAACGGTTGTAATAGCTTTTTGTGCGTCGTAGTAAGACTAGTGTAATTTATCTTTTTCAGTTCGATAGTTGTGATTTTAAATGACATTAAAACCAATAAATCAAAAGAGACTATATGACTGCTCTGATATTTTTGACTACAGGAGAGCGACAGCATTAGAACAAAACAACCAACATTTCACTTAGTAAATATTCTTTGGCTACCAACTTATAGATAAGTAACTATATTAATCAATTGCTAGCGCATCTTATGTTAGTTGAACTATTTTCACATTTATTCATTTATTTCTATTTCCACGTAATACGGTCTATTATGGTGCTTGTTGATTATAAAACTCGCGGCTTAGCCGTTCGTTTTTAATTGACTTCTTCCACGTTGGTAGTTATGATTGTAAATGTCATCAGTGCTGCCGCGGCATTATTACATATTATTATTGTACAGTTGTACCATTTGTGGTGCCACGTGATCTACTACATCTCATCCCGTGTTCCGCTCCGCTCTCAGAGCTTCTATAAACCGAACGCAGTATATCTAACCTTGGAAGTAACCAATCAGGACCAAATTTCCCAAATATTTATTTATTTTTAAAAAAGGTCAAAGTAGAAATTAGAAAACAGTATAAAGAATAAGGCAATTATAAAACTCGTCCATTATAAAATTTGTAGCCTCACCACTCGTCTTCTAAACTTGGCCTCGTGCCATAGTTCTATAAAATGAGAACCAAAGTATAAAAAAATTATTTGTTATATTTAAGGATTTGGTAATTGTTTAATGATTTTATCAAACAAGATATGTACATGGACGTAGTTTGAGACGAAAAACTGGTAGTTTTCCACGTCTCGCTCAATAAAATGACGTCTGGCGTCGTTCGTCCGGCATTCTATGAAACATTAGATCGTTGATTGGATAACCAACCTTGAAAATGGAAAGGAAATAATAAGAAAAATTGAGTTGTTGCTGTAAGACCTCAGCCTCAGCTCCGGACTCTGATATTGTTTAAGATCTATTTCTTCGAGTAATACAACGAAACTAACAATGTCTCCAGCCGGCCGTGTTGTGGTTTATGGAGGAAGAGGAGCTCTAGGATCTAAATGTGTGTCAGTTTTAAAAGCCAACAATTTTGTAAGTAACTCCTTAAACGCATCACCTTTGGTCTCAGCAATTAGAATTTTCAGTGGGTTGCTTGCATCGATTTGCACGAAAACGCTGAAGCCGATTTAAACATTGTCTTGAAGCAAGAGAACGATTTAGTACTGCAGGTTTTATTGTGTTTAATGTTTAATTTTTCAAGTAATTGTCGATAACTTTCAGGAATCCAAAGTTTTGGACTCGGTGAACTCGGCAATTAATGGTTATAAGCTTGATGCTGTCATTTGCGTAGCAGGAGGTTGGGCTGGAGGAAGCGCAGCAAAAGGTTTTCAAATTTCTTAAAAAGGGAAAAAAAACGCTAAAATTTTTAATTAGATTTAGCCAAAAATTCCGATCTGATGTGGCGCCAAAGTGTTTGGAGTTCTATCATTTCGGCATCTGTGGCTGCTCGACATCTTAAAGAGGGTGGGATGATCACGCTTACAGGGGCCAAAGCTGCACTGGATGCAACTCCAGGTCTTACTCTGCAATTTCAAAATATTAAAGAGTGACCAAAAGTTTTATTTTAGGAATGATTGGATATGGGGTTGCAAAGAGTGCTGTTCATCACTTGACCAAATCTTTGGCTGGCGAAAAAAGTGGACTGCCTAAGGGGAGCTTAGCTGCTGCCATTTTACCTGTAACCTTGGACACCCCCGCGAATCGCAAGTGGATGCCAGAAGCTGATTTCACTTCCTGGACCCCACTTGAATTTGTGGCTGAGTAAGTCATGAGTATCCTGTCTCAAAAGTTTTCAGGATTATCCATTAAAATTAAGGTTAATTATTTTTTGCATTGGCAAATTGATTTTACATTTTATTAGAATAAAGGAATAAAATTGATTACTTTCATCAAATCAGTATTTAATTCTGAATATAATTTTAGGTTATTCCTGGAGTGGATCCAAGGAAAAAATAGACCGCTCAATGGGAGCCTCCTGCAATTGGTAACAAAAAATTCCTTAACTGATGTCATTCCTGCCTGAAGTTGTGAACATAATGTAAAGTTACTCAAGGACCAACGTCGCAGCATTTACCTATTGCTGTAATAATATCCATTTTGAGTTCTTTAGATCTGATGTTTTGATATGTTTTTAAATTACCATTTTTTTACGTTTGTTGACTGTATTTCCAGCATCAAAAATATAGTCGAGTTGTGAGCAGTTATTATTATTTATTATTTCTTCGTTTATTTTTAAGGATATTACACAAATAATGGTTTTATAAACCTGTGTAAGGCTTGACTCCAATGAATGCAGGACGCCCATTGTTGACTGGGTAATGCTGTGGGAAATAAACTTTGTATTT
Organism: Schizotus pectinicornis; assembly: GCA_951805265.1. Lineage (NCBI taxonomy): Eukaryota > Metazoa > Arthropoda > Insecta > Coleoptera > Pyrochroidae > Schizotus > Schizotus pectinicornis. Next base: position 10,157,821 of record OX638209.1, on the reverse strand, counting down.
TGGAACATAAATTCCCTAAACACAATAATACCAAATAACCTAAATTGTATTCCTCCAGTGGCCTAGCTCTTCAAGTGCTACGTAATTTACACTGCTTGAGCAAAATTGTGGGGAGCGATAAGTGCTCAGAGATCTACCCACACACAGCTCATTACAGTTTTTTGTCTTTAGGAAGAAATACTGTCTAACTAACCAACAGTTGTTATAAGGTGGAAAGAAGAATTAAATAGAGTATTGAAAAATATTTAATTCTTTACGTCCAAATCAACCAAAGTATGGTATGAAACAAATAATTGACAACTTTTGCAGTTATTAAACTAAATAATCATATTACAAAAGACGTACAAATACATTAATCATATCAATTGACTTCGAAGATTGTATGTATTCAAAAAACGTAATTTTTTACTTGTATTAGGTTCTTTTTGAATACATACAATTGTTTAAATCGCTAAAGTTGAGTTTTTGTAAATATAACAAGTGGTCAAGTCCATTATTTTTGATTTTGCGTAACATATATAGGAACCAAAGTTAAATTCAGTTCATTCTTGTGAACAGGAATTCACATTAAAGGTTCCATTTAAAAAAGTAAGTGGTAGTCACTTTAAAAGCTCGGTGGTGAATTCATAACTTATGCTTTACTATAAAAAAACATTAATTTCTGCACATCACTGAGTAATGCTTCGTTCAATCAAATTTAACTGGACTCGAAGTTACTTAAAAAGTTTAGTGACGAATGCCCGGTTTCACGAACAATCATTAACGTAATGAAGGTTTAATCGTTCATTAAAAAACCGTTAAAATTTTATTGCAGGAGTAATCGTTTATTTTTAAGAATTTAAAAGACTGCAATATTAATGTCTATCAAACACCTACGAATTGCAACAATGGTCAATCAAAGCAATAAAAAAATTAGGGAAGTTAATGCACCATTAACTTTAACGATAGTTTGTGAAATCGGACATGAGTCTAGCGATTCGTAAAAGAAACATAACTTCAATATTAACACTAGACGAAGTTGTAAACTAAGTCGTCTTCAGCAAACGTTTTCTAGTTGTAGGTTTGAAAGCAGCCAGAAACGGCGCGTTGGGTCACCCTTAACATTTCTCTAATCAAACTAGGCAACGGTGCATTTAAAAAAGTGCAATAAAAAATATCGCCTGACTTATTAAAGCTTAGTTGATTAGAGCAAAATAATATTGTGAAAGGTCTTTAGTCTGATGGCAATGATGAAATCAGGACGCTATTACTGTTTTATCGATATGATTTCTGAATTAAGTACAAATGTTCCAAAAATTAGCTCACAGCATCCCAAATTCTCTGCAATTGCCAAAATATTGTTAATAACAACGATTAAGAAGTTAAAGAGAAAGGAAAGATTAAGTATGTATAAAAATTATTAACTGTACAAATACAATACCTATATACTCATATATTACAATGCCACTAATAATAAAACAAAATTTTTTAAGTTTTTACATACTCCATGTTGGATTGTACAAAATGTACAGTCAGTTTCAACAGTAATGTCCATCTCACAACTTTAAAATTTTAATTTCTTCTACAGGTGATATACCAGGTAAACGAAACCCAATAAATTTTTCATTATTTCATATGCTTGAAAAATATGAATTTTAATGTATATACAGGTGTCCCGGAATAACTGTGACAAACTTGAGAGGCGGATATAAAATTAAAATATAAAAGAACTTTTTTTAATTAACATGCCCTCGAAAACGCTTGATAACAAAAAAAGAGGCCTTCCAAGTTGAGTTTAAAAAATGTCTTTTTTTCGTAACTCTTAACTCCTATGATCGATTTTCCCGAATATTTGCACATGTACTAGTGAAATAAGTTATGATGTACCGTTGGTATCCATTTTGATGATGACAATTGTTCAGTGACGTAGATGTTAGGAAGTGTGTTCTCTTTTCTTCTCCCAGTTTCCACGCCACTGGAGATATTTAAAATTTGGTGGCATTTTGGAATTTTGCTTTCAATTTTCAAAAAGTTACTTTTATGAAATTTTGATTTGGGCAACCGTTTCGGAGAAACTCTTGACTTAAAGGGTCAAAACACCTCAATTTGCCTTTGCAAAATCGTGGTTGGTCGCCTAGTTTCTGAAATATTTGCGTTCAAAACTGATAGGTGGTTTATTTTCTAAAATTAAGGTGTTTTGATCATTTAATCGAGAGTTTCTCCGAAACGGTTGTCCAAATCAAAATTTCATGAAAGTAACTTTTTGTCTCAAATTGAATGCAAAATTCCAGAAGGTCACTAAATTTTGAATATCTCCAGTGGCGTTGAAACTGGGAGAAGAAAAAGGCACACACTCTCCAATATCTACGCCACTGAACAATTGTCATCAAAATGAATACCGACAGTACATGATAACTTATTTCAGTAGTACATGTGCAAACATTCGAAAAAATTGATCATAAGGATTAGGAGTTACGTCTCTTTCTCTGTTATCAAGCGTTTTCGAGGACATGTTTATTAAAAAAAGTCCCTTTATTTTTTTATTTTATATCCGCCTCTTAAATTTGTCACAGTCATTCTGGGACACTCTGTAAATGTTTGTTTTATGTGAAAAATAAACGAGTTTAAAGTTTAACTGGTGGGCATTACTTTTGAACTCGGCTGTACTTACATACTTCTTCTGACTGGCAGTCAACTTTTCGAGTGCATTCAATTCCGATTGATTTAAACCGATTCTCATTTAATCCTTACAATCAGTCTATTAACCAACAGTCAGACAGTCACATTGATCGATGATGACTACCTCCGGTTTTGTTTTGAAATTAAGAATGAATACAGCGAATTGTCAATGGTTACCGTCAAAAAGCACTTGTAGTTTTAATAGACACGATTACTTGGGTTCACATTTCAACTTCAACATCCAGTATCATACCTAAAACGTGAAGATATTCATTAAAATTATGATGAATATCTGTTTCAGTTTTAATCTTTCGATAGAACAGCTCTTTATTGTTTAATAGATTAACTTTATTAGCTAACCATAGCCTCATTGTCTTGCAAGCCCACCCAGTTTAGAGCGTTATATGATAAATATTAATAAAGTATATTTTTGTATATATTCTTAAAAAAAAGCATGGCAAAGCTTTAAAAGTTTAGAACAATATGACAGAGTTCACCATTCTTTTTTGGCAATTTGGCGATTTAATAAAATTTTTCACCATTCATTAACAAAAAAAGACCATTAAGTGTGGCAAAATGCTTCTCCTCATAACGCACTGATTTAATAACAATAAAAAATAGGTCAAGAATGCTTACAGGTTAGTTGGAGTGCAATGACGCGAGCAACGTAAAAGTACTCTTCATAAATTCATTTATTCTACATTATATCGGCGTTGCAACAAGGGCTGAAAATATTATCGATAACTATCTAGAGTTATCGATATTTAGTGATTTGTTTAAAGATATTTTCGTAATTCCACGGATCTGCAACGAAATCCATCTTCAAATAAAAATATTATGAATATGAACGTATTAACGTGAAATGTTTTTTTTTATTTCTCAAATTTGAGTATTTTTTGTGTTTCGTTTTGACATTAACACTACTTTAATCCATTTATATCATATCTGTACATACACAACCGATTTGAACTGATAGAAAGATATCAACTGACGTTGTTTTTACACCAACGCATGCGCAGTTCCCGTTGTGTATTTAAAAAAAAATCATTACAAAAAAAGTATATGTGATACATAATTCTTATTAGTATACTTCGATCCAGAAGCATCAAATCTATAATAATTACGTATAATAATAAAAAAGAGAAAAAAAGTTCTTTTTGCAGACCAGTGTTATTTGTCCAAAGAAGAAATGAGTAATTATTTATTGTACATATTGCACGGAAAATCAGTTATAGAAAAAAAAGTATAACTACTATACCAATTATACGAAATGCTGTTTAAAGAAAACATCAAATTTAGGAAGATATAACACTTGATAAAGCAATAAAATCTGAGTAAAGGTTGATAAAGGCTTACTTCTTCGGCTTTAAATTTTCCGTTTTTTAACATCCTGAATATCGATAACTATTGATTTATCAATAAATTACTTCTTAATTGCGGAAAGATTCTCTTATAACGTTCAAAATCAAAATTTATAACTTTAATTCTCAGAGTTGAAATATTCGAAATTCAAGAAAGTTTTCTTTAATTTTTAAATATTTTAGCATTAGAAAACTTTTCGGTGAAAACTGCTTTTGATATTAATACTGAGGCACTTACGATTATCAGAACATTTACATTTAAATTTTATATTTTAAATTCTGAACAGTAAAGAAGTTCTAGAATTATTAATGGTCAGAAATTAAAATGGCTAAAATGCACATTGTAGCTATAGATTTACAGCTTGAGTTTAATATTGCTAATGTAAAAATTACAGTAGAAGCCTGATTATCCGAGCTAGCGTAAACCGTGCTTTGTTTGGATAATTCAAAAAGTTAATATAATATGAAATAAAGGTATTGAGTGGAAAGATTTCTGGGTAAACATGGCGATTTACATTGAATATACAGGGTATTTCAACGAGAACCGTCGGTGCCTAATCGCGTATTTCCAGTGGAGTTAAAAATTTGAATTTTGACAGAAATAAACTTTAATTAATGCGCTACAATATGGCGTAATTGTTTGCTCCATAATTAATTCCATGCGCCGCCAGGACGCTATAAAGCCTTTTTTCAGAAATTTTCGATATATTTGTTTATTATGTTTACAATACCGCCAGGTATACGTTCCTGTTGCTAAACATTTGAAATTTGTAGTTGAAGTATGGCTATTTTAAGAAGATCGCGGGATTTTGACGAATTTATGACACGACTGCTTTATTGAAGCAGTCAAATTTCATGACAATGACGCTTAAACGGTTCGGATATTTATGACTTAAAAGCGGACCTACTTAAAGATCTTTGCAGTACAGGCACGATCATAAAATCTATTGTGGTTAGCCACAAATAAACTAGGTAAACGGCCACAAAGCTGTCAATCAAAAATTACTTCAGCGTTGAAATTTAAAAGTCCATGTATTCAATAACGGTATGATATAAAAATATTTCAATTACTCGTTATCAATCTTGGAGGTCGTGATCATGAGCTTGAAGAAAATCAAAGAGATGAAGTAAATATTTCGATATGAAGTCGCGATTGAAAGTGAAAACTCACACCATTTAAAAAAAGAAAAAAACAATAATGTCATCTTGTAGTGCATTAATTATAGTTTATAATATATATAGTTTAAAATAGCACCCAAATCTTTATTGTGCCACTCAAGATTTTACTCAAGTTTTTAGTTAAACAATGTACGTGTTGTACAGACTGCATAAAAAATTCTTTGAATGAAAAAAATTAGTTTAGAGTGAGAAACGATTTTCAATGTTTGTTGACACGGCTTTGGTTTGGTAGTGAACTGGTGAAGTAAAAAGGTGACCCAATTGGTCGAGATTTAAATAGCATTAATGATAGCAATTATGATAATTAAATGAAAACAATAACAATTGAAAGAGCAAGTGCATCCATGTGTTATGTTGGATTTACAAAATTGATCATACGAAAATTGATTTTAAGTGATAGTAACAAAATATTGTAACGTAGTATGTTCATCAATTTTAGAAGTGCAAGAGACAGTTACCTGTATAATGTCAAAGTCCGTGACATAATACAGTGCCACATAACACGTTCTTCGACGTTCCTACACTAAAAAATCTAAATTTTAGAAACTGTAACATGGCACAATCATCCACTTGCCCCTTCAATTACAGTAGAAAATCACGTTCAAATACAAAAATGTATCTTTACAGAAAAAAGTCGTTGACAATTATTGCTGAAGTTTAGTATCGTAAGGAGAAACTTTTCAATGGTTTGAATAAGTTTCTTTGATGACACCCGTTGGATACCCAGTCGTGCAATAAGTAATTTCTTACACATCGCAAGTAGCTGGGTATATAAAATTTGTACTATGCGATAAAATTTAGACTTGGCGTTATACTTACCGAACAAAAATCACAACCTACCCTTCCTAACATATTGCAGCAAAGTCAAAATATACACTAAAATTTAAATCAATTAGAATGAAACAGGAATAAAGGAGGGGACCCGAGTGGAATGGTGTTTGGTGAAACTAGTTACGAGGAAATAAATAATTATCGAAATTAAATATCGATTCTCGGTCGGTACTGGAGAGTTAACGGTGGATTTTGAAATCTCCATCTAGTTACGTAAACAAATTTTAACGTGTGGTCTTTTCCTAAAAGCTCGTCATTGCACAAAATATCAATCTGAAAAGAAAATTAATATATTACAACTGAAACCCACTCAAAAGAAAGCCTCTTACATCTCGATACTTCTCCATGCCATTCAGAACTTTCTTTGCGACGAACTTCTTGAGGTGTAAAATAGTTGCTTGCGCCGAACACCGAATAAACCGTCTCTTCAAAGTTTTTAAATTGGAACTCATACACTCTAAACACACATTGACTTGTTCGTCTTGTCGATGATAATCTGATTCAGCATGAACATCAGCGGATGGCTTCTCCTCCTCCATCTCGCACGGATTCGGAGGGATGTCTTTCGGACAGGCCAAACCTCTTTGATAGTAGAACTCTCTTTCTCGCGCAATTTCATCTAAAGATAAAATTATTGGTAATAACAATCCAACGACAAATTATTTACGGCAACAAGCATTTTATTAAAACCCTACTTACCATTCAACCAGTTACGGTTCGGTAGTGAATGGGGGAGTTAATATTTAAAGTGGACACGGTAAAGCAATTGCGGGATTTAATGAACGAGGACAAAATTGAAATTTAAAGTCGCGGATTTAACTAATATTGCGTCAACAGTTTTTAAATAACCAACTCAAGAGATGCGTACAGTTCGTACAAGAATAGATTCTTAGGTTTAATTTTTTTCACTCACTGAAAAATGTATCTTTTGCTCCTAGATAGGTTTATAAAAATTTTGACTTGCGGCTAAAAGTTAATTTTAAAAATAGGATCATGGTTCTGGCCTTAAACTGATCGCATTTCTGCGTTTACTGTGACAATAACAAAAAAAAAATAATTGATGAGCTGAGAGATATGTTAAAGTGACAAAAAGATTTGCACCAGGTGTTTGAGCTTTGGTGAGATTTGCTGAGTTACCTTGCACCTCGGTTACCTTGTTCAACATATACCGGGTGTTTCAACGAGAACCGCCGGTGCCAAATTGCGTATTTCCAAGGGAGTTAAAAATTTGCAATTTGGCAGAAATAAACTATAATTAATGCACTACAAGATGACATTATCGCTTTTTCTTTTTTTAAACGGTGAGTTTTCACTTTCAATCGGGATTTCATATCGAAATATTCACTTCATCTCTTTGATTTTCTTCAAGCTCATGATCACGACCTCTAAAATTGATTACGAGTAATTGAAATATTTTTATATCAAACCGTTATTGAATTACATGGATTTTTAAATTTCAGCCCTGAGGGGATTTTTAGATTGACAGCATGACACCTTTGTGGCCCCAGCTTTGCGGGTAACCGCATTAGATTTTATGATGGTCTCTGTACTGCAAAGATCTTTGAGTAGGTACCGCTTTTAAGTCATAAATATCCGAACCGTTTAGGCGATCTTTGTCACAAAATTTGACTGCTTCAATAAAGCAGTCGTGTCATAAATTCGTCAAAATCCAGCGAACTTCTTAAAAACACAATTAGCGATACTTCAACTACAAATTTCAAACTTTTAACAACAGGAACGTATACCTGGCGGTATTACGAACATAATAATAATTAAAAAATATATTGAAAATTTCTGAAAAAGCACATTATGGCGTCCCGGCGGCGCATGGAATTAATTATGAACCAAACAACGACGCCACATTGTAGCGCATTCATTAAAGTTTATTTCTGCCAAATTTCAAATTTTTAACTCCATTGGAAATACGCAATTTGGCACCGGCGGTTCTCGTTGAAACACCCGGTATATGCGTGTGTAACCGAAGTTTAACCTGGTTAATGGGTTATACACACAGGTCACAAATTTAAAACCGGATAAATTAAATGATCAGTATTTAAATTTCATGGGCAGTACATCTTTCCAGTATTGTATTTCACACGGTCATTATTATAAAATATGGTAAGTAAATATAATAAATAGTCAGTAAAATAATGAACGGCCGGTAAAATAAACTACGGTCAATCAAATTAATAATTTGTCTGCAATAAGCCATATCCAATGAAATTAATTAATAATTGGTCAATAACATTAATAAACGGTGGGTAGAAATTTAACAATCAGTTAAAATATTACAGAGTGAATAATGGTACAAGCTTCATTAAAGTTACAATACAATTAATTCGCGCCAGGTAAACATTTAACAAAAACAAGCAAAACAAGTGCGGCGGTATTGCATACGGACATTTCATCAATTTCTTTTTACTGCTCATTAATAAAAACACTGAACATGAAAATACTGACCAAATAAGTTATTTTACTGACCAAAAATGTAATTTTAACCAATCGAATTTTATAAATGTATTGAGTCTTTTGCAATATCTTACTAATCATTTATGATTTTATACTGAACATAATGGATGCAATACTAATCAGTTTATATCATTTAGAACTGCATTAGACTGTAGGTATAAAATTAAAGAAGATACTAACAATCACTGAAAAGCGTTTTGATAATATACAAAAAACTTTAATGATTTAATAAGTGTCCCACCTTCAGTCATTATTTATGTTCCAATACCTTGATCCTGTCACATCAGTGTTCTTCCTCTTAGGAATAAAAAGTTTCTTGCGTGACGTTTATTGCCTATATTTACACACGTTGTTACGTCAACAAGAAAACAACGTAGAGGCTGGAATGATTACAGCCGCCGACATCTCAGTTGAGTAGTTCAAAAAATGCTTTGTACGTCAATATAAAATTAGTTGGCCTTATATTACCATATAAGCCTTAAGGATACAGGAGAACTTCATATGTATAATCAACATAAGTTTGAACTATCAGTGGAATGTTGAAATTGGGGTTTGATTGTTATTGTCAAACCAAGAACCTTTAGTTGCATACAAATACGCGCCACTGCCCTTACTTTTTTGTAGTTCCGGTACCAATTTGTAGACGATATCCTGCATAGTCCTATCAAAACTTATGTATTGAAGTGGATGGGATTGATGTATTACAATATTGCATGTCGGGCACGTATTGTTTTCTTCTAAATGTTTCACCAGGCAGCTCTTGCAAACTAAAAAAATTATAAATTGAGTTTTGGCCCCAAAACAGGCAAATTGCTTCAAGAAAAAAGGATAATCTACTTACAAGTATGAAGACATTCTGTTACTGTTGTGGCGTCAATTAAATATCCTCTACATATCTTACAGGTTATGTGACTATTCAGTGTTTTCAGTTTTATTTTTCTTTCCATTATCATAATTCATAAAAAACCATAATTGTGTTAAATTAGTTCTAACCCTAATTGACATTCACACACACAAACAAAAATTGTTGATGTTGTTGACTGACAAGCAAGCGCGTGATGGCGCATGCGCCATTGCGATGCGACAGTGACGACCAGCCAGAGTGCCAACCAACCCCTAAACCGAGGCTAGGAACATATCGTGGATTGGTAGCACTGTAAGTTTACTAATGAACCACGGCGGGAGATAGAAAAAAGCTAGACGAACATTTCTCATTATCTGAGCAGCGCACACGTGTATATTTGGCTGCCTATTCTATTATAGCGTTATCGGGATTAGGTAAATAAATTACAATACAATGTTATTATTAATAATAGTGGCCAATATTTGGAAACTAGCGAGGTTAAGGTTAAACAACGCAGAATTGTCTTTACTCGTATATTTTAGATGTTAAGGTACTTTAGAAAAATAAGGCTAAATATGTGACATATAAAAATATAGTATTCCCTTTCAAGGCACATGCTTATCACAACTACATAAACAATCCAATTGTTACAATTACGTCAAGAACTGGCAAAAACTGATCAAAATCAATAATACCAGAATGAATTTAAATCTGGCTCTGCTGTGAAACAAAATTTCGAGAAAACTGACCTACTTTTCCATTTGCTTCTCCATAAAGCCAATCACTTGAAATTTCCTTAATCACTCGAACTGTTTGACCTGATTTCAGTTCCAAATCACCAGGAATAAATTCATGTAAAGCTGTGACTATTTGAGATTCTCCAGGTATTGGTACTTTGATTTGAAGAAAATTTTCTGGGAATATTCCTTCTTGGTCCCCAACTTGACCATATAACCATTCCTTGTTGACACGTCGTAACAATATCACCACGTCCTCTGCCTAAAAATATTTGAAAATAACAAGTGATTTTATTTACATAAAAAATTGTACCTGTAACGGTAGATCTCCTGGCTGCGACGCCGGAAAATCATACAAAGCAATTCCGTATGGAGTAACCACTTCACAATGTTCCTTTGGAGGACTGGGCGGTGGAACACTTGGCATTGGTGGCGAATTATTAATAGGCAAACTGTCTTCAGTTTTAACAGGTTTCTTTGGAAGCTGCGGTCTCATAATTCTTGGTCTTGGTAAGACAGTATCTTTGCTATTGCCCACCAAATTAATTGTGGGTTGAGGCGTAAAATACAAGGGAAACAAGGTTGCATCATTTTCTAAACTCTTCTTACTCGAGGTTAAACTACTTGCACTAATTGTTTGACCCGATTTCAGTTCCAAATCACCAGCTATTTGTGGAATAAATTCATGTAAAGCTGTGACTATTTGAGATTCTCCAGGTATTGGTACTTTGATTTGAAGAAAATTTTCCGGGAATATTCCTTCTTGGTCCCCAACTTGACCATATAACCATTCCTTGTTGACACGTCGTAACAATATCACCACGTCCTCTGCCTAAAAATATTTGAAAATAACAAGTGATTTTATTTACATGAAAAATTGTACCTGTAACGCTAGATCTCCTGGCTGCGAGGCCAAAAAATCATACAAAGCAATTCCGTATGGAGTAACCACTTCACAATGTTCCTTTGGGGGGCTGAGCGGTGGTACACTTGGCATTGGTGGCAAATTATTAATGGGCAAACTGTCTTCACTTTTAACAACAGGTTTCTTTGGAAGCTGCGGTCTTATAATTCTTGGTCTTGGTAAGGCGGTATCTTTACTATTGCCCACCCAATTAATTGTGGGTTGAGGCGTAAAATACAATGGAAACAAGGTCGCATCATTTTCTAAACTCTTCTTACTCGAGGTTAAACTACTTGCACTACTACTGTACGAACTTGATACACTTCCACCAAACTGGCGCCAGTTTTCAGGTTTCGGAGAACTCGGGGGGCTCAGGTTCAAGTCAATCAAATTTTGGGTTGGTTGCGCCAAGTTAAAGGACGACTTACTTTTGTATTTATTGAAATTTGGAGGCGGGGGTCGTGGAGGAGGTTTCTTCTTAGCTTTTTGAAACATGTCGTTCAGAAATGGTCGGCTTCATCAAAATACCAGCCTGTTAGAGCTTTTTGTGATTTACATTACCACTTTCTGTCGGCCACCTTCCTCTTACAATCTTACGTCAACGTCAAATGTCGAATTGATATGACAGTTATGACACATTATGAGTTATGACCACAGAGATCTTGACATAATTACTGTGATGACATAAACTATGAACAGTCATAAACTTAACGTGTTTCAGATCTAGTTTCAGTTTTCATTGACATCACGGCACGAATTTTGCGTGCCGTTGTTGCTTAGTGATTTTGTTTGCGTTTATTTTCAGGACTGTGATTTTTATGATGGTAAACCTGAAGTTTCCCTCCAATTTGGTGGCGCCATCTGTGCAGTTGGCGTCTCAACTTGTCGCGTCGCGATCAAGTTGTTTTGGTTGGCGTTGTGTTTGTTGGGAAAATAACGTGAATTGTGACTTAACAACGTTGTAAATTATGAATCGCACTCCAAAACGCAACAGGCCGTTTATGAACTGCGATGAAACAGTGAATGTGACGCCCCCCAATCGAGTTTTGAAGCCGAAAATCTTTAATTCATCGGACAAAGGACCGGTTAACGGTAGCCCGAGTCCAGGAGCGGAAAATTCGGTTTTGTCGCCGGGAGAAACGAGGAGAGGTCGACCTAGGGCTGAATTCCTCAATACGTTAATACAGGAAGGTTCAACGTCTCCGAGTGCCATTAAATGTCCGCACTGCAAAAGGGTTTTCCCTAGAGAGAAGTCCTTGCAGGCCCACGTCAGAACCCATACAGGTAGGGGCACCATTTAACATTTAAATGGTCAAGTGACAACCAACAAAACCGGATTGCCAGCCACCAAAGAACCGCGAGTTCACTCGCAGATCACGTAAAACTAATGTTTAACCAATCTACAAATTTTTAGGTTAAAATTAGACACCTGGACCAGAAACTATTTAATTTAAAGCTTTGGGTAAACCCTTGTACACTCAATATTATTTTTTAATTGCCTTGTGTAGCAGTATTACATCTGCAGACATAGCTATTATATCATTGATCATATTTGCCTAATATGGCCTAGATAGTTTTTTTTAAATGTATGACACTTCTAAAATTCAGTTAATAGTCAATTTTTGCAGTAATGAGACACAAGAATTTGTTATGAGACATTGTAAAAAGTCATAATTTTATTGCAATAAGTGCAGGAAATTTACCTTCCTTTACCTGGTCTATTATTAATAAATCAGGTCGTGGGTTCTCAATTAAGAATTTGTGTAAGCTATTAATATTGTCATTCTTTTTATGGGAAATACCCCTTTGTTAAGTTTTGGTAATCCCTTTATAAAATTAAATATGTGAAATTCAAACTTGAAAGCCAAAGATTGTCATGGTAATTTATTCTACTAACTTTAACTTCTCTTGTATGTATGTAATTTATTAGTATAGGCGAAGAACTGTACTTGACTTTTTGTTTGCGATTTTTCAATTTAAAGTCCAAAGTAAGTTTTAGTATTCCATAGTTTTTTACCGCTCCTGTAATGACACTGTTTTAGCGTTTTTCATGTCACTTACTACATAATCGAAGCATTTCATGTTCATATGTATAAAATCTTCTTCCTTATAATTTACAATCACTTAAGACAACTAAAACCTTGTTTTAATTATTGGACGATTTGCTATTTAGTTACTGGACAAATGCGTTCAGTTCAGTAGGTAACTACTTACATTGTGAGTAGGTTTATTATTATTTATATTGGATAAAACAGTGCAATAAAATTTATATGGCAGTACAAGAGAAAATTGAATTTAGTTATTGGAAATCTCTTCAAAAAATTAGTTTAACTAAGTTTGGCGGTACAACTAATTAATTATTAATCAATAAATCAACTCTATTATCATCGTCATACTCACCAAACTTAGCTTTTGTCTACCATTCATTATTTCATTGATTTGGCACACATTTTTTAAACAATTTCAAGGAACTAGTTAGACTAATTTACAGAATCAGACATGAAGTTGTATTTCTTAAATACCAATATTTTGACAATAGAAGTATCTTCTGCATGAAATTATGAGCTAAAGATGAATGTTACTATTTATGAAAAACCGCATGGAGTGGAAAACAAATATAATTTTATGGTATTGAAAGCAAAGTGTCCAGTAACTAGTACATGTTCTGCATATAACTGCTGACTCAAGTAAAAAAGGTATTTATGAAAACTTGTTGAAAAATAATTCTCTTACATTTTGTACTTGTCAACTGAGGTACAGCCACTTTGCATTCTATACACTTGAAACACTTAAAAGAAGATTTATGCCCAGTTGCACGAAACTTAAACGGTTTAATCTTTCTTATCTTTTCTCTATGTTCTTTACTACTTTGGCTATTAATTTAATGTTGCAATTCGTAAATGTTTGATAGACATTAACATTGCAACCCTTCAAATTCTTACAAATAAACGGATACTTCTGCAATAAAATTGTAACAATTTTTTAACGAACGATTAAACCCCCGTTAAGTTTCGTGCAATTGGGTATTACAGTGCAAATGTGCAGTGATCGGAAAAATGGAAGAGGCAGTATTTTTGCCCAATGTAAAACTATCTTGCTTTAGAAGTTTGACTACCAAATGGTCATATAGAGCCTAATAGGTCACGTGCAGTTTGCTAATAACAACAATTATTGGTAGCTTTGTCCATAATTATTTGTATGTGATTCGCTTTTATTGGGTATTAGGTCAACCGTTCTTCCGAGAACTCTGTTAACGTCTCGAATAATAAACGCTTATAATAACATTTATTGCCCCCTCCTAGCCTATACTCTGTGTGCTGAACAGAAGTAGCTAAGACGCTCCCCTAAAAAAATCCAGACTATAGGAATAGAATATTTCTATTGGCTGTATTGTAAAGTAGTTAAAAATAATTTTTTTATTGAAATTAGTTTTTTGCAAAACTGCCACTTTAATGAAAAACAGTTTTTTTTCCAATTCTGGCGTTTTTGACATCAAATTGAAGTACTTTCATTAATATGTAACACGTGCACCTCTTTGTTGCGCTCACCGTTCTACGCAAGTATAAATTTATGAGGAGTGGCTTGGCTATTACTGTTCACCAGACAGACTATAGCTAACTACTGAATTGCAAAAGTTTGTCTTACATTTACGAAAATTTTTAGTTTGGGTCTCTGTACACACAAGATTAATTTATAATTATTATTCGAAGGTGTAGCGAAAAATTGTAGTTTCAATAAGCATTATGTAATTGCTTTTTTTCACATTTCTAACGCTCATTTTATGTTTTAGGCGAGAAACCATACCCATGCGATTTTCCTCGATGCAACAAAAAATTTACACAATCCGGCCAACTGAAAACACACCAAAGACTCCACACAGGCGAGAAACCATTTGTCTGTTCATTTCCGAATTGTGAAAGCCGCTTCACCCATGCCAACCGCCACTGTCCCGACCATCCAGATCTACAGTTGAAACGTTTCACGTCACCGAGCAACAGTGTCGAAAAGAAGTTTGACGAAGGCCACAACGTAGAAGTTCAACAATGGTTCATGAAACTCGATAAGTTAGTTTTTCGTTTTTTCATAATTCCTTCAATCTTTCTTCAATATTGTTTTCAGGCGAAATAAACGATCAACTAGTTTAGACACACCAGAAACTACACCGAAAAAGTCCCGGTTACGGCGTGAGTATAGTAATTCCAGTTCGAGTTACTTTTCGAGCTGTTCACAAAACATTTTACGTAATAACGGCATCGAGAATTCGCCCAAATCCGAAATTGATGATACTTCGGATAGTTTAGAAAACAATTACGCTTTGCCTCCTCGAACATCGGTAGAGTTGCCTAAAAAACGATGGTTGCGTGAAGCTCAAAATCAACAGTTACTGGATTCCACTCAGGATTTGGCGCAACCCATCAATTGGAATGATGAAATAACTACTGATGATGTGAAAATTGAACCAGTTAATCTTGCCGATGTTGATTATGTGATCGAGCCGCAAGTGGCTATTGAAAATCAAAAACGTCCAACGGTACTTGTTTGCGTTCCAGGGGGTGAAAAACAAATTACTACTAGAGAAATGCAGGGCGCGATGGCCCTAGTTGAGCTAAAAAATGGAAAGAAATATAACTATAGGATTTAAGAAATTTCCTCAACGTGTGATATATTGTTCAAATAGACCAGTGAGAATGTTTTGTAAATGTTATTATAATGATGCAATTTGTTGTTCGATTTTAGCCTGGCGTCACACTGAGGCACAACCGCGCGACGCCGCTCGCTATTCATGCGACAGCATTAACACGAATGTGGCATTAACACGAATGTGGCATCCTTCATGATAATAGGTGGATCACACCAACTGCGGCGCTGACGCATAGTTGTGCTGCAAGTGTGGCGCCGAACTTAGAGGTACCAAGGTCGAGTTAAAGATACGTCCAAGTTTTATTACGCCCTTCAATTTTAGCCCAAACTTTTTACTTTTTTCTATGGGTGTCTTAAAATTAACCTGCGATTATTTGCAAGTGACTTCTACGACCGACCAAAAATAAGAAAAAAGTTAGTAGATTTGGGTTGAGAAATGTTTCCTAGAAGAGCTGGTAGAATATTGCAGGTTAATTTCGGGATACCTGTACTGTGGCCGGCACAGAAAAGTTTACGGTAACATTGAATTCGTTGAATTGAAGAACTTGGAAAGTGCTTATTTAATAATTTGGAGGCGCGCATTTTTTACAGTATACCGGGTGTTCATTTTGAGAGGAAACGGGCATTTTCTGCTAAACTATACACTTTATGAAAAAAGTTTTTAATGGAAGCTATTGAACAAGATACAGTCTTCTCAAATATGCTTTTCATAACTTTTCATCAACTTTGTTATTTCAAATGGCAACACATTATTTTTTTAGCAATTTCTGGTAGATAATTTAATTCTGAATCCAACAATGTATTACAAAGAGGTTGTTGTATAAGAAAAATTCTGAGAAAAATGACTGAATGCGAAATTACAATTTGCGGCACAGCCTTACTTGATAATGTGAAAAGTTCTCACGCCGAGACACAGGTAAAAAATAAGATAGAGCGATTATGGAATTATTGTTGAATGCAAATGATATGACTTCAAAATAAATGTTCGAACTGCATTCCACTTTGTTCCATACACATGCACATCTCCTCCAAACAGCGTTAACGGAGTCTTATTGTTCAAAATCGAGCAGAAACGTCAATTTTTTGTAACTGTCAATGTCAATGTCATTTGCATTCAACAATAATTCCATAATCGCTCTATCTTATTTCTCACCTGTGTCTCGACGTGACATTATCAAGTAAGGCTGTGCCGCAAATTGTAATTTCACATTTAGTCATTTTTCTCAAAATTTTTCTTATACAACAACCCCTTTGTAATACATCGCTGGATTCAGAATTAAATTATCAACCAGAAATTGGTAAAAAAATTATGTGTTGCTATTTGAAATAATAAAGTTGATATCATTTCTGATTAAACGACAAGTGAATAAAAATGTTGAAAAGCATATTTGAGAAGACTGTATTTTGTAAAATAGCTCTCATTAAAAAAAATTTTTATGAAGTGGTAAGTTTAGGAGAAAATGTCTGTTTCCTTTCAAAATGAACATCCGGTATAGTTTATAGAGCTCCCCAAGGCACGACTTGTTAAACAGTCGGCTTCACAGTGCTTACAAGATTTCATTTCCATCAAAATTTATTTCAGGTCGTATACTTTTCTGTGCCGCCCACTGTACAGACATATTTGTGTTCATTCTGTATGAAGTAAAACAATTTTTGGTGAAGTAACGAATTAATTAGTACAACCCAGTGCTTTTATCTCAGTACAAAGATCCTACAGGCATTTAAAATACGACCTCTCTTTTAAATGCGTTGTAAATAGCTAGTGATGATAAGTCCCGTTTATGAAATAGTCCAAAGAACAATTTTAGTTAGGAGATCCAGTGCTTTTAGCGTTAGTTGTTTCCCAGTATATCCCTAACTCTAAAGTTGTTTGTTATTATTGAAACTTTAAATTTTAGTTAATTGTTTATGCTTTATAAATCTTGTGATTCATTAATTCTGTACTCTAAACACAACTAAATATTTATTATTATTAATGTGGTATTGGATTGGCTACTGTTACTGTTTTGTATAAATTGTATTATTTAAATATAATTGTCCAGCACTAAATCCTGTTACGATTACTCTCGCATTTGTCAACTCCTTTAAAATTTAAACGCAGTGAAGGTTTTTAAACCTTAAAGTTCAAGCATAGGGGTCAAGTTTACTTGCTCAGCTAATTTTGACAGCCATACCCACCAACCTACAAAACGAGAATCTAAATATTATCTCTAACCATTTAATCTTTCTTTATATTGTTCCAAGCTATTTACTGACTTCCAAATCAGCGTTAGTTAATAGTTGTAATATTTATTGACATTATTCGCTATTGCCTGCTAACTTAACCTTCAATCTCCCGAGTTGTTGGTAGTTTTTCCTTGTGATATTGGTAGCGCTGATGGTATAACTTCGCTTGTTTGTTGACATATGTTTTTGTTTTCAACATATTGGAAACCTAAACCTTGTAAATTAAATTAGATCGTGATAAGTGATGTTGATGAACAATAGTCATTTTGCAGTAATGGGACACAAGAATTTGTTATGAGAGATTGCAAAAAGTCATTATTTTATTGCAATAAGTGCAGTAAATTTACCGGTCATTGTTTACTTTACCCACTCTTCAATTTTCAAAAAACTAATTACACCAGAGCATTCCTCACCATGTATATCTGGTGCTCACTTAGTAAAATTGTGCATTTCATGTCCACTTCATGAAAAGAATTTTCCTTGCCCTCATCCTTTTCATGAAATGCACAATTTCACTAAGTGAGCACGACATATACATTACGAAAATCAATATCTTTTTTTGTGCAAACCACTTTTATTTTTACTCTTATTTTCCTTGCCCTTGCACATCTACATCTTGTGACGTTCGTCACAAACAAAGTCGGTCTGGCCACTCAATTAGTTAGAAGCCGGGTCGCGGGTTCGAAATCTTTGGTATTGGCAGAGTATGGGCGCCAGTGGCTGGAGGCTTATTTCCAGCCACGAGGAAAAGGGGTTTGGTTGAGTACACAGAAGACTTCAAACAGTAATTAAATATATTAAGAATGGGGCAGTGTGGCCCTAAAGTAACAACATACAAAACAAGAAAAAAAACATATAACAATAGTTAACTAAAGCGTGACAACCCGGCCTTCTCCGGTTTCCCAGACCAGACCCTCTACTGCCGTTCTACACAGAAATTCGAATTCGCTTGGCCTTTCGCGAGCTCGCATAAGGTTCACACAAAACGGTCTACTAAATATCTAATGATGGTACAGGCTCTGCGATTAAGGATAACAATAAAATTGATCCGACCTTGGCCGATGTCCTCTTGGGGCGGCTCGTAGGTGGAATCCGGGTCCGGACCGGCCACTCGGCTCCCAGTTCCCGGACGATCAAGTCTTCGCCAACAGATCCCCTGGCCAATAGAAGAAAAAGCAAGGGGAACAAACTTATGGGGCTGGATAGTGGCACCCCTAGGATGGCTGTCGGGTGCTCCAAGTCTCCAAAAGAAAACCCCAAAACCGGAACGTTACAATCTATAAATTTTTTATCGTTTGCACAACATTTTATTGCTTAAAATGGCATTATAATAATGTTTCACGATGGTTTCCAAAAAAAAACACCGCATAAAGCGAAAAGTGGGCATTGTAGACAATTACCAATTTACCTTCCTCTACCTGGTCTATTATTAATAAATCAGGTTGTGGGTTGTCAATTAAGAATTTCTGTAAGCTATTAAAATTGTCATTCTTTTTATGAGAAATACCCCTTTCTTAGGTTTTGGTATTCCCTTTATAAAATTAAATATGCGAAATACTTTATCAGTACCTATAGGCGAAGGACTGTACTTGACTATGTTTGCGAATTTTTTAATTTAAAGTCCAAAGTAAGTTTTAGTATTCCATAATTTTTTACCGCTCTCCATAATGACACTGTTTTAGCGTTTTTCATGTCACTTACTACATAATCGAAGGATTTCATATTTGTATGTATAAGATTTCTTTTCTTATAATTAACAATCACTTAAGACAACTAAAACCTTGTTTTAATTATTGGACGGTTTGCTATTTAGAGTAGTCTAATATGTGTAATGTTCTAACTCAGATTATTATGCGTAGTTTTCTTAGTCATTTTTCTATGTTCTATGCATTTTTTTTCAACAAAAAATCCGCATTTCTACCAAAACATCAGAAACATCGTTGAATTTGACTTTTTACTCTTTTTACCCTGATTTTTAACCTTAAGTTCTAACTCAGATTTTCTCAAATCATCAATTTTTGTAGGAAAATTAGTCGATTTTCAAGTTTTAGTCGTTGAAGTTTGTTGAGTATGAAAAACAGCCCATTGAAGTCTGTTCAAAAACACAAAAAATTAAGAAAATGACCTGTTTTTAGACCCATTTTATCTATTGAAACATCAATTTTTTATGCACACTACCGCTATTTTTTATGGCCTTTTTAAAATGTGAGCCAGACGTAACAACTGAATCTGTGGTTTTAGTTCAATAAAAAATGCATAGAACATAGAAAAATGAGTTAGAACATTACACATATTAGACTACCTACTATTATTATTATCTTATTTTATTTATTTTTACATGCTCTAATATTCTGACGACTGGACTACATCAAACAAATAATCGTATTGTAAGGAAAATGGATTATTGTATTTAACTATTTTATAATTAATTTTAAAATTTGATAAACTTTCTAATAAATGTTTCTTTATTTGTCTGATATTCTCAACACTTACGGTCATTATATTACTAACAAAAAATTTTGATAAATAAATGGATATTCAATCTAAGTCTTGTACAAAATGTAAAACTGAAAAGACTTTAGAAAATTATTTTTTTAATAATAAAGTTAATGACGCACATCAATCGATATGTAAGAAGTGCTGGGCACTTAAATGTAAAAGACCAATAGGAAGAAGACATATGAATGCACATCTTAAATTGAAATTGCACTCACTGATTAACTAAAAAATTAAAAAAAAAAAAAATTGTTAATAAAATTATTTAGAAAAAAATTTCCTATATAAATGGAAGCTCAACTTAGAAGCTTGAAACGCAGACAAAGATATATAAAAGAATTTCAAAGAGATATAAACAATAAAACCAGAACTCAATTACATGAGTTTATAAAAAAAATTAAAGTAAAAGGATATTCAAGAGTATCTAAACAAGAACTGATTGATTTTATAAACGGTCAACTCCCTAAAGATAAAACATTTAAAAAAAATAAAATTACAAATCTTAAGCTTTTAAAACAATTACAAGTAGATGATGATTTAATAATTCCACCAAGAGAAGGGAGAGAAGGAATTGAAAATAAATCAAAAGATTTAAAAGAATTACCTCAATACGATGACAAAGATGAAGAAAAAGTAAAAGTTGTTCGAGTAAAAGGAGCTTGGAATGATATGCTTGTTGATTATAGATTTTATTCAGATGTAAATCAATATGATTTAAACAACATAAAGCCGTAACAATAAAACTACTTGCTATAGTTCTATATAATGAACTTGATACATCTGGAAATGTGATTGGATTACGTAAGTGATTTTTTCCTAGTAGATTAGAAACGATTTTATCAATTGATACAATAAATAATAGAGTAGGATATATGAATAGTGATATCGTATCTAGGTTTGCTAATTTTAATTCAAAAAATACAAAATATAGATTTAACAGAGTGTTGTATGCTGATTTACAATCTAGTAAACATACTCATCTTAGAGAAGGGACTTTTATTGCATTACCAACATATTATAAAAATAAAAAATGTTGCATCAACGTAAACAACAAAAAAACAAATAAATTTAAGTGCTGTGAGGGTAAATAAAGTTTTTAAATTTTTTGCGGTAAAATTTAAATTTATAGGAAGTTTATTGTTGGCTGCGCTTTTGGGCGACTTTTCGATGTGAATGTGGAGTTTGCGCTGTATCCCTACCTGCAACGGAACAGAAACCGAAGTCAACACATGGTCAACGCACAAAATGACGAAAGGTATGGATACTCAAATTATAAAAAAATGAAAAAACAACTGTTTTTTAAATTTTCAGATAAGATAAACGTTCTTTTACCAGATTGGATTGAAACAGACGCGAGGAAAGACGTTTTATGTCTTGACGAAGCAAGACTAAAAAAATTTGATGAGTGTGGGGCAAAAGGGATAGTTCTTTATCGAAAGTACAGCAAACTAAAATGAAAAGTGTACTTTCAAAAAACCAAAATTCGAGACGCAGCAATTAAAAAATTAAGAACATTAACAGGGTAAGGAAAATTCTAACCCGTTTTTAATTTTTAACATAGTTTATATAGTTATTTGTACAAGTATACCTACTCACATAGTTCAAATGAAAATTATGTATTAATGTTTTGTTGTAGTTTAGTTCGCTAGCTGTATATGTTAAATACTGTTCTTGATACTTTTGAGCTTAAACTGTGTTTTGGAGTTGATATTATTGTGTAATTAATGTTTGTATTTTTGCAGCGATGACTCTACCGACTCAACTGGTTCAGAATCAACCGGTTCAGACTCAACTGCTGTAAGCAGTGCCGTGTGATATATTGTTCAAATAGACCAGTGAGAAGGTTTTGTAAATGTTATTATAATGATGCAATTTGTTGTTCGATTTTAGCCTGGCGTCACACTGAGGCACAACCGCGCGACGCCGCTCGCTATTCATGCAACAGCATTAACACGAATGTGGCATCCTTCATGATAATAGGTGGATCACACGTTGGCGCTGTCGCATAGTTGTGCTGCAAGTGTGGCGCCGGGCTTAGAGGTACCAAGGTCGAGTTAAAGATATGTCCAAGTTTTATTACGCTCTTTAATTTTAGCCCAAACTTTTTACTTTTTTCTATGGGTGTCTTAAAATTAACCTGCGATTATTTGCAAGTGACTTCCACGATCAACCAAAAATAAGAAAAAAAGTTAGCAGATTAGGGTTGAGAAATGCTTCCCAGAAGAGCTTGTAGAATATTGCAGGTTAAATTTGGGATACCTGTATAGACATATTTGTGTTCATTTTGTATCAAGTAAAACAATTTTTGGTGAAGTAACGAATTAATTAGTACAACCCAGTGCTTTTATCTCAGTACAAAGATCCTACAGGCATTTAAAATACGACCTCTCTTTTAAATGCATTGTAAATAGCTAGTGTGAGCTAGTGATGATAAGTCCCGTTTACGAAATAGTCCAAAGAACAATTTTAGTTAGGAAATCCAGTGGTTTTAGCGTTAGTTGTTTCCCAGTATACCCCTAACTCTAAAGTTGCTTGTTATTATTGAAACTTTAAATTTTAGTTAATTGTTTATGCTTTATAAATTACTTGTGATTTATTAATTCTGTACTCTAAACACAACTAAATATTTATTATTATTAATGTGGTATTGGATTGGCTACTGTTACTGTTTTGTATAAATTGTATTATTTAAATATAATTGTCCAGCACTAAATCCTGTTACGATTATTCTCGCATTTGTCAACTCCTTTAAAATTTAAACGCAGTGAAAGTTTTTAAACCTTAAAGTTCAAACATAGGGGTCAAGTTCACTAGATCAGCTAATTTTGACAGTCACACTCACCAACCTACAAAACAAGAATCCGAATATTATCTCCAATTATTTGTTCTTTCTTTATATTATTCCAAGCTATTTGCTGGCTTCCAAATCAGCGTTAGTTAATAGTTGTACAATTTATTGACATTATTCGCTACTATTGCCTGCTAACTTAACCTTCAATCTCCCGAGTTGTTGGTAGTTTTTCCTTGTGATATTGGTAGCGCTGATGGTATAACTTCGCTTGTTTGTTGACATATGTTTTTGTTTTCAACATATTGGAAACCTTGTAAATTAAATTAGATCGTGATAAGAAATGTTGATGTTACAACAATTTCTTGTGCTAAGGCCTAAGCAATAAAATGGAATTCTTCGAGTTATTTTAAAGCTTCCCGGAAACACCATGTCGGAAAAGGCAAGCAATGCGGAAGAGAAAAATTCGGAGAATACATGGGAAAATTTTGGCAATTGGATTCATTGCATCTGCACAGTCACATTTGATTTAGAACTAGGCCAAGCAATGGAGGTAATGCTTGGAGATTTCATTGGATTTACATTGTAATTTTTGTTTTTAGAGCGTCTTTCCTAGGCACGTTATCTTAACTAGACAAGAAATTTCAAATATTTGCTACTTGGCTTTCCCCGATTCCAATTCCGGCTGTATGGGTGACACAACATTTATTATTCGACTTCCGAATAGTCCAGGAATAAACTCGCTCAGGAGTGAACATGTTTACTATAACTCCAAGTGCCCCTCAGCTTTACAGATACATTCTTCCTATTATTGGGGTTATGTCTACTTTCGTCAAGTCAAAGACATTACTCTACCTAGAGGCTATTTTCAAAAGGTGTTGTTTCAATTTGTTGTTTACCATTTCTAATCGTTGTTTTGCAGAGTGTTGTTATTTTATCCCGTCTACCTTTCAACAAGCTTTTTACCCAAATCTGTAACTTATTAGCTCCAGAGTACTTTGAACATGGCGAACTTAGTTTAGAAGCTTCTTGTTACAACATTGAGCGATGGCCTCCTCCAAAGCCTGGAATGACGCTGAATCTCCCTCTTCTAGGCTCAGTCTTTCAAGTAATTTTTTCTAGTTACCAAAAATAAGTTGATACAAACTAGGGTTGAGAAATGCTTTTTAAGGAAGCCTTCACCCCTTAAAGGTGAGCCTTTTTTGTCGTTTTCTTATGAATAATTCTAAAGCTGTTCCAGAAAATGTATTAAAATTTTTCAATGTAAGCACTAAGTGAACATTGCATTCTAAAATGATAGTTCTGAAATAGTTTTAAAATTTTATTCAGGGGCATCAACGCTTAGTCTATTTTTAATCAAATGACACAAGAGCACATTTTCAACGCAAAAATCCTTAAATATTCTTATTTTCAAATTGAAAAGTGAGGAACTTATACATACAAGAAAGTTGAGACAATGTGATTCTCTTTCCTACTCTGTTTGAGGTACTCGAGAAAGAAACTTTAAAACTTTTTTTTATATTGTCACTATTACAAGAAGCATTTAGTCCAGAGTCTAGTGAAGTTCTTTGGTACTAATTTTCCTAGTCAGCAAACATCGATAGAATTGTTCAGTTAGTAATTCTAAGTAATATTTTCTATATTCAATACCTAGGGGGGTTGAGGCGGAAAATGCCTCAAAATATACAAAGACGCTCCACTTTTTTTCCACTGATGAAAATGGTTTTAGTAGCAAGGGGTTTACTAAAGTTGAGTAAAAAATAAACAGTCTGTCTGATCTGTTAACATATTAAATGTGTCTGGTAGGTGAGAAACTGAAAATTATTTAAAAAAGTAATTTCTCTTATTTTGGCAGTTCTGAAAATTTTTCAGATGATAGTTTGCATTATAACAATAGCTTAAAATACAATCTGGCCATTATGGAAGATCCCTAAAGCCTTGCCAGGCTCATCTAATGCTCGCCAGGCGCTCTCAATTCGGTACGTTCAAATACAAGGTGATTCACCTAGACCGTGCATTAGAAGTTTTTTAACTTCCAGTTGTATTAGAAATTTGAAACTTGGGGGGCAATCATAATCAGTCATGCTTATTCTATCTAAAATATTTTGAGCTCTCTAGTTATACAGAATGTGCCAACTTTGTTATTTTAAATGGAAATGTATCATTTTTTCTACATGGTTCAATTGGTCTTCCAATTCTGAGTTTTCATAACACTTGTTATGTGAACTTATCTGACAATTTTTGACATTATGTTAATTTATATGAAAAAAATGATTGATGTGGTAGCTTACGAAGAAATTCGTATCTGGCAGACGGTTCAGAATTTACGAAAACCTATTTATAAGGTACTTAGTTCAAAGTCCAGACTAACTTCTGATATCTTAATGGTGGTTCCATTTTGTACCATATGGGCGCAAACAATTTTCAAATATCGCAACCAAAAATGATGAAGAAGTCATTTTTTTTCAAATAGCACCTACTAATTTTTTTTGCACCTTTTGATAGAAAATTGTATTTTGGGATGAGTTACTTAAGCATTCTCTATACCTAACTTCATCCCCTATCAAATTAAAAATTAAGATCCAGAAATTCTATCAATCTTTTCGAGAGACTTTTTGGTTTTTTAAGTATGTCATGGAAACAAAAGACAATTGCAACAATTTAATTATGAAATGAATACATTCCTAATTTTATAAAACAACAACAACAAAAACTATTAAGAACCATCTTAACAAAATTCTAATGTAAATGTTCAATGCGAGCACCTACATTCTACTACTACTACTACATTCTACTACTACTACTACTACATTCTATTAATTCATTTTCAACAGATTGTGTACCTCTTCTAATTTCGTTGGGACCAGGACTCTCAAATGCTCTTATTATCTCCAAACCTTACCCCATTAGATTTTTATGTTTGGGGTCGAATAAAAGATTTAGTTTATACTGCACCACTTCGAATTGAGAGGGAGAATAATAAGAGCATTCGACAGTCTTGACCCTAACGAAATAAGAAGAGCTACACAATCTGTTGAAAATAGATTAATAGAATGTAGTAATCAAAATGGTGCTCACATTGAACATTTACATTAGAATTTTGTTAAGATGGTTCTTGATAGTTTTTGTTGTTGTTGTTTTATAAAATTAGCAAGGTATTCATTTTATAATTAAATTGTTGCAATTATCTTTTGATTCCATGGCATACTTGAAAAACCAAAAAATCCTTCGGCAAAAGTGATGGAATTTCTGGATTTTAATTTTAAATTTGATAAGGGATGAAGTTAGGTGTAGGGAATGCTTAAGTAACTCATCCCAAAATACAATTTTCTATCGAATGGTACAAAAAAAATCAGTAGGTGCTATTTGAAAAAAATGACTTCTTGACCATTTTTGGCTGCGATATTTGAAAATATGGTACAAAATCGAACCACCATTAAGATATCAGAAGTTAGTCTGGACTTCGAACTAAGTCTGCCAGATACGAATTTTTTCGTAAGCTACCACATCGACTATTTTCTTCACATAAATTAACATAATGTCAAAAATTGTTAGATAAATTCACATAACAAGTGTTATGAAAACTCAGAGTTGGAAGACCAATTGAACCATGTAGAAAAAATGGTCCGTTTCCATTTAAAATAAGAAAGTTGATACCGACCTTTGGCACATTCTGTATAGCTAGAGAGCTCAAAATGTTTTAGATAGAATGAGCATGACTGATTATGACTGCCTCCCAAGTTTCAAATTTCTAATCCAACTGGAAGTTCAAAAACTTTTAATGCACGGTCTACGTGAATCACCCGGTATACTGAATTAAACGTGTAATTTTAACAGCGGAGAGTCCGGCGAGGCTGTCATGTTTGTAAACAACAGCCAGACTTGTTTTTTTTATGGAATTATAGTATAAACTATCATGTGAACATTTTTCAAAGCTGGGAAGATAAGAGCGATAATTTTCTATTTCTGCAATTTTGAAAATGTCGCCATACTCATTTGACAATTTCGTAAATCAGCCAGACTTATTTTTAATTATAGTTTATGATAGTATTAATTTATATACTGAGTTTCAAGCATGTAAAAATAAGGGTTAAGGATCTGAAAAATCGGTAAAATTTTCCGATCCGCAAATTTTGAGCCAGACTTACTTTCCTCAGCTTGAGATAAGCCAGATTGGTTTTCTCGTAAGTTTTATGATTTACTTTAGTAAATGTAAAAGATTTATAACTGGAAAAATAAGTCGACTTATTCTTTTTTATTTATTGAACCCATAGGAAGATTTTTGCCAGACTCAAAAATTGTTGATTAGTGTCACTAATAAAACAAACTAACTAATATACACCAACTGAGAAAATAAGTAACAAAAAAATTTACTGTCTCTTGGACTAATTTGTTTACCAAGCTTAGGAAATTAAATCGCTTTTTCTAGAAAGGTTTTAAAATTATTCATATTATAGCAGTTTTGGAAGTCACCTTTAAGGGGTGGTAGTTCCTTTAGGAAACATTTCCCAACCCTAGTTTATATGAATTTGTTTTCCGTCAAACTTCCATATAGGATATTTGTTACTCGCTAATAGCTGAACATTCTAGATTCACATTCCAATATCTGGCAGCAATTCTTCAGCATCTCGACAATTAGCTCCAATAAATGAAACAACCGAAAACCAGATTCTAATGTCGGTCGAAGATTTGGATTATTTTGAAATTTTGCAACCAGTACTTTCCCACATCCATTTATTGTGGGAATTGGTTTTAACATCAGAACCTTTAGTAGTAATGGCCACTTCCCCAACACATTGCTCTTCCTTAGTTTTAGCTTTAACTAGGTTTGTAATTGTTTCAAATTTCAATTGTAACTAACCAAATGATTATAGGATAATATCGCCTTTGAAATATTGCGGTGATTATCGCCCGTATTTCACGATTCATGACAGCGAATTTAAGCAATTTACCAGTAAGGGCCAGGGGCCCCCACCAGTGCTTTTAGGGGTAACCAATCCCTTTTTCGCCAAAATCTTGCATCATTGGCCACATACTATAAGACTCGGAAACGATTTTGGTATTGTTTCTTTTTACCAAAATTGTCGTTAACGATTTCTTTTAGGTCAATCACAAAAATTTAAATTAAAAAAAAATGGTAACATAAAAATGCTGGACAACAGTCCAGGGGTTTACACGACCTATAAGCCCTTTTTGCAAAAAGACAAGAATATTATTAAGAAACTAATAACAGGTGTTACATCAAAGAGGCCTTCAGAGGTGCAGTCGGCTTTGTTGCGGAGGCATTTGCTGGAACTTTCTCATAGCTTCATGATACCATTGGAGAGGTACATCGCTAGTTTAATGCCTTTGCAGAAAAACATATCACCTTTTAAAGTGAGTTTTAATAATAATTTTAATTTTATAAAAAAATTTGTTGGTTTTAGGCGGCTCCAACCCCGTTGCCGTTTAACCCGGACGATTTTTTTGCTACTCTAGAAACAGCGGGACCTCAATTAACTACAGGGATTAAGGGAGACTGGATCGGTCTTTACCGCAGATTTTTTCGATCACCCAATTTTAACGGGTGGTTTAATATGCGATACACCGACTTAGCCTTGAAATTGCAAGCTTTACAACTGGAAGCTCTCTCGGATGCTGTAAGTTGAAATCGGAGGTGTTTCTATTATTAATTGTTTTCTTTAAGGACTTAAAAGATTGGGTACAAGGTAAACCGGAAGTTGAGGTTGTCGATATGGTGCTGAAAATTAAGAGCAAAATCACGAAATGTTGCGATCACAACATACCCGTTAGTGAAAAAGTTAAGGATGATTTGAATCAAAGACTACATGATATTATTAGTTCTCTTCCGGATGATTTGAAGAATATTTTACAAGTAACATGATAGTTGCTTTGAGAAATATTTGTTGCATATTATTTATAGCTTCTAGTCTTTTCACCTTTTTAACTAACAACCAGCAGCATATTTCTTTTCAATATGTAACGCCCATAATTCTGGACTAGAAAATCTTTCCGTTCACACACACATACAGTGAACTTCGCCATAACAGGGCTGATGACACAAAGTTTGGAAATAGTTTCAGGTTTCAGAAAACCATGGCTTATCCGATTTTGAAAATCCACAAACGTCAATTGTCCAAAGTTATAACGTCATAACTAGTTACTACTCAGTAACCGAAATTTAGCGCCCTTTATTTTTCTACAACATGAGACATTGTGAAGCAATTCAGTAATTTTGAAACCCGTCCAATTTACAGCATTTATCATTCTTTCAATCAATGGGAAGTTTTCAATAAAGTCGCTGATTTTACTAGTTTTTCGAATTGAAATGAGTAATTTTGTTCATGATATATACAGTTTAAAAGATTGTTTATAGTAACGTCAGAAGTAACAAGTTGTGTAGTCATCTGTCATATATTCCATATTCGAACACGTTATTGTTCTTAAATACTATTTTTTATACTAAAATTGTTAACAGTAGACTTAATTGTTGTATATAATTATAAAATGCCAAGGAAATGTCTATGTTCTGGTCTTAGCCACATTTTATTGAAATGTTTGTTATACTTTTTTCGGTGGATATTTAATATAAACGAAACCGATAGTGGCGTATTTGGCGTTTATAAGTTCTGTTGTTAAGATTATTGCTCAGAAGGTGTGCGATCGGTTTTAGATTTCAACTAAAAATGTGCCAAGATGGCCTTAACTGCCAGTCAATTTCCATCCGATTTACAAAATGTTCGAGATTGTTTATTCCTATACCTATTTAGCAGATGTAGTAATTGTAGGTACATATGTATAAATTTAATTATGTTGTGTTTACAGAAGTAGATTTTTACTTTTTACCTATTTTAGACATTTTACGGCCTTAATTCTAGCAATAAATGGTCATTTTATATTTTGCTTCATTTCAAATTAGAACATAGTTTTATGTATAACTTTTTTTGAGATGAGGTACCTAATAAACTTTTACAAAAGACAGATGAACAAAAAACGTGCTTTTTTAACCAGCTTTAGTTACGAATTAACCGTTTTTGAATTTTGTTACGTTTGGGAAATAATTAAGGATTTATTTAGGATTTTGTCTAATTTAGGCGAGTGCAATTTGGAGAAGAAATTCAAATTATTGGACATTACATCAATGGAATATGAATCGAAAGGTCGAACGTGGTTTCTGTCTAATAGTTGTTTTTACCTTTACCTTACGACTAATCACAAAATTGATTAGGAGGTTTGAATAAGGCAAAATAAAATGTGAAAACAGAACAGGGCCGTAGCCAGGATACAATCTAAGAGGAGGGTCACGAAATTTTTAGGTTGGCTCTAAGTAAATAGACAAATTAAGGTGATTAGTTATAAAACAAGGGCATTAAATAAGACACAGTGGTCACTTTTTTACAATTTTATTTTTCTGTTTCAGAGTTGATGTTTTTTACATTTTTTTATAGTTCTAGTTAGGTTGTGGTGTGCTTAAACATTTTTAGATTGTGTTTTTCATTATCGCGTCTTAATAATCTCGTAAAAAAATATATGCTTGGGGATGCAAAACTGTCCACTGTGCCCCACATACGGGGTACAGTAGTCACTGGTCACGCAGCATTCTGCGCACTAAATTTTTGGGAAATTTGTTATTTAGTAGAAATGTTTACAAGAAGTATACAGACTGTTCCACTATAAACGGGCGGATTTCTAGCGGAGTTATTTGAAAACGTAGAGAAGAAATTACAAATCCTTTTTGAATAAAAGAAAAATCAAATAACTCGGCAGTACATTTTTGTAATCAGGAGAAACCCCTCTAACAGATAGGGCAATAAAATAGATACATTTGCATTTAAAAATCAGAAGTTAGTTTACTTCCGGTCCAAACCAGAAGCGCCAGAATTAGTTTCTTATTATAGAGATTCATCTTCTATTCAAGAAGCATTCGGATTTTTTTTACATTTTTAAATAACTCTGCTAGAATTCCGGCCTTTTATGGTGAAACAGTCTGTTATAGAAAATAAAAATACTACTAAAATACGTTTTATTGCAACTGAGGCATAACTATTCGGTAATACATAAATTTGTTATTGAATCCATTGTTCTCTGGCTCATAGTCTGATGAGTCCTCTAAACTTATGTTATCAGGTTCTATATCAGATAATATTTTTTCTTCTTGTTTGGGTTTTTTGAGTTTTCTTGTTGGATTTGCATGCCACTTCTTTTGTTTGTGGATAATATTTTGAAGAAACAATTTTTCTTCACCATTTTAAACCTTCTTTAGGTCACGTCGAATTGCAACGTCTTTGACCTTTTCTAATTCCGGGGTGTCGGTTAAAATCGTAGTAATTAATTTATATTAATGACAATCTTGACGTTTTTAAAGTTCTAAGGAAATTAGTATTATGGTGTTTTGTATTTGTGTCTAATAAATAGATATTTTAATTTGTCTCCATTTGGAGAATAAAGAATTTGCAAAAACATATTTTGGAATTTTTGTAGGGGAGGCTCAGCTCTTTTTAGGGGAGGCTAAGGTTCTCCTGGCCTGGCCACTCCCTGGCTACGGTCCTGGTCTCGTCTCAAGTAACTAGATATTTTTCTTCCTTTGATGACATCATATGACACTAATGAGTTTGTGTGACGTCAGTATCAGAGGTCGGTACCAGTTCTTGATCTCGACCAATCAGCGTTTGCCATAACGTCAAAAGGTTGAAGAAGTGTCAAAGTCGAATTTTAACAACAAAAAGCAATTGCCGAGTGAAATTCAGTTCTTTGCGTCAATAAACTAGTTTCAGTAGACTCTTGTGTGTACATTCAACAAAAGTATAGCAAAAATGGGACGCGTTTTTGTCATCGGTGTCGGAATGACCAAGGCAAGTAGCTCAACAAAAAAACGACTTGACCAACCAAATAATTAATTTAGTTCGAGAAACCCGGAAAGCGCCAAGATGATTATCCGGATTTTGCCAAGGAAGCTATCAATAAAGCGCTGAATGATTGCGGCGTCAAAATTTCCGAAATCGACAGCGCCGCTGTGGGATATGTTTATGGTAACAAGTAGCCCTATTCCGACCTCATATCAACTGAATAAAAACATTAATTGTAGGAGACTCAACTTGCGGCCAACGAGCTCTTTACGAAGTTGGCATGACTGGAATTCCAATTTTCAATGTTAATAACAATTGCTCAACTGGTTCAACTGCCCTGTTGCTCGCAAAAGAATTTGTGGAGTCTGGCAAAAACGAGTGCGTTCTAGCTCTAGGTTTTGAGAAAATGGAACGAGGCAGCCTAACAGCCAAAGTAATACTCAAGCCATTAAATCGCCGGCTACTAATTTAAAATTTCAGTATCTAGACCGAACTAACCCCATGGATAAACACGTACAATTAATGGCTGAATTAGTTGGAATGAACGAGTCACCTCTCACCGCTCAAATGTTTGGCAACGCCGGCCTTGAACACATGAAGAAATACGGAACTCGCGCTGAACATTTTGCCAAAATCGCTTACAAAAACCACAAACATTCCGTCAATAACCCGTTAGTATGGTTCTCGCTTTGCATAAAGCAACACTAATATCAATTACTTTAGATATTCACAGTTTCGAGAGGAATACTCGTTGGAACAAATCATGAGGTCTCCTAAAGTTTTCGAGATATTAACGAAACTCCAATGTTGTCCAACAAGTGATGGCGCTGCTGCTGCTGTTGTAGCGTCCGAAAGGTTTGTGAGGAGTCACGGTTTGGAGGCGCAAGCTGTTGAGATTCTAGGCATGGAAATGGCCACTGATCTTCCTTCAACTTTTGCTGACAACAGTTGCATTAAGTTGGTAGGTATCCATGGTAATTTACAACTCATTCAAGTGTTCAAATCGCTCTTATCTTTTATTACTTATCAAGTGGCATTGTTTTTTTTTATTGTGGCCAAGTTAAAGGTTGTTGAGATTAATATATTTAGAAAAGGAGATGATAAACATTTTTGGCGGACGAAATTAGAAAAGTTATCTTTTTCAGAGATTTGGTCTGTTTATCAGTTATTCAGTTGAATAAATATTTAGCACAAAAAGTTGGATCATAGATTTTCATGGTCAACCAGGAGCGAGCCAAATAATTATTGAGTCTGAGGTTCTACGAAGTTGCAGAGAATGCCAAATTTACTAGGTTTCAATTACATTTAAAAACTGCTAAAAGGCGTTAAGTTAAAAAAGAATAGAAAAAGGTGAAGAGGATAGACAATTCATGAATTTTGTGTTCTCTGTGCTTTTCCTTGTCTTGAGACTTAAAAAAAAAACTATTTTTGCTAAGTGGATAACTTTTTCATGAAATGAACAATTTTACCAAGTGAGCAAGGCATACTGAATGTTTATTTTGAGAGGAAACGGACATTTTCTACTAAACTATACACTTTATGTAAAAAGTTTTTAATAGAAGCTATTGCACAAAATCCCGTCTTTTCAAATATGCTTTTCATCAACTTGTCATTTAATCAGAAATGATATCAACTTTATTATTTCAAATGGGAACACATTATTTTTTTACTAATTTCTGGTAGATAATTTAATTCTGAATCCAACGATGTATTACAAACGGGTTGTTGTATAAGAAAAATTTTGAGAAAAATGACTAAATGTGAAATTACAATTTGCGGCACAGCCTTACTTGATAATGTCACGTCGAGACACAGGTAAGAAATAATTACAAAGGGGTTAAATTATCTACCACAAATTGCTAAAAAAATAATGTGTTGTCATTTGAAATAATAAAGTTGATATAATTTCTGATTAAATGACAAGTGAATAAAAATGTTGGAAAGCATATTTGAAAAGACTGTATTTTGTGCAACAGCTTCCATTAAAAACTTTTTACATGAAATGTATAGTTTAGCAAAATGCCCATTTTCTCTCAAAATGAATAGTCTAGGAGGGCAGTGAAGTTTTTTGGTACTAATTTTCCCAGTCAGCGAACATTGATAAAATTGTTCAGTTAGTAATTCTAAGCATTATTTTCTATATTCAATCGGGGGGTAGTTCCTATGGTTTGAGGTGGAAAATGCCTCCGATGCGCTCCACTTTTTTCTCTACTCATGATGGTTTTAATAGCAAGGGGTTTACTAAAGTTAAGTAAAAAAAACAGTCAGTCTGATTAAACATACCAAGTGTGTCTGGCAGGTGAAAAACTGACAATGATTTAAAAAAGTAATTTCTCTTATTTTAGCTTAATTTGTCAGATGATAGTTTGTATTATAACAATAGCTTTAAATACAATCTGGCTATTATGGAAAATATTGTTGATTAGTGTCACTATATCGGGTGTTTCAACGAGAACCGCCGGTGCCAAATTGCGTTCCGAAAATTTTTGTCGTTCGCGCAGATGCTTTTTGACGCTTACGACGATGTAGGTATTAGATTGTCCCGATTTTTTTTTATATGAGTATAACAATAACTACACAGCTACGGGTACGCATTACATGCTTATGATGAACGATGTAGTACATTACATCATCTCAAGAGTCAAAAACTTCTAGCTCTATGCTTCAAAAAATTAAGTTGTTATTAAAAATACTTAGCAAATACTAAATAATGATAGTTCGAAAAATTAATTTTTATCTGTAGGATGTCTTTGAATCGTTTTTACTTTTGAAAAATTATACAAGGTGACTCAACTTAATTTTTCAATTTAGAACTTTTTGAATTTAATTTTCTCAATTTTTTTAAATCAAACACCCTGTATATTTTTTAACGATATGATGTAGAAACTAGAAACGAATATTTTTTGTATGTACACCTTTATGGCTATTTGTAACCATTTTGATTTATCGCCCAATAATTACAAAATTCAAGAATAATCCTAAAAAATTAAATTGTTTTTCAAATAACTCGACAGATAAAATTGTAGTAAGTGCTCCAGATGTTTTGTCTATAAAAACAGCATAAGTCTTTTTAGTAAGTTCACTTTATGTTTGTATCTTGATTATTTATTGCTTTTTATATTATCCGACAAGCAATACACATTTATCGCAGTTACGTGTCGTCAGTTGTCATTTGTGTCAATTTTGAAACATTTGAAGTTTTTTGAGTTATTTGGAAAATTATCTAACTTTTTCTAATTTTATTCTTGAATTTTTGTAATTATTGGTCGATAAATCGAAAATGGTTACAAATAGCCATACATAATACAATACATAGAAAAAATGTTTATTTTTAGTTTCTACATCATATCGTTAAAAAATATACAGGGTGATCTATTTGAAAAAATGGAGAAAATTAAATTCAAAAAGTTCTAAATTGAAAAATTAAATTTACCCACCCTGTTTAATTTTTCAAAAGTAAAAACTATTCAAAGACATCCCACAGATGTTTCCTAACTAGTCTTCACATATATTTTTTTTTAACGTTTTTGGTCTACTAGGTTGGTTATGATATGACGAAAACGGCAGCGGATCGCCTCTTCCGAAAAGCTAACTGCAACCCCTCTGACGTCCAAGTGGTGGAGCTTCACGACTGTTTCTCTGCCAACGAATTAATTACCTATGAAGCTCTTGGTTTGTGTGCACCGGGCAAAGCAGGCGAATTTATAGATCGTGGCGACAACACTTACGGGGGAAAATTTGTCATTAACCCCAGTGGCGGTTTGATTTCCAAAGGTCATCCTTTAGGCGCTACCGGTTTAGCCCAATGTTCCGAACTTTGCTGGCAATTAAGAGGTGAAGCTGGAGCTAGACAGGTGGTCGGAGCCAAATTAGCCCTGCAACACAACATTGGTTTAGGTAATATAAATGAAATAAAATTAAGTACAAATTATCAAGATGAAAAATTATAGGTGGTGCAGTAGTTGTGGGTTTGTACCGATTGGGATTCCCAGAGTATCAGAATAAGAAAATAGGCGCCCGTAAAGTGGTTGCGGGAGAATCTACCTTTACAGTTACTCCTTACATCAGACTTTTGGAGCAAGCTATGAACGACGATAAGAATGGTTTAATTGAGAAACATCGCGGGATTTATGGTTTCAAAGTTAAGAAACCGAATGGTGAAGAGGGTTATTGGGTAATTAACGCTAGAGTTGGAAAGGGAAGCATTGAATTGAACGGAAAATGTAGGTTTATTATTACATTTTTGATTCCCATTTTTTAAAATTATCTATTGTTTTTAGTGAAACCTGATGTTACGTTTGTTGTTAATGATGGAGATATTGTCGATTTGTTAACTGGCAAATTGAATCCACAAAAAGCGTTTTTCCAAGGTAAAGTCAAGGTGCAGGGCAATATGGGACTGGCCTTGAAGTTGGCAGACCTGCAACGTACAGTTTCACAGCAAATTGCTGATATCCGCCCCAAGTTGTAATTAGATTAGTTGTTAAATGTTTTTATATTCATATTGAGTTTTTATATATAGATATATATTTTGTTAAAGAAGGTGGTTATGGACTTATTTCGGTGCATTACTCTGGTGTATTTTTTTATTAAATAAACGAGTTTTAACTAATAGATGTCATATAATTAAGCAAACCAAAACAGTAGAACTAATTACACGTTACGAAGGCCAAGTAATTGATGGATAGAGTGATACCGTATTCATTATAATTAATACAACACAACATAATTTTAGTGAATAAACAAACATGTTTGTTATGTGTTGCGTTTGGTTGAATTTTTTGATACTTTCCGCCAACTCCGACACTTTAGATGTTCTGGTAATGGCAACTTGAATAAAATTAAATCAAACTTTTTTCATTGTAGAGACCTAAAACGGTACGCGTCTACAAATTCTCCGGAACTTGTTCAGGACATGAGAATACCACAATCGTTTTTGAAAACGTACGTTTATCTGTTGTTAAACGATTGACCATAATTTCGTTAAAAGTAATAGTTAAAAACACTATACCGGGAGGCTTGAAGGTACAAAACATTATTTTAGTTAATGAAAATTTATTATCTAAATTTTAGCTTCAACTAACACTCAAAAGGTGTCGGTCACGAGAAGCTTTGGATTCATGTGAGAAGTATCAGTCTGTCAATATAAAGCACTTGTGTGACTTGATTAAATTAAAGAACACCCCTTGGTCCCCTTTTGTTGAATTAGCTCAACCGCCACTTGGGGGGTGTCCGGTTCGCAAGGTCTAAAATAAAAATGTCTCTTCAAAAATCCAATGTGAATTTCAGGGGATACACGTTGTGAAAAGGGGAACTTTTGATGGTTCTGCATTTTCTCATCTACCAATATCTGGGTGGTACTGGATTGTGATGGCTAAAGTTTACGAAGAGGAAATGAATCAGCTGGTGTTATGCATGACGATGGAAGGTCAAATAGCTCCTATTTAAGAAAAATGATCATAATTATTTAAATTACGTATTACCATTACAGTGTTGGGTGCAGGGCAAATTAATGTTATTTTCTTTAACTTCTCGATACACGTCTAGATGGCATGATATCCTGAATAGGGCTTCGTTGCTTTTAACTTCAATAGACAAATGCAGATAAAATCGCTACTTCCGAAAAAAAAACTTGAATAAACCAAAAAAGTTCAAATTATAACAATTACTGTCACCTACTTAATTTCGTGAAGATAAAAGTTGAACAGACATTATTATTCATTACCAACGAATCGGTTTCGTAATTAGAAATAAGCAAATCAGACTACAATCGGAAGAAATTTAGATTAGCGTTTACAATTATACCCACTTTAATTTTGCTAGTTAAGAGGCAGAGGGGATGTATTAGTTTTTTTGGCATTTTTGAGCACTATTATCACCATTAACTAGTGAGGCTATTGCAAAATATAAACATTGCAATTTTCTTTACATAGACTATTGCCTAGAATCATAAATATGTAGGTACCACTTCCGCCATATTAATCTGAACGTCTTGAAAATAGCTGTGTGAGTAAATCTTTTACTGCACAATGTTAGAAACCGTAAAATCCTCTGTAAATTATGAAAGTAATGCTCTAAGCCCCATATTGTTATAAAACTGACAAACCTTCGGTGGAAGCCCGTTTCAATCTAACAAAAATTTGGCAAAATCTGCTTCTCAGCTTTGAGCTTTGAGTGTCGTTCAGATTAATATCGCGGGAGTACTACCTATACGGAATCATATGAAAATGATTACTCATTGTTGGCCAAACAATTATTAAATAAAACTACTTAAAGGCTGATAAAGTGTCTAATCAATTAATATAATAGCAGTAGAGAAAATAGTATGCAAATATAAAACTTTGAAATGAATAATTTAGTTAGATACCTTATCTTTGCATTATCCGTTATCTAAAGTTAAAGTAATTGATAATGTAAATGAAACTTTCCGGTTTTTTAGTCTTTAAATAATTTGCGTCATAAACGATTTTTTTTCGATTGTTTTTTGGCTCAACAATAGAGCCCAATGTTTTTTCCTCTCTCTTATTTAGAACAGCTACTACTGCTTCTACACTTCATTTACATTAAATTATATGCAAAAATGGACAGGAGGCCCCCACGTTTGACTGCATTTTGAAAAGTGATGGTAATCGCATCGCCACCGAGAAGTTTGCAGATGCAAGGGTTTACGGTTTTAAAGATTACCACTTTAATTATTGCTTGATTGCAGTAATTTTTTTTCTATAGGTACATTAAAGTGGTCGTTATAGGTAACGACCACTTTAATGTACCTATAAAATCGAATTCCACGTAGGCGTGGAATTCGATTTTTTCCCCATATAGATAGTGTCACACTTCTTCAATGGATATTGATGTAGTTTATGTATTTTTATGATTTGGTTCAACGTATAAATATCTTCCTGTTTGATATAGATCAAACTGGATAGCAAGGTCTGGTAAGATCGAAGGCACCTAAGCTTTACCCAACCGACCTGAACGCCGCCAGTAAATGACCTATGCAGTCTACAATGTTGGCAAATCAGCCAAACCAGCGATTCAAGGGTTTCATTTTTAAATAATCCGGGTCTACATCAGATACCTACTAAATGTAACAAAGAACTCGTGGTCAGTCGACTTATTAGTAATTTTAGCTGTTTTTTAACGGACCGTAATCGACTCGTTATTTTCTTGCAACTGAGCATAACTCTCTGGGACTTAAAATTGGAGGAAAGTGAATTTTTCAGTTTATCTATAATAATAGCCTTGAGACGGAAAGCGTTTATTGTTTTATTATCTATTTATACAAATATAAACTTCAAATAAAAAAAATTAAAAAAAAATATTTTATAACAAAAATTATTTTTTTGGTTACAATTATTATTATTATTATTATTATTTTTATTTTTAAAACCATGTTTTTATAATTATGACACAAATGGCGCTTCATAAAAAAAAATCAAGTTTTGGGTAAATAAATGTGAAACTTTGGTCCTAAGCTCCACTCTCACTTAAAACGTTGATTGAGATATCTCAATCAACGCTTAAAATGTAGGCCCTACCGAACTTAGGGGCACTTACCTACAACCTGAATTTTATTTATTTATTTAAAAATAAATGACATTACGTAAAAAAAATTACTCTTGCGTGGAGAATAATTCTCTACATCGGGTTAATAGAAATATATAGAAATAAATAGAAAGTATGCTTTAATATGCCCTAAAATTAGTTATTTGACAAACCAGTTTTTATTTTTTTTTTTAAATTTAATAGTTTAGACAAGAGAGAACTTGGTTTTACTATTTTGATTAATCCTGTATAATCTTATTACTTATCTCTGGCATAAAGAAATAAAAACAGTATTTGTATTTAGCGATAAGGCTATTATTATTACGAAAAGTAAGTTGCATTCCGGCATTGAAACGGTATGGAAACAAAAAAACAAATAATTTTTTTTAAATCTATTAAATTTTGTGATCAAATGCAAATAATGAAAAACGGCGTTGTTGATAATTAAAAAAAAAATTGAAAATGTTTAAGAACTCCGCTAATTGATACAAACTGGAACTGGCCACTAAGTGAATTGAGACAGAAGAATGGGCGCGTCTTAAACTGAAGACCAATCATGTTTTGACCTCATGACATAGATTCTTGCTATGACCTGTCGTCTCTTTCTTACGTAGGTCAATGACAAATTTTCTTTTACTCGTAAATTGCTGGCGTGTAGTTAATTATTATTAAATCACCGCAACTGCTCTAGCGCAACCAGACTAGACAAAATGTTCTGAAATTCTTTTTCATTATGTCTTTTCCATGAAATTAAATAATTCCAGCCGGTTAGCGTATGCTGCTTTGTAAATTACACGATAAAGGAGAAATGGACGGATGGGGTGATTTGGTATTCTTTAGTGAAACGCACTTCTAAAATTACCTATTCGTTACCTTTGACTTGGGGTGTTATTGATGCCAATAAAGTTGCCAAGTTGCCAATAAATGAAACAAAATAAGGGGTCAGCATGCAAAATGCAAAATATGACAATTAATATGTTAAAATTACAAAGTCACCCTTGGTGCAAACAAATAATTAACTGATTTTGTGATGATACTATAAACTGAACTGAAATTAATGTTTGGTAATTAGTAATTTAGGACGACTTATGGAAAATTAATTTAGATATAAATTTACGAGATTTCCTAGCAATAATAGCGAAAATTATGTTAATACCCTCTGAAGACTGGTCTTGGCATTAAGCACGAACCCTGTTTATGCATATAATCTGAGTATTTGTCTCTGGCGCAAAGAAATAAAAACAGTTTTTGTATTTGGCAACAAGGTATTGTTAGGTATTATGGAAAGGTAGTTGCATTCCGGCATTGAAACAGTGTGGGAAGAATAAAGAGATTAATATTACCGTATTTGCGTATCAGTGTAACAAGTAACAACCTAAGGTAGGTAGTACCACATACCCCCACTTTTCAAACGTGAAAATCGTGAATAAGTGTTCGAAATAAAAATGAGTGAATGTAAAGGTGTGGCGTGTATCCATTAAAAAAGTAATTTCTTGGTCGTATTTATGGTTGGTATAGATAGAGAGTGAATCTTTAACATCCGTTCATGTAACCTACATTTAGTTGTGATTCACAGACGGAGTTGTGAAAAATTTGCTTAGTAAGGTAATTAAACTTACAACACTGAATTACCCGCAGTTTTAATTGTTACAAGTTGTACGAGTTCGGGGATGTGGCAACAATTCTTGCTACAAATTGTCTTATTGTTGGAGAGCCCCTTCTCTTGAGTAACACATCATATAAATTTGTAATTGATGAATTCGATATTAAAGTTTCTAGTTAGATACTTCTCAATTTCAATTCAACGAAATTTGCATAGCATCTACGTAAAGTGTGTCGTTGAATTTGCAACACAAATGGTAATTGGCAATTGGTTAACAAGAACGTTACGTTTGGAGACCGACGCCGTAAATACATTCTTTGTTGGTGACATACACTTCGTAAGATGATTTCTCATGATTCCGCCATTAACAAATCGAGTACGAATCCGGTGTGGTACTGACTTACCTATACACTTGAAAACCTGAACAGGAGAAAGCTGGGCCTTCAGCAATGACCATGCTTGAACTTGACTCCTTAGCCTCCACATTCTTCAGCAGGTGGGTATCCGGTATCATTAACGGCTGGGATCCCTAATATTTTATGGTCACGTTATCTACTATACAGGGCGATTCATAGTGAATGGTCCATTAGAAATATCTCGAAAAGAGAAAAAGTTACTGACCTGAAAGTTTGGTCATAGTCCTAGCGAGGTAGTAATAGAAAATATTTTCAAAATAGTGGCACTTCCGCTTATACCGGAAGTTAACATCAATTTTGTGATTTTAAATAGAATAACCCAATTTTTTTTTTCGGATTTTATGAATAATTTGAACATCATTTTGTTAATAAGGTTCTATACCTAAAATCAATATTTATCGAGATACCTATTCGAATTTTCCTTAAAAATTTGATATAAAAGTAATGTAGCTAAAAAATTAAAATCTCAGCAACAGTTGACAAAAACATGTTTAATGTAGGTGAGAAATAATGTTGAAAATTAAAATGGTTTCATAAAATTTCCAAAATATTGAACAGTAAAGTTTCTAATAAACGACATACGTCGATCTCACAAAATTGTCACGAATCTGACAGATGATTGTCGCAATTTCTGTGTTTGGCGTGTAATAATTGTTAAGAGGGCGTCAAATAATTACTCAAATTTGGATATTTTGAATTTATTTAACATTCATGGAGGATGTGAGAAAATAATTAGCAGAACATTTAATAAAATGTATTCTGAAAAACCACCAATAAACAAACAAAAATTGAAAAGATGGCAATCAATTTTGTTACATTTTGAAGCTGACACGCAGAAAGAATATTATCTAAACTTATCACATCAAATATTAAGATTTAAATTAAATTGTTTAAAATGTTCTCCATAAACATTTCAGCATTCTTTTATTTACTGCTGCTAAAGTCAAAGTGTTATTAAATTTTCTTCGATAAAATAAGAATATCTAAAGAACCATACATTTTAGGTATAGGAACTTATTAACAAAATGATGTTCAAATTGTTCATAGAATCCAGAAAAATATTGGGTTATTCTATTTAAAATAATAAAGTTGGTAAAACTTTCGGTATAATCGGAAGTGCCACCATTTTGAAAATATTTTTAGTGAATAGATCTAACCTCGCTAGGACTATAACCAAACTTTCAGGTCATTAACTTTTTCCCTTCTCGAAATACTTTTATTGGACCACTCACTATAAATCACCCTGTAAACAAAGAAACGTATGTATGTTTTTTTATGAAAGCACCTACTGATAAGATTTTATTTCAAAAAAATGGTCCATTAGGGCCAAAGGTCTAAGTATCAATTTAAAGTATGTAGTTATTAGATACACAAAGTTCAAAAGTTTTTCGATTATGAGTTTCTGTTGCAAGTCAAAAATCCTGGCAACGCCGGGTAGTAGTATTAAGTTCTTAATAAAAATAAACACAATTCATGTGATCTTGCAATTAACTATCCTCCATAACGTAATAGGTAGGTATATTGGCAGTGCAGTGGTGGCAGAGCGAAAATAAAACTTTAAGAATTAGGTCACACTTCTAAGTGATATGGTTCTAATTATCTGTAGGTGTCGTCAAAAAAATTGGTGTAGAAACCGTATTGAAGAAAGCTCGTATGCACCGTACCTTTGGAGCAGAGGCCGCGTCTGATCAGACGAGAGAAAGTTAAGGTTTGCCTTGAATATTTTGTAGCAGTTTACTGGCACACGCCACACGCATGAGACAAATAGCTTCTTCTCAAAACCCATTCAAATAGCATTACTTTTCATTTCATAAGTTGACTAACAACAATTTGCCGATCATTTACTTAATAAAAAAAGCGCAACGCTGTGACAAGTAATATCTATTGCTTACAAATTGTGTAATCACTTGTTTCGGATCCAACGAATTTCTGCTTAGAAACAAATTTGACGACTTAATTGTTTACATGTTATATTATGTTTATTATGTATATCATATTAAACACGGTATAATTACAGTCGGTAAATAATAAATAAATTTCTCTAATACAGATCATTTCGATTTCCATTTGACAGTCGCTGGCAAGATCCGCTTGCACGGTTTTCTAATTATCATCACATGTAAAAATATCCTAAATTAATCAATAAATAATTATAACATGAAACTAACCGTTCTTGACGTTTTTTACGGAAACAATTGCAAATTTTAAGGTCA
The DNA here is from genome assembly GCA_951805265.1 of Schizotus pectinicornis. Lineage (NCBI taxonomy): Eukaryota > Metazoa > Arthropoda > Insecta > Coleoptera > Pyrochroidae > Schizotus > Schizotus pectinicornis. Next base: position 10,114,064 of record OX638209.1, on the reverse strand, counting down.
ATGCGACAATTTGACTTGATCTCGGTGTTTATTTTTTCACGAATTTGATTAATAATTCCATTATTGTTAGATCACCACCACCCGATTAAAGAAGAACTTAAATTAGGTCCAGTGCGACTAAAACGCTCTAAAATAACAATTAAAATTTCATAGCGCCTGGAAATTCGAGTCGGTAATTCTTGTCGGTAGTACAGTGGCGAGCAAAAAATAAGGCACGAGGTTTTTCCCAGTGTGAACCAACTCCATTTGATAGGAAGGGCAGGGCAGTGCAACCCACCCATTTCAAGGTAATTTGCTGCCGGGCGAGGGAGGTGGGTGACCTTTGGGGTAGATATAAACTCAAAGCAAAATAAAAATTTATTACCCGTAGCACCATTGGGCGATAAAAATTTCCTGGCGTCCAATACGGCTGACCGGCAGATTTCGTTGACACAGTTACTCCTACCAGCCTTTTTACACAACTTCAAAATCGCCGATTTTGCTTCATGAGTCGTGCCTAATTTTATGCTCGTCAATGTACATACCTATATAACAAAAACAGTTTTTAAAAGTTATAGCAATGGTATAAATCTTAAAAAATTAGTTGTAAATTAATATTTTTTTTCTCTCAATTTATTCATATTTTATTCCAACGAAATATTGAAATGGGAAATGGCTAGGTATCGTAGGTATACTCTTGCAAGCAATATTTAAGGCAGTGTATACCAGCTTTATTCAGTAAGTTGGAAAGGGCATTGCGACATCGCACTTCCAGGTGATTTGTGGCTGGGCAAGAGAGGTAGATAACCGTTGAGGTAGCAAAGAAAATAAATATTTATTCTCCATAGCACTATTGGGCGATAAGAAATTGCTGAAGTCCAATAGGGCAAACTGTCAGGTCTGATGCCACAACCACTAATACAGCTCGATTTACACAACTTCAAAATCGCCGATTTTGCTTCACTAGTTGTGCCTTAAATATTGCTCGCGAGTGTACATAATTGCATATGCATTCAAAATACCTATAATATGTAGACAAATTTTTTACATACGTAAAAGTGTAGGTTTGTAAGTGGAAGAGTGAGCAGTGAATTAGTTAGATTAGTTTGATTCATGCAGTGTGAATTTATGTATTTGATTGTGTTGTGAGTTTAAATAAATCGTGCATGTTCAAAAGTTGTCTGTAAATGTATTTGTAACAGTAATTGTTGTAATATTTAGTTAACTCCAAAAAACGTTTGAAATGACAAAGTTGTCGGTAGGATAAGAGTCTGATATCCATTAATTATTGTAATAAACCCATATTATGTAAATGGTGTAAATGTTAGCATTAGATGCCAAATTTGCTCATTTATTTTTTATAGAAAGTTTTCAGAAAACTGAGATACATTTCAGATATGGATAATAAGTAAATTAGATATTAATAAACAATAATAATATTTACTTCTCGCAACATGGACTATTATGGCTTTTAATATGGCTGCATTTAATACGGTTATCATTGCACTGGCACATTTGGTTTATGCAAAACTTTCTTGTCATAAAGCCCTGTTTTGATTTGATTTCATTGACTGCAAGTTGTCTCATCGCAGAGGACGTTGGGGGTTGAGGAAGCATTGTTGATTAATAAAAAAATTGCTTTGGGATAACTGTATTGTGCATCAGGTCATACAAATTAATAATTATGTGGTAGTTTTGATCATATCGTTAAGTGTGCAAATAATTTATCTGCGGCTAACATATATGATATAAAATTAACAATAAACACTGTTAATTGACAGTACACGTAAATTTTGCAACAAAATAATTTGTCACAATAGTTATTTTACAGCGATTTATTAATGTAAATATACAGGTCGTGTTGTAAAGTTGTAAAGTTTTAATGCGAGTTGTATTATTAATGTTGACTGTTGACTTTCAATTTAGGCAAGTTTAACTGCTTATAGGTAGTAAATTAAAATATGATACGTTAATGATATTGATTGTGATTTTTTATGATATTTTTATTGATTTTATATCAAACTTGAAATGTTTGTTTAGAAAACGTAATTTAAAATTTACAATAAGTTCTTGGAAGCATTTTTATATTCTACACTTGGGGGAGAATCTGTTTTGACGTAGGTAAGTCGTATTTTGGTTGAGCCTTTCATTGCATCAACTTTATGTCTTTGTAAATATGAATTAAACTTATTCGCTTACAATATTCAATTATTTGAAGATTTTATGTGAAAAATGATCAGTAAATTAACCGCGTGCGAAATAATGTTGAGGGTCGTGCCGAGATGAATTTTTAGAACGTATTTCATTATAATTCATGGACACATCACACTGCTTTGTGATACTTATTATCAGCAACTACTTTCATTATCCTACTTTCTCTGGTTGCTGTCCGCTTGGTGCGATCTTAGCGTCTCTTCTCTGGCATCCCTACCTTCCCAAGCTTTACTTCTACACTTTACTAATAAGTGGGGACTTTATCACAACTTGCACGCTGAATATATATAACTAGCATCTCTTTTCACGCCGGAACTATTTTTTGAAAGCCCACCGATATGGTAGCACGTTAGGTTAACTTAGTGTAGCAGTGATAAGTGAGTGTTGTCAATAATAGAGGATATCTTGCGCTAGGATTAGTACAATGAAGATACACAAGGTAAGTAATCGCTTTTTTAAAGCTTTTACCGTGTTCGAAACTAAACTAACAAAAGGAAATTTGACATTAATGCCCTTCTGTTAGCGTCTCAAAACAGTTTACAAAATTTTGTACATTCATACCATCTTTAATTTTAATAATTCAATTTTGTAGTTACACGATAATTTGTTATACGTAATTAATAGCATTCTATGCTATGAATAATTATTAAACATCAAATTTTTTTATCAATTATGCTACTTATGTCATGCAAGGTGTTTTCTAAATAAGTTTCACACTCTAATGTCGTTGTTTATTGTCCGAAAAGTTTACCAAATTATTTTTTAAACATTACAAATTTGTCTTAATTGTGATTTTTTAAAACTTTATCGTCCAACAATGATCAACTTTTTTGAAATAAAAACGTATATTTTTAATAATTTGTTTTGATGTATCATTTCTTTCTGAATACAATTACATATACATGGGTGGGGCAATAGTGCGTCCGACTTCAATAACTCGAGTTCGATGATAGGTAGAAATTTGATTAAAAAGAGAAAGAAGTTTATAACCGGATATTATTTTTGAACATACAGGCTGAGCCAAGACGATTATACAGGGGTAAGTAACATTTTTTTAAATGGAATGTTGTGTGTAAAAGAGGATTTTTCGGAGCCCTTTCCTAGACTTTTTTCACTCCAATATTATTGCTGACTATTTGCAAACCACTTAGATGTAGCAATTTTTTTTGTTCAAATAATGGCATCTGCAGATGCATGTTAAAAAAAATCACTACAATCACAATTACGAGTTTTAAGAAAAAATTATGTAAAGACTATTTATGAAACATCTGTGGAATGTCTTTGAATCGTTTTAACTATTAAAATATTATACAGGGTGGCTAGATTTAACTTTTCAATTTAGAACTTTTTGAATTTAATTTTCTCCATTTTTTCAAATGAAACACTCTGTATATTTTTTAATGATATAATGTACAAACTAAAACAAATATTTTTTTATGTACACCCCTATGGCTATTTGTAACCATTTTCGATTTATCGCCCAATAATTACAAAATTCAAGAATAATCCTAAAAAAATAGATTAGATTAGATTATGTAATTACATATTAAGTTATTCAAATTGTATTTTATGACTGCTTTCCACGCCACACTTGAAGATTTTAACGTAACCTCGACAAATGTTTATTGAAAAAAATTATACCAAATAAGTCGTCTTGTTATACATTATTGCAATAAGAACGAAACTGTTCATTAAAATAAAGTATAAAAAAATACGTTTCTATTTAAAGAAAAAAGTTGAACACCGCTTGACATTAAAGTTAACATTTAAAAAAATCACGATTATAGTCATATTGTGTCGTTAAAAAAAATAATTTTATAAAATTTTGGTTATTTAAATTGGATAATAAATAATAGAGTTACAGCTTGAAACGCTTTTTAGAAAACATCTTGTAGGTATACAAACTAACTGAAACCAGATCAGTAGCCGTAATAAACTATAGTTGTGCGGTCTATGAGAAACAAACTTGACACTGTCAAACGATCAAAGCTCAATATACCAGGTACCTACAAGTAATATCGTTGATTGAGTAATATGTTGCACAACGATTAACTCACTACTATCTTAATTTGCAATAATTTCAATCATTGTCTTCTTCTAATACCTTTAATTATTATTATCAATAATATTGATTAATTTTATATTGGGATCATTACGGTAGATAATTTATCTAAAACACACGCGGTGGTTTCCAATTAATTTTCGCCATAATTACTAAGCACAATTATTATACTCGTAATACAGTTATCCTCCTTTCAATAAAAATTAATAGAGTGTGATAGGACCATCAAAAATTAAGAACCTAACAAACACCTAATTAATTTTCTTTTCCAGACATTTGCTGCATTATTTTGCATCCTATTGGCATCGCAACAAACCGCAGCTGTTGTCAACAATCCGAAAACGAATAATGTAGAAGAAAATACCAGTAGCGCAAGCAAAAATGAAGAAACCAGCAGCACTGCATCAAGTAGTTCGACAAAAGCAGCGTACTCAGACCAAGAAGCAAACCGCCGCGAGGCTCCCGCATTGAAAGATTCTTTCGGAACCAGTGATTCTTACGCACCCTCAGCACCGAGCAATCCCGGTCTTCCTGTCCCAATTTACGGCGTACCGGATATAACATCACATAACGTAGTATATCCCGCCCCTCCACCTGATGTTCCACCTCATTTACCATCAAGCAATTATGGAACTCCCGCCAAAATTTACGGCCCCCCACAACCCATCGATAATTTTGGTTCTTTACTTTCAAATAATTACGGACCACCTTCTTCAAACAATTATGGATCACTAGGACCGTCAAATAATTACGGCCCTCCACCACCACCATCAACACAATACGGACCGCCGATTCATCATCAGAAACCAACAAAACCACTCTTTACTTCTTCTTTTCATCCCTCAAAACTCCCAAAACATTCCTATGGACCACCACGTTCTCAATATGGATCACCAAACAAACCACTTTTCGTCCCGAAGCCACCTAAATCAAATTATGGACCACCTAAACAAAATGGTTTTCCAAATAAACCTTATCACGGTTCGCCAAAACCCATTTTTATCCCCCATAACCACAAGCCCTCCCACAACTATAAACCGCCGCAAGTGATTGTATCTCATTCACACAACGAACAACTTGGTGGTTCAAATTCACTCAATGACGTTTATGGGCCTCCGATTTCATCACATTATGGACCTCCAGAACCAATACCGCACGGTCCCCCACACCCAGGAGCACCAGCACCACCGACGCCTCCTGATATTAAATATGACGGTTGGCAGCCAATTCCTGGCTTAGTTTCACGGCCACCTTCAGACTCTTACGGAATTCCTGACAATCAACATCAGGGAAATGCCGATCTGCACTTTAATTCCGATTTCACTCCACCTCCAATCGGAAGCGGGCATAGCCTTTCTCTCTCGTCATCTCACAATTCTCAATACAGTTCGTCCCACCATGGAGGATTAAGCGATTCTTATGGAGCTCCGTTAAATACGGTAACTGGGTCAGGGGGAGTTGTGAGTTCTTCCGGAGATTCCCATCATGACGATCATTCATTATCATTGGGCCTTTCAGCTGCCGGTATTAATACTGCGGGTCATAATCAATTGTCAGTGATTAAAAGTATTGGTTATGAATTATTTCCTAATTCTGGTCATGCTGGAAGTAGTTACTCGATAGATGGTGGCTCAGATAGTTATAGTGCTCCACCTTCCAGTTCCTATTCACCAAACGGTCCATACGCTGCTGCTCACTCTTATAAGAGTAACGGAATTTCTTCCTCATTTGATTCCTTCGGATCAATAGGGTTTTTGGGATCGATCAAATCACATCATGATTTCTCGCACGGTTCCTCGCATGGTTCCTCGCACGGTTCCTTGCATGGTTCCTCGCACGGTTCCTCACACGGTTCCTCACACGGTTCCTCACACGGTTCCTCACACGGTTTCTCGCACGGTTCTTCTCATGGTCTATCGCTGGGCTCATCCGGGATTGGCTTGATTCCCCCGAGCGGTGTTTATGGTGTTCCTCCAAGTGGTAAATATGGAACACCTCTATTATCAAAACCCAGTCTTCACTATGGCCGTCCTTTGAACGCGTTAAAAATTAATCCACCCAAACATCCTGTAGTTTTTCGGGAACCCGTTCCAGCAGGTTTAATAGAATCAATAGGACATCATACGACACATAAAGATACGCATGGGATTATCGAACATTCTTTCTCAAGCAATTTCAATGGCCAAACGTATATTCCACCGCCAGTTCCTGACGTTTCAAAACCCGTAAGGGAAGAACCACCATTACCTTCTAACTTGTATAGTTTACCTAAGCCAAATTCAGCAATTTCGTTTCAACATATTGCCCATGGGTCTTCATCAGAGGGTTTGAGTAATTACGATTTTAATATTCAAGAAGCTCATCCTTCAGCCTTAAGCAGTTACAATGCGCCACTGGGAATTGTTGATGGTTCATACGGCTTACCAGTTCATTCTGGTAACGGATATAAAGTTTCGATAGATAACGCGCAACATGGGGGAGTTTCAATTGGAATCGATAACTCACACCCTCCTTTAACTATCGACTTAACTCAAAGTACAAGTAATTTTGGTGGTAATTACAGAGAATTAAGTTCAGGAGGTTTAAATTTCTTTGGTCAGGGTTATGGTGATTTGAGTTCGCATGCTAGTAATTTTGATAATACCTACAATTATGCTAGTGTTCCTCATGATTGTAGTTTAAAATCTCACCCTCTTCCATCTTTGTCTTACGGAGTACCTTCAGCTAATAGTTACTCAGCTTCGTTGTCGTCGTTAACTACTAACATTGGGGGAAGCTCTTCTTTAAATTACCCAGTTCCTGATTTAAACACAGCGCATTCACAATCGGGAATTATTTCTGTTAACGCCTTAGAAACTGAGTCGCAAGAAAAGAATTACGGGAAGAGCTTAGGCGAGAGTTTTGGTCCTGGTAGTGAGTTAATCAAATCGGATAGTTTGGACATTAGCAATATTCCGTTGAAGGGTTCCTTGGGTAGTTATACTTTGCAAATTCAGTCTGCTGATGGTTTGAATGGTCCTGTACCCGGTGGGCAAGTTCCTCATGGTCAAGTTTTAAATGATGGGTTGTTACAGTCAATACTTGCGGCTATTGAGCAACCTCAACAGAAAAATACCGCTATTTTGGGTCAGCCCTTGTCTCAACTGGAATCGAGTTTGGGAAAAGTAAACCAACCATATATTTCTGGCGTTGGAGATGTTCAAGATGCAGAAGGTCAACATTCTGTAAAGAATGCTGTGGTAGTGCAAGCTCCGGTAACGGAAAGTGCTGTTCTTAGTGTAATCTCTTCAACACTAGAACCGGAAATCGATACGGATGAGTCTTTTCGTCTGATAGATAACAACGAAATCGCTTTATATTTCAGCAACAATCCACAGAATGGCAACAATACTAGGGAAGTAAACGGAGTTCGAAACGGTCAACAGTATGGAAGTTATGTTTCGTTAAAAACTTCAAATGGTAGTTATGTGCATGGGGAGTTAAACGCGGTAGAACACGACAAAGTCCCCGCCACAAACTCGAAAAATTAGTGCTTTCAACAGTACTCAAAGACAATTTGATTTTAGTCATGCCGGCTGCTTGCTGGAAACCAAGTTCGACTTCAGGTCCAAGACACGACCCAAGTGGAACTTGGCTATTGTTATTATTTATACTGGACAGGTCACTTTCTAGACAACTAAAAATAGTTGTTGGCGTCTAAGTGATTTGTTCATACATATAGTGATTTACTTCATTAATTTATTGTATTTTCATTTCTAACGCATGAAGAACTATGTACAAATCTTTAAAAAATAAAATAAAATGTATTACCCGAACTAGGTGTTTTACTGAGGACTTAAACTTTATTTAAAACGTGTAAGATAATGCGTCCACTCAGGTACATATTTATTAAGTGCATACTAACATATGTATAAATAAATAAGGTTTCGGGGCCACAGAAGAATGTGTGCCGGCGGATAAAGAATGAGAGCTTTTTAAATTCTTTTTTTTGTTCGTCACATGAATTTTTTTACAAACCTACACGTGTTTAAACCAATATTGACTAGCCACCAACTTATACGTTTTTGTAAGCCCGAAGTGTCTCACATCATCATGGGTCATTTGCAGAATTTGGTATCGAGTGAATATAGGTGCCACCCACCTCAACCAGGTGCGGTAATTTTGTAAACTACCCCTCTTTTCAAGGTATAATTATTAAAGGTATCTATTTCCTGTCCTGGGTCTAACATGCAAGAACCGGCACGGTTACCAATGCTTAATTGTTTTAGCAAATCAAAGGAATCACCTGTCATTTCTTATTCCAGCTCCACGTAGCATTTTTAACCAGCAGCCGACTCAGTGATGACTCCGATTTTAAAGCATAATTTTCAATAAATTTTCGAAAATCGGCCATCAGACCGAGATATTGTCTCACTTGATGAACGTTTGTAGAAATTTGAAATTGCGCAACAGCTTGAATTTTAATTTTTTGCCAAGGTACTCGATGGTGGTTTTAAGGAAAAAGCATTTTTTTAAGTTTAATGTTAGTCCATTCTTTTTAAATATCTCTAATACCTCTCGCAAAATATTTAAGTTTTTGACCATGGTTTTGAAGAAAAACGCAGTTGAGGAATGGCCAACATTAGAATATATTAAAGAATAAAGCGATTACAGTACAGAGCACGTACGCAGCAAAAAAGAGTCAGTTAACAACTTAAGGCCCAGTTAAAGGAAAAAGTCTTATGGGGAATTCAATACATCTTGTTACACTCATTGCGCCTTTAGTTGATAACATAGGCAAAATGTAATTATACCAAAAAAATCTGCTGATCATTGGCTTCAAAATGTTGGTTTCAGAAATTCTAAAAAATAATCAACAGTGGAGCTATCAACTAATGAAGTGAACACGTTTTGGCCTTTTTGTAGCCCGACACTTCAAAGCTCTATATCTCATGTTTCCGTCAATATTTTTAAAAAGTAAAACCTACAATTTGTAGCCGGCATTATTGTGCATAAATGGACAAATTTTTATACAATTTCGATAATAGGTTATCGAATAATCGTTGTTACCAGTATCAACTAAATTTGGCTGCTTTGCTGGCATCGTACAAGAGCAACATGAGGGCGTACGGATAATTTATGGCTTTACCTGGTTTCCGGGCGTCTAATGGCGTATGTCACAACAATGGCAGTAAACGGCGTTATGGCAATTGGTGGTGGACTCCAGCGGCATTTATTTGTTGTGCAGCTTCAGTGATGCGTTCTCTCAATTCATTTTCATTATTTACCGGTGAGAAATTATTTGAAACAAACTTATCCATAGAGATGGATCGGCCGTCGTGGTCCCATTTTGTGGCCTCCATGATCTCCAGATTTAAATCCATTAGATTTTTTTACTGGGGTTGGATCAACGAAAAGGTCTATTCAACACCAGTAAATAATGAAAATAAATTGAGAGAACGCATCACTGAAGCTGCACAACAAATAAATGCCGCTGGAGTGCAAAATTGATCAAAAGATATTTTTTAAGAAGATGCCACGCTTGCATTCGACTTAGTGGCAGGCAGTTTGAAGACATCCGTTGAGTTTTATTTGTTTTATTTTTTAATGCATAACTGTCATTGCAATTTAACACGTTTTAATTCAATTTCCTAATTATTAAAATAATTTCACAATGCGCTCTTGTTGCAGTCAAATGGAAATATCTTTTTCTTAAATTTAAAACATAAAAATTGTTACACCATTTTAAAAACTACACTAAATGAGCCATCTTTTAGAATAACTTGCCAGGTTAGCGTGGTATTTTTTTCAAAAGTGTGAAGATTCAAAGTTAGGTCATTAAAAAAAATCATGTATCAGTAAAAATTGTTTTTCTCTTTCCCAAAGGTCTGGCACTAGTAATGTTTCTTTGCCTTTTGATCAATAACAGGGCTATTCAGGGTTACGTAACAGCATTTAGAATAATATAATATGAAAATTTGAAGTTGTGACACTCTAAAAACTGATCTAAGGTGTCGATTTTCACGAAGTTCATAAAAGTCCTAATATCTCGAAAACTAATAATAACATTTTACTGAGGTCATATTATGATATTCTGGTCAGTAATGAGCTGGCCTAGCATCCCCCCACGAGTTGACGTTGAGTTTTGGGACACCCTGTACATATAATTTTTTTTTTATTGAGACTGTTTTTATTGGAATAAACAGAGATGGAATAAACGAGGGGGAGGCGAGCTTATTGCACGCGCTACACAAAAAGTGGTGCGGGTAAATATCTTTTGCACCACGACTTCAGTACCCAAATGCTGTAAACAAAATATAAAAAGAATTTTTTTTTTATTTGTAAAGAAACTTGTTAACCACAGAAAATGTGTTTAACTTTTCTCATTAAATAATTATATTTCGATAAAGTGAAGTAAAAGGTAGAAAATATTTTGCAAAAAATAAAAGATAAATGTCAATCCACACAGAATCGTAAGGGTTATGGTGCAAATTTACGGTTCCTTCGGCTATCACGGTCGGCACACGGCAGGTCCGAGCTCATTTGTGCGGTCTGGGTTTTTACGATTTAGAGGACTAAACGGCTGAAATGAACTGTAAGGGTGATAGATTATTATGGTTCCTAACAATAGAGTCGCATTATGTGTAATAACAGATGGGCAAACGCAAAGTGTCTGAGCTTACTCTGTACCTGGACGCCAAGTGGTTATATTGGCATGACAGCTCAAGGTCGAATTTACCGTCGTTTCAGATTTGTACTGGGCCTTAACAACTAGCGTCGCTTAACGCGACGATGTACCCCTCAAGTTGTGTTTCTGACTCTACAGATGGCGCTGTTTCTTGGCCCAAAATAATTTATGACACAACCCCATGGAAAAGAAGATTTACTGGGTCCTAATCGGCAATAAACTTTGGTCGACTACCTTCCGTGAAAAGGTTCTCTTATCACAATACATGCCATCTGGTAACTGCCACGAGGCCTGTGACGAGGTTGTCGGCGAGTTGGTTTTCGAAATTTACGTCTACAGACAGACGTTCACCGAGTTATTGCTCCTGAAAGATGCGCATTATGTACTTTGCGCATGGAGACAAAAGACTTCAAAGATAGAGCACTCGAGGGTTGCTGGTAAGGTAGCCGCATGGGCTAGTGGCTGAAAGTGGACGGTCGAGGTCGTAGGTTCGGTTCTTGGCCCAGGACAAGGATTTTTTTCCATTTTTTTTGAGACACGCGAAAAAGTTTTGTACAAGGTCAGTTCTGGGCCCTGTAATTTTTTTTTAAAAGCACGATTAGAAATTACCACTAAAAGAAGTTTTACGTTTTACATAATGCGGTCATTGTTTACTTTACCCACTTCTGGATTTTCAAAAAGCCAATTACAGCAAAGCATTCCTTAACATTTATATATTACGGAAATCAATATCTTTTTTTGTGCAAACCACTTTTATTTTTACTCTTATTTTCTTTGCCTTAGCACATCTCCATCTCAAAAACCAAGAAGTGGACATTGTAAACAATCACCCATAATGCGCATGTTTCAGGAGCAAGAGCTCCGTGGAACGTCTGTCTCTTACAACCTTGTCCGCGGCGTCCTTTATAGAGACCTATGTCCTATAGCGGTTCCACAATCGCTGGATGCCCGATGGGCTCACACCAACATCTCTTGCAACTTGCCGAATGGAAGTTCCATTTTCAATTAGAGCAACACCGCGTGCAATTTCCACCTCATTGAGATACCTCATTTTGATTTTAATACTGGTTAGATGACATTTAATGTCAGTTTTGAGTAAGACAATCAACAAAGAGTCGCATTACATTCACTTTGATTTTCGTAGTTTTATTAATTTTCTGTTCAAGTCTTTAGAAGAAAGGATTGGTTGAATGTTGCTGCAATTATTGTTTCTTAGGAATATTAGATGACGGAAACATTATTGAATAATAAAGACGTTTCCATTATAGGTACAGACCAACTCCAACTAACCATGAGAAAAGCTGTTGTTTCAAAAAGACGTAGTTTTTGTCTTTCTTAGGAATGTGACCAACTAACCCTTAAAAAAACACACAATTATTACTTTCAAGTTCAGGGGCAATTGAGGATCACTAATGCAGTGAAATGTTATTTTATTGGGTACAATGAGTTTGAGGAAAATAATTTATTTATCAAAGAATCTCCATGCCGATTTTGTTTTCTTCATTACCACCGTAACCGCCGGACAACGAAAATAAACTATTATGTTTGTCGTGGTTGCTTTCGTTCCCCATCATTTCAGTTTATTTATGGTACAATTGCAAAGTAACAGATAAGGGATCATAAAACTGACCGCAAGTGCACCTCTGATCGACGGTGACAGGTCCGTGACAGCTCAAACTTTGAAGCGCCACGTGGTGGCTCTACACCGAACTAAATTTAACATGGCAAGCATAGGACCGTAAGTTGTCGATTAAGATAGACAGTAGACTAATTAACTTTTCTTAAAATTTCTTTAACTTTTGTTAATAGCGCTTTAAAATCTAGCTATTAACATATAACCGCATAGAAAAAAATAATGGCAACGTTGATTAATTAATCATAAAATCAAAATTTCAAACTTTAGCCGGATTTTGAGCTCGTTATTTTTTAGATTACAATTTTTTGTATACAAGGAAATGATCAAGTCCTCAAAATCTTCGGTTGTAACCGCGATATAACGATCAAAAGATTGCTGCAGACGTATTCTAAATTAACTATTACCACTTTGTTAATTGAGGTGCATACTTCAATTATACGGTAGTATGTAACTGAAAGATTCCTTTATAATATTTAATAAAATGTATTTTTCTAACGCCATAAGTTTTCATACTACAGTGGTATAAAGTCGAGCAAAATTTGGCAAAATGTCTCCTTCGCCACCTTAACCTACGGAAGTCATTTCACAGAGTTGCGCATGCGTACATATTTCGATATGAGTAATTTCAACAGGTTTTGCTTGCTATTAGAATAACACGTTGTTGATATACCCTAGGACCTCATTAAACCGAAGTTGACCTAATATCGAATTAAGGGTACATTGAAATACCAGAGGGGCGTTGATTAGTCCGAAAGGAGCTTGTAGAAACTCATAATGGCCATCTTGGGTTGCAAAAGCAGTTAGGGGTATGGTCAGGTCCAACACAACGGGAATGTGATGGTACCCAGAGAAGAGGTTTTACAAGGGCGTCTTCATAAATAATTCATTCCTGGTATAATTGATCTATTTTTAACCTCTGCATGATGTAACAAGAAATTGAAACCCCCAAATCGACTAGTTCATAAGCCATTATCTAAGCCAAATTCAGCCAGTGGCGGCTGGTCAGGGGAGGCAAGTACGGCCCTGCCGTACCAAAGAATTCAGAGACAGAAAAAAACTGTTTCTTTTTAATTTTTACTTTAAAATTGTAATACATATTTGAAAATTGGAAAAACTCGTGCCGCGGAATGTAGATACAGGATTCGTGGCGGCTCGGAATAATTCGCTTCATTTTCGGAAACGCTACGGCGCGGCGATGTTTGGCCGATGCTGAGCGTCAAGAACACGCGTACGTCTTTGACCCAGCTCCGTGTGTTTGAGCAGCACGTATGTCGAAGAATACTCCCCAGAGTCGGCCAGAGCCGAGAGTGCCGGCTTAGGTCACGTGTTTTCCATTTGTTTTAACGATAAAATAACAACAGGATTTTAACTGCATCCAAGTTCACCCGAAATCAAGTCTCCATCAAAGGGAATTTCAAAAGGACATCCCAGAATCCCAGAACTTTTTAACAGTAATGGATTAATGAATTTTCTGAATCAACGATTTTAGCAGCTAGGTCCGGCACGGCGTCTTACATTTAAACTTACCGCAACTTCTGGACATTTATTCGATTGGTCATTGAGTTCACCAATGCCTGATTGATATTGAGAAATGACAATCCTGCCAAGAAAACTCTTAGACCTCCCCGTTGGTTCTTGCTGGACAACTTGAATTTTTGGTAATTGTTTACAATGCCCACTATTGGCTTTTTGGGGTCTTTTTTTTGGAAACCATCGTGAAACATCATTATAATGCCATTTTAAGCAATAAAATGTTGTGCAAACGATAAATAATTTTATATAAAATTTATAGATGTAGATGTGCTAGGGCAAGGAAAATAAGAGTAAAAATAGAAGTGATTTGCACAAAAAAAGATATTGATTTTCGTAATGTATACATAGTGACGAATGCGTTGGTGTAATTACTTTTTAAAAATTGAAGAGTGGGTAAAGTAAGACCGAATTTTTTTGCAGAATAGAAAATTCAAGTTGACAAACTAGAGAGAAAATGGAAATATTATTATTATTGGCCGCCTCAACTATGAGGGGCACGAGCCGCCACTGAATTCAGCAACTTTGTTTCAACATATTGTCCATGGGTATTCATCAGAGGGTTTGAGTAATTACGATTTTAATTTTCAAGAAGCTCATCCTTCACCATTCTCTTTTTCACCCGTCACATAAATTCTTTTCAAATAGACACGGCATTTTATAAGCGCATTAGGCGTCTCGACCGCGGCCTCTCTATAAAACCCCGGCTGCTGCTGGCGCCTTATTTTGTCAACTTGGCGTCGCCTGAAAATATCAATTAGATAGTTATCGTTGCGGAAGATAATAAACCTCTAATTACTCGTAAGACGAATCGACGCCGCCTCCACCGACTTCAATGCCAATGCCGCCCCTGTTGACGTCAATGGGAAAGCTGACGCCGATGGCCATCAGTAACATTGATGCCGCTGCCAACACCTCCACCACTGCTAGGGTTTGTCGTGTAGCTGGAGGTAGCCCCGCGTGACAAAAGAAAGTGTAGAACGCAATTCTGTAACAATATTAATAAATTATTTGCAAAACCATTTTGTAAGCCGGATATTTATCCACAGTTAAACTTTTGAACTAAGGTAAATCAAAGGGATCGCAGCTCGCAACCCCGATTTATTTAAAAATACATTTCAAAGGAAATACATTTAACATGGTGACTGCCAAAGCGTTTTTTTTCTGTACTTTATGTTCGAGCCAAGGGGCATATAAGGTAAAACTTTCATCATTTGAGCTATAATGCGCAAAGATAAATATTCACCAGTAATAAAGTCTAGTAAAAAAGAATTTCAACCCCTGCAAAGAAAATCGCGGAAATGATGTCACGGTCACATTGACCGAGCTGGCACTGTGTGGAAGAAGTGACTGTTCTACTTGAAGAGAATTTGAATTTACTGTCAAGGATGTGAAGGAGAGCCTCATCTGTGCATTGACTGTTTTAACAAAAAACACTGCTATCGTGTGGAGTGAAATCCTACATTACAACTCAAAATTGTTGTTACTTTTATAAGAATTTTCAAACCAATTTTTATAAGAATTTATGCCTTTTTAAAATTTAGAAATACTGCGTAATTTTTTTATAATTATAAATTTACAAATATACAGGGTGGGGCAATAGTGCGCCCGAGTTCGATAGCTCGAGTTCTATGATAGGTAGAAATTTGATTTAAAAACACAGATAAACTAGAGAAAGAAGTCTATAACCGGAAATTATTTTTGAACATACAGGGTGAGCCAAAACAATTATACAGGAGCAAGTGACATTTTTTTAAATAGAATGTGGTGTGCAAAATAAGATTTTTCGGAGCCTTTTTCTAGACTCTTTTCATTCCAATGTTATTACTGACAATTTCCAAACCACTTGGATGTAGTAATTTTTTTTGTTCAAATAATGGCATCTGCAAATGCATGTTAAAAAAATCACTACAGTCACAATTATGAGTTCTAAGAAAAAATTATGTAAAGACTATTTATGAAACATCTGTGGAATGTCTTTGAATCGTTTTAACTATTAAAATATTATACAGGGTGGCTAAATTTAATTTTTCAATTTAGAACTTTTTGAATTTAATTTTCTCTATTTTTTCAAATGGAACATCCTGTATATTTTTTATCGGTATGACGTAGAAACTAAATATGTACAAACATTTTTTGTATGTACACCCCTATGGCTATTTGTAACCATTTTCGATTTATCGCCCAATAATTACAAAAATCAAGAATAATCCTAAATAATTAGATTGTTTTTCAAATTACTCGACAGATAAAATTGTAATAAGTGCTCCAGATGTTTTGTTTATAAAAACAGAATAAGTTTTTTTAGTAAGTTTACTTTATGTTTGTATCTTGGTCATTTTTTGCATTTCATATTATCCGACAAGAAATACACATTTATCGCAGTTACCTGTCGTCAGTTGTCATTTTTGTGTCAATTTTGAAACATTTGAAGTTTTTTATCGAGTTACATATTTAAAAAACGATCTAATTTTTTAGGATTATTCTTGAATTTTGTGATTATTTGGCAATATTTCGAAAATGGTTACAAATAGCCATTAGGTGTGCATACAAAAAACGTTCGTTTTTAGTTTCTACATCATATCGTTAAAAAATATACAGGGTGTTCCATTTAAAAAAATGGAGAAAATTAAATTCAAAAAGTTCTAAATTAAAAAATTAAATTTAGCCACCCTGTATAATTTTTCAAAAGTTAAAACAAATCAAAGATATTCCACAGATGTTTCATAACTAGTCTTTACATAATTTCTTCTTAGAACTTATAATTGTGATGGTAGTGATTTTTCTAACATGCATCTGCAGATGCCATTATTTAAACAAAAAAAATCGCTACATCCAAGTGGTTTGGAAATAGTCAGCAATAATATTGGATTGAAGAGTCTAGGAAAAGATTTCGAAAAATCTTCTTTTACACACCACATTCCATTTAAAAAACTCTCACTTGCCCCTGTATAATTGTCTTGGCTTACCCTGTATGTTAAAAAATAATTTCCGGTTATAGACTTCTTTCTCTAGTTTATCTGTGTTTTTAAATCAAATTTCTACCTATCATAGAACTCGAGCTATCGAACTCGGGCGCACTATTGCCCCATCCTGTATATGTATGTTGAACGCTTAACAAAAACAAAGACTGTCTTTTCTAAGTACTTGTGTTTCTGATCTTTTATCTGCCATTTCTTGGCTGTTAAATGTGTACGGAAGAAACTGGCACTGCACAGCACAGTGCTTCTTTTAGGCTAGCTCGGTGCAAAAAATTTTCTCAGTCATATGGACCGCGTCAGTTTGGGGAAAAAATTTTCTCTGTCATATTGACCGAGATGGCAGTCAACATGTTAATGTAGAGGTAGGTACCTTAACCGTCTTGTGCTTTGCAAAAAAAAAAAAATATAGAGCAAAAGAATACATGGCGTCGACTGAAGGGATTATTGAACCTATCTACCTTAACTAACTTAACCTAAAACTAAATTACATGAGTCTAAATTACGGCTTCCGGGCGGGTGGTGGACGCTCAAAAAATATGGAACAGTCGAAATCCACGAGTATCCTGCCCAGTAAAATGGGTCCTACCGATGTCCTCAAGGAGGATGGGCCATTCATTGAACATTCTTCGGAGATTCGTGTGGGCTTATCGGTAATCTGGGCACTGGTAGATTGAAAAGAGCCAACACACTTCCTTCCTGAAACACGTAATTTGGTGAAACCGGGGAAGTGGTTGGAGTTTTTCGCGCCCGGCCAACCGCCTGGGTGGGTAAGGGTGGATTGGTAAGGCAACTTACGTCCAAGTCGGACATTGGCTAAATCACTATCATTGACTGACAGGATGTTTATTAGCACAAAGCAGAAACAATTAAAAAAACAAAGGAAACAAAGTTGATAAACAAATACAACAATACATAGTAGCATACTCACATAAATAAGAAACATTTTTTATGAAAAGTGTTGGGTATCATCGACACACACGACAACACCCCCACGTCGCATATTGTCTCAGGAATGAAATTAGGCGATTGCCGAATTAATTAATCAAAGAACAAACGTGGAAAAAATTAAGAATCAAAAAAATAAAAATAATCGACTGTAACTTCTATTATTGTCATAAAATAAAAGATGAGAATTGGTACTACCAGCGCCATCTATGTTTAGTGATGTGTCGTTGATATAAGTAACTAGCTATGCTGATTGCTGATGCAAGCTCGTTAGACTATCGATGGCTCCGCTAGGTGACGCTTCTGATCTTGAAATTTGCCAATAGCTATTTAAGTTAAAAGCAGCCATTACAAAACAGTAGAGGGTCCTCCACAAAGAGGGCGCTAGTAGCTTCGAATTCAATGATTCTCTTTTTTCATATAGGTAGTTCCTCATAGATGTCGCTGATTTTTTCGGTTAAAAGAAGAATGCTGCATTGTACGTCGAAATCGATGATTACGGTTGCTAGCACACAGAGGGCGCTACTGCGGTGCGCTTTTATACAGCCATTGTTTGTTTTGTAAATTGAAACTTTGTTGAAAGGTCAAACGTCGACTAAATGTTATTATACTACCCAGGCGCCAGAATCGTCGAATTGAGATTATCGAGTTGTTGAGTGGTAGATTTTAACTGCCGCATTCACAATTCTTTGTTTTCATTGACCAGTGCTGCCGTTTCGGTACAATTGTACTGAATTCAGTACAAAATGACCAAATTCAGTACGTCAGTACGACATTTTGGAAAAACCATCAATTTCAGTACGAAATTTGAATTCCAAAATGGGTTCTAAAACTAATGTCAATTTGCAAGAAAATAATAAAAGCTTGGAAAATAACGATTATGAATGAAAGTTTAGATGATTTATGAACGACGATCAGTATGGAATTTTGAAATTCGGCAGGAAACTACAAATTACACTTACGTTAATGTTCTTACTGCTGCCCTCCAGTAGCTAATGGCTGAAATTGCGACTAAAATCTCGCTAAAAACTGTAAACTTTTAATTTTTTTGCAGGGAATTTGAACGTAAATACGTAATTTTCCAAAATAAAATATACCCGAGGTCATTATTTATTTCTTATTTCACATCACTATCAAATTTTCTAAAAAGCAAATAGAGCGATTCTTAATTAAAACTCTTAAATATGCTAATTTTTATATTTTCCGCCATTCAGTACATTTTTGACAGATTCAGTACATTTTCTGCCTCAAAATCAGTACGTTTTGAAAACAAGCCGCGGCAGCACTGTCATTGACTGTTTTTGCGATCATCCCGACAAACTGTTAGTGTTCTTAGTGTGTAGGTACTTGTGTAATTTCAGTGAAAATTCAGGAAGATGCCAAAGTATTGTGCTACGCAGAACAAGAGAAATCGGCGAGCAAAAGCCACTAGAAATTGGCATGAATTGAAGGGAAAAAACCTACTTTCTAGGTAAGTGACTATTTCTACTACAAAGTGATTTATTCTGACCGTTTATTAGAAGTATCTCGAGAAAGAAAGAATGATCTGACCTGAAAATTTCCTCATAGTTTTAGCGAGATAGGATCTAATTAGTGAAAACACTTTCAAAATGGCGTCATCTCCGCTTGCGGGAATTTGAAATTAATTTTGTTACTATAAATGGAATATGTACCCCAATTCTAATTTTTTTTCTGGATTCTGTGGAGAATTGGAAAGTCATTTGCTAAAAACTTTTTATACCTAAAATCCACAGGTACTTTGGACATGATTAAGTTTTTCTGAAAAATTTGATGTCGGTAGAAAAGTAAAATTACAGCAACAGTTGACGACAACACCATTGGTTTTTTTTTTGATGCGGGAAAGATATAACGTTGGAGCTATTAATGTTATAAAAAAATATCCAAAATATTGGAACAGTAAAGTTTATAACTAACGACATACGTCGAATTTACAAAAACAGCAAACAATCTGTGGCTGTGCTGTGGTTACAACCAATAAATAGAGAAAAGTAATGCGCTTATAATGATGTCATGATGTTCCAATACCGAAATGTATGGCTCTTTAAATATCTACGGTTTTTATATTTTATGGAAGAAAATTTAAAAAGTACCGACTTCTAGGAGGCTTTGCCTTTAACAGCCTAATTGACAATACTAGGTTTTCAACGGATCTGAAAGATAATAAATGCAATTATGTACGTACAGTGGCGAGCAAAAAATAAGGCACGATGTTTCTTTCTAGTGTAAACCAACTCCATTTGGTAAGGCGGGCAGGGCATTGCGACCCACCCATTTCCAGGTGATTCGCTGCTGGGCGAGGGAAGTGGGTGAATTTTGGGGTAGATATACCCTCCCAGCGGACTAAATATTTATTATCCGTAGCACAATTGGGCGATAAAAATTTCTGGAGGTCCAATACGGCAAACTGGCGACACTGTAGGTAAAATATCTACATATTTCCTACAGGCGCTTCGAAATCAAAAAACGTGACATTTACGTATCAAACGTAACTGGACCGTTTTAAGCTGATAATAATTATTCATTGTAGGTATACACTAACATGAAGCTGGTGTATGATGAGTTTTTAATCATTTATTATTTTAATCCAAATTTAAGTAGGTGGTTATGGTTTATAATTATGAACATTTTCGGTAAAAACCAAATACAACGTTTGTAACCGACGTATTTGCTTATTTATTAACAAATTGATTTTTAATGTTATTATCCTTTCCGGCTTCCAGTATTGATTTATTTATATTGTTCAGCAGGTGAAATTAAAATTTGGAACAAATAAGCAATAAACAAGTAATTATTATCTATTATAGGACAATTGCCCAATTCATAACGCCAGAATTGTTCAACGACAGTAGAGTTACTGTCCTGCCATGACCGTCGAAAAGTCCATATCTCAATCCCATTAAGAATGTGTGGGCGCTATTGTGGGAAAAAATTAATAGAAACTTATTTCGATCGGAAAATAAAGAGTAACTTTGGACCGCTATTGAGGACGCCTGCGATACCTTGCCATAGGTGATTTTCAAAATATCATGGGATGAATATCTAGGCACCTGGCAAAGGTCATGGAGCTGAATGAGACACCAACAAAATATTAAGAAATGGGTACTTTTTCTTGTTCATATTTTGTCATATTTCATTATTAATGTTTTATCTTTTTTGTTTATACCCATTATATATTTTTATTTTAGATAAATTCACATAGATATACAATTTATCATTATTATTTATTAGGTCGTGATGATATTAGGGAAAATAGAATTCTGAACTATCCACAATGGCGCTGAGCACGGCTACGCTGAGACAGCCACTCATACAGCGAGTTTAACACAACTTAAAAATCATCAATTTTGCTTTACAAGTCGTGCCTTATTTTTTGCTCGCCACTGTACATCAGAATAATTCGTATGTCATAAAAACTCGGGAGTAAAATAAAATCATCCAACATCACAAAAATAGGGAGTAAAATTATACAAGCCAAAAATTTAGTTATAGTCTTAGCGAGTGAGGATGTAATCAATGAAAATATTTTCATAATACAGGGTGTAACAGAAATAAGTACATTAATTTCAACTGGTAATAGACCTCTTCAAGACGAAAAACTTTTCTTAATAATTTTTTTTAAAGAACGTTTTAGTTTTTGTGTTAAAATTATTTAGAAATCTTACACAATTTTTTTACACGCCACTGGAGGCAACGTTACCTAAGTCAACAAGATGAATTAATTGTATTATTATTGTTCTTTGTTGGAGCATTTCATAAGAGGCTCATCAATTTGTAGGAGGAAAAAATGCTTTTAAAAAATTCGATTTCGAAAAAATGGTACATAGAAAAAAAATTTGTTTTGATGAGTTCTACCACTGGTTAAAATTAATGTACTTATTTCGGTTACACCCTGTATATTGGCACTTTTGCATACGTATAATGAAAGTTGACAACAACTTTGTTATTTTAAATAGAATACCTCAATTTTTAACTTATTTCTGTTTAATGAACATCATTTGGTTAAAAAATCCCTTTACTTAAAATCACAATTTTTCAAGATTTTACATTTATCTGAAAATTTGGACAGATAAATGATGTGACGACACAATTACATATGTCAGCAACAGTTGATAATAGCACGTTGAATTTTTTATGCTGGTGAGACAATACACCACTTGATGGAGAAAAGTAATGCTGTATGAAAATGTATGGTTCTTTAGATATTTGCAATTTTCTTATTTGTCAGAGAAAATTGAATATAGCACCGATTTCTAGAAGGCTTTGATTTGAGGAATATTGTTGATATGGTTTTCAACGAGTTAGACGGGGACCTGTGTTTGGTTTATCCAAATTTGAGTAATTATTCGCCAGCCTCTCAACAATTACACACAGACACACGAATTACGATTATTATCTGTCAGATCTGAAAAATATGTTATAACTTTTTGTTATTTTTGTCATAGTGAGTTTGCGTATCACAAACGTTATAACTTCGTTACATTATAAGCTTCTTACTCGATTTCCTGTTGGCAATATTTAACACGTTGCTAAGAGAAAAATGTTGTAACGTACGGTATAAACAAAAAACAAGTATAGCGCAAACTCACTTGTAGTATTTCTCTTTACGTTACCTTCCCAACCAATACTAATTTCGAATATTTTCTTTTTAGGCAAGACGTAGCAAGTTTTGACTCAAAAGTAGAAGTAGAAGCAGCGACCGATGAGATCCCTGAACCTATTGTTGCTACTACATTTTCCTCGGTAGACTCTTCTACTAATAATGTTAGTGTGCCACAGCCTGTTGATGATGCTTTCGTAGACATAAACATTTTACTTGAAAGGTCAGGTAGGTACATCACTTTTATGATTCATTTTCGTAGAAAAAGGTTTTATGTCGTCCCATATTACTATCAGGTAAGAATAATGACCAATCACACTATATTTCGAGCTCTTATTAAAAAGACCATTTTCTTCGCAACAATTACATCGCATTTCTGATTGTCCAGAAAATCGGCCACTACGCGAAAAGGTCAAAAGACGTACCTAAGTCAAAATTATTTGAGATCGACTGATGCCGACCGGCCGCCGTTTCATTGAAAATGATTTTAAAAATTAATACAATCATTTTCATCAAGTACAAGGGCAATTACTAAGCGCCACTTTTGTGACTTTTTTATGAAAAAATTTCAGGAGAGAACGATTTTTTTGAATAACGTATGCAATTTATACTTACATACTGTTAGCGAGGTGACGCCAACGGCAGTCATAACATGCGGTAACCTGATATCTTCCCGATAGTCACGGAAAACAATGCATGTTCGCGGATTGCGGACGAGGTGACGAGGAGGATCGTGGGGCCGAGTGCAGAACCCAATCAATACTTTAATTGTTAATGTACTAATTAATTACTTTTCTTTAAAAGTCATCTTTTAGCTCAAATTTTGGTCATTGTTTACTTTACCCACTTCTGGATTTTCAAAAAGCCATTTACAGCAAAGCATTCCTTAACTTTTATACAGGGTAGGGCAATAGTGCGCCCGAGTTCGATAGCTCGACTTCTATGATAGGTGGAAATTTGATTTAAAAACACAGATAAACTAGAGAAAGAAGTCTATAACCGGAAATTATTTTTGAACAGAGTGAGCCAATACAATTATACAGGGGCAAGTGACACTTTTTTAAATGGAATGTGGTGTGTAAAAGTAGATTTTTCATAGATTTTTCGGAGCCTTTTCCTAGACTCTTTTCAATCCAATATTATTGCTGACTATTTTTAAACAACTTGGATGTAGCGATTTTTTTTGTTCAATAATGGCATCTGCAGATGCATATTAAAAAAATTACTACACTCACAATTACGACTTCTAAGGAAAAATGATGTAAAGACTACTTAGAAAACATCTGTGGAATGTCTTTAATCCGTTTTAACTTTTGAAAAATTATACAGGGTGGCTAAATTTCAAACTTCTTGAATTTGATTTTCTCTATTGTTTCAAATAGAACACCCTCTATATTTTTTATCTGTATGATGTAGAAACTAAAAACAAATATTTTTTGTATGTACACCCCTACGGCTATTTGTAACCATTTTCGATTTATCGCCCAATAATTACAAAAATCAAGAATAATTCTAAATAATTAGACTGTTTTTCAAATTAATCGACAGATAAAATTGTAATAGTAAGTGCTCCAGATCTTCTGTTTATAAAAACAGCATAAGTTTTTTTAGTAAGTTCACTTTATGTTTGTATCTTGATCATTTTTTGCATTTTATATTATCCGACAAGAAATACACATTTATCGCAGTTACCTGTTGTCAGTTGCCATTTTTGTGTCTATTTTGAAACATTTGAATTTTTTTGTCGAGTTATTTGGAAAACGATCTAATTTTTTAGGATTATTCTTGAATTTTGTAATTATTTGGCGATATCTCGAAAATAGTTACAAATAGCCATAGGAGTGTGCATACAAAAAATGTTCGTCTTTAGTTTCTACATCATATCGTTAAAAAATATACAGGATATTCTATTTGAAAAAATGGAGAAAATTAAATTCAAAAAGTTCTAAATTGAAAAATTAAATTTAGCCACCCTGTATAATTTTTCAAAAGTTAAAACGGATCAAAGACATTCCACAGATGTTTTCTAAGTAGTCTTTACATAATTTTTTTTTAGAAGTCGTAATTAAGACAGTAGTGATTTTTTTAACATGCATCTACAGATGCCATTATTTGAACAAAAGAAAATCATTACATCCAAGTGGTTTGGAAATGGTCAGCAATAATATTGGATTGAAAAGAGTCTAGGAAAAGACTCCAAAAAATCTTCTTTTACACACCACATTCCATTTAAAAAACTCTCACTTGCCCCTGTATAATTGTCTTGGCTCAGCCTGTATGTTCAAAAATAATTTCCGGTTATAGACTTCTTTCTCTAGTTTATCTGTGTTTTTAAATCAAATTTTTATCTATCATAGAACTCGAGCTATCGAACTCGGGCGCACTATTGCCCCACCTTGTATATTACGGAAATCACTATCTTTTTTTGTGCAAACCACTTTTATTTATACTCTTATTTTTCTTGCTCTAGCACATCTACATCTATAGATTTTGTATAAAATTTTTGATCATTTGCACAACATTTCATTACTTAAAATGACATTATAATGATGTTTCACGACGGTTTCCAAAAAAAAACACCGCAAAAAGCGAGAAGTGGGCATTGTAAACAATTACCAATTTACCGTCTTTGGCAATCTTTCCACCGTCCTGACAATAAACAGGCGCTAAATAGCATTCGAACAACTATACCAAGACGCTGTTTCAGAAACCATAACACACCTAATTTATCGTTTGTAATATGATATGAGTTGGTTGCAGAGACCACGCTGCGACTGTCGAGAGAGATAGTATGTGAGAGAAGGAAAACTTCAGGGCGGCAAACAGTGTCGACATTTTACATAATTTTTTTTTTATTTATAAACCAATCAATTTTTTTACTAGCGTTTTGTACTCAAAGGTTTGAAGAACTTTCGTAACAGCTTTAATTTTAGGCACGGTCTTTTTAATTTTTACCATTTCACGGAAATTGCTAATCGCTTATGTCAAATAGTTTGGAAAATATCCGTGTTTAAAAATAGTGAAAAATAGGTATATAATATAACGAGTAGTATAGTCTTTTTTTCTTTCAGATTCAGGGTCAATAAAACAGCGGACAGAAGCAAATGTTATTTTGTGGCTTGAAATGTGTGGACCCACAACAGTTCATATCAGAAACAAAGAAGTTGGAAAAGTTGGAGAAGAAAAAGAAAGTCGTTTCGTTAATTAGTGGCTCTGCCGTCGTAGACCAAGGTCTAAAAACATCAAGAGCGTACCGAAAATATTGAACGAATTGCAATAGTTTGTGAAAAAATTAATATGTGCTTTTCTTATTTAATTATTTTCTGATACTAAGGTGATTATAAACTACCTGTTTGATTTGATTTATTTGTACATACATATAAATATTATTATTAATATGTAATTTTTTAGTTGTGCCCACTAGTTGAATAAAATGTGCTCCATCTTTTTGCTATACCTTATAAATTTTAATTGTAATTTGTTCTGCAACGGCTTTTTCATAGTTTTGTTGAAAATGTGTTCTATCGGGAAATGATTCCTATGTTACCTTTACTTATATCTAAGACTAAAAGGCCCAGTTGATTGAAGATACCTTTAATTTAACCTAGTTGATTTGCTATAGAAACAATTATTCAACTGAACCTTTTAGTCTAAATGAATTCTGATTGTAGCGGTATACATACAGATTATTTTGCAGTGAAACTCATGTAATTTTTTTTAACTATTTAGCTGAAGGAATATTGTATTGTAAAAAACAATAAGTTTAACTTTCATCTTACGAAATGCAATATGTCAAATACGTATATGTATTATTATTGTTTATAAAATAATAAATGTTGTATCTACTTTGAAAGTATCAGTAAAGTGAAATGTTCTTGAGGTATTGGCTCCTATCCTTATAGTTTTGTATGTAACATTTATTCCTTATTTATTTCTTGATTACGATGGACGACAACAGTATAATTTGGTAAAATATCAACCGTACATGACAGAAACCTTGTAAAAACCAGTTATTGTATGCATAAAGGAAACAATTTTCTCTACAGCACACTTGCAGTATACACAATGGATCATAGAAGTAGGAGGGAGCGTTACTCAGTTTGTGAAGCCATGTTTAAATGGATGCGAATAAAACAAATGCTCATTGGAAACTGCCTAACCAATCCACATCAGCAATAATACTTATAAAAAACTGTACTAAATTTTCAATAAAATAAATTATGTACTCTAAAAATTTATTGCATATTTGCTACATACAAATATACTGTGAGAATGTAATAAATACATAATGATGCATTGAGAACAATAAAATCTTTTAGGTAATAGCATAATATTAAAATTATAATGTATATTAACGTAAATTTAAGTAAACACATAGATGGCAGAGGTTCATGTTGCTTTTAAATCAACAACTAGGTATGCCTCAAGTGATTGGTTGGCTTCTTCACAAATTGTTAGCTGTTTCATTTTCCGGTTGATTCCCTTTTGTGTTTGAACCTTCAATGAAATTTATATTAATCTATCCAATACAGCAACTTTTCTCAACAATATAATATGTACAATTGTATATGTTTATAGAAATGCACCGAAAAATGATATTGGCTTTTCTTAAGTGGATTGTATTCTAGCACCCAATTTTGTAACCCTGGCTTCCCATGGTCGTTACATTTTGAGAGAGAGCCAATCTTTAACCCCAGCTAGAAAGACTATCCTTTCATAATTATGTCCTTCAAAAGTTACACAATCGGGGGATAAATTTAAATTGGGCAGCTATTATATTATTGTACTAACGTGCTGTAAATACGTCGGAAAAGAAGGAAAATGGTACACGAAGCGTCTTTCTTCAGTCTCACAACATTCAATGTAAACTCCATCACAACAGTCTTTGCAAAAGTGCTTCCAACATCTACTCTAGCGTGAGGTCACTAATTCTTGCGTTAAACTCTACGAATCCATTATAGCCGTTGTTACTTGTTCAGGGCCTTTGAAAAATCTAAAGAAATAATGAAAACTATTATTATTTGCCAACAACGTTCGACTTTTCAGTTGTATAGAACAAAATCGTCTGGAACTCAACTTACCACCGGGTCTTAGATTATTTCAAGATTTTCTTTCTCGATTGAACGGTTGAAACTCGATAGAACAGCCAATCGACGAACAACACACTGGTTACTAGATATATTTGGATTATTAAACAAATGTACCAGAGCACGTGCCATTGTTTTGTTTTCTATACAAATGGTGGTTGTTATTGACAGAATGACGAACGACAGAGCGCCCTCTGAGAGGCAATGGCTGAAGTTTCAGACGTGATTTGCGACGCCATTACCGCTGGCAATGACATTTGTTGTCTATCAAGTTATATCGTACGATTATTATCAACAATTGTGACTTGGGCTTTGGGGTTATTACTTCTTACAATCATACCTCGGAGTTAACCAACTTTGGTCGTCTTTGGTGTAACCAAAAATTCCAATGTTTACAAAGTTTGCATGCAAAATACTCGTTTATTTAAACAAGTAGGCTGCTGGAAAAACCTCTTTGCCCTGTTCAAACCTTTCTTAATCACGTAGTGCGATCAGATTTGCAAGACTCTTAATAATAACAACATGTTATACCTGGATACACAGGTCTACATTTTGCACGTGGCGCCATCTTATGATGCGTGTGAACTAAAGGCCCCTTTTAAGGGTGAGATCCCGTTTAGATTGCTACGAAATTTCAGAACCGAAGGAATCGTTGGTTGCCTATGCAGCCAAGGATTCCTTCGGTTCTGACAGGCCCATAAAAGAGAGATTATATCGGAAGGGTAGGTTCTAACAAAACGGCTAATAACCATTGTAGTAACGTTTCTTCCATGGAAGTACCTGAGGCCCTGGGGACCGATTTTTGTGTGCCTACTCGGCGCAAATTTGTGGGAGAAAAACGGGTAAATTTTTCAATCATATGAGGGTAGATGCTACGCAGCGGCAACTAATGTCAATACTAAAGGTCAATTTACAGTTAGTGCAAAAAAAATTAATAATGGACTAATAGGGCAGTATACTTTAAATATTTCACAAAATCTTTAAAAAAAAAACTTGCGGGTCCAGATCTAGTTTACGGAGTCGAGGAAGAAG
This sequence comes from Schizotus pectinicornis, assembly GCA_951805265.1. Classification (NCBI taxonomy): domain Eukaryota; kingdom Metazoa; phylum Arthropoda; class Insecta; order Coleoptera; family Pyrochroidae; genus Schizotus; species Schizotus pectinicornis. Next base: position 10,085,313 of record OX638209.1, on the reverse strand, counting down.
ATATAAGCCCAGCAGAACTTAAAACTTTAAAAAACAACTTTTTAGAAAATATGCGTCAAGCGGATGTAGAAAAAAATCCAATTAGAAACAGTCGGTCAGCGAACCAATTCTCAATGGCGCACGGAAAGACAAGAGAGACTAACGGCAAGTTGGTTTGGCAAAATTTGTAAAATGCGACCTTCAACGGATACTTGCAACATGATCAAAAATATATTATACGGTAGCATGCAACTAGACAGGGTAAAGGCTATACAGTACGGTATAAATAATGAACAGAGTGCAATGGATTAGTTTTGTCAAGAATTAGGTATTACGGTCACATCTTGCGGTTTGTTTATTGATGAGAAGAAGAAATTTTTAGGCGCGTCTCCGGATGGCGTTGTGGATGAAAACTTTATCATAGAAATAAAATGCGCATATAAAGGTCGTGATTTGACGGTAAGGGAGGCACTAGAACAAAAACTAATAACTTTCTGCCGTATAGACGATTCTGGACATATTAAATTAAAAAATAATCATTACTATATGTAACAAATTCAAGGGCAGCTACATGTTACAAAACGGAAGTATTGTTATTTTGTTGTGTTTACCAATCAGAGTATTCATTATAAAATAATATAAAAAAACATGATTTTTGTTCCTTAATGATTGCTAAGTTAGAAAATTTTTATATGAAAGCTTTTTTACCTGAAATTATAGATCAGAAATTTTTCAAAACTCGATCGGTCCGTAGTTTAAAGCGTAGTGAAGTATTTTAATTTGTAGGCAAACCTAAAATAATCTTTATCCTATCACATACATGTTGGTCAGCAGAAGCCTCTGTCTCTGGATTTTAAATAAAGTATCCTATGCATTCCGTTTGACGATTTTTTTATTAGCGTGTGAACTCTTCTTCCATTTGTGGAGTTTTTTTTCTTTTTTGGACATTGAGTGTGTCCCCTCTGTGGATTTATTGTTTTTTTTTTTGTTTTATAAAGTAACCTGCGATCCAAACGTAAAGTCCGTTTGACGATTTTTTATTAGCGTGTGAACTTTTCCTCATGTATTTGTGTAGTTTTTTCTTTTTTTGGACATTGAGTGTAAAACCTCTCTGTGGATTTATTGTTTTTTTTTTTAATAAAATATCCTGCAATGCAAACGTAAAGTCCGTTTGACGATTTTTTACTAGCGTATGAACTCTGCCTCTACTTGTGGAGTATTTTCCTTTTTTGGACATTGAGTGTGAACCCTCTGTGGAATTGATTGTTTTCTTTAAATAAAATAACTTGTGATCCAAACGTAAAGTTTGTTTGACAATTTCTTTATTAGCGTGTGAACTCTCCCTCTATTTGTGGAGTTTCTTTTCTTTTTTGGACATTGAGTGCCTGGATTTTTTTTAATAAAAAAAATTTTTTTTAAATAAAAAAATACTCTGATAAAACGTAAAGTCCGGTTGAAAAATAATTCATTTATTAACAATAATTTAGCTTCGTAAAATTTTGACAATGATAATATTGGTGGAATTAATATTAATTTTTTCTTATTTGTATGAGAACCACTTGCCTGTGGACAGAAAAACATAATTTTTGACTGTGGCCGGCATACAACTTCAGCCGCTAGCCTAGGTAGGAGGCTTAAACGTACTTATAGTTACGGCTACTATTTGACAATGGGTCACTCGAGACCCTTTGTTACCCCATCATAAATCATGGAACATCAGCTGAGTTTTGTGAATTAGATGCCTCTTTGGTTGCCTAACTTTGAAATAGTTAATTACTTATAACAAACAAACAAATGATATTAAAGAAAATCCAGATACTTATGGCCCATTTCCTTGATAAACTCTATAAAATAGTGTAATTTGTTTCTTTTTTCCTGAAAATAGAGCTAAAATTCGAATTCCGTATTTCGGTCTTTTTTGGCTCTAATTAAAAATATTAACAGTTGTATGAAAATTCAGATATATCACGCTATTAAACTCGATGAGACAAATACACTAAGCTATCGACCTCCGCTTCAAATACATAATTGTGGAAAAAATCTTGGCGACCGTTTAGCATTGCGTTGCCCTCTACCGGCCACAAGCGGACTCTCACCCTTAAAAAAGCTACATATTAGCAAATTCTAAAAACGCTTTTAACACAAATTTAAAAAAAAAAACGTCAAATTTAAAGGATAATTGAAAGTTGATTATAAAATCGGTCCGAATTTCGTTTTGTAACCCATTACTCCACACTCGATATTCGCTTATGAAATCCCCTGGCACGGTTAGTTTTAAGATTCGGTTTTTAGTTATTACCAGTACAGCGTCGTCTACAGAGAGCACCCTTGTTACTGAGAGCTCTAACTGTAATTCTTTAATTCTTTCAACACATTTTTTCGAAGCCGGCCCTGTTTTACCTTCTTACTTGTGCTTTTCTTTTCACATCTGCGCAGTAGCACTAATCAAATACGTCTTAACAACGTTTTTCAGTCAGTCAGCAGTGTTTTTATGAGGTTGAGGTTAGTTTCGGAGACTACACTAAGCGCAACAGGGAGCGAGCTTTTTGCGCATGCGCTGGTAACAACGCTAACCAGGCGGGAACTTTTTCTAGTTTGACCAGTTTGACGTGTTCGGCGAATATAAACAACATACAATACACGTGTGCCGTATCTTTTGTATGGTTCTTGCTTGTTGATTAATAATTTATTTATCGCTTCAATTACCACATTTTCGCTGCGTTTTAGCTATTTACATACTACTATCTGTTCGTCAGAACAAAACACTGTTCGTTAGAACAAAATACTCCGTTCGTTATTACGACAAAATAATAATTCTGTTGAATTTTTTGAGGTAAGGTGCTTGAGCAGGAAACCATGGATTTAAAGACAATAGAAAGAGGAACGTGTCCTCACTGCCGCAAGCATTTTGCAAGCTGTAAGTTGAAAAATCAGCACATCAAGCGAGTTCATCATCTAGTTCCGGAAAGTACACCTCGAATAAGCCGCATTTCGTGCCCTTTGTGTGACGAAGGACGAGATAACATCGAGACATATGACCAGTTGACCAAAATCTTCAGGAAAATCACGACGTAAGTATTGAACAATTAACATTCGAGTTTTGTAGTAAACCAAAGTATGAAGAGTGGAAAAAATCAGTAAAAATAGAGGCCAGCTATGCAGTCCACAGAACACTTAAATGTAGTGACCACAAGCAGTTAGAAAATTTTTATATGAAAGCTTTTTTACCTGAAATTATAGATCAGAAATTTTTCAAAACTCGATCGGTCCGTAGTTTAAAGCGTAGTGAAGTATTTTAATTTGTAGGCAAACCTAAAATAATCTTTATCCTATCACATACATGTTGGTCAGCAGAAGCCTCTGTCTCTGGATTTTAAATAAAGTATCCTATGCATTCCGTTTGACGATTTTTTTATTAGCGTGTGAACTCTTCTTCCATTTGTGGAGTTTTTTTTTCTTTTTTGGACATTGAGTGTGTCCCCTCTGTGGATTTATTGTTTTTTTTTTGTTTTATAAAGTAACCTGCGATCCAAACGTAAAGTCCGTTTGACGATTTTTTATTAGCGTGTGAACTTTTCCTCATGTATTTGTGTAGTTTTTTCTTTTTTTGGACATTGAGTGTAAAACCTCTCTGTGGATTTATTGTTTTTTTTTTTAATAAAATATCCTGCAATGCAAACGTAAAGTCCGTTTGACGATTTTTTACTAGCGTATGAACTCTGCCTCTACTTGTTGAGTATTTTCCTTTTTTGGACATTGAGTGTGAACCCTCTGTGGAATTGATTGTTTTCTTTAAATAAAATAACTTGTGATCCAAACGTAAAGTTTGTTTGACAATTTCTTTATTAGCGTGTGAACTCTCCCTCTATTTGTGGAGTTTCTTTTCTTTTTTGGACATTGAGTGCCTGGATTTTTTTTAATAAAAAAAATTTTTTTTAAATAAAAAAATACTCTGATAAAACGTAAAGTCCGGTTGAAAAATAATTCATTTATTAACAATAATTTAGCTTCGTAAAATTTTGACAATGATAATATTGGTGGAATTAATATTAATTTTTTCTTATTTGTATGAGAACCACTTGCCTGTGGACAGAAAAACATAATTTTTGACTGTGGCCGGCATACAACTTCAGCCGCTAGCCTAGGTAGGAGGCTTAAACGTACTTATAGTTACGGCTACTATTTGACAATGGGTCACTCGAGACCCTTTGTTACCCCATCATAAATCATGGAACATCAGCTGAGTTTTGTGAATTAGATGCCTCTTTGGTTGCCTAACTTTGAAATAGTTAATTACTTATAACAAACAAACAAATGATATTAAAGAAAATCCAGATACTTATGGCCCATTTCCTTGATAAACTCTATAAAATAGTGCAATTTGTTTCTTTTTTCCTGAAAATAGAGCTAAAATTCGAATTCCGTATTTCGGTCTTTTTTGGCTCTAATTAAAAATATTAACAGTTGTATGAAAATTCAGATATATCACGCTATTAAACTCGATGAGACAAATACACTAAGCTATCGACCTCCGCTTCAAATACATAATTGTGGAAAAAATCTTGGCGACCGTTTAGCATTGCGTTGCCCTCTACCGGCCACAAGCGGACTCTCACCCTTAAAAAAGCTACATATTAGCAAATTCTAAAAACGCTTTTAACACAAATTTTAAAAAAAAACGTCAAATTTAAAGGATAATTGAAAGTTGATTATAAAATCGGTCCGAATTTCGTTTTGTAACCCATTACTCCACACTCGATATTCGCTTATGAAATCCCCTGGCACGGTTAGTTTTAAGATTCGGTTTTTAGTTATTACCAGTACAGCGTCGTCTACAGAGAGCACCCTTGTTACTGAGAGCTCTAACTGTAATTCTTTAATTCTTTCAACACATTTTTTCGAAGCCGGCCCTGTTTTACCTTCTTACTTGTGCTTTTCTTTTCACATCTGCGCAGTAGCACTAATCAAATACGTCTTAACAACGTTTTTCAGTCAGTCAGCAGTGTTTTTATGAGGTTGAGGTTAGTTTCGGAGACTACACTAAGCGCAACAGGGAGCGAGCTTTTTGCGCATGCGCTGGTAACAACGCTAACCAGGCGGGAACTTTTTCTAGTTTGACCAGTTTGACGTGTTCGGCGAATATAAACAACATACAATACACGTGTGCCGTATCTTTTGTATGGTTCTTGCTTGTTGATTAATAATTTATTTATCGCTTCAATTACCACATTTTCGCTGCGTTTTAGCTATTTACATACTACTATCTGTTCGTCAGAACAAAACACTGTTCGTTAGAACAAAATACTCCGTTCGTTATTACGACAAAATAATAATTCTGTTGAATTTTTTGAGGTAAGGTGCTTGAGCAGGAAACCATGGATTTAAAGACAATAGAAAGAGGAACGTGTCCTCACTGCCGCAAGCATTTTGCAAGCTGTAAGTTGAAAAATCAGCACATCAAGCGAGTTCATCATCTAGTTCCGGAAAGTACACCTCGAATAAGCCGCATTTCGTGCCCTTTGTGTGACGAAGGACGAGATAACATCGAGACATATGACCAGTTGACCAAAATCTTCAGGAAAATCACGACGTAAGTATTGAACAATTAACATTCGAGTTTTGTAGTAAACCAAAGTATGAAGAGTGGAAAAAATCAGTAAAAATAGAGGCCAGCTATGCAGTCCACAGAACACTTAAATGTAGTGACCACAAGCAAGGCGGTCTCAGAAAAGTGAACGACTCTTGAAGCAAATTTTGGTTGAAATGGCATCGTGTAAGCACTGGGAGCGGGCTGTTTGACCAGTCGTCCCATGCCGACGTCTATAAACGAATCAACGATACAATGAAGTAGTTATGGCGTTTGGTAATGGGCCCCGTAAATTCGAGGGTCAGGTAGATTGAAAAGAAGGAGGCTGGAAAACGGTTGCTTTTGAATGAAAGTACGCGGTCAGCTCCTCGATGTAACAGATTTTTGGAGGAAACGACCAGTAAATGAATGCGAATGTCACTCGTTATTAGATTATATACCTAATGCAAAATAATATTTTCAATAAATTTCAAATGATGTTACGGGTTTTCCACAAAGATTGTCAAAACGAAGTAGTGCGCGGCACAGCAAAACTTAAGAATATTTATTTCGATAATATCACAAAACGATTTTAATTTTAAAATTATTTAGGCTTAAGAATCAGAATCTGCACAAAAATAATAATATAAGTAGGGTTTGAGGACCGGAACAGTTTAGTCATGCATGCAAAGTTTAAAATCATAAGATGAGATCTTTAATATAACAATGGGAAAAACATGGCAATATGGCCAATATACAACAAACGGTTTCTAGGGAAACAATATTACACAATTTTTCTGAGTGCAGAGAAAAGTTTAATTTCAGATAACAGTTGCTTTTTTCCTAACTTTAAATTGCTAATAGTTTTTAAATTGAGTACGACGATTTTTTTTAGCAACTTTCCAGTACTCTTCACTGATCTTAGATAACGCACCTTTAAGGTGGTGCGGACCTATTGGGCCACGCTGTATAATAATAACTTAATAATAACCTAATAACTAAATAACAACCTAATAACTTAATAACAACCTAATAACAACCCAACAAATATATCTTTAATATTTTGTATATGCACCGTTGGCTAAGATGACGCTTCTTAGCCTACGGTGCATCGATTCTATTAAAATTTGGATGTATTGCGGATCTAGCTGCTCCCACGCATTTTCAATTCCTTCCCATAGTTCGTCCCGATTGGCTGGTCTGAAGTTGTTTGCATATAGGGCTCTTACCAAATGTGCCCAGACATTTTCAATCGGATTTAAGTCCGGGCTTTTTGCTGGCCATGGCAGTTTTACAACTTGATTTTCTTCAAACCACTCTCTTACGACATGGGCCGTATGAATCGATGCGTTGTCCTACAAATTAAAAAAAAAATTAATAAAATTTTAGTATTTTTTTTTATATAAAAATGGACTCGCCTGCTGGAAAATAAAGTTTTGCGGATACATTTGGGTTACAGAGGGTAACATGACATTTTCCAAAATATCTACATAATGGGCACCAGTTAATCTGCCATCGATCCTCCAACAGACGCCGGCACCCCTATGGCTAATCCAGGCCCAGACATTCACGGAGAATCTACCGCTCCTGGATGTGGGATGCACATAAGCTTCGTCGTGGCGGTTACTTCCTATCGGTCTGTATACACGAACGTGTCCAGAATGACTTGACTGAAAAGTCTTTTCGTCCGAAAAAATTACATTTTGCCAATAATTATTATTTCTCCCTATGAAATTATTGGCAAAATTCAGTCTTGCTGCTTTTTGTGCCTGCGTTATTAAGCACTTATTGGCAGCAGCAAAGTTGCCTAATCCTGCGTCCTTTAGGCGGCGACGTGCCGTTCGTTGTTGACCCGGGAAATTAGTGACAACAATTGCTTCTGGTGCCGTTTTAAACGGATTTTCCCGTATATAATCAGCGAGTGCTTGGTCTTGCTGAGGTGTCGATATTTTCAATCGCCCCGTTCCAACTCTTCTTGCCACTGTTTGCTCTTCATCCCATCTCCTTTTAATTTTAAAAATACACGTTTTGCTGACATTATATTCAAGAGCAATTTGACCCATTGACCAGCCTTCTTCTAGTTTCGTTACTATTCTAACTTTTTGTTGCTCCGTTAGATGTGGCGGCATCTTAAAAATTAAAATAAATCTGAAAAAAATTGTTATTATAGAAAAAAAGAACACAATAAGTGAGTAAAATTAAATATAAATGGTTGCTTTACTCACCTAAAAATGTCCTGAAGGTGCACAAAAAAACTGTTTTAATTGCTGTTTTAATTGAAATGAATCTGAAAAAAATTGTTATTATACATAAAATAACACACTATACTTAACTGAATAAAATTAAGTATAAATGTTTTGCTCACCTAAAAATGTCCTGAATAAAGGTGCACAAGAAAACTACCAAAATTCACAAGTCACAATATTTCAAACGACCGATCGGTGAGAATTTTCGAACACGAAGTGAACAGAGAACCAAAAATAAGTAAACTGGAACAAGGAAGTTTCTTACGAGACACTTCATGATAGGGCGTTTTCTAATTTGCAAATAATAGAATTATCCTTATCTTTTAAAGGAATAGTTTTATAATAGTTTAGGATAAGATGGTCTTCAATCGCAGATTTCGCAAATGCCAACTTGTCAACATCATTAGCAAGTAAATAAATGTATTAAGGGGATGAGTTATGTTAACAAGAGATCGAGCGTGATAAAAGTTGTCAATATTGCTTTGCAAAATATTCGTGTGTTTTTTTTTAAATCAGCCGTGCCGTTCTCATACAGAGGCAATTATCAAATTCGCCGATCTAGCAGGTTCTACTTTCACAAACGCAACTAAGTTATTGGCTTATTAAGAAGTGAACTCACGTGCAATCAAACAATTGCAGTATATTGTATAATTTCAACCTTATTTCAAGTTTATTATCAGTTTTAAAATAAATTTTATTTTGCATGTAAAAATTTACAAACTATTTAATCGACCGACTGAGCAACATGTTAGCACATTTCCATTTAAGAGCGCGTGGTAGTTACTTATCCAACTTAACAGTTGCCTGACCAAAAACCGCCCGGCAGCGCTCTTCCTAGTCTACCTGGTATCACAACAATGTTAAATATTAAATATCTTCGGCGAGCCGTGAAGATCCTTGCCTCTGAATTTTATGGGCACTCGGTCTTATTGCAGCGTATTGTAGCTGTAACGATCATTATATTACCCATCAGTCACCGCTTACGTCTCGTTTTGAAGTCCGATATTTTAGCTTACACTAGCACAATCTTGTCGTTCACTTTTCTGAGACCGCCACCGTACACTACAAGTGTAATAGCAGTGATAACACTGGTGGGTAATATCTAGTATTTGTAGAACCAATATAATATATTTTTTAGGGTATCAAACCACCTGCAGGAAGAGGACCGAGAAATTTGGTGGGTCAATTAAAATGCGTGGAGTTTTTTGTCTTTCCAAATTAATCGTAAAAATTTACGACAATGGTAAAATTAAAATATAGATAGTACGTGTAATTATCTTTGAAAGCCACTCGTATTTTCTACTAGGTAAAAGAATCACCGCAAATTTTTGGAAAACCCATGTTGGCCATGATGAACATGATGTGAGATTCAAACGTTTGTCGACTGCAGAGAAGGATGTTGTTGTGAAGAAATTAATGTCTGGAGTACCGGCCGATAGAATTTTGGAAGACGCAAGGAAATTGGAATCAACGCAACTGAAAAGATTCAATTTGTTAACTAGGAAAGATATTAGTAATTTATCAAGGAAACACAACATCGACAAGAAAAGGCACAGCAACGAAATGGTGGCAGCAGCTTTGAAAGTTCAAGAATGGAATTCAAATGGCAAAAATTTTGCATTTTTTTTCAAGCAAGAGGGTAAGATTTGTCAGTTTAGCTATTATTTATATGGTCACAGTTTTTTCAATGAATAATTTCTAAATCCACTTGTTAGAAAATTGTATACATAATAAAGCAAGTTAAGGTATGTATTTGTTGGTTTGGGTATTATTAGCTTTTACTTATGTGGTAATTTCTTACTATTTTTTAATAATGTTTGTTGCGTCACAAATATATATATTTCATAATATCACAGCAGTATGTTGTACATAGTAGAAGCTTGGGTTGGTAAACTTTTTAAAACCTTAATGAAAAAAATTGGGTGATTTGCTTATTTTTCATACACTTAAAGTGGATTATCTTTTGCTATAAAGTGGATTATCTTTGGTATGGTGTTGGTACTTATTGGTGATGGTTCTGCTTTAGGAGAGACTCATGAAGTGCTCAAAAAGGAAGATTTTGCTTTAGGTTTCATGAATTTTACGATGGAAGACAAACTCCGAAATTTTCCGACAATCATTTGCATGGATGGAACACATGGTACAAACAGAAGAAAAATGGATTTGACAATAATGCTCATCAAGGACGACAAAAATGCAGGATTTCCCGTGGCTTTTTTTCTATCAAATAGGTTAGACCAACAAATACAAGAAATTTTTTTAGGAGCACTTAGGGAAAGGCTTCAAACAGAAATACAACCAGACTACTTCATGAGTAATGACGATCCGAAATATTACAATGCGTGGGTCAAGGTGATGGAAAATGTACCAAGAAAACTTCTGTGTACGTGGCATGTTGTGAAAAATTGGAATATTCAAGGAAAATCGAAGATCAAGAATCCAGAAGTGAAAAAGCAAATAAAGACAAACTTGAAAAAAATTTTAAATGAGACTAGTGAAGAGAGATTTTTAAACTTGACCAACACCTATTTTCAAAAGCTGCAATCAGAAGACGAAACGGATTTTTTGAATTATTTTCAAAGATATGTGGTTTTTTGAACATGTAGGTCAGTAATAAATATCTCCTATTGTTATAGATACTATTTTCAAACTGAAGAGCGAATCAAGACGTGGGCCCACTGTTATAGGAAGAATGCAGGAATTAATACTAATATGGCAGTGGAGAGTTTGAACAACATGCTGAAGACAAATCAACTGAAGAGGAAAGCCAAGGTGACAATAGAGAAGCTATTAGATACAATTGAAAAGTTAGTGGACATTAAGATGTGGCAGAGGCTTTTGAACATGAAAAGACCAGACGCTAACTACTATCAAGATAGGATTATCATCAAAGCCCACAAAAAAGCAGAAGCAATGAAGAGCGGCGTAGAGGTAATCGAAAAAGCATTTGGAGAGTTTCAAGTGAAGTCTTCAACAGGTGAGAATTTTTATAATATTGATTATAATGAATTGTGTGAAAATGAATGTAGGACACTATTTTGTAGAGTATGCAAAATATGTATTCACCGCTATCGCTGTGATTGTCCTGAGTATGTTGTAAAAAATACCATGTGTAAGCATGTGCACCTGGTACGGATGTATGAAGTGCGAAAGGGTACTAACTCTGTTTTAGACACGGCTGCTGAAGGATTAACGTATCAGTCTCAACTTAAAACTTTCCATGAAGAAGAAATTGATCAATTTGTAAAAGAAAAGAGAATGGAACAGGAGACAGATAATGTAGTGAACGTGAAGACTACGCGAGAAGTTGAAATAAATTATGTCAGTAATTGTTTGCGGGGCTTAGATGACGAAACTTACAAGAGGAAAATGAAACAGATACTTGAATTACTGAAGCCAGATGAACAAGAAAGCGATCAATCAACCAAGAGAAAAATGGAAAAGCAAGAGTACTTTCCCATAAAAAAACGACGGTAAGTATTTAATTTAGTCACTTACTTATCAAGTAATTTACAGGTTATGCTACTCAAGTATCATTCAGATGTAAATATGTAAGTAAAAATATAAATGTGATTTTCCATTTATATATTTGATCGAAACGTCAAGGACAATGCCATCGAGCACATGTGGAAAACAACCCAAAAATCAAATTTATATGCTATATTATTTTAACAAATTTTATAATTATAACTGTTCTGTACCGCCCGTATTTGAGTTATTTGAATGTAGCTTAATTAAAATTATACATTTATGATAATCTAGTTATGTATGCATGAGTAGGATGTAAATTAAAAGTATTCAAAAGTTGTAAGTAGGTACAATACTATTGCTTCGACCTTGTATATTATTGATACCTCTCGTAAGTTTCTTGTGGGTTCGTCTTACGAGTAGAAATCGAACCTAATACTACAATAAACAACATTATTAGCACATACATATTTTTATACTATTTCTCTCTTCCTCTATGCAATTGAGTTTTATAATTATAAAAATGGGCTTTACATTGGTTAACATTCCTCCAGAATTACAACAGTGGTAGTGTAGATGTCGTAGACTTTTGGTGAAATCCGTCACTTCATGAAGTGCCCGGCAGTTGATGTAATTAAGATCGTCACAAAGATGTTCTAAGACAAGGGAAAGGTAAGGAGGATAATCAACACAAAAATCATAAATTGCCTATCCTCCTCACTTTTCCCCATTCTTCTCTTTGCCCTAAAACCTTGTTTGTAACGATCAACTGCCGAGCATTTTATAAAATGACGAATTTCACCAAACGCCTACAACAGATACGCCTATCAGACAGCTCATTCAAACACGCCAAACTAGAATAAGTTCCCGCCTGGTTAGCGTTGTTACCAACGCATGCGCAAAAGTCTCGCTCCCTGTTGTGCTTAGTGTAGTGTTGGAAAGACGCCATGAGGACGCTTTTAATGTGTTTTTATTAGTTTCTTCATAAATAATAATTGTTGGTAAATGATTAAGTAAGACGCTAAAGTAAAGAATGATCAATGATTTTACTTTCTAAACATTTGTGAATTTAGTAAAGTGATTAATGACAGTCGATGGTCAAGTGCAAGTGAAGGTGAAGCCAGTGTGCCAGTGATGTGGATGGCCACATTTACACGTCTACAAGTGGATGACTCTCAGTTTTCTACAGGTAATCTTTTTATTATACTCTAGCATTAGCTAAATGCTAAGTTTCGTTTTGTTTACAGATCAATTTGAGACAAACTGAAGCTACTTCCGGGGTGAGTCAAATCTTTTGCTGTTCCAACCTATGTCCAAGTCAAGTGGGAAAACTTTGGAAGGATAACGCGTCAAATAACTTAAGAAGTTGCCTTTGCGGTCTTATTTGTTTGACATGTAGATTGTCGCTAAGGCCCAATTGTATAAGGCTGATGGTCCGTTAACAAATGATTAACGCACTTCAACGTTTTTGACTACTTTGATCAGTCAATAATCTATTGTTGCAACTTCGTTAACAATTAACTTTACAATCTTCAATCTATTACAAATGAGGTGATGACCTTGCAAACTTTTCAATATCCTGACAATTACTTAATGATTGCTTCTGCAACTGGAGGTAGACATTGTTAAGATGCAACGATAACAGTGCTTTGCCATGGACCAAGTATATTAACGTCGTGTATAGGTGCTTGCTAAAATCTGACTTGTATTTATTTATAGAAATAGTATTGTTTGCTGCTTCAGAAACATACTGACAGAGGTCTCTATTTGAACAAGAGCGAAGCGTGCGCTCGAATTGCGAGTAGGCTGTTCATATTCTCATTGCATTTGCAAAGCCACATATCTACTTTTTAGTTACTTTACAGGAACTGCAAAAACACTTTCTATTACCCATATTATATGGATATTTTAACTTGTTTTATATCCTTACAATTACAGTGATGGCGCCTTTCATTAAAATGAACAGTTTTAGAAGTGGTAGCGATTTAAGAGAATTTGATTGCAACTACTTTATGGTGGGTTCATAGACCAAAGATAAGGTGTAAGGCATAAGGAATAGTGGTGGTTTATACACCAAAAATTAAAGCATAAGCACAAGGCCATTCAAGTCTGGGAGTTTTATTTTCTCCGGGTAAACCTCAGAATTATTCAAGATTGTAGTCCGGAGTACCGTAAAATTGACCATTTGAAAATTTGTTTTCGCCGTTTTAGCATTATCTGTAATTCTAGAGCGCTTTTTCTATTCTTAAGCGTTACACCTTATCTTTGGTCTATGAACCCACCATTACTGACGTAAAACACGTCTTGGTGGTTTGACTGTAACTTTCTTGTTATTTATACAATCTTGCTGAAATTAAACAAGTAGATAGACAAAAGTATAAACTTTAATTTGGCGGAAACCGATTTTAAATTAAAAAAAATTGATAGTTACAAAAATAATGTTGAAGTTGAGGTAATATTCAGGTCGATCAAGTTTGCACCCCCATTTTTATTAATTTTACATATCTATATGTCAAAATTTTGCACACATTGCAAAATTTTGACATATACAGGGTATTTACTAAAAAACACCTCAAGGCATTACTCCGTTATTTATTATCCGATTTGAATAAACAAAAAACTTTAGCTGATAGTGACTTTTTTAGTTATTAACTTCAATGTCAAACGATGCTCAACTTTTTATTTTCAAATAAAAACGTATTTTTCTTATGGTTTTATTTGATAGACAATCTCTTTCTGAATACAATAATGTCTAAAAACTTGACTTTGGTATAATATTCATTGGAAGAAATAATTAAAATGTTTATCGAGAATGTTAGATTTCTCTTAAAATTTTCAAGTGTACCGTGGAAAACAGTGTTTGGAAAGCGATTTCCGTAAATTCGCACTGATTGACCACAATTTTTGTTGCATTAAAAATTATACACTTGCAACATGTCGGTCAGTTGATTGTTATCCATTATTTATTTATATTTTTACCAAAAGGTAACTTAAAACGTCAAAAATTGTTATAATGCGATGTAAACGGCGACACTGACAGATTACTGACATTTTATCGTTTCTGTTTCCACTAAACACTTGAAAATTTTGAGAGAAATGTAACATTCTCGATAAATATTTTAATTGTTTCTTCCAATGAATATTATACCAAAGTCAAGTTTTTAGACATCATTGTTTTCAGAAAAAACTAAGAAAAATACGTTTTTATTTAAAAATAAAGAGTAGAGTATCGTTTGACATTAAAGTTAATAACTGAAAAAAATCACCATTAAGGCCACTCTGTAGTAAATAAATAGTAATTTGCTAAAGTTTTTTGTTTATTCAAATCGAATAATAAATAAAGGAGTTACAACTTTGGGCGTTTTTTAGGAAACACCTTTTAGATATGTAAGATTGCTAAAAGTGGGGGTGCAAACTTGATCGACCTGTAATTTTCAGAGAAAATTATTAATTATTTAAACATTGAATAATAAGAATGTTTTTCCACCCAAATGAGCGCTCATCTTTTAACTAATTATTAGCTCTTCTTTAACCCCAAGACAGGACAGGGGGGGTGAGGTCTTACTTAGGCTAATTTTGTAAGATGGCACTACTAAAATTTAATGCAGACTGTGATCCGCATAAGGTTTGAAACTTGGCCATAGAGAAATTAACAGGGACAAAAGTTTTTTGTCTATAAAATATTTATTTTATAATTACATTTTATATTCCCCATAGTTCTAACCTCTTTAACAAGATTAAAGCCTCTAGCTTATTATTCCTAAATTTATTGAACTTAAATTTTACTTCTCAAGCACCTTACACTATCACTACTTATAAGTGATAACTTTAGTGCCATTTGCACCGTATTTTTTAAGCTAGATTGAATGCTAAGTGAGACGTAGCGAAAAACTCATAGTCACCACTTGAGAATAAGCTGACGAATCTTAAAGTCAAGAAGGGTGGAGCAAACTTCATGATTTGAATGAATAGAGGAACAATAGGTAAATGTTTACGGTTCTAATATGACAATCTACTAATGGTTCTTTTATATTAAGACTGCGTGCGGAATGTTTTCAGGTCGATGGTGCAGCAGAAGGGTGTTATGCAAATCAAAGCGCAAAACTTCGAAAATGATGTAATTTACAAAAACAAATAACAATTCTTTAAGCACAGTTACATAACGGTCACTTCTACTATTCACATTTAACAATAATTCAACAATAATTTCATATCTTATTATTATATATACTAGGGCTGCGCCCTAGTATCCGTACAGACGTTTCTACAGTAGAGACGTTTCCATTTTTTTTTGAATGTAGTTTTTTAGACGACGATTGTTTTTCTTTTTGCAAAATCACAATTACATTTTACCTGATAAAATACGTTTTTAGCTTACTTTAATTTGATTGTCTGCCTTGAACCCTTTCTGTTCTTCAATTTTTTCTTTGCTTTTTCCTCTCTCCTTCTTAATTTATCCCTCTTATTATCTCTCTTTCTCTCTCTCCTCCTGATTGTCTGCCTTTCTCTACTTTTCTTTCATCCTGTTTCTTTGTCTTTTTCCCTTTTTTTCTCTACGTCTCTTCTTTGCCTCTCTCTCCTGGTCTGTCTGTCTCCCTTTTTTCTCCCTTTCCTCTCTCCTTTTTTTCTTCCCCTCCTCTTCTTTTTTTCTCCCCCTCCTCTCTCCTTTTTTCTCCCCCTCCTCTCTCCTTTTTTCTCCCCCTCCTCTCCTTTTTTCTCCCCTTTCTCTCTTTTCCTCCCCCCCTACTCTCTCCTTTTTTCTCTCCCTCTGCTATATTCTTTTTTTCTCCCCTTCCACTTTTCTTTTTTCTCCCTCCTCTCTCCTTTTTTCTTCTACTTCTCTCTCCTTTTTTCCCCCCTTACTTGCTCTTTTTTTTTTCTCCCACCGCTATATTCTTTTTCTCCCTCATCTCTACTTTTTTTTTTCGATTTTTTCATCTTTTTTGTTTTCTCCATCGCTTTCTCTATACCTTGCTCTCGCTCTCTTTTTCGCTTTTTCTCATTCTCCTTCTCCCAATCCCTTTTCTTTTCTCCCTCTCTCCTCCTCTTTTTTCAGAATGTTATGAAAAACATTAATGCTCCTACATTTCTTTTCTCCCTCTTTATTGTCTTTGTTCCTCGCTTTCTTTATATCTTTCCGCCTCCCTTTCCCCCACCCCCCGTTCCACAGTAGAGACGTTTCCATTTTTGTTGAATGTAGTTTTTTAGACAACGATTGTTTTTCTTTTTCCAAAATCACAATAAGAATTTCAAGTTTTTACCTTACTTTCATTTGAATGTCTGCCTTGACCCCTCTT